>OU343219.1:100874928-101146082 GCA_910596185.1 Chrysanthemum makinoi | reverse complement strand
TTCTATTGGTCTCATGAGCAAGCCATAGTGGCTGGACATCTTGTAAGTTTAGATTTAATTTCATAATTTGCTTAAATTGAGTAGCAGTAACTGTTTCATTTAAATCTGTTATAAGTAGTGTTTATTGCTGTCACATAGCTTCATTTTAGTGCACTGAATCTGTTATGTAGTTTGAATAATCTTGTCATTTTGATTTAGCTAGGATTGATTGCATTTTCTGTCATTAAGTAGTGTTTGGATCAAAACAGTTTTCTGTGTTAGAGGGTTCTTCATTGGATAAGATTTGTTGCTTTAAGCTTGTTAAGGTTTAGCTAATTCATATCAGTCCTCTTATTGCATCCAAACACTCATAAAGTCAAAATCACAATATAACTGCTTTTGATTTCATTTCTCATAAAATCAGAGTTAATCCTTTACATATAGGTTTAAAATCGTAGATCTAGCTTGTGTTATCATAATTAGGCTATTAGCATCATTATCAACTGCTTTTGTTAGTTCAAAAGTCATCAAAGTCAAATAACCATAACTGTTTTCAAAAGTCAAGGTTGATAAATCAGTTTTTCACCAAACTTTGAGGATCTCTCCTTGATTCATTTTCAAGTTTAAGTGTTTGAAACTTTGGGCTTTACAAGTTCAGTTGGTCACTTTTTCAATCTTATGTTTGTAAAATTTTTAGAAAACTTTATAAGCTCAAATGCCTCTTCTTCAGAGGTTATTTCCGCAAGTCACATTCAAATTCACTATATCTGAGTTGTGCATTGTCTTTTGCAGGCTCTTAAAGCTTCATTTTAGCTTAATAGTGCCTGAATCTTGGTTTAGTTGTAGCTTTCTTGGTGGTCTTGAGGACTGCACATGTGGTTATTAGTTTGGCTGATTGAATAAGCTTGTGGTTAAACTCAAAAGTAGGGGTCATTTGTCGCTTGGTTAGACTAGTTAGTTTGCTTAATTCATTAAGACAGAGCTTGTAGCTTGTTGGGATTAGGTGGAATAAGTTGGAATTAGCTTATTTTAGCATAACTTAGCTTCTGTGGTAGTTTGGTAGATTATAGTACTTATTTGCTTATTCTAGTAGCTTAATTTGAAAGCAGTTTGTACTACAGCTCTTATTTCTTCCACATAAGCTATAGATTTTATATTTTTCATAAAACTAGAATAATATTTTAGAATTTTCCTGAGTTTTTCATAATTTTTAGTCACTGTTTGGTATTTTTCACATTTTAAAACAGTTTTAGTTATTTTAATTAGCTTTTATTGCAAATAAATCAGAAAAAGTTCCAAAAAAATAAATTTTCATTTTTCCTAGATTAAGAAAATTATAAAAAGCAAAAAATAGATTTTCTAGATTTTTCCTAGTTTAAATTGTAATTTTTAGCATTTAAATTAGTTTTAAATAGATTTTAATTCATAGAAAATAGAAAAATCTTCTAAAAATAAAAAATTAGTTTTGAAAAGTCTTTTGAGTTATTTTAGATTTTTAGAAATTAGTTTTATAATTTTCACTTTTGTTTTCATAATTTTTAGTATTTTTAAATTAGTTTTAAGAGTTTAAAATTAGTATTTAATTCAAATAAATTCTTAGAAAAAATCATAAAAATTAGTATTAATTTTTAGTTAATTTTCAAATATCATTTTTAGTTAGAAAGTAATTTTAGAATATTTTTAGGACTTAGAATAGACGTAGTTGCGTTTTATTCGCGTTTCATTTGCGTAATTTAGTATTCCCCGTAGTGTAAAGTCCCGTAATTGCTTTCCCATTCCCCGTAGTTTTAAATCATAATCACAAATCCAGAACATCGAGCATTTTAATAACGAACCGATAACGACGTTGCCCATTCACACCTCGTTGGGAAACGACTCGGATTTCCTAATCTGTATCACTATCACTCACGGGTTTTGATTCATTATCCTTTTTCCTAAAGGGATTTTAGATCATTTCTTGTGGTTATTTTTGATATCGATATTGTGGTTTTATCCATACACACATACCCCTAAACTTCAGACGAATCAACTACCAATGAACTATGCATGCATACACTTAGAAATAATTGTACCGAAGTAAAGGTAAACGTAAACAAAACAATTAAGGAATCATAACTAGGCTAGCACCAAAAGGTGCTTAGCCGCTCATATTAATCATGCAAATCAATTCGATATTCAAAGGTACGAAATACATGAATTGAAAGTAAAAGAAATATAAAACGCTAATGCTTATCGTAATGGAGTGAATTCTCCCTTGGAAACAGCTCCGTATGCTCCTGTAGACCTGCCTTGAAATTTTTCCCACGTTCTCAGAGTGTTGTATGTGGAATGGGATGATTAGAAATGCTGGAATTAGTGGGGTATTTATAGGCGAGATCCGGGTTACGGCAGAACCAATATAGGAGTTACGCCAGTAACCTTCTATTTCTTCAGAAACGCACTAGATCTCGGTTACTTGCAAGTAACCTTATGAGTGGTTATGCCGTAGTCTTCAATAAACTATGTTACGCCGTAAGTAATGCCAGCTACGGCATAAGTATCGGGCGTGAAACCTCTTTTGACCTAATGTAGTTACATCATAACCTCTCGGAAGGAGTTACGCGTAACCTTCGATAAGTTGGCATACTGAGTCACGCAATAGTTACGGCGTAATGTGAGAGATGAGTTATGCCGTTACTTTTTCAAAATAGCATACTGTGATAAATCTTTAGATATGTTTCCATTTCCGCGTCTCTTTAGCTCCAATGCTGATAATTTACCTAAAAGTGGAAAACAATGGAAAACAAGCATAAATCCATATAAATGATATAAATAACGAGCATTATCGGGGGAAATTGACACTTAATATTTAGGACTATTTGATGTTATCAAATATCCCCCCACTTGAACTCTACTTGCCCTCAAGTAGACCTTATTAGATAGATTCCTAAAAAGATATCTCCCATAACCTGGAAAATATGAGTTTGTAAATCCCTTATGCTAGAATAAAACAAAGGCGAACACCTCACGAAAAGGGAACAAACACTCAAATCTCTCAACTATTCTAAGTTTCAATTTCGGGGTGATCACTCAATCGCACAGTCATAGCATGTATTCTATCATAAGCTTGGCGGTTACACAAATCTCCACCACTAGAGTTAAGGGCTAAACAATTCTCGAAGGCAATATGCGCCAAACGATTTCAAGAAATTCCACGCACATGTTGAGGGGGAGCATTTATCTTAAACCACAATGATTTGAATCGCGATCAATGTGCAGGTTCCCTCTAGTATGTGCAAAACTATTTCAAACCTTAAGGCTCATATTGAGGGGGAGCAAGCTTATGAAAACCTCATCCTTCCCGAAAATGCTTTATCTACTTGATTTAATTAGGGAAGTAATGTTGATATCTTTTAAAAAATGATAATCAAAGAAGTTATTTTAGTCTCTTGCCTGTGGTGCAAAACGATTTCAAATACTTGATGCACATGTTGAGGGGGAGTTCTCGTTCTAAAAAATATCAAAACAATTCGTGTACAAAATGCTTGATAATATATCTTAAGTATCTGGATTGATTTTCAATTGGTTCCAATGGCAGATGAACAATACCAAATAGAGCGACCAACTTTACTTTATGTATGGTGATATAAGGATGATAAGGTTAGGTATGTGTTCCCATGATCCGCCAGAACCGGAGGGATCGACCCAGGGACTATCCACTAGTTAGTGTAGAGTTCTTAGGTATGATAAAAAAGGAGAAAAGTGAGATATGGGAAGTGTGCGGACTGAGATAGAGCTAGAACTGGAATAAACCCAACAAGGTTCTAGTTATGAAGTCTCGGTAAGCACTGAAGGGGTTGAAGAACTAAAAGAAATGAATGTAAAAAAGGGTGAAAAGAAATAGCCCTCCATCAATTCAACCTTAGGGCAGAAACGGGTTCAATTCATATGCTACTGATGGTAACATCGGTATTGAAGACAAGACGTCATGGACCCAGTGACGCCTTTGCACTTCATCTTTCCAAACCACTCAAGTTCCTCTTAAAAGGTCTTGTTTCATTCTCACAGGGAACCGACATTATCTATCGACTTTCTCTTAGAGATTGTTGGTATTGAAGAAGGAGACCCTCTCCCTAGTCTCCGATATAGGATCCAAAGATGCACAAAATTGAGTCTAGAGCCACGAGATCATCTATAAATCTCATTAGGACACTTTCAATGAAGACTCTCTATTTCACACAATGTGGAAAGAGAGATTATATCTTGTGTCCTACGCATTATCCTTGTGGTATTGCCAGAACATCTGAGTGATATGAAAATATTCACGATGAAGATGGAAATCCTTCTAGAGCCAACATTAAACAAGCTCTCGGTGGGTAACATGTGAGACCTTTTCTAAAGATCAAGCTTGTGACAACTGGATAGAAACGATGGGGCGATTCATTCTTGAATCAACCTTGGTCCAGTTATGGATTGACGGATACCTTGAAAAACCGGTCATTGTGCTCAAAAATACTTTTCTTTAGCACATCGACGCGGTACTAATATTTCAAATAAAAGGTGTTTATGATTGATAATTGATTTTCATTAAAACCTTCGTTGTATTGCAAAACAATTTCTATTGAGCAATACACGATTGTTTTCAAATCTCTTTTCATCAATCAATGGATTTATATTCTGCCGTTCACTTTCACCTCCGGGTTGTCTTCTTTGAGACGTTCCGGTTTGAGAACGTAGAGCAAATGCAAACCCTGTCAAGGAAATTCTTGAATTATACGATCACAGGTACTTGTACTGATCAAGGAACCGTGGGCCGCGTGTACCTCAATTCAACGAAAGTGTTCAAAGACACTTCGCATGCTTTTATTGCTAATCGTTGTATGCGGGAGTACGCCGACGCTTGCGGTACTGACGAATGATGCGGTCAATCCATAACCACATGCTCACTCAATACATTCACCTCTAAAGAAATCATGATAAGTGCATCAATGACTCTGATATTTTCACTCCATGCTTCTCGCTACATCGCTGCGCAAATATCATGAATCTAAAGCTTTCCGCTACTCGATAAGAAGATATCATGATCCGTAATGTGAGCATGTCGGTCCAAAAGTCACAACTTCACATGCTATCAACACCACAATGGAAGAGTCGAGATTTATTGTTGTCGATAATCTCGGTGCGGCTCAAATACTCTAACATCACGTGAATCAGTTTAAGACCTCCACTCGATTTTCAAAAACATGCGTAACATGATGAATCAAAGATTACGAGCTAAAGAACAAAAGTGCTTAATCAAAGAAACCAAGAACAACGAAATGTTATATCAGTTTGTACTCATTGTAAGTTGAGGTGACCTCCCTTAGGGGGAGATTGTTGGGATTTACTAAATCCAAGACCTAAAGTGTCACACCTCAAGTATGTATATCCAAGTAGAAAGCTCGTAGTCGTAGTAATGTTAGTATTTAGTTTAGTAACACCGTGGAGGACGGACGGGTCTTTACCCACTGTATGCCCGATCCACAGCCTAAGAGAGGCGTCTAAGCTTGTACCCTATAAATACCCTTTGCCCTCCAAGGCAAAGGGTTGAAGCTTCATAATACATTTTTCTTTGTCTCTCTTGGGTTCCCATTCTCTCCCACTTTCTCTCTCTAAACTCTTAACCTAGCCGCCGCACCTCTTGTCTAACAAACCAAGATCCTACAGGGTGACTCGTCATTACTAACATGTCACGGCGAAGTGGACAAAATCAATGATACATGACCAAATCCATGGCCAAGACACCAAATATTGCTCGTTGCATCACCTAGATACGCTTCATGACTAAAAGGGTAGGATAAGACATGGGATATATAATTGGTGTAAAATAAAAAACAAGCAGGTAGTCTAAACCTATAACCAAGTCATCACCACTTACCGTCCGCCCAAAGTTCAAGCTTAGAAGCCAATAAACCTGATCATGAAATGCAAGGTAGATGTGTCATTAGAAGACATCGTGATGGGCACACTACCTTTTCTCCAACTGTTGGCATAACTACCAACTCCAATCTTCAAATGTGACCGAGGTGGCCTCCTCGGTACTAAATCCATAAAGCTCATACTACAGTGCTTATAACAATACACTTTACAATAACATAATCATAATAGTTTTTTTTTCAACAGAACAATAACATAACATAATATCCCCCCACTTGAGTTGGGAATTCGGGGGGGTCTTCAATGATCTTCAGAAATGTTGTCGATGAAAACGTGATTTCCGAACCTTTCCACTCGAACCTTGAACTTAGGCAAATGATGACTTCCCAATTACAAATAAAGACTACAGGGTAGGCTAAGGTGTATAGGTGTATCAAAACAATATATCGGGTTAACAAAATGAAAGGAATGGCTCAGAAGGGTGTATCTAGAGGTATCTTGCACTAAAGATGAGTACAACAAAAGGGTTTCACATGGGGGTCGAAAAGTCGAGGTGACTAATCGATAGACTCACAATGATAGGCTATTTGGGTGATAATCCTATAATACGCTTCTAAAGCTAAAAAGTCCAAATACATCGAGCTAACTCAACATACCTCGTCTATGGTCTCAAATGATGCAAAGGCCAAGTTCTAAAGTTTACAAGCTACCGGCACACTCATAATTTGGTGGATTTGGGGTAAAATGTTGGAAACAGATAAGGCTAATCTCACCATATAATATCAAGGGTTGTATGTGCTCGGCTAAGGTCTAATCCAGTTAGGTTAAGAAAAACATGTCAAAATTTTAAAAATTGCATAATTTTTCAAAATAAACTAGAAAAATGAGGGCGAAATAAAGTTCAAGAGATAATTCTACTCCCGTCCCCCCACTTGAATTGTACAAAGTCCCTTTTGTACTAGGCATTAAAATAAAGGTGAAGAGAAAGGTAGAATTAGAGAGAAAACTTCCCTGAAATTTGCTCCATAAATAAGAAGGCCCACGAAAGAGAAACGTGCCTTCGTATAAGCGTCATGAACAAACTTCAATCCCTGAAATCACAATACCGACAAGCATAATTCTAAAAAGAAATAATGAAAAATGAAAAAAAAACCTAACTTACTTTCGTAAGAATCAAGGTTGCATTTAGCGCATGCAACAAGCCTTTTAAACCACTTGGTGTCCCAAGTGGATGAGTGAAGTCTCGTAAGGGTTTACAGGGAACACACCCACAAAGTTCATTTAAAATACTAATACAAGGTAATGCGTGTTTTAAAATGAAAGAATTAAAGCCAGAGGAAAGTTACGCCGTAACTCTTATGAGGGAGTAAATAGTTAAAGTGTCGCACCTCAAGAATGGCAAAACTCGAATGAGTCAACTTATAGTAATAAGTAGTTGTTTAGTAACACCGAGAAGACGGGTTACGGCGTATTTATGTAAGATACTATAAATACCTCTACCTCCCAAGAGAGGGTGGTATAATAATACTTTTACTTCGTAATTGGTATCATGATTTGATTTGTTTGCGTCAATATGAATTACAACCATATCCGGGGTTTGCGCTAATTGGTAATGTTGACAAGTTCTCACGACATAATCTCAAAGATGAGTTACGTAGTAACTCTGTGCGGATCAAAACCGCTGCAGAATTACTTCCTCGTTTCCTGCAAAAATAGTTAGAAAACACAAAACCCAACAGAAAATAAAATAAAACAAAAGAAAGGGATAATTCGGGTTGTCTCCCGAAAGAGCACTTTTCTTTATTTACGAGTCTTTAAGTTATACTCAGAGCCGCGGGGTTCTATGGGGGCCTTTGGACTTCCCCTATTTCTTCAATATCTTTCATCAAGTCATGTCTCATCCAGGCGAAATTCGAAGCAGTACGGATGTATTCATTGGTTTCGATTTTCCAGACTTTTCAAAATTTCTCTTCGTCCGGCCCCAAATGGTAGCGAGTGAATTCATATCTCTTGACAATAATTGGAGGTGGTCTTTTATAAGGAATCCCCAGAAGTTTGCACCTCCTTTGTTCATAAGCTTCGTCGTCGGGATCAGTAAACTCCTCATAACCTTGCAACTCAAGGTAGTCTAGGATCCCTTCAATATCATCATCATCAGAAGTTGTACCCTTGAACCATTCTTCATCGAGCAGATTCTCCACTAGAATGCACTTGCATTCTTCTTTTACACCATTAACCAACTCTTTGTCATTTTCAATCGTTATTTCACTTGTTTTGTTGAGACTTTCGTTGTTTGAATTTTCTTGATGCATGTACTCCTTCCAAATCTTCTCTTTGGTTAATGTGTCCACATGTCCATACTTAATCTTCACCCAACTATCGAATCCAAGGTTGTCCAGGCAAGGCAAACTTGTTCTCTCCTCATCATTGGTTGAGGACCAAAAGAATTCATCTTTTCCTATTCTCTCAGAGCTGCTACCCCCGTTACACATATCATCATACGGGTTGAAATGACGCCTAGAAAATTTCCCCCTATTTTATGTTTCTCACACCAATGACTTCCTTGTTGTCACCTTTCCACTTAAATGCTCATCCATGCATTAGATATGTCATTATTATCCTCTTTGGGCTTTTATGAAAAATGTGCTCCTCATGGAATTGAATTTTGAGCTTCTTAAGGAGATTTGGGTTAATCTTAGCATCCCGAATTGTATTGCATACCAATCACAAAGGATGCCAAGTCACCAAACTTTAATGTCAATGTCTTTCAAGCTCATGAGGTCATGTCCACTCTTCCTCTCTTTCACTATCCCCGCCATTGCAATATTCACGGAAGGATGGCATGTAGGCCATGCTCGTGGACTCTTCCTCATTTATGATGAGGAGTACAGTGAGTTATGAATGGCTCTTCTTCATCTTCAAAGGAGAGTTTCTCCAATCTTTCATCATCACTATATGCAGCCACATGAATTTGTTATAGTTGATCCTATGCTTATTGCTTCCTCCATCGCAAACCTCATTTCTCCGAGGTCACAAGAAGCCCATAGATCGTACCAATCTCACCCTTAACGGGTATTTCTTCTTAGATTCGGGCAGAGGGCACCTAAATTGAATGTCATCGGACCAAATAACCTTCCCCGATTCTTGATTCTTCTACTTCAAGGAATTTTTCTTACACGTATCCTAATTACGCCGTAATTGAGTATCTTGGTTATGAGCGTAATTCGCTAGAGTCATTATCATCGTGTTCTTCATAACCCCGTTATCGCTGTCAAAGACATAGTTACGTCGTAACTCATTAAGGCGTGTTACGGGTAACCTCACCGTCGACGAAATCATCCTCGAACCCGTTTCCTGGAGATTGGCTTGTAACTTTTGAGTCTATCATCGTAAAGAAAATGACCTTGCATTCCATTGTGGGTTTAGATCCCTCGGGTTTATCGTATTATTCCTTCCTTAGCTTCTTCACTAAGCTTCTTCCATCCATGGATTCTATGTTTTTTCTTTAGAGGTTGTGTCGTGCTTGGAAAGACTTCTATGTCAAGATTTTTCCGGAATTCTTTTAGCCACTTAATCTTGATTCCTTTTGTCTTTGGGCTGAAGTTTCTAGAAATTTGTTAATGATTTCTTCAATATTGGGCCTTTTTTCTCCATAAGTCCCATGGTTATAGTTTGGAGCATGTCCTCCATAACCATTACTATTTAGATTATCTCCGTAAAATGGTCGATTTTCTCCATACTTAGCTTCTTCAATATTCTCTTCGTGAGGACAAGTTTTCGTAAGATGTCCTCCCCATAGCTTTCACAACCTACTTGGATGGCATGAACGGTTTCTTCGACTTTCAGCATATCTCGACTAAGATTTTCAATTTATGGCATTCTGCTGCAACTTCCGCCAAGACTTTCCGCTTTGGTTTCTTTACTTCCTCCATCGTGCCATTTTTGAGGAATGATCACGCCATTTTTGAATGGCTTCAATTGCAAGAGTAGGAGTCATGTTCGAATTGGTCCTTGGTAGTCCAAAGATATGTCTTGTAGTCACGCTGATCCCTAAAAAAATATGTTGACCTTTTGCTGGTTGTTCAGATCATTGGTAGGACACTTGTAAAGAAGATCGTTGTATATGTCCCAAGCTTGATACATGTTTCGCTCTTCTTGTTTGAAATTATGTATCTCCAAAAGTCGGTTAGATATCTTCGATGGAGGGCAATATCTCGTTGAATGAAGTGCTTTTTAGTAGAGCCCATGTATCAATTGCCCCGCGGCAATCTTCGATCCATCTTCTGGGCCGGCAAGTGAGAGTCATAGGGAATACCCTTAGCATAACAAATCATGAGACACACTGAATGTTGAAAAGGCTTGCGATGTATAAGACATTTTCAACGTGCTCATATGCATCTTCGTCCCTGTTTCCTAAAAAAGGTTTAGTGCGAAGCTCCCTCATAAATTGGTCTTTGATTTCCAAATGGACATCCGCTCCAATTGTCGGTCTTACGAGACCCGGCCTTTGATCCGCTCTTGTCAACGACAAGTATTCCTCAAGAGTGAGGTCATCGATGTTAACAACTTACATGGTACCTGAAAACTTGAAATATGATCGTGAGAAAAGTTTAAAACGAAATTAAAGACTTAATATAAATCCTAATATAACTCCCCAACATGGTGCCAAAAACTTGATGCATGATCATGATCCAAAATGTGAGCATGTCAGTCCGAAAGTCACAACTTCACATAAAGGAAACACAACAAAGTATGAGTCAGAGATATCTACTGGCTGATGATCTCAAAGCTAGCTCAATCTAATCATCCCGTGGATCACTCAAAGACCTCCACTTAAGATAACAAAAACATGCGGAATATGAAGAATCAAAGACTACGATCTACAGAGCAAAGAACTTAATCAAGAATCCAAGAACAATCTATATGTAATATCTGTTTTTATTCAATGTAAATTGAGGTGACCTCCCTTAGGGGTAGATTGTTAGGATTTAGTAAATCCTTTAATTAAAGTGTCGGTCACCTCAAGTATATGTATTTGTTAGAAAGCTCGTAGTCGTAGTCAAGTTATGGTAATAAGTAGTTGTTTAGTAACACCGTGGAGGACGGACGGGTCTTTACCCACTGTATGCCTAATCCACAGCCCGTAGTTGGTATTTATGTAAGATACTATAAATACCCTCTACCTCCCAAGGTAGAGGGTTGGAGCTCATAATAATACTTTTACTTTCTTCCACTAAGTTCCCTAAACCTCTAAACTTTCTCTCTCTAAAACCTTAAGTTATACGCCCTACTTGTGATCATGATTTGATGTGTTTGTGAAATCCAATATGTTACAAATGGTATCAAGAGCCATGGTTTGATCATCTCTCTTACATGTCCTTGGATTTCTAGTGGTTTTATATGGTTTTTGGGTTTGAAAAAGTTTAGTGGTTTTTGCATCATTTAGATCATTTGTTTTGTTAAAGTTTGAATTTTGATTGTACTTTTGTGTTTAGAATCATTGTAAGTGCTTGGGTTTTGATTTGGAAAGCTTGAATCACTGTAGTTGGGTTAGTTTTGGATTGAAAAGTGTTGTTTTTGAACTTTTCTTGTTAGCGACTTGAGTCTTGGATGTGTTTTCTTGGTAGCGACTTGTTTCGATATTTTTTAGCGACTTGTAGTTGAAGTGGTAGCGAATTGAGCACTAGCGACTTGTCTATTGAGACAAAGCGACAAATAGTACAAAGTAGTGGCTGTACCATTACGGCTAGCTTACTTGTCAACTTAGCGACTTTGTCTTTACAATTTTCAAATGACTTGACTTTGTTGTGGGTAGCGAGTTGTTCTTTAGCGACTTGCCCTTTTAGCGAGTTGTTCCTTAGCAACTTGCCGACTTAGCGAGTTGTTCTTTAGCGACTTGTCTACTTAGCGAGTTGGTACTATTAGTGAGTTGTTCTTTAGCAACTTGTCTACTTAGCGAGTTGGTACTATTAGCGAGTTGTTCTTTAGCGACTTGTCTACTTAGCGAGTTGGTACTATTAGCGAGTTGTGTCTAGCGACTTGTATACTTAGCGACTTGGTTACTTACCAACTTGTCTTCAAGGGTTATAGCGACTTGGTTGATTATTGTTTCTTATACGGTTTTCTCTTGATTTAGTAAAATCCCGTGAAAGAATCTATTTCCTGGTTTAATCATAGAGTTATAAAATCCCGTGAAATATGTAATCATGTCTACAAACATGCCTGCAATCATCTCTTCTGTAGCTGAGGACATTCAAGCAGCTGGATCGGATACTCGTCCACCCATGCTTGACCGAACTAACTATGACTCATGGGCTCAACGAATTAGGTTGTATTGTTTGGAAAGGAAAATGGAGTCAACATTCTCAAGTCAATTGATGAAGGACCGTATCAAGTTGAGACAACCAGAGACATACTTGAGACTGCTGCTGATGGCTTCATGGATATTAGGACTAGACAGACCTAAGATGTATGATGAACTGTCTGATAAGGAGAAGAAGAGATACGATGCTGATATCAGGGCCTCTAACATCATACTTCAGGGTTTACCTAAGGACATTTACAAGCTGATCAATCACAACACTGAAGCTAAGGCAGTTTGGGACAATGTCAAGATGCTTCTCTCTGGCTCTGAATTAACTAAAGAAGACAGAGAATCTCAATTGTATGATGAATTTGAGCACTTCAAGATGAAACCAGGGGAAAGTGTCATTGAATATTATGTGAGGTTCCACAAGCTTGTGAATGACATGAGGAATATTAAAATGACTATGCCAATTATTCAGCTAAACTCAAAGTTTGTGAACAACATGACTCTCGAATGGCACAAATTTGTCACTTCAGTCAAGTTAACTAAGGGTTTGAGGAACACTAGCTATGAGCAATTGTATGCATTCTGCTTCGAATGAGAGACATGCTATGTTTGAGCGAATGATTCTTGAACAGTTCAAATCTAAACAGGGAGAAGCAAGTTCGTCAAATGATTCAACAAAGATTCTACACCAACGTTGGAATTACCACCAAAGCCTCTCAAGTCATACCAACGGGAAATGGTAACTACAAGCTCATTCCAGATCCAAAGATACAAGCCTCTGATTCAAACACACTCATGGAAAACTTCATCAACCAATTATCTCTCATGGTTAGTCAAAATCTGAATTCCACTCCACACACCAACAATAACCTCAGAACAGCATCCAATCCGCACAATCAAGCTACTATCAGAGATGGAAAAGTGGTTGTGCAGAATGTGCAAGGAAGACGGTATGAACAAGGAATCATTGGAGCAGGTTATGGTAATACTGGTGTAGGTGGAGGGTCTGTGGGTAATCAGAATCGTGGAAGAAATGCAAGTCAAGGACAAGCAAAGCCAATTAAGTGCTACAACTATGGTGGTGATGGACAAATTGCGAGGAACTGCACATCTCCAAAACGTCCTCAAAATGCAGAGTATTTCAGGGACAAGATGCTGGTGGTACAAGCTCAGGATAATTAAGCTGTTTTGGATGAAGAGGAATTGCTGTTTCTTGCTGAAGGAAATGCCAAGACTTATGATGCTGATGTGGATGAACAGCCAGTGCAGGGCATGGGTCAGAATAATCCAAATGCATTTCAGGTAGCTAATTGTGATGCATATGAATCAGATGTTGATGATGAACCAACTGACCAGACCATCTTCATGACTAGCATTTCACCAATGGTCTCTCCTAAGGCTACTTCACCACAACAGGCTAGTTCCTCCAAGGCATCAATCATCTCTGAGGTATTAAAATTATATGATGAGATTGATGCGCAAAAGATACAATACAAAGTACAACCAACTGAAATCTCTGAATCAGATAGTGAAAATACGGGCAATAGCAATGTTGTCCCGTATGATCAATATGTGAAGCAAGATGAAAGTGAAACTGTACCAAGTAATGTATCATCTGCAGTCAATGATGATTATGCTTTCGGTGAATACACTGAACGTGCCCCTGATGATTCCATAGTTTCTGAACTGAATGCCTATAAAGAACAAGTTGCCATTTATGAACAACGTGCCTAATTCGAATTGACGACGCGTGAGCAAGAAATGGATAACCAAATACGTACAGTTATTAGAAAAAGTAATTTTATAGAAGAAATGTTAAAACAAGAGTTAAACTCCTTACAAGATAAGCTTTCAAAATCTGTTAAGCAAAAACAAGAACTTCAAAAAAATGTTAAAGTGCTGAAACAAGAGTTTAATGCTAAGGAATCAAAACTTTTGAATGACTTATCCAATCTAAAAACTTTGAAAAACAAACTTGAAAACAAACTGTACATACAAGGGAACACCATTCAGACTGCTCACATGATCACTAAGCATAGAGTCTTAAGTGATAAACATAGCATTCCACTTGTAGAAGTACCCAATCCTAATTATGGAAAGATTGCTAGAGCTGCGCAAATGGTAATCTATGATGGTAATGAGATTCTCAAGCCTAGGCAAACACCATCATTTATTGGAAGCACAGAAGAGGATAGAAAATTAGAAGATGCCTCTAGGGAGAAATTGGATAAGAAGCTAAAAGATCCTGAGTGTAAAAAGAATAACATAATGATCAAACCCCATGATTACACAAAAGAAAATTGGATCTCCCTAAACAGGTTTAAGCCTCAAACTCAATTAACCCCTGAACAAATTTTTTGGAAGAAAAACATGGACAAGCAAAAAGCAAACGTACTTGTTGAAACAAATTCTCAACTTAGGAAAGTGCCTGCAGCTACTGTGTATCCTCCAAATACACCAATGCATTTAGTTCCTAGAACTATTTCCACTAATTGCAAGACCTTAATCAGCATGTATGTTGTTTATCAATTATTCGTTGATTTCGAGAAGACATGTAAGAAGAGAATCACACCTACAGGGATAACTGAAGAGGAAAGGGGTTTTGAGCAAACTAAAGAATGTTATTTAATTGGGGTCATGCCTTTCTTTAAACAATTAAAAGGTCAATTCGAGAGTCTTCAAAAGGGGATAAACTCGGATATTAAAGAAATGGAAAAGGAATTTGATGCAATGATTGTTGAGGTCAATAATTATGAACGGGAACTCAAATATAATGAAATTGAAAGGAAAGATCTGCATATCTTAAATGAGAACTTATTATTGAGTTGTGTAGCTCAAGACGTATTTTATACTGTTACTGAGCATTCTATTACTGCTTCTCAATTTCATGAATTATCTGTTGCTTTAAAAGTTTCCCATGATCGTGTCGTTGAGCTTGTAAACAAAAACTCATAACTAAATGAGAAAAATGACCAGGATGATCACGATAATTTGGTAAAACATTTTTCTAAACTGGAAGTTGAACATTTTGATTTGCAACTAAAATATCAACATCTAAAAGAAAATGTTAAAACCTTAAACATCAAGATATCCTCGGATGTTCCAGAGTTTGATGCGGTTTTTTAAATAAACAAACGTGATGAACAAATTCAAGCTCACTGTAACACGATCAGAAAGTTGAAAGCCCAAATTTCACAATTAAAAGGTGAAAAGAACAATGTGACTGACTCCCAAATGCCTCCTCCTTTAGATTCTCAATCTTCTCAAACCTTTCATCTTCAAAACCTCGTTAATGTTTTACAAAAGGAAAATGAGAGTTTTCTAAAAGAAAATGAAAAGGTTAAACTACACTTTAAAGAGTTATATGATTCAATGAAAGTCACTTGTGACAAAAAGGGTTATGGTACAAAAAAGTTACTAAAGTTTCTTAAAAATTTGTCCTAAGTTACTAAAGTTTCATTTTGTCCACTCAGGTTACTGAACTTTGAAACTTTGTTCATTCAGGTTGCCGAACTTATTAAAATATACGTTCAGGTTACTAAACTTTGAAACTTTGTTCACTTAGGTTACTAAACTTATCAAAAAATATACATTCGGATTACTCAGACTAACACTGAAATTATCGAAGTGTATGCTTTCAAAAGTTCAGTAACCTAAGTGAACAAAATAAAACTTTAGTAACTTAAGACAAATTTTTAGGAAACTTTAGTAACTTTTTTGTACCATAACCCTGACAAAAACAATGAAAAAATAACTTCTTTACAAAAAGAAATCGAGAATCTGAAGAAACAGGAAAAAGGGAAAATGCCACTTGTCTTTAATGAGAATGTTGCATCAAAGTCATCTGCTGACTCTAAATATACTATAACTGTTAAATACATTCCTCCTCATCTTAGAAATAACGAACTTGTTTTTCATAACTACCTTGCTCACCTTAAGGATAGTCTAGAATGTCTCCGTGAGATTGTAGAAGAGGATTTCATAAATAAGCCACTTGATAGTGAAATTAGGTTTGCTTGCATTCAGGCCAAACGATCTCAGGAGCTTTTTGAATGCTTAAGAGCAACATGCCCTAAACCCGTTGGTAAGAAAGATAAAGTTGTGATGCCGTGTTCTATGCCTAGTGCCAAGTTTGCAACCCATTCTATGCCTAGTATTAAGAAAGTGAACTCTAAAGTGCCTTCAAGTAGTTCAGATCCCTGCACTTCCAGTTCAGGAATGCAAAAGGTAGCTCAACCAACTAATGTTCCCACAATTCCCTCTACAGGAGTAATCAGTGACATAAAAGCAAGCAGGTCAAAGCCTCCAGGCAATACAAAGCAAGATAGGACCTCGCAAGCTAAGAATGTGAAATGGAAGAGAGTAGAAGATCACCCTAGGAACATTAAGTTTGAGTTGAATAAAATGAATCGTGTTGATTCTAGTATTAGCTATAAGCGTATTGTAATTAATTCGAATTCGCTACTATCGCAAACCATGTAATGATGATTGCTTGATTTTGCTTACTAATCATGAATCTGGTGTGAATGATTTGATTAATGCTGTTAAATGCCCAGTTAAAATTGTTAATGCCAAAAATCAAGCTAAGAAGGCTAGAAAGCAAAGGCGGAAGAAGGTTAGAAAACATTAGAAACCCACAGGACGAATATTAAGTAATGTAGGTTATCAGTGGATACCTACTGGCCGCAAGCTTAGTCTTAATAAGTTGTGCCCTAGATTATCTAGACCAATGCCCATTAGGAAATGGATGCCTACTGGTAGAACTATTCCTTTAAAAATTGAACATACTTTAAATAGGTCTAATTCACACACTAGCACAACATCTATCCCTAATGAATTCATTGTTTCTGCTTCTGATGTTGGTGCTCCAATTACTAATACTAACCAAGTGGAACCCATTCTTGAATGGGGATCCCAATTATCCAGTTAGCCATTCTTGTCTGTGTTCAACTGCAGATCGTTCAAATCGTTCTGTGGTACTTGGACTTAGGTTGTTCCAAGCATATGACTGGAGATCGCTCGCGGCTCATGAACTTCGTGAGTAAATTTATCGGGACTATTATATTCAGAAACGACCATTTTGGAGCAATTATGGGTTATGGAGATTATGTGGTTGGTGATAGTGTAATCTCCAGGGTATATTATGTTGAAGGTCGTGGTCATAATTTATTTTTTGTCCGTCAATTCTGTGATTCTGATCTAGAGGTCGCCTTCAGAAAACATACATGCTTCGTTAGAGATTTAGATGGTGTTGAACTTTTAAAAAGAACACGTGGAACCAATTTGTACACCATCTCCATCGAAGACATGATGAGATCTTTTCCAATTTGCTTGCTATCAAAGGCTTCTAAAACAAAGTCGTGGCTATGGCACTGTCGTCTCAATCATTTGAATTTCGGCACCATAAATGATATGTCAAGAAAGGACCTCGTGAGAGGTTTGCCTAGACTAAAATATGAAAAGGATCACCTTTGTTCTGCATGCAAATTAGGAAAAAGCAAGAAATATGCCCATAAACCCAAACCTGCAAACTCTGTTATGGAAGTCCTTTATACTCTTCATATGGATTTGTGCGGACCAATGAGAGTACAAACAATTAATGGAAGAAATACGTGCTTGTTGTTGTTGATGACTACTCTTGATTTACTTGGGTTAAGTTTCTGAGAAAAAAGGATGAAACTCCAGACGTCATAATCAAACTTATCAAACAACTGCAGGTTTGACTTAACAAGACTGTTAGAATCATTCGAACAGACAATGGAACTGAGTTTGTTAACAAGGAACTAAGTCAGTTTTATGAAAGCATTGGAATTAGTCATCAAAGAAGTGTTCCACGTACTCCTCAACAGAACGGTGTAGTTGAAAGACGAAATCGGACTCTTGTAGAAGCTGCAAGAACTATGCTGATTTACTCAAAGGTTCCAATGTTTCTCTAGGCTGAAGCCATTGCCACTGCTTGCTACACCCAAAATCGTTCCCTCATCCACACCACTCATGGTAAAACTCCATATGAACTCGTCCACAACAGAAAACCTGATCTCTCTTTCCTTCGTGTGTTCTGTGCTTTATGTTATCCAACAAATGATGGTCAAGATTTAGGTAAATTAAGAGCTAAAGCAGACATAGGAGTTTTTGTAGGTTATGTACCAAACAGGAAAGGTTACCGAATCTACAATAAAAGAACCCGGGATATCATGGAAACAATTCACGTCACGTTCGATGAGCTGTCTTGGCAAATGGCTCCAGGACAATCAAGTTCTGGACCCGCATCTCAACCGTCACTAAGTAGTCCCATTAGATATTCCCTTGTACAAACTCCTCACCTAAAATTCCCTATGTACCTCCTTCTAAAGAAGATTTGAAGAAATTGTTTGATCCAATATTTGATGAATATGATGAACCTAGTGCTAATGATCAGTCCAATCCATCAACAGAGGCTTCTTCCAATCAAGTCAATGTGGAAAACCCTTCAGTATCTATGTCATTGAGTCAAGAAGCTCCTGCTACAGATCACTCATTCTCATCATCAGATCCTCAATCATCGAGTGTACATCATGGAAATGTTTTTGGCACCTATGATGGAGATAACCCCTTTGCTACTCCCAAAGATGCTCCATTTGAGAACATATTTGCTCCTGAACCAACACCAGAACCATCATCATCAGGAGATCCAAACTCTGCTACTTCAGTTCCTCAACAACAACCACATGAACACCTTAGAAAATGGACACATGACCATCCATTGGAGAACATCATTGGAAACCCTTCTCGTCCAGTATCCACACGTAAACAACTTGTAATCGATGCCTTGTGGTGCTTCTTCAACTCAGTACTGTCTAAGATCGAACCAAAAGACGTTAAAACTGCCATAAATAAACACAGCTGGTTCAATGCCATGCAAGAAGAAATTCATGAGTTTGATCGACTTGATGTTTGGGAATTAGTACCTGCTCCTGACTGTGCTATGATCATTGCTCTAAAATGGATCCTCAAAGTAAAACTCGATGAGCATGGTGATGTTTTAAAGAACAAGGCTCGATTAGTTGCAAAAGGATACCGTCAAGAGAAGGGTATAGACTTTGAAGAATCATTTGCTCAAGTTGCTCGTATTGAGGCAATCAGAATCTTCCTGGCTAATGCTGCAAATAAGAATATGGTAGTCTATCAGATGGATGTAAAGACGGCTTTTCTTAATGGAGATCTTAAAGAAGTCGTATCGTCACCAACCCTGAAGGTTTTGTGAATACAGAGCATCCTACTCATGTCTATCGCTTGAAGAAGGCTCTTTACGGTTTGAAGCAAGCTCCAAGGGCATGGTATGATATGCTGTCAAAATTTCTTCTATCTACCGGATTCAAGCAAAGGAGCAGCTTGATCGATATTGTTCACCGTGAAAGTCGGCAAACATTTAATTCAAGTTCAAATCTATGTTGATGATATTATTTTTTCCTCGACTGACCCCAATGAATGTGACCGCTTTTCTAAGGAGATGGGCTCCAAATTTCAAACGTCAATGATGGGACAAATGTCATTTTTCTTGGGATTACAAATTTCACAAAGTCCCGGAGGCATTTTTATCAATAAATCTAAATATGCAAATGAGATTTTAAAGAAATTTGGATTTGACACTTGTGACACCTTTGACACTCCCATGATAGAGCGTACAAAACTGGATGAGGACCACTCAAGGATCATGGTAGATCAAACGAAATATCGTAGTATGATTGGATCCTTGATGTACCTCACAGCCGAGACGATATTCTCGTTCACTTTGTATGCATGTGTGCTAGATACCGGCTAAGCCTACCAAAAATCACCTTGAAGCAGTTAAATGGGTCTTTCGGTATCTCCAAGGAACCATCAATATGGGACTTTGGTACCGAAGGACACCGGTATGTCACTAACAGCCTATGCAGATGCTGACCATGCGGGATGTCAAGATACACGTCGAAGCACGTCAGGAGGTGCTCAGTTTTTGGGTGATAAGCTTGTGAGCTGGTCTTCAAAGAAACAAATGAGTACTTCTATATCCTCTACAGAGGCTGAATACATAGCCATGTCATCATGTTGTGCTCAAATCCTTTGGATGAGATCCTAATTATTTGACTATGGCTTTGAATTCAATAAAATCCCTCTGTATTGTGATAACAAAAGTGCCATTGCTCTCTCATGCAACAACGTTCAACATTCAAGAGCAAAACATATTGACATTCGACATCATTTCATCAGGGAGCAAGCGGAGAACGGTGTGGTGGAACTTTATTTTGTAAGGACTGAATACCAGTTAGCAGACATCTTCACCAAAGCTCTTCCTAGAGAACGTTTTGAGTTTATTCTTCCACGACTTGGTATAAAGAGTCTACAACCGGAAACACTCAAACGTCTTCAAGAGGAAGACGAGGAGTAAAAGTTTTTCTTCATCCGTCTCTTGTAAGTATTTATTCAAAAAGTAAAATACAAAATTATAAAACCAACAAAAAGCAAATAGAAAAATATAAAAACTTTCAAAAATCCATAAAAATTTTGAAAAACTCGAAAAATTTCAAAAAATATTTTCATTTTGTCATATTTTTCTTAATTCGATAATATCTACGGTCTTTGTGCTGTCATTCAAAGAGTGACACGGGTCTTTATATGTTGTTCGAATGTCCATAAATCAATTAAAAAAATTAAAAAAAAAACTAAAATGAGAGAATGTAAAACTAATGTTTACTGTCATTTCAGATAGTAACCAGTTTTTAAAAAAAGAACAGAGCCATGCTTTATCTAAATTTTTTTAAATCTCATGCTCTGATTCTAAAAACAAATGTTTGTCGCCAAAAATAAAAACGTTTCCTTCAAAAATATTTTTCCTTCTAAATATTCTTCTGAAAAATATTTGTTATCTAATGAAAACTAACAGCTTTGAAAGATAACTTGGACTCAATTTTTTAAAATCATCTAGACTTGACATGTGTCAAAATCTCTATCTCTCAATCAACAACTTATGTCATTGATTGAGGGGGGAAATGATTTTAATTAAATCAAAAGGTTATTTGTCATACAATTTGTTCAAACCAAAGCTTCTGTCATGTTTTCAAAAGATACTCGAGCATGTTTATTCTTTGAAGGTTAAAGTCTCAGATTTGATCCTTATCGGTTAAATGTTTTCATAAGAAAGTCACAGTTCCCCTCAAAAGCTTTCAAAATCAATTTAAATCTATAGAGATCACAAATCTCAAATGATTTGAAAATTGTGATCGGGGAGAATTTGTGATTTAAATTGGATTTAAACTGATAATTCGATAAATGGTTTTATAAGTGTTTAGCAAGCTCTCCTCCCTTCATGTGCCAAACGATTACAAATTTTCCATGCACATGTTAAGGGGGAGCATCTATATTAAACCAAAAAGGATTGAAACATGATTGATTTGTTTCAATGTGCAGGTTTTCTCTTATATGTGCAAAACACTTTCGAATCTTGATGCACATATTGAGGGAGAGCTACTTTTTGAAAACCACATCCTTTCCAAAAATATCCTTAGCTAAATATGAAAAATACTAATTTTGATCAGGAAAGTGATGTTGATATCTTTTAGAAAATGGTAATCAAAGAAGTGAATCCTTCCTCTTGCCTCCTTGTGCCAAAACGATTTCAAATACACGATGCACATGTTGAGGGGGAGCTCTTTTTCTAAAAATATTAAAAACAATTCAGGTACAAAATGTTTTGATCATGTATCACAGGTACTTGGATTGATTTTCAAAAGGTTTTCAATTGGTTCCAATGGAAGAAGAACAAAACCAAAAGACCGACCAAATTTACTTTATGTATGGTGATATAAGGATGGTTAGGTTAGGTATTCGTTCCCACGATCCCGCCAGAGCCGGAGGGATCTACCCAGGCACAATCCACTAGATAGTGTAGAAGTCCTTAGGTATGATGAAAAAAGGAGAAAAATGAGAATTTCGGAAGAGTGTCGACCGAGACAGAGCTAGTACTGGAACAAACCCAACAAGGTTCTAGTAATGAAGTCTCGGTAAGCACTGAAGGGGTTGAAGAATGAAAAAGAAATGAAATGATAAAAGGGTGAAAACAAATAGCCCTCCAATAATTCAACCTTAGGACAGTAACCGGGTTCAATACATATGCTACTAGTGGTTACTAAGGTAACACTGGTATTGAAGACAAGACGTCATGGACCCAGTGACGCACTGCACTAAACTTCCCAAGCTACTCAAGTTCCTCTTAAAAGGACTTGTTTCATTCTCACGGGGAACCTACATAATCTATCAACTTTCTCTTAGAGATGGTTGATATTGAAGAAGGAGACCCTCTCCCAAGTCTCCGACATACGAACCAAATGTGCACTATTGAGTCTAGAGCCTCGAGATCATGAAATAAATCTCATAAGGACACTGTCAATGAAGACTCTCTGTTTCACACAATGTGAAAAGAGAGAATATATTTTAAGAGTCCTACGCATTATCCTTGTGATATTTCCAGAATATTTGAGTGATATGCAAACATATTCACAATGAAGATGGAAAGCCTTCTAGAGCCAATATCAAACAACCTCTTGGTAGGTGGCATGTGAGATCAATCAAATAGATCAACCATGTGACAACTAAACAGAAACAATGGGGAGATTCAAAATTATGAATCAATCCTGGTTCAGGCTATGGATTGGTGGATACCTTTGAAAAACCGGTCATTGTGCTTAAAAATAGTTTCTCTAGCACATCGACTGTGTATTAATTTTTCAAAATTAAAAGGTATTTATGATTGATAATTGATTTTCCATAAAACCTTCGTTGTATTGCAAAACCCTTTATCTTAAGCAATATTCGACTGTTTTTCAAATCATTTTTCATCAATCAGTGAATCTTAATTTGCTAGTTCACTCACTCCGTGTTGTCTTCTTTGAGATGTTCCGGTTTGAGAACGGCTAGAACAGTTGCGAAACCCTGTGAAGGAGATTTTTCGGAATTATATCTGATCACAGGCAGTACTTGTACTGATCAACAGGGAACCGTGGGCCGTGTACCTCAATTCAACAAAAGTGATCAAAGACACTTTCGAATGATTTATTGCTAACTGTTTTATGCAGGTACACCCCGATGATTGCAGCTAATCAGAATTGAGGAGTCAATCCACAGCCGCATGCTCACACAAACATGTTCACAATTAAAGAAATCATGATAAGTGCATATCTTCATCAACTGGCTCTGATATTTTCAAACCATGCTTCTGCTACGTTACTGGAAATCTTCTGAATCAACAAAAGCTTCCGCAACTCTGATGAGAAGATATCATGATCCAAAATGTGAGCATGTCTGTTCGAAAGTCACAACTTCACATAAAGGCAACACAACAAAGGATGAGTCAGAGATATATATTGGCTGATGATCTCAAATCTAGCTCAATCTAATCATCCCGTGGATCACTCAAAGGCATCCACTTAAGATAACAAAAACATGCGGAATATGAAGAATCGAAGACTACGATCTACAAAGCAAACAACTTAATCAAGAATCCAAGAACAATCAATATGTAATATCTGTTTTTATTCAATGTAAATTGAGGTGACCTCCCTTAGGGGTAGATTGTTAGGATTTAGTAAATCCGTTAGTTAAAGTGTCGGTCACCTCAAGTATCTGTATTTGTTAGAAAGCTCGTAGTAGTAGTCAAGTTATGGTAATAAGTAGTTGTTTAGTAACACCGTGGAGGACGGACGGGTCTTTACCCACTGTATGCCTGATCCACAGCCCGTAGGTGGCGTTTATGTAAGATACTATAAATACCCTCTACCTCCCAAGGTAGAGGGTTGGAGCTCATAATAATACTTTTACTTTCTCTCACTAAGTTCCCTAAACCTCTAAACTTTCTCTCTCTAAAACCTCAAGTTATACGCCCCACTTGTGATCATGATTTGATTTGTTTGCGAAATCCAATATGTTACAACCATATCTGGGGTTATGCCATAATTGGTAATGCTTCTGACAAGTTCTGCTGCACAAAGGCCTGTTACAGCGTAACCAAGATTGTGAGTTACGTCGTAACTCTGGTCGGATCAGCATGCTGCAGTAACAACTTTTCTTTGTTTCCCTACAAAAATGGTTAAAAACATAAAACCCTACAGAAAGGAAATAAAACAAATGAAAGGGATAATTCGGGTTGTCTCCCGGAAGAGCACTTTTCTTTATTTACAAGTCTTTAAGTTAGAATCAGAGCCTCGGGGCTTTATGGTGGCCTTTGGACTTGGCTAACTTCCTCCATATCCTTCATTAAGTTATGTCTGACCCAAGCGACATTGTTAGCAGTGCGGACGTACTCTTTAGTCTCAATCTTCCGAATTTTGCAAAATTTTTTGTCCGGCCCCAAATGGTATCTAGTGAACTCATACCTTTCGGCTATAATTGGTGGCGGCCTCTTATACGGAATGCCAAGAATTTTGCACCTTCTATGTTCATATGCTTCATCATCGGGGTCAGTGAATCCATCTTCGCCTTGTAGTTCAAGGTAGTCCAAAATCCCTTTTATATCATCATCGTCGGACTCAGTACCTTTAAACCATTCATCATCGAGTAAATCTTCCACCAGTACCCGTTTGCATTCCTCTTTCTCATTTCTTGTCGAATCTTCATTTGTCACTTCACTAATGTCATTGAGGATTTCTTCTCTCGGTTCCTCTTTACTCATATATTCCTTCCATATCTTTTCCTTGGTCATTGCATCGACCTTCCCATATTTGATGTTCACCCAATTGTCAAATCCTAGATTGTCTAACCAAGGTAATTCAGTCATGTCCACATCATTTCTTAAAGTCCAAAAGAATTCATCCTCTCCAATCCTCTTAAAGTTGCTTCCTCCGTTACATTTGTCATCATACGGGTTGCAAGATGCCCAAAAACCTTTACCAAGCGTCCTTATTTTCTCACACCAATGACTTCTAGTTACCTTTCCACGGATGTCGCTAGAGGGATCCTCCATGCATTAGATATCATTATTTATGGGCTTTTTATGTAGAAAATGCTCCTCATAATCAATTTTGAGCTTCATCAGTAGATTTGGGTTAAATTTAGCATCCCCGAATTGTATTGCATACCAATCACCAAAGGATAAATCTCCAAACTTAATGTCATGTCTTTCAAGCTCATGCGGGCATGTCCATTCCTCATCTTTCAAATTATCACCCCTGTTGCAATATTAGTGGAAAGGATTGCATGCAGGCCATGCTCGTGTGGATTCTATGATAATTATCGGGGTGCAATAGTGCCTAATCGGTGGTTCCTCCTCTTCTTCAAATGAGAGCTTCTCCAATCTTTCTTCATCAGTGTATACAGGCCACATGAATTTGTTATCTTTGACCCCATCCTTATCGGTTCCTCCATCGCAAATTTTGTTCCGAGGGTCGCACGAAGCCCATAGATCGTGCCATTCACCCTTAGCTACGGGTATTTTCTTTGCACCAGTATACTTTCTTTTAGATGGGGACAGAGGACCTAAATTAATGTCATCGGACCATTCGTTAATAACTTGTGTCCCTGATACGTCTACCTCGAGAAATCTGTCAGCCTACGTATCCCAATTACGCCGTAACTGTGATTTTTGGTTACGGCGTAACTCCGCTGTGTCATTATCATCAGTATTCTTCATAATGCCACGATCGCTGTCAAAAACGTAGTTACGCCGTAACTCATAAGAGGTGTTACGGGTTAACTTCACACTGTCGCCGGATTTTTCACTTGAATCCGAACTTCCAGTGGGAGAATTGGCTTGTAATTTTGAGTCTTCATCAGCAAAGACGACCTTGCATTTCATTGTGGGTTTCGTCCCTTTCGGTTTATTATTATTCTTCCTTACCTTCTCACTAAGCTTTTCCACCATTGTTTCCAGGTTCTTTAGGGTTGTGTCGTGATTGGAAAGGCTTCTATCAGTGTTTTCCTGGAATTCTTTTAGCCATTAATCTTGTTCCTTTTGTCTTTGGGCTGAAATTTCAAGAAATTTGTTAATGATTTCTTCAATATTGGGCCTTTTTTCTCCATAAGTCCCATGGTTATAGTTTGGAGCAGGTCCTCCACGATAGCCATTACTATTTCGATTATCTCCGTAAAATGGTGGATTTTCTCCATATTTAGATTCTTCGATTGTGCTTTCTTCGTTATTGTGAGGACAATTCTTGGTGAGATGTCCCCCTCCATAGCTTTCGCAACCTACTTGGATGGCATGAACAGTTTCTCTGATTTTTAACATATCTCGACTCAGATTTTCAATTTTGCTAGTTATGGCTGTAATTCCGTCAAGATTTCCGCCTTAGTTCCTTTTGCTTCCTCCATCGTGCCATTTCTGGGAATGATCAGCCATTTTTTGGATGGCTTCAATTGCAAGAGTAGGATTCATGCTCGGAATTGGTCCTTGGTAGTCCAGCATCTGTCTTGTAGTCACGTTGATCCCTTTTGTAGAAGATGTTGACCTTTTGCTGGTTGTTCAGATCATGTGTAGGACACTTGTAGAGGAGATCGTTGTATCTATCCCAGGCTTGATACAACGTTTCATCGTTTTCTTTTTTGAAATTATGGATCTCCAAAAGCTTGTTAGATATCTTCGATGGAGGACAATATCTCAGAATGAAGTGCTTTTTTAGTAGAGCCCATGTATCAACGCCCAGGGCAATCTTTCGATCCACCTTCTTGCAGCCCCAGTAAGAGTCATGGGGAACACCCTTAGCATAACAGCGTCATGAGACACTCCTGGAATGTTGAAAAGGCGTGTGATGTACAAGACTTTTTCAACGTGCTCATACGCATCTTCGTCCCTGTTTCCAGAAAAAGGGTTAGCACGAAGCTCCCTCATAAATTGGTCTTCAATCACGAAACGGACATTAGCTCCAATTGCCGGTCTTACGAGTCCCGGCCCTTGTTCTTCTCTTGTCGACGCCAAATATTCCTCAAGAGTGAGGTTGTCAATGTTAACAACTTACATGGTACCTGAAAGTTGAAAAGAGATCGTGAGAATTTGAGAAAATTTTAAAACAAAACTAAAATGAAAGACTTAATAGAAATCCAAATATAACTCCCCGGCAGAGGCGCCAAAAACTTGAGGCAGGTTCTACTGACCAGGTTTTAATATTTATAATTACTCGTTATACCTATGGTCTACCCTAATGCACTAACGAGCAGTATACCCGGTCATGTGTAGTGCAGTAATCGGTAAAACCGAGGCCGTCCCAAGATTTATGTGTGCGGATTTAAACTAAGTCTAGGTGTCACAGATTTTAATATGATTTTGATATAATTAACTACTAAAGCAAATAAAAGCGAGGGTTGTGATCAATAGAGGATAGGGGTGCTAACCTAGTTACTCATCCTAATTAGTAGTGTTTACGTCTAATTACTTCTAGTTACTTCAGGTGGGGTCAAAGTCGCAAGGACATCATTTGGTCAGTTCATCCTAACCTATCATCAAAGGGTCCCACTTGAGAAATCAGGTGACCCGTCATAAGTCCAGTTGTTCTTAGTCCCCTAAGCCAAGTCATTAAGTACCGCTACATGCTAGATTCATACTAGTGAGTGCCCGGGCGCTAGCATCTTAAACACTCACCCCCTACTTCTTAAGTTCATCCAAACGGTAGGTGATCAGTTGGTCAAATCGCACAAGCAGAAAGGGTTGTCAATTGGTCATATCTTACCCTTCCCACTCAACCTACCTACTTAGGGTCAGTTGGTCATAGTTCCTAAGTAACTAGCCACTACCGCCATTCAAAACTACCGAAACAAGGGTAGCTACCAACAAACTATGCATGCATACACTAAGAAATAATTATACGGAAGCAATGTAAATGCAAAAAAAATAATTAAGGAATCATAACTAGGCTAGCACCAGAGGTGCTTAGCCGCTCATATTAACTAAAACAAACGATTTAATGTCTAACATTACTAAATACATGAATTGAAAGTAAAGAAATGATAAAATGCTAATGCTTATCGTAGGGGAGTGATTTCTCCCTTTGAGATAGCTCTGTATGCTCCTCTAGATCTGCCTTCGACTTCTACTCACATTCACTTTGTGTTGTGTATGAAATGGGATGCTTTGAAATGCTGGAAATCGTGGGGTATTTATAGGCCAGATCTAGTTATGGCGTAAGTAATTATAAGATTTACGCAGTAACAACCAATTCTTCGTATTTTGCACTAAAAATACTGGTTACGGGTGTAACTATGGAAGGAGTTACGCCATAATTGATACAATAGTTACGGCGTAGCTTGCAGTGGCGCGGAGCCTCATTTGACCTAGTTGGTTACGCCGTAATCTTTGTGAGAGTTACGCCGTAATCTTCAGTTGAGTTGGTTTTCTGAGCCACGTCTTAGTTACGGCGTAATGTGAGAGAGGAATTACGCCGTAACTGCTTCAAAATGGGCATACTATGATATATCTTCAATAAATCTCCAAATCCACGTCTCTTTAGCTCCAATGCTCGTATTTTACCTGAAAGTGAAATATAGAGGAAAACAAGCGTAAATCCATATAAATGATATAAAATACGGGCATTATCGGGGGAAATTGACACTTAATATTCAGGACTATTTGATGTTATCAATATACCAAGTTGAAAAATGACACTTCCGGGGCTTCCAACTTTCGACACACTTGGTCCAAGAAACGAGGTCTTCTACTTACTGGTCTCAAAATACTAAGCTTCCATACTTGCTAGAAACTAAAACTTCTCCTTATTCGTACCTTCAACACTTGCACCTACAAAACATTCATTAAACTTATCCGTAAGCATTACGCTTAGTAAGTACATGACATAAACATAACATTAACAAGTTATAACTAACAAATTTCTAGCTACAACATATCAAGGAATACATTCATAACATTAAACATACCTTTATCAAGCATAAATAGATATGCTAACATTACACACTTTCTAGCATTGGATCCAACCTACTTTAACATTACAATTTCTTGATCATTACATCATTACACATCATAATTCAAAATAAATTGAAATTATGAAACATTAAAAAGTTTAGTCAATATACTTACCTCAATAACCCACTAGTTCTCTACTTGAAAATTCAAGGCTTGTTCATCAATTACTTCCTATAACGGGATTAACACTAATTAGTAACTATTGCATCATTAATTTAATAAATTACCAATCTTTGATAAATTTTCCCAAATTCTATCTCATGAACCCTAATTTCAAAAATAACAAATTACTTAGTTGAGATGTATAAAAGGGATAAGGGTGTCTAGGGCTTGATTCTCTACTCAAATCTTTGATCAAAAGCACAAGAACACAAGATTGATTTTTTCCTCTCTTTTTTCCTCTCTTTTCTTCTTTATGGAAATCTCTATAATTATCTAGTAATAGATATTTATTACTTTAACTTTGCACACTTGGCAAAACTAGCCTCTCAAGTCTCATTCTTCTTAGTTTAGCCACACTTCTCTATACAACTTATCACTTACTTATATGCAATTTATAACTTTTTCATTTTCCTAAAAATACATCCTAGATAATTTAATATCATTAATTTTATTATATAATAATACCTCATCAGGTTACAGGTGTAATAATTCACCCCCCCCCCCCTTAAACGAGATTTCATCCTCGAAATATACTCTTGAAATAAGTGTGGATACTTATTCTTCATATTCTCCTATGGTTCCCATCTATTACTTATACCTTTTTGATGTTTCCATTGTACTTTCACCAACGGTATTTTTTTGTTTCGAAGTTGTCTCGTTTTTCTTCCTAGAGTCGCCTTTGGTTCTTTTTAAGAGGCTAAGTTCGGATCAATCTCAATATCGTCCAAAGTGATCACACTAGTCCCGTCCGCTAAGCACTTCCTCAAGTAAGATACATGAAATATATTGTGAATACCTTTAATTTCTTCGGGTAATTCTAAAACATACGTTACTTCTCCAACTCGCTTTAAAATCTTAAACGGTCCTATAAACCTTGGACTAATTTTTCCTTTCTCTTAAACCAGAACACACCCTTCCATGGTGAAACTTTCAATGTAAAACAATCTCCCACATTAAACTTAATCGGTCTTCTCCTATTGTTGGCATAACTTTTCCACCTATCCTGTGCCGCTTTTAGCCTTTCTCTAATTGTTTCTATCTTCTCAGTTGTTGCTAAAATGATATCCGTACTTGCTAATTCTCTACTTACCACTTCTTCCCAACAAACTAGTGTTCGACATCTTCTTCCATAAAGCATCTCATACGGTGGCATTTCGATACTTGCATGGTAACTATTATTGTAGGAAAATTCTACAAAAGGTAGATGATCATCCCAATTACCTCCAAAATCTATTACAAAAGCTTGTAACATATCTTCTAAGGTTTGAATTGTTCATTCACTTTGTCCATCCATTTGAGGATGAAAGGCCGTACTCATGTGTAACTTCGTTCCTAACTCTTCTTGGAAACTTAGCCAAAAATTTGATGTGAAACGTCCATCTCTATCTGAGACAAAAATTTGATGTGAAACTTCATGGCGTGCAACAATTTCATTCACGTAGATATTTTCTAACTTATGAACGGGCATATCCTCTCGGATTGGGATAAAATGGGCACTCTTCGTCAAGCGATCTACTATAACCCAAATTGCATCATGTTTCTTCGTCGTTCTTGGTAATTTAGTAACAAAGTCCATTGTGATCTTCTCCCACTTTCAAACCGGAATTTCTAACGGTTGAATTTTCCCAAAAGGCTTTTGATGTTCAGCCTTGACTTTCAAACAAGTCAAACACTTTTCAACACACTTTACACAATCCCTCTTCATTCCCAGCCACCAATAATTCTTCTTTAAATCAAGGTACATCTTAGTAGCTCCCGGATGGATGGAATACTTAGACTTATGTTGATCCCAGTTGAGCAAACGATCTAATATAGAAACTGACTTAGAACAAATGCTTATTAAGTATTACGCGGAATTTAATACTTAATCTTAAGAAGAAGAACAATAAACATTCAACACCTCAATATTATTTATTAATACGAATACTCTTAACAGTATTAGGGTTTTACAACCTTGAAGTGTATCGACCTTAGATATAAAACATACGTATATCTAATCTAACCTAGGACCTCCTTTTATAGACTAAGGAGTCCTTTACATTATACAATACGTAACCTACAAGATAAATATCTTTTCCATATTTATCTAATACATAATACTAAACCGACTAAACATGACTAGCAGTGGTTACATTATATTATCCGTGGTTACATACTACTACTAGCCGCGGTTTGTCTTCATCCGTGGTTACATTCTACTGTCCGTGGTTATATCAAACTTGTCCGTGGTTCCAGCACTTAAAGTAATTCTTGATTCAAGGAACCTAAAACCCAACAATCCTCCCCTAAACTTGATACATTCTAACAGAATTCTCAAGTTTCTTTTAAGCTCAAAACATCTGAATTGGAGGATGTAGCCAAACACTTACTAGATTTAAGAATTTTCTCATATTTCAGCAACAAATCGTAAGCTTGACCATCATAGGGTAACAACATCTTGATAATACCAGGCTTCAACATCTGGGCAATAATTCCTGGATACTTATTCAACTGAGGATAATCACCTTCTACAAGCATGTGAATAACTTTTCCAGAAATAGTTAAAACATAAACTCCACAAGTTTGATATAAAAACCATCGTGTTACAGTACCATTGTAGAGTCCTTTCCACTCAGGTTCAGCATGAGTTGGTTCAAATAAAATCTTCAAATTATAATAGACCAGTCTCTCATGATAATCATTTGGATGTACTTCACCAAACTTATTCTTGTAAAGTATCCAAAGATTCATCAAATCATCTCTTTCAAAGTACTGAAGCATTTGTGAAAATTTATTATACTCATAAACTTAATTGTTGAGTCTTTGAATTTTCCAAACTCCTTCACTTCCATCTTTAAGCTTAAACTCATAAGAAACAAGTTGATTAACATCTTCAACTATTTTCAATATTTTAGAATCAGATGTCTCTTGAATCTCAGATTTTCTCTTTCTTTTACTTTGAATCCACTCATCATCCTTTTTAATCCACTCTTCTTCCTTTTTAGAATTCATTGGACAGAAATCATCATTATTAATCCTCATACATCTCTCATAAAGCTCATAAATTCTTTCAAATGAACACCTATTAAGATTATCAGGAACATGTATGCCTGAATTCTTAATAATCTTCATCAATACATTCCTCATCAGTGCAATTGAAGGAGGTTTCTTTCTTATAGCCTGCTTCCTTTCTTTACCAACCTTCCTTGCCCATTCACCCAAAAGTCTAGCTTTTTCCTCATCATCCAACAAAGCCCATTCTTGTGCAGTATACTCATTACTTATTAATTCAGAAGCTTGAAGATAATTTTGTGATTCATACCATGTAGCTAACCATCTCTGACTAGCTTCCTCTTCATCTTGCTTCCTTTTCTCTAAAACTGCTTGTTCTTCAGCTACCATGTTCTTTGCATATTCTGCATCATAAGCTTCTTGTTCTGCTTTAGATTTAAACTTCAGTTCTGGTACTACAACCCCTTTACCTTTTCCAATATCAAATTGAACCACTTTCTTCTTCAAAGGTTCACCAATAACTAAACTTTTTTCCTTTTGATTTGGTGGCCTACATAGATAGTGACTATGCTGGTGCTAGTTTGGATAGGAAGTCGACTACTGGAGGATGTCAGTTTTTGGGAAGCGGACTTATTTCATGGCAGTGTAAAAAGCAAACTATTGTGGCTAATTATACAACTGAAGCTGAATATGTGGCTGCTGCTAGTTGCTGTGGTCAAGTTCTTTGGATTCAGAATCAATTACTGGATTTTGGGTACAATTTTATGCATACTAAGATTTACATTGATAATAACAGTACAATATGCATCATTAAAAATCCTGTTTTACATTCTAGAACTAAACATATTGAGATAAGGCATCATTTTATTAGAGATTGTAATGAGAAAAGACTGATTCAAATGGTAAAAATCCACACTGATTTCAATGTTGCTGATCTTCTCACTAAAGCTTTTGATGTGGGAAGGTTTCAGTACCTTGTTGTTAGTATTGGAATGATAAATCTCTAAACTCTCAAATTGTTTTGTACCAGTTTGTATAAGTATTGGACTGTTATTATGTAATCTTAGTTTTGCTATTCTTGTTTCTAACCACTGATAGCTTGGTTCAAACCACTGCTTGTTGTTCTGTGTTTCCACTAACCATTTTGCAGATACAAGAACGTTCATTATAGAAGCTAAAGAAGTACTGAAGTTAATTGTTCATTCATTCATCAAAAGAGTTTACAGCTTACAACTTACAATGCAACTTCAAGTGCAAATTAAAAGACTACTTCTATACATGATTTCCTACTACTATCCTCAGCTGTTGGATATGCATGATAAGCTAAGGATCAAAATGGGAAGGATGGATTGATGAAAACAAAGATGATGAAGATAAATACAGTAGATGAAGCACAAAGGACATAGTCACATCATACTTGCATCTACTGGTTTCACCAAAAAGCATCATTCCATTTTCCTTTTTCCCTTCCCCCTTACGATATGTGAAGAAGCACCACAACTTGGTGCAGGAAGACCAAGAACCACCTCTCTGTCCTTTGGGAGTGGTGGATTTCTTGCTCGTGGTCCTGGTTGGGGTTGGGATGATGAAGGTTGGGGGTTTGAAGTTCTCTTCTTTGAGGAGTCTTCAGAGTCCTCAGATGCCTCACTTGGATCCACCACACTATCATCTTCAGATGATGAAAGAAATGGGGATTTTCTTGGTCTTGGTTCTTGTGGAGGAATGTAAAATTTCCAAGGGTTAGTATCTTCACTTGATGATGATGAGGATGAGGAGGATGTTAGATCAACAACTTCTGGTTTATTCCAGCTAGGGTTCCACATGGTGATTTTAGTTGATTGGGGATTTTGGAGTAATTAGGGTTTTGATATTGATTGGTGTGTGCGTTATATGAGATTTGGGTTCTTTATATAAGCAGGGTTAAGGGTTAAGTAAGTAAATGAGGGGCAGGTTCAATGTGGTTGAGGAGTTAATGAGTTCATTGGGATTTGAATTAATTTTTATTCTGGAAGTTGACCATATTGACTTACCTGTGCTAAACCACGGATAGACCATTTTGGAACCACTTCTGGCCTTTACTAACCACTGATAACTTGCAGCTCTGTGTTTGTTTTGTGTTTTTGTCTTGCAGGTATGAAGGATTTGTGTACATAGGAGCTGGTGTGTTAGCTGCTTGTGTTTGTTGAAAAAAAATAATAAAAAAAAATTGTGTAATCCTTCATATTTTTGTGAGATCTCTTTTATAATGACACAGATTTACTTGCTATAACTCTTGGATGGTTGGTTGGAGTGCTACTATGTATCCACGGATGGTGTGTCTCTAAACGCGGATAGCTGTTCTGAAACCGCGGATAGAATCTTGATTAGTGTTGGATACTACAGGGGCTGATTGGTAACTTTTCTAAAAGTATATTTATTTCCCCCAAATCACGGATGGATCATTAATTTGGTCTTCAAATCACTTCACTTGGCGCTCAACATAAACCCTAATCACTCATCTTTGCATAATTCAGAAAACCCACATCATACCCATCATTAATCACCATGGCTGAAAAGTATTCCACTACACATAACCTTGTTTCTATTCTCACCAAGAATGATCGATCTGAAGGGTTTCATCAAATGATTGATTTCCTTGTTCACAGTTCCATTCACTATGGCTTAACTGTCACACCAACCATTTTTAAAGCCTACATACATCAGTTCTGGAGGAATGCTAAGCTTGAAAAGGTTGATGGAGTCGAAGTATTTAGCATTTGTGGATGAGCATGCTATTTTTGTTACTGAGGAGATTATTAGGGATGTTTTAAAGTTTGATGATGCTGATGGTATTGATAATCTTTCGATGTTCAGATTGTTCTTTGATTTGGAAAGGTTAGGTTATACCCACAGAGGTGATAAGGTACAATATTTTAAGAGTTTGTTTTCAAAACAATGGAAGTTTCTTATTCATACCTTATTGATGTGTATAAGTAATAAGACCACAGGGTTTAATGACTTTCCTTCCAAAATTGCTACTGCTATTATTTCTTTGTCTGATGGAAGAAAGTTCAATTGGTCTAAGATGATATATGATGGGCTAGTACAAAACATTAGGAAGAAGGGTAAATACTATTTATATCCTATGTTTGTTCAACTGGTTGTGGAAAGTCAAATAGAGGAGCCTGTTGAGCAAACTCAAGAGTATGAAGTACATCATATGCTTCCTAAGGTTTTTGCACATATGAGGAATCAGCCACAAAATGTACAAATTATAGATGTTCCTTTATTTCCTCATATGCTTACTTTACCTACTGATCATGAGTTTGATGAAGGTCTTGAACCCACTTCTAGTACATCTGAACCCACTGATAGTACACTTGTAAACACTGATAGTGTACCTCTACCCACTTCTAGTCAAACTCAAACCAATGTTACACCTATTGTATGGACTAGGAGACAAAAGGGCACTCAGCTACCTCAGGCTAGTGCTAGTGGTGTTGCTATTGAGGCTGTCACAAGTGGTGAAGGTGACATGATTGGAAGGGCTTCCACTACTGATTCATGCATAGATGCTGATCAGGATAGTGGAAACATCAATAAGACCCAACCTTTGGCAACTCCTAATGTGGAGAGTTCCTTGGAACTTAACACATGTGGAGGAATCCCCGCCAATGGATACTACAGGTGCATAGTTCGTGCTAGGTCCGATGCTATGTTTTCTATATCAGGATTCACCTCTGAGCATTAACATGAAGTGATGAGGATAGGTTGGAACATGAAACTGAATTGACGGGTTCTGAGTTTGTACATGATGATTTTTCCAATGAACCACCTCTTGGACCAGTTCACACAGGTCGAAGTGGGGAGGATATTCTTGAACGCTTAAATGAATTGACGGTTAAATGTACCATGATGGAGAAAACAATCTCAAGCCTAGATAAGTTGTCTGTGTTTCAAGGAAAAAATATTCGAAGATTGAAGCACAGGGTTTTGGTTTTGGAAAAGATGAAAAGGCCTGGGGTTGCTGTTTTGAAACCTTTGGGTTCAGATTGAACCACTTTCTTCTTCAAAGGTTCACCAATAACCAAACTTTTTCCTTTGGGTTTAGTTGCAGTAGATTGAACAGATAAAACAGGTGCAATGATGGATGTAGAAATTGATGAAGTTTTGCTTAGATTTATCAATGTACTTGCAGCTTCTTTCTCAATTTCTTTAGACTTAGGTGGTGATACAGAGAGAGTTGTTGTTAGGAATTAGAAATTCCAGGTATTAAAGAGTCGGTCACCTCAAGTATATGTAATCGTTAGAAAGCTCGTAGTCATAGTACTTTTATGTTAAGTAGTATTTCGTTTAGTAACACCGTGGAGGACGGACGGGTCTTTACCCACTGTATGCCTGATCCACAGCCCGTTGTGTGGCGTTTTATTGTAAGACTATAAATACTCTCTACCTTCCAAGGTAGAGAGTTGGAGCTCATAATAAGAATTTTCTTTTTCTCACTAAAGTTCCCTAAACCTCTAACTTTCTCTCTCTAGAATTCCACTTATACGCCTACTTTGTGTTATGGTTTGATGTGTATGTGAAATCCAATATCCTACAATTGGTATCAAGAGCCATGGTTAGATCATATCTTACACATCTTTGGATTTCTAGTGGTTTTAGGTGGTTTTTGAGTTTGAAAAAGTTTAGTGGTTTTGCATCATTTGGTTGATTTCTTGTGTTAAAGCTTGGATTTTGTTAGTACTTTTGTGTTTAGAATCATCACAAGTGTTTAGGTTTTCATTTGGTAAGCTTGAATCGTCTTGGTTGGGTTGTTTTTGGATTGAAAAGTGGTGTTTGTGAAGTTTTCAAGCTAGCGACTTGATCTACGGATAGCTTTTCTTGCTAGCGACTTGCTTTACATTTTGTTAGCGAGTTGCAGTTTGTGGAGTTAGCGACTTAGGCCTAGCGACTTGCCTAGTGAGACAAGCCGACAAACAGTACAAGTAGTGGAATCTCCACTACGGGTAGCGACTTGGTGGAAGTTAGCGACTTGTACTTTATATTGTTAGCGACTTGGTGTTAGCGAGTTGGTACCTAGCGAGTTGCTATTTAGCGACTTGAGTATTTAGCGACTTGGTGCTTAGCGAATTGCTGCCAAAATTTTGTTAGCGACTTGGATTGTAGCGAGTTGTTACATAACGACTTGGAACTTTAGCGAATTAGCACTTAGCGACTTGGTTCACAATTTTCCTAGCGACTTGAGTGATTTCCTTTAAATACGGTTTTCTCTTGATTCAGTAAAATCCCGTGAAAGAATCTATTTCCGGTTTAATCATAGAGTTATAAAATCTCGCTTAACTTGTCATCATGTCTACCAACGTTCCTACAATCATCTCCACTGTTGCCGAGGATGTTCAAGCACTGGTTCGATAACTCCGTCCACCCATGCTTGACAGAACTGACTATCACTCTTGGGCTCAACGAATCAGATTGTACTGTCTTGGAAAAGAAAATGGGTTAACATTCTCAAATCCATTGATGAAGGACCTTACCGAGTTGAAACTACTAGAGATATACTTGATACTGCGGAAGATGGAACTTTGATTTACGGAATGGATAGACCAAAGATGTATGATGAGCTTGACGATAAGGAGAAAAAGAGATTCGATGCAGATATCCGAGCTTCCAACATTATTCTACAAGGTCTACCAAAGGACATCTACAAGCTTATCAATCACAACACCGAGGCAAAAGCGGTATGGGATAATGTCAAGATGCTTCTTTCGGTTCTGAGCTAACTATGAAGACCGAGAATCACAACTCTATGATGAATTTGAGCACTTCAAGATGAAACCAGATGAAAGTGTCTATGAGTACTATGTGAGATTTCATAAGTTGGTGAATGACATGAGGAACATCGGAATGACTATGCCTAACATTCAATTTGAACTCAAAATTTGCAAACAACATGAATCCCGAATGGCACAAATTTGTTACTTCTGTGAAGCTCACTAAAGGATTGAAGAATACTAACTATGAGCAACTCTATGCCTTCCTTCTTCAGAATGAGAGACATGCCATGTTTGAAAAGAGGATTCTTGAACAATTCAAAACAAATCCGGGAGAGACAAGCTCATCAAATGATTCAACCGCCTTCTACTCAAACATTGGGATTACCACTAAAGCTTCACAAGTTATACCCATGGGTGATGGAACTCACAAACTCATTCCCGATCCAAAGTTCAAACAAGCTGATGCCGATGCACATGTGGGTAACTTCATTAATCAACTGCTCTCCCGATTAGTCAAAACATGAATTCTCTCCCACAAACCAACAACAACCTTAGAACAGCTTCTAACCCACACAATCAAGCTACTGTCAGAGATGGGAAAATTGTTGTGCAACCAGCCAGAAAGACAGTATGATAAAGGAAGAGGAGGAGCGGTAGAGGTTATGTTGGTAATCGAATCGAGGAAGGAATGGAAATCAAGGTCAAACTAAGCCGATCAAATGCTATAACTGTGGTGGTGAGGGACACATTGCAAGGAACTGCACATCTCCAAAACGCCCACAGAATGCTGATTACTTCAGAGATAAGATGTTGCTTGTACAAGCTCGTGATAATGGTGCTGCGCTTTGGATGAAGAGGAGTTATTGTTTCTTGCTTGAGGGCAATGCCAAGACCTATGATGCGATGTGGATGAGCACCAATTCAGAGATAGGTCACAATCATCGAACGCCTTTCAAGTCGCTGATTGTGATGCATACGACTTTGATGTGGATGATGGACCTACGGCACACACAATTTTATGGCTAGCATTTCTCCAATGGTTTCTCCCAAGGTCTCTTCTTCACCACAAGCTGGCCCATCCAAAGACAAACTCATCTCGGAGGTATTAAAACTATACGATGATGCTGATGTACAAAAGATGCATGACAAAGTACAATCAACTGAAACTATTGAATCAAATATTGAAAATATGGGTAATATCAATGTTGTCCCATATGATCAATATGTGAAACAAAGTGAAAGTGAAATTGTATCAAGTGATGCATCTTCTGCATTCAACAATGACTATGTTTTTGATGAATACACCGCATGTGCCCCCGATGATGTTGTTATCTCAAATGCCTATAAAGAAAGTGTTGCTATTTATGAACAACGTGCAAAATTTGAGTTGACCACCCGTGAGCAGGAAATGGATGACCAAATGCATACAACTATTAGAAAAAGTAGGTTTAGAGAAGAAGTATTAAAACAAGAGTTAAACTCCTTACAAGAAAAACTTTCAAAAGCTGCTAAGCAAAAACAAGAACTTCAAGAAAATGTTAAAATGCTTAAGCAAGAATTCAGTGCTAAGGAATCAAAACTTTTGAATGATTTTTCTAATCTAAAAACCTTGAAAAACAAGCTTGAAAATAAGTTGTACATACAAGGAAACACCATTCAGACTGCTCACATGATCACTAAGCATAGAGTCCTAAGCGATAAGCATAGCATTCCCCTTGTTGAGGAACCAAATCCAGAGGTCATTAAAAGGCTAGAAATGCTCATAAGGTTCTTTATGATGGCAAGGAAATCCTTAAACCTAGACAGAAACCTAGTTGCTCTGAGTGCACAGAGGAAGATAAGAAATCAGATGAAATCACTAGGGAAAAGTTAAACAAGAAACTAGATGATCCAAAATGTAAAGAAAAGAAAGTAATCATCACACCCCATGATTACAAAAGGGAGAATTGGATTGCCTTAAACAAGTTTAAGCCTCAGACATTGTTAACTCCCGAACAAGTGTTCTGGAAAATGGATTTAGATAAGCGTAAAGTGAAAATATTGTTGAAACCAAACCCCCCCTTTGGAAAATGCCTAGAGCGACTGTGTATCCTCCAAATACACCAATGCATCTAGTTCCTAGAACAATTGCCACTAAAAGCAAGACCTTAATCAGCCAATATGTTATCTTTCAACTATTTGTTGATTTTGAGAAAACTTGCAAGAAAAGGATCACACCCATTTGGTATCTAGTTTCTTCTAAAGGAGAAAGAGGTTTTGAGCAAACTAAAGAATGTTATTTAATCAAGTCATGCCTTTCTTTAAACAACTAAAAGATCACTTTGAGAGTCTTAAAAGGGAATGAATTCAGACATTAAAGAAATGGAACAGGAATTTGATGCTATGATAGTTGAGGTTAGTGACTATGAGCGAGCATTAAAATATAATGAGATTGAAAGGAAGAACTTGCATACACTGAATGAGAATATGATTTCGGAATGTATTGCTCAAGATGTGTTTTTCACTGCTACAAATTGTTCTATTAATGCTTCTCAATTTCATGAATTATCTGTTGCCCCGAAAGTCTCCCATGATCGTGTCATTGAGCTTGAAAAAACTAATTCTAAATTAACGGAGAAAATTGAACTGGATGATCACGACAATTTGGTTAAACATTTTTCTAAACTAGAGGTTGAGCATTTTAATTTACAACTAAAATATCAACATCTTAAAGAAAATGTCAAAACTTCAAATATCAAGACATCCTCGGATGCTCCAGAGTTTGATGCGCTTTTCAAATTAACAAACGTGATGAAGATTCAAGCTCATTGCAACACGATCAGAAAGTTGAAAGCCCAAATCTCTCAATTAAAGGGTCAAAAGAACAATATGACAGGCTCCCAAATGCCTCCTCCTTTAGATTCTCGAAATTCTCAAACTTTTCATCTTCAAAACTTAGTTAATGCCTTACAAAAGGAAAACGAGAGTTTTCTAGAAGAAAATGAAAAAGTTAAACGACATTTTAAAGAGTTATATGATTCAATAAAAGTCACCCGTGACCAAAACAACGAAAAAATAACGTCTTTACAAAAGGAAATTGAGAATCGAGAAGTCGTGGAAATGGGAAACTGCTACTTGTTTTCAATAAGAATGTTGTCTCAAAGTCACCCTTAGATTGCAAATACACTGTGACAGTTAAATATATTCCTCCTCATCTTAGGAATAATGAACATGCTTTTCATGACTACTGTGCTCACCTTAAGGATAGTCTAGAATGTCTCCGTGAGATTGTCGAAGAGGATTTCATTAACAAACCTCTTGATAGTGAAATTAGGTTTGCTTGCCTCCGGGCCAAACGATCTCAAGAGTTGCTAGAATGTGTAATTGCAACATGTCCCAAATCCTTAACCTTAGGTGCAAAAGGCAAAGCTGTGATGCCTTGTTCTATGCCTAGTGCCGAGCCTTCAAACCATTCTAGGCCAGTTTTAAGAAAGTATACATCAATGTGTCGTCTAGTAATACAGATCCTTGCACGCCTAGTTCAAGAATGCAAAAGTAGATCAACCAACTAATGTTCCCATAATTCCTCTACAGAGTAATCAATGACATTAAAGCGAGAAGGTCAAAGTCTCAAGACAATACAAGGAATGATAGGACCTCGCAAGCTAAAATGTGCATTGGAAGAGAGTAGAAGACCAACCTAGGATCTTTAAGCTTGAGTTGAATAAAACGAATCGTGTTGATTCTAGTATTAGCCTTAGGCGCATCAGTAATTAATTCAATTCGATACTATTTGCAAACCTTGTAATGATGTCCGCTTGAATTCTGTTGCTAATCATGAATGTGGTGTGAATGCTTTGTCTAATGCTTTGTCAAATGCCCGCTTAAAATTGTTAATGCTAATAATCGTGCAAAGAAGGCAAAAAGGCAAAGACGAAAGATTGTTAGAAAACAGTGGAAACCCACAGGAAGAACTTTTATAAAGATAGGTTATTATTGGATACCTTTTGGCCATAAGAATAATCAGTTTTGCTCTCAAACTATTAAGATTATGCCCACTAGAAAATGGATGCCTATTGGTAGAACTATTCCCTTAAGAAGTGAACATACTTTGAATAGGTCAAATACGACACCAAAGATTGCATCTATTCCCAATGATTCCATTGCTTCTACTTCGATATGGATGTTTCTATTTATGATGTGGGTGTTCCAATTACTGTTACTAACCAAGTGGAACCCATTCTTGCATGGGGATCCCAATTATCCAGCTTATCCATTCTTGTCGTGTTCAACTGCAGATCGTTCAAATCGCTCTGTGGTACCGGACTCGAGCTTTCCAAGCATATGACTGGAGACCGTCGCGCTCATGAACTTCGTGAGCAAATTCATCTGACAGCTTAGATTCGTAATGATCATTTCGGTGTAATTATGGGTTATGGTGATTATGTTGTTGGTGATAGTGTTATCTCTAGAGTATACTATGTGGAAGGTCTTGGTCATAATCTGCTCTCTGTCGGTCAATTCTGTGATTCTGATCTAGAAGTAGCCTTCAGAAAACATACTTGTTTTGTTAGAGAACTTGATGGTAAGGAACTTTTAAGAGGAACTCGTGGTTCAAATCTTTACACCATCTCTATCGATGATATGATGAAGTCTTCTCCAATTTGCTTGTTGTCAAAGGCTTCAAAAACAAAGTCATGGTTATGGCATCGTCGTCTCAATCACTTGAACTTCGCACCATCAATGATCCCTCTAGAAAGGACTTAGTTGTAGGTTTACCTCGACTAAAGTATGAAAAGGATCATCTTTGTTCAACATGTCAATTGGGAAAAAGCAAGAAGTATGCCCATAAACCCAAACCTACTAACTCGCCACGAAGTTCTTCATACAATTCACATGGATTTATGTGGACCCATGAGAGTGCGTAATATCTTTGGGAAGAAATATGTGTTAGTTGTGGTTGATGATTACTCTAGATTCACTTGGGTCAAGTTCTTAAGGACAAAGGATGAAACTCCTGATATCATCATCAAACTCATCAAACACCGCAGTTCGACTTAACAAAACCGTCAGAATTATCCGGACAGACAATGGAACTAAGTTTGTTAACAAACAACTTAGTGAATTTTATGAAAGCATTGGAATCAACCATCAAAGAAGTGTTCCACGAACTCCTCAACAGAACGGTGTAGTTGAAAGACTAAATCGAACTCTTGTAGAAGCCGCTAGAACAATGCTGATTTACTCAAAGGTTCCAATGTTTCTCTGGGCTGAAGCTATTGCCACTGCATGCTACACACAAAATCGCTCCCCGATTCACACTGCTCATGGAAAACTCCATATGAACTTGTCCACAACTGAAAACCTAATCTCTCTTTCCTTCGTGTGTTTGGTGCATTGTGTTATCCAACTAATGAGGGTCAAGACTTAGGCAAACTTAGAGCTAAAGGAGACATTGGAGTATTTGTAGGGTATGCACCAAACAAAAAGGGATACCGAATCTACAACAAAAGAACCCGAAATATCATGGAAACAATTCACGCTTACGCTTTGATGAGTCGACCGGTCAAATGGCTCTGACAATCCAGATTCGAACCCGCACTTCAAAACAGTCCCATTGGTTCATCCCTTGTTCCAAACTTTCTCAAGAAACTCCATATGTACCTCCATCTCAAGATGATTTAAAGAAATTGTTTGATCCTATGTTTGATGAACTTTATGATCCAAGTACTAATGAGGTGTCGATTCCTACAACAGGTCGCTTCATATTCCCGTGAATGAAGTCAATCCCTCAGTCTCAATATCATTAAGTCAAGAAGCGCATGCTGCCGATCCTTCAGTCTCATCAACAAATCATCATTCTTCAAATGTACATCATGGAACTGCTTCTGGCATCAATGATGAAGTTAATCCCTTTGCTACTCCTGAAGATGCTCCGATTGAAAACATATTTGCTCTGAATCTTCATCGAACCATCTTCTTCAGGAGACATCGACTCGCTACTTCATCCCTCAACAACTACCGCATGAACACCTCATAAAATGGACTCACGATCATCCATTAGACAACATCATTGGAAATCCTTCTCGTCCAAAGATCAACACGGAAACAAATTGCAACCGATGCCTTGTGGTGCTTCTTCAACTCCGTACTCTCTAAGATCGAACCAAAAGATGTCAAAACCGCCATGAATGAAGATAGCGGGTTCAATGCCATGCAAGAAGAAATTCATGAGTTTGATCGACTTGATGTATGGGAGTTAGTACCGCCCAGATTGTGCTATGAACATTGCTCTAAAATGGATCTTCAAAGTGAAACTTGATGAGCATGGTGATGTGTTGAAGAACAAGGCTCGATTAGTTGCTAAAGGATACCGCCAAGAGGAGGGTATAGACTTTGAAGAATCTTTTGCTCCTGTTGCTCGAATCGAGGCAATTAGAATCTTTTGGCTAATGCTGCAAGTAAGAACATGGTAGTCTATCAAATGGACGTGAAGACGGCATTCCGAATGGAGATCTTAAAGAAGTCGCCTATGTCACCAACCTAAGGCTTTGTGAATCAAGAGAACATCCTACCCACGTTTATCGTTTGAAGAAGGCTCTGGATGGTTTAAAGCAAGCTCCAAGGGCATGGTATGATACGCTATCAAAGTTTCTTCTATCTACCGGATTCAGCAAAGGAGCATTTGATCCAACATTGTTCACCGAAAGTCGGCAAACATTTAATTCATGTTCAAATTTATGTTGATGATATCAATTTTGCCTCGACTGACCCCAATGAGTGTGACCGTTTTCAAATGAAATGAGTTCAAAATTTCAAATGTCAATGATGGGACAAATGTCATTTTTCTTGGGATTACAAATTTCACAAAGTCCCGGAGGCATTTTCATAAATCAATCTAAATATGCTAATGAGATCTTAAAGAAATTTGGATTTGATTCAAGTGACCCCGTTGACACTCCCATGATTGATCGAACCAAACTAGATGAGGACCACTCAGGGATCATGATTGACCAAACGAAATATCGTAGTATGATTGGATCCCCGATGTACCTCACCGCTAGTAGACCGACATCTTGTTCGTTGTTTGCATGTGTGCTAGATACCATGCTAAGCCTACTAAAAAGCACCTTGAAGCGGTTAAACGGGTCTTTCGGTATCTCCAAGGAACCATCAATATGGGACTTTGGTACCAAGGACACCGTATGTCACTAAAAGCCTATGCAGATGCTGATCATGCAGGATGTCAAGATACTCGTCCGGCACGCCCGAGGTGCTCATTTTGGGTGATAAGCTTGTGAGTTGATCTCCAAAGAAGCAAATGAGTACTTCTATTTCCTCTACAGAGGTGAATACATAGCCATGTCATCTTGTTGTGCTCAAATCCTATGGATGAGATCTCAATTATCGACTATGGCTTTGTATTTAACAAAATCCTCTCAGATCTGTGATAATAAAAGTGCTATTGCTCTATCATGCAACAAGGTTCAACACTCAAGAGCAAAGCATATCGACATTCGTCATCATTTCATCAGGGAACAAGTGGAAAAGGGTGTGGTGGAACTCTATTTTGTGAGGTCTGAATATCGTTAGCAGACATCTTCACCAAAGCTCTTCCAAGAGAACGTTTTGAGTTCATACTTCCACGACTAGGCTTGAAAAGCCTTCAACCGAAACACTCAAACGCTTCGGAAGAAGACGAGGAGTAAAGGTCTATGCTCATCTATCTCTTGTAAATATTTATTCAAAAACAAAATACAAAATTATAAAACTTTCAAAATCCATAAAAATCAAAAATTGAAAAATCTTCAAAATAAAAATTGTCAATTTGTCATGTTTTTCTCGATTCGATAATATCTACGGTCTTTGTGCTGTCATTCAAAGAATGACACGGACTTTAGATGTTGCTCAATTTAAAATATATATATATATATATATTTGAGAGAAAGAGAAAAAAATGGTTTATTGTCATGTCAGGAAGTAACCCGCTTGTCAAAGAAAGAACAGAGCCATATTGTATCATATTTTCAAAATTCCATGCTCTGATTCTAAAAACATTTATCTCAATAAAACTAACTGCTATGAAAAAATAACTCGGACTCTATTTTTGATAATCATCTCGATTTATTTGTCAAAATATCTATCTCTCAATCAACAACCTATGTCATTGATTGAGGGGGAGAATGATTTCAATTAAATTAAAAAGTTATTTGGCATTCAATTGTTTTCAAAAGATAATCATGCATGTTTAACCAATGGAGTTTAAAATCTCAACATCAGATCCTTATCGGTTAAAACGCTTTCATAATCAAGTCACAATTCTCCTCAAAAGCTTTCAAAATCAATTTAAATCTATAAGAGATCACAAATCTCAAATGATTTGATAATTGTGATAGGGGAGAATGTGTGATTTAAATTGGATTTAAACTGATAATTCGGTAAATGGTTTTATAAGGATGTACAAGCTCTCCTTCCCACATGTGACAAACGATTTCAAATTTTCCATGCACATGTTGAGGGGAGCATCTATCTTAAACCTATGATTTGAAACGTGATCACTTATCTCAATGTGTAGGTTCCCTCTAGTATGTGCAAAACTCTTTTCAAATCTCGAGGCACATATTGAGGGGAGCAAAATCATGAAAACCTCATCCTTCCCCAAAATGCTTTATCTACTTGATTCGATTAGGGAAGTGATGTTGATATTTTTAGAAAATGGTAATCAAAGAAGTTAATTCTTTCTCTTGCCTCCGTGTGGAAAACTATTTCAAATACTTGATTCACATGTTGAGGGGAGTTCTTCTTCTAAAAATATCAAAACAATTCAGGTACAAAATGCTTTGATAATATATCACAAGTATCTGGATTGATTTTCAAATGGTTTTCAATTGGTTCCTATGGCAGATGAACAATACCAAATAGACCGACCAACTTTACTTTATGTACGGTGATATAAGGATGATAAGGTTAGGTATTGGTTCCCATGATCCCGCCAGAGCCGGAGGGATCTACCCACGGACAATCCACTAGATAGTGTAGAGTCCTTAGGTATATTGAAAAAAGGAGAAAAGTGAGATACGGGAAGAGTGCGGACTGAGACAGAGCTAGTACTCGAATAAACCCAACAAGGTTCTAGTTATGAAGTCTCGGTAAGCACTGAAGGGGTTGAAGAATGAAAAAGAATTGAATGTGAAAAGGGGTGAAAAGAAATAGCCCTCCAATAATTCAACCTTAGGGCGAAACCGGTTCAATACATATGCTACTGGTGGTTACTTAGGTAACTCCGGTATTGAAGACAAGACGTCATGGACCCAAAGGACGACCGCACTAAACTTCCCAAACCACTCAAGTTCCTCTTAAAAGGACTTGTTTCATTCTCACGGGAACCTACATTATCTATCGACTTTCTCTTAGAGATTGTTGATATTGAAGAAGGAGACCCTCTCCCTAGTCTCCCGATATAGGATCCAATTATGCACAAATTGAGTCTAGAGCCACGAGATCATCAATAAATCTCATTAGGACAATTTCAATGAAGACTCTCTGTTTCACACAATGTGGAAAGAGAAATTATATCCTGAGTCCTACGCATTATCCTTGTGGTATTGCCGAACATCCGAGTGATGTGTTTACATATTCACTGTGAAGATGGAAAGCCTTCTGGAGCCAACATCTAACAAGCTCCCGGTAGGTGGCATGTGAGATCTATTATACAGATCAACCATGTGACAACTGAACAAAAACAATGGGGCGATTCAATCTTTTGAATCAATCCGGTTCAGGTTATGGATTGACGGATACCTTTGAAAACCGGTCTTTGTGCTTTAAAACTCTTTTCATTAGCACGCGACCGTGTACTAATTTTTCAAATCAAAAGGTGTTTTATGATTGATAATTGATTTTCATTAAAACCTTCGTTATATTGCAAAACAATTTCTATTGAGCAATACACGATTGTTTTTCAAATCTCTTTTCATCAATCGGTGGACTTAAATTCGCTGGTTCACTCACTCCGTGTTGTCTTCTTTGAGACGCTCCGGTTTGAGAACAGCTAGAGCAGCTGCGAAACCCTGTCAAGGAAATTCTTCGAATTATACCTGATCACAGTGCAGATTGTACTGATCAACGGGGAACCGTGGGCCGTACCTCAATTCATCGAAAGTGATCAAAGACACTTTCGTGCGCTTTATTGCTAACTGTCTTATGCAGGTACACCCCGACGCTTGCAACTGATCGAATGGAGCGGTCAAATCCATAGCCGCATGCTCACACAACACATTCATATCGAAAGAAATCATGATTGGTGCATCAATGACTCGGATATTCTAACTCCATGCTTCTGCTACGCTGCTGCCAATATCATGAATCAACGAAAGCTTCCGCTACTCGGATGAGAAGATATCATGATCCATAATGTGAGCATGTCGGTCCGAAAGTCACAACATCACATAATACCAACACCACAATGGATGTATCGGAGATTTTCTATTAGCTGATGATCTCAAAAGCTGGCTCAACATTATTATCACGTGGATCAAGAAAAGACCTTCCACTTGGATTAACTAAGCATGCAATGAGTGGAATCAATGACTACGAGCTTCGGAGCAAAGTACTACATCAAGAATGCAAGATCAATTGTTAATGTAATATCTGATTGTATTCAATGTCATTTTAGTATATGTTTGAGGTGACCTCCCTTAGGGGGAGATTGTTAGGAATTAGAAATTCCATGTATTAAAGAGTCGGTCACCTCAAGTATATGTAATCGTTAGAAAGCTCGTAGTCATAGTACTTTTATGTTAAGTAGTATTTAGTTTAGTAACACCGTGGAGGACGGACGGGTCTTTACCCACTGTATGCCTGATCCACAGCCCGTTGTGTGGCGTTTTATTGTAAGACTATAAATACTCTCTACCTTCCAAGGTAGAGAGTTGGAGCTCATAATAAGAATTTTCTTTCTCTCACTAAAGTTCCCTAAACCTCTAAATTTCTCTCTCTAGAATTCCACTTATACGCCTACTTTGTGTTATGGTTTGATGTGTATGTGAAATCCAATATCCTACAGTTGTGACAACAGTGGAAGTGGTTATGATAGCAGTGGGTATGATAGTAGTAGGTATAATTGCCATGTCTGAAACTACAGCAGTGGTTACAAGAGTACTAACCGTGGTTTCAGACATACTCCTGCACTACATCTTCTACAACCTTCTTCACATTTTCAAGAACTGCCTCATTCCCATCTTTATCAGATACCAAAAATGCTTGATCTCCACTATCAACATCTTCTTCCATAGGTACATCAACAGCTACATCAACAGCCTCCCCTGAATTCATGCCAACACTCCCCCCCTGTTTGGATACATTCTCCACATTCAGAGCTTGAGAGGAGTCCACCTTCTTTTTCTTTCTTCGCATATCGTTCAAAACAGCAACCCCAGGCCTTTTCATCTTTTCCAAAACCAAAACCCTGTGCTTCAATCTTCGAATATTTTTGCCTTGAAACACAGACAACTTTTGTAGGCTTGAGATTGTGTTCTCCATCATGGTACATTTAACCGTCAATTCATTTAAGCATTCAAGAATATCCTCCCCACTTCGACCTGTGTGAACTGGTCCGAGAGTTGGTTCATTGGAAAAATCATCATGTACAAACTCAGAACCCGTCAATTCAGTTTCATGTTCCAACCTATCCTCATCACTTCGAGCTGTGTTAACTGCTCCGAGAGGTGAATCCTTGGATATAGAAAACATAGCATCAGACCTAGCCTGAACAGTTTTGCACCCTGTAGTAGCCAATTGCCCAGGGATTCCTCCACCTATGTTAAGTTCCAAGGAACTCTCCACATTAGGAGTTGCCAAAGGTTGGGTATTATTGATGTTTCCACTATCCTGATCAGCGTCTAAGCATGAATCAGTAGTGGAAGCCCTTCCAATCATGTCACCTTCACCACCTGTGACAGCCTCAATAGCAACACCACTAGCACTAGCCTGAGGTAGCTGAGTGCCCTTCTGTCTCCTAGTCCATACAATAGGTGTAACATTGGTTTGAGCTTGACTAGAAGTGGGTAGAGGTACACTATCAGTGTTTACAAGTGTACTATCAGTGGGTTCAGATGTACTAGCAGTGGGTTCAAGACCTTCATCAAACTCATGATCAGTAGGTAAAGTAAGTGATCCGCTCCAAACCGTCAAGTTTTCTCACACAAGCCGGCCACTTGTGAATGGCCGACCGTAAGAAACTTAAAACAGCTCAGAAGCAAATGCAATGAAGATCTGGGGAGTATAGGGTTTCCCCGGGTCGTTATGTCCCAGCGAGCTATGCAATGAATCACCAAACGGATAGTGATCAAGAGATTTGAACAGAAAAAGGGATTTGTGATTATTATAACTACAGAAAAAGTCTATAAATTACAACGGCTTAAATGCAAATTAAAGAAAGTTAAAAAGATAAAAAATATTAAATAAACGCTATCACTATTTTTAAACTGATGTTTTTGATTTTATGTTTTATAAAACTGAATTAAAAACTACGTAACGTACAAATGAAAATGTGAAACTTACACAATATTAATCCTAAAAATATGAAAATGATATTTTTACAAACCTAATGATAAAAGAAAATTTTTAGAAAAAGAAAATTATTTTTAAAACTATTTATCTAATTATTGTTAATTAAAAAACTAATTTTAACTATTTAATAAAAGCCTAAAATACAAGAAAATATGAAATAAAGCTAGAAAAATAAAATTATGACATAGAAAAATCTAAAATATAAAAAGAGAATTTTCAAAACTATTTTTGTAATTTTCTGATTATTTTTCTATTTTCTATTAATTAAAAACTATTTAAAACTACTTAAATTGCTTAAAAATACAAATTTAACTAAGAAAAATCTAGAAAAATATTTTTTTGTCTTTTTATATTTATCTTAACTTAAGAAAAATGAAAAATTATTTTTTTGAAACTTTTCTTAACTATTTGTATTAAATGCTAATTAAAAAGATTTAAAAACTAATTTAAATGGAGAAAAATACCAAACAGACTTGGAAAAATCTGAAAAATTCAAGAAAAGTCTAAAATATTATTCTAAAGCTGAGAAAAATATAAAAAATTGACAAAAATATACAAAAATGATAATAATGAAATGGACCATCTGAAGTTTTAAAACCTACAATTTCACTAAGTTTGGCCCAGAGATGACTCAATCAAAAATCAACTTAGTTTGGCTCAAAATGGTTTTTGCAACTTTTGACTTTTAAAACAGTTATGAAGAAGTTGACTTTTGTGAGATTTGCAACCAATTTGAGAACTGATGTTGATGTTAAATGATGAAATGAAACTAATACAAGCTATGTCTATAACATCTAAGCACAAAACAAGTGTTTGATCTTTTAAAAATCCAACAGATAGGCCAATTAGGACAGATTCATGGAATGTTGACTTTGAGTGTTTGCAAGTGCAAAATGAAGACATATATGAGTATGTTTGAGCTTAACCAACCTAAACCAACATGTCTCAACTCTTGAGCACACCTCTAGTACAGTTTAAGTATCAAATCCAAACACCCTATAATTACTGATTTTCAAATGTAAACTGAACTAAACACTGAATAAGCTATTGCAGAAACTTAATCTGAATTAAACTAGCCTAAATACAACTTATTCAATAGATTTAAACTACTTGTAACTGCAAATAAAGATCATGCAATTGAACTTGAAATTAACTTACAAGAGGTCCCAGCCACTATGGCTTGAAAACAGTAACCAATGAACCACTAGCCTATGTAAATCAACCCAATAGATTCTAAATCAACCCATTTCCAGCACTGCATCACCCATTATCCATTTCCAAGACCAAATGAACCCTGTTTGACTTTCATTGACCAAGATCCAACTTTGCTAGAAACTTAAATGTGAGCTTATCAAAAGCTATAAGGAGCTTATGTAAGCTTGTATGAGCTTAAAAATAAACTACTAAACACTTGTACATAAGATTTTGAAATTGCAATTTGAAACAGTGAACATAAATTTGAATTGTAAACACAAACTGAAATTGATGCTTGAAATTAGTTGCAATACACTTAAATACTTTAGTTTGATACAAATTAAACTGAAAATTACAACTAAGAGTTTATTTAAGACTTAGAAATTTAAAACGACATACAATTGAAATTTTTTAACTAACTACTACTCCCTTCTCTCTTTCTTCTTGCTTCTTTTATACCCAAACTGCTTCTCTCACTACTCTGATCACTTCCCATCATTAATCTCAACCATAGGATGTCTAGAAATGAGCTTGGCCGTTTGTTGCATTTTTGGCGCCAAAATAAGTTTTGACCTGTTGGGGTTGAGTAAAGGGATTGAAGAAGCATTTAATGCTATTTTGGAGTGTTGTTGAGGTGGGGGGACATGGAAGAGTGAAGGTGAGGAGGGGGGATGGGAGGTTGGAGTGTAGCAGGGATAGTTGGTGAAGACAGGGAAAAAGGCGCGAGATGGGTGGGTTGACCAGATATTTGACTTGTTATAATAATGCAAGGGGGTCCAAAATGTAGGGGGTCCAATTGGGCTGGCAGGGGTCATAAGGGATTTGACAAAGGCCAAATGGGTTTAAAGGATTAAATAAACAAGGACCTTTGTTGTAAATTCTGAAATTCAAGGGACCACTTCTGCCAATTCTGCAAAGTTGCTCCAAGGGACTAAAAGTGACAAGCTCCAATAGTATAAGGACCAAACTTGACATTTTCAAAATTCCAAGGGCCATTTTTGCCAATTTTTAAACTTGGAGGACCAAACTTGTAATTTCTCAAAACTTTTGATATTGTTCACCAAAGGACTAATTTTGACAACTTATGATTTTAAAAGGACCTTTGGTGATTTTTCTTTTGAAATTAAGGGCTTAGGGACTATTTCTGACAACTTTTGAAACTTGGGGGACTGAAACTGCCAATTATGCAAACTTAGCTCATTTTCATCTGTTTTTGAACATTTTGCATCTGAAACATATAAAATGTAATTTTGGAATATTTTCAGTATTTTGATGCATTTCTGAGCATTTTTAAACGTTTTGCAGTTCAGATTTGACCAAAAATGATGAGTATTTACACACTCATCAATCCCCCACACTAAACTATTGCTAGTCCCTAGCAATCTTTTGAGAAAAACTTAATGGATTTGAATCTCTTTACCAAAAGCCATTACTTCTGGAGTAGCCAAATGTTTCAGTTAAAGTAAGAACCATGGTACACCGATAACCATGTGATTTTGAGCAAACCACCAGCTTCCAACGGATTTGACTTGTCTTTACAAGAAGCCGTTTGCTTCTGGACTAGCCAACTCTTAGATAAATTATCAATATTATCTTTGGTGAGCTGATTACCAATTATGGTTTTTCCACGGCCTTTACCACAAGCCATAAACTTGCGGGCTAGCCAACTCTTCACTTTTAAGGATATGGTGAGTTGAATACCATACAATTTTGGGCAAATTGCAAGCCGTCAACGGATTTGAGATATCTTTACCAAGAGCCGTTTGCTCCTGGATTAGCCAATCCTTTTGTGTATTAGACATGGCGGACTGATAACCAATTGAGTAAGTGTAAAACACTTACTCCAAAAAAAAAATTTGGCCAAAAACGGGGGAATCAGGCGGTATAATTACATGATAAAATTCGTGAGAATTCCCCCCACACTTAGAAATGAATATTGCCCTCAATATTCAAAGTACCGGCGGTTATGCCGAAACAAAGAACGTAAAAGGGAAATACTACGGCCATTATTTTGAAAGATTTTTTTTTTTTTTTTTTTTTAAACTTATATATATACACAACATGTGGGGCAACCCCCCCCCCCCCCACACTAGGGTGGTAGAAAGATAGAAAGAAGTAAGAAATATGGGTGAAAACCCATATGGCATGCTACTGTTTTTGATTCCCGAGTCGCTAGCTTGACTCGACCCCGAATTCATTTCTTCATGGGGAAAGTAACGTGGAAAACCAATCTCGATCGGAGTTTCGTTCACAATGTTAATAAACATATGAACATCAGAAAGTTCCACACCGACGAGATACAACCGCGGTATTGTTAATAGTAGAAACTATAAGGGATGATACCGGGGTCAAAGATGGTGTCCTCATTCCCGAAAGAGAAAAGGGAAAGGGCAACCACACCATCTGTGAAGAATGAAATAAAGACGTACATGAGAATGCAAGTCCATTCCTCAACAGAAAGAAGCAAATCACCATTTTTAACATTTTTAAGCTTAAACTTGAAGCTTAGATGGTGATTGTCAAGAAGATGTCCGGGAGGGAGGGTGGGAAACGGTTCTTCAATCAACAGATTTTCCAGAAAAAGGATGTCTCCCTCCGGATCAAAGTAAGTATTATCAATTCCTGTTGGAATTGACTTGTCACTAAGAAATGCATCGACTTCATTCCAAAAGTTGTCATCTTCCTTATCAGGAGTGAGAGAAGGGATGGAAGAGTCGGGAATAAGACTAGAAGATGATGAATCATTTTCGAGCAATTCATCAATGGGAAGGATGTCTCCCATTGGATCACAATCATCATCATCCAATTCAGATGAAACTGAAGAGAGTTTGGTTTCATCCACAGAGTTAACAAACTCGATGCGACAAACTGATTCCGGAGGTGGGACAAGTGGTGTGCTCTTAGAGCTAGCAATTTCCACCACTTCTGGTGAAGTCTCCGATTCTAAATCATCATCATCATCAAGAACACTCTTGACTTTCCTGGTACAACTCTCAAACCATTTGTTTGAACCAGGGGTGATTTTCAAAGCTTTTAACTCAGCACGTTTTTGGTGACTCCTCTTAACCGTGAAATTTGAGGGTGTTGCATTGAATCTTTCAGATCTTTGATCAATTGTGGCAACACTCTGTTTGGACAGAGGTTTGGAGTTCTGGTTGATATTCAACGTGAGTTCTTCATTGTCAACCTGTATGGTCAACTCTTCAGCAAACACATCAATCAGAGCACGACTCGTTCTCAAGAAAGCTCTCCCTGAGATGAGGGGAACTCTAGGATCTGCATCAAAGTCTACTACAACAAAGTCAGTAGGAAAGTGAAACTTTCCCACTTTCATCACGACATCCTCGGCTATCCCAAGTGGACGAGTTATGGTACGGTCCGCTAGCTCGAGTGTCATACAAGTGGATGAAAGCTTAGGAAGAGACAGTTTCTTCCATACTGAGAGTGGCATGAGGTTAATGCTAGCGCCAAGATCGGCCAAGGCGGAGCATTGAACCATCCCCAAGAAATCACACGGGATTAGAAATCTGCCAGGGTCTTCAAGCTTTTTGGGAAGCTTCTTAAGAAGGACCGCTGAGCATTGCTCATTGAGAGGAGTTTTAGCCATCTCAGATAGCTTATCTTTGTTGGTCAGTAAGCCTTTAAGCGTGGATGCAAATTTAGGCATTAGAACGAGAGCATCAACGAAGCTTATATCAAAGTGTAGCTCATTGAAGATTTGGAAAAAAATTTCCATTTGCTCTTTGTTTTTGTCTTTGAGCTTCTCATCATTCATTCTTGATGGGTAAGGAAGCTGACTAGACTTTTGAGCCGGGATGGAAATGTTTTCTGGCTCAGAATTTGTCTTCGGAACTTCGGGTTCCGGACTTAAAGCTTGGAATACCGAAGGTGGGACGTGTGCGGTACTTCGTGGGCTTGAGAATTGCACCTTGTCCGTTGTAACTTGACTCAATGCTACAGGAAGAGGGGGCATTGGAGTCGAAGGTCCATTGTGCGTCTTACCACTACGAGTGGTGACGACTTTCAACTCGGCATTGGGATTGGGAATAGTATTGCTTGGGAGTCCTCTAGAAGATGATGAGGCTTTGTTCATATTCATGTTCATGAAACTGCTCATCATATTCTTTAACTCATTTGTCTGCCGAGAAATTGTGGTATCAATTTCCTTTTTAAGCTCAACTCTCATGTTATTGATCTGAGTTTGCATTGAACGTATGCTTGACTCAGTAATTTTCATGAAGTCATTTGGCATGGGAGCTTGAGAAGGTTGTTGATAACTTTGATGATTAGGAGCTTGATATGGTTGGTTGAAATTGTTCCGGTTTTGATTGAAATTTTGAGAGTTATTGAAATTTTGTCCTTGATTCGGAACAAAGCGATTTTGATTGCCATGGTTTTGCACAGGAGGAAAACCAGGTGGTGTCATACCGCTAGGTGCACGGTAATAAGGATCAGCTTGTGGTCGGTATTGATTGAGGTTTACCGAAGCTACGGGAGCTGGGTAAAAGGAAGCATCGATTGCTTGACAATCATAATACGCATGTGGACCACTACAAGTTTCACACACCTTGTTTACGGCTTTGATTGGTTCTGGCTTATGAATTTCGCTTTTGATTTCCTTTACATCTTTAATCATACAACGGATGGCATCCGTTAGAGCGGCTATCGGAGCGGATAACTCAGAAGAGTTACTGGATGAAGAAGCAGGAGTGTTAGGAGTATTGACTTTGTTGCGAGAAATAGGAACTTTTGATTTTTGCTCGCAAATCTCAATCACATCTTTATGTCTACGATTCAAAATATTGCCGCCTGCGGCTGCGTTCAAAGAATCTTGATCGTTACCGTTCAACCCATTGTAAAAGATATTGACTTGTTGAAGCTCCGTGAATTCATGATGGGGGCATTTCCTGAGGAGATCTTTGAATCTCTCCCATGCCTCTCCAAAGTTTTCATCGAAATTTTGACGAAATCCAGAAATTTCATTTTTAAGATTAGTCGTCTTTGATGGAGGAAAGAAGTAATTGACAAACTTTTGAACAAGATCCTCCCAAGTTTCGATAGATCGAGGGGGTTCTTTTTCCAGCCAAATCCGGGCTGTCCCCTCAAGTGAGAATGGGAAAAGCATCAACTTGATGACTTTTTGTGGTACATCCTTGAAATTGATAGTTGAAGTCAACTTGTTAAACCAACGGATGTGTGCATACGGGTCTTCTCGGTCAAACCCGTGGAATTGATTTGTAGACACAAGTGTGATCAAATGTGTCTTCAATTCGAAGTGATCAGAATTGATTACTGGTAAAACGATGGCATCTCCATAACCCTCGGTGGGTGCTTGGAGCATTTCCGCCATAGTGCGTTCGTCTGCCATATTGTTGTTTGAAATAGTACGAATCTCGGGTTCGACTATTTGGGCAGCACGTCTACGAGAACGTCTCCTAGGAATTTCTGCTAGATCACGCAAAGGACTCAATGATCTAGAAGAACGAGTGCGCATGCACTAGAGTTAACTCTAAGGGATCTCAGAGCCAAGGAAGGGAATTATGAAAATGGGGAAAGAAGATTATTTTTGAGTTTTATGGTTTTTGACAAGTAGATATCACAACAAATCCAAGTAAAACAAAATCGAGGCAAAACAACAGTGAACTTAAACCAATAATCACAAGATGAATGGCTTCTTTGAAAAAGGTACACCAATCACAAGGACACAAAGGCAAGTTTTAATCTTTGGTTCGGGAACTTATTATGGTCGTACCCCCAGTTAGGTAGTACACTGCCTTGGTTTGCGGTGGTAATCTTTTATGTTGTTATTATTAAAGAAAACGAAAAATCTTTTTGTATTTTTATCTTTGATACATATATAGAAACAAAAGGAAAATATTTTTGTGTTTTATACGTTTTTGGGTGTTTTTTGGGTTTTTGGATTTTTTTATAAGGAAATATATATAGATATAGATAGATGGTATGAACAAGGAGTGAATATTCAAATTACTAATCTGCTAAACGGAAGATAATCAGCACAGCTCCCCGGCAGCGGCGCCAAAAATTTGATCCGCTCCAAACCGTCAAGTTTTCTCACACAAGCCGGCCACTTGTGAATGGCCGACCGTAAGAAACTTCAAACAGTCTGGAAACAAATGCAATGAAGATCTGGAGAGTATAGTGTTTCCCCAGGTCGTTAAGTCCCAACGAGCCATGCGAGAATCACCAAACGGATAGTGATCGAGAGATTTGAACAGAAAAAGGGATTTTTGATTATTATAACTACAGAAAAAGTCTATAAATTACAACGGCTTAAATGCAAATTAAAGAAAGTTAAAAAGATAAAAAATATTAAATAAACGCTATCACTATTTTTAAACTGATGTTTTTGATTTTATGTTTTATAAAACTGAATTAAAAACTACGTAACGTGTGAAAATGTGAAACTTACACAATATTAATCCTAAAAATATGAAAATGATATTTTTGCAAACCTAATGATAAAAGAAAATTTTCAGAAAAAGAAAATTATTTTTAAAACTATTTATCTAATTATTATTAATTAAAAAACTAATTTTAACTATTTAATAAAAGCCTAAAATACAAGAAAATATGAAATAAAGTTAGAAAAATAAAATTATGACTTATAAAAATCTAAAATATAAAAAGAGAATTTTCAAAACTATTTTTGTAATTTTCTGATTATTTTTCTATTTTCTATTAATTAAAAACTATTTAAAACTACTTAAATTGCTTAAAAATACAAATTTAACTAAGAAAAATCTAGAAAAATATTTATTTGTCTTTTTATATTTATCTTAACTTAAGAAAAATGAAAAATTATTTTTTTGAAACTTTTCTTAATTATTTGTATTAAATGCTAATTAAAAAGATTTAAAAACTAATTTAAATGGAGAAAAATACCAAACAGACTTGGAAAAATCTGAAAAATTCAAGAAAAGTATAAAATATTATTCTAAAGCTGAGAAAAATATAAAAACAGGTGCTTGTGTGTAGGATTATGGAACTGCTATAGAAACTGCTTATAAATAAGCACTCTAAATAAGCCAAATGAAAACCACAAGCTACCAAACTGAAACAGAAACTGTAATAAGCTACAAGTACCAAAATGCAACAAGTATCAACTGCTCTAAACAACTGAATTGCACCTTATACAGATTTGATGAATTTGAATTCAAGTGTTTACAACAGTTTTGACTACTACTTATAAGCTAGAGAATAAGCTACACAATAAACTAAAAATAAAAAACGAAAAGTTGGAACTTGGAAAAGACCTGGCTGGTAACTTGGAAACCAAAATTGAGCCAAAGAAGAGCTCTGATGAGCTCGTTGCAAGGGCTGCAAAAATCCTGTGCACACTCAGTTAATACTGAGTGTGTACAGGGCACTTAAGGCCATGTTCACAAGCTTTTTTGAAGCTTTTAAAAAATTGACAAAAATATACAAAAATGATAATAATGAAATGGACCATCTGAAGTTTTAAAACCTACAATTTCACTAAGTTTGGCCCAGAGATGACTCAATCAAAAATCAACTTAGTTTGGCTCAAAATGGTTTTTGCAACTTTTGACTTTTAAAACAGTTATGAAGAAGTTGACTTTTGTGAGATTTGCAACCAATTTGAGAACTGATGTTGATGTTAAATGATGAAATGAAACTAATACAAGCTATGTCTATAACATCTAAGCACAAAACAAGTGTTTGATCTTTTAAAAATCCAGCAGATAGGCCAATTAGGACAGATTCATGGAATGTTGACTTTGAGTGTTTGCAAGTGCAAAATGAAGACAGATATGAGTATGTTTGAGCTTAACCAACCTAAACCAACATGTCTCAACTCTTGAGCACACCTCTAGTACAGTTTAAGTATCAAATCCAAACACCCTATAATTACTGATTTTCAAATGTAAACTGAACTAAACACTGAATAAGCTATTGCAGACACTTAATCTGAATTAAACAAGCCTAAATACAACTTATTCAACAGATTTAAACTACTTGTAACTGCAAATAAAGATCATGCAATTGAACTTGAAATTAACTTACAAGAGGTCCCAGCCACTATGGCTTGAAAACAGTAACCAATGAACCACTAGCCTATGTAAATCAACCTAATAGATTCTAAATTGTCACACCCTCGCCGGAGGCGGAAACACGAGGTGTAACGGAAGGGAACATAAGCACAAGATAATAGAACATACCAACGTTAAAATTTAAAAGAAAGAATACACCATTTCAATACCAGTTTAGCCGTCATCGGCAAATATATTACAAAGTTTAGTTCCCAAAATATTACGTTCTATTACATAATGATTTGTAGCGACAAGTGAAAACTTCATTATGCAAGACTTGGTAGAAAAAGCTTACTAACGATCACCTGAAATGCATGAGAGAAAAACGGGTCAACTATGAAAATAGTTGGTGAGTAAACACGTTTAGCAAAATAAGAAAACTCATAAGAAAGAGTCCAAGGTTTCGGTTAATGAAAATGGTCCACAAAGCAAAGGCATTGTAAATCCACTCAGTTCCAAGTTCCGCCCATACAAAACTTGCAACCTGTGTGTTCACAACCCATTGCACAAAATATAGCGTCTAGTTTATGCTCATGCACACGTTGCCAAATGAGGTCACAAAGCAAAGGCATTGTAAATCCACTCAGTTCCAAGTTCCGCCCATACAAAACTTGCAACCTGTGTGTTCACAACCCATTGCCAAAAGTAGTATGTATAATGGTCAAGTATAAGCGGTCATAATAGTTCACAATATAGCACCACGTATATAATAATTCAGGGATGCTCCGAACATGGGAGACTTTGCACTGCTCCAACAAGGGAGACTCCTTTGTCACTCGACCACCTAGGCGAGAATTATTGAGAACACTCCACCATTTAGGCGAGAATTATTGAGAACACTCCACCGACAAGGCGAGAATTATTGTGAACACTCCACCGACAAGGCGAGAATTATAGTGATGCTCCGAACAAGGGAGACTTTATAGTGATGCTCCGAACATGGGAGACTTTAGGACAAGGTCATAACACGTACGATTCAATAAGTTCAAATAAGTCATAATTTCGTAATTAAGTTCAAGGATTTGATTCGAGTTCACAAGTTCTAGTCAAAAGAGTTCACAATTGTAAGGATCAATTTAATTCAAGTATGGTTCATGCATTCAGCCCCAAAATATAGTAAAACGGTAAAAAGGGGATGTGATTACTCACTAGCATAAAATGTTCAATAAGTTCATAAAACATAGATAGTTTAGTTCAAGTATAAATCATGCATTCCACCCCAAAACAATTTAAAGCATTTAAAAAGGGGAGTCTGTGAATACTCACTTGGTAAACTGGTATGACGACAAGAGTGAGTACACCGAGGTATAATGTGATGTTTTAACCGGGACCTATTACGAATGATATGATATGTAATGAGTTGCAATGTAATGTTATGCATGCATTTCGTATGTTATTTATACCATTTGCGAGTTTTGAAAATAATACTTTTCGTCGAAAAATACTCTTTTGACGTCTTGACCATTCAAAAATCACTTTACAAGTATTTACATCAAAATGTCATCCTACAATGGTTTTATAATGATTTATAGTGAAATTATCACTTTTCGTCGTAAAACAATGTCGTCGGAAATTTCATGAAATTGACAAAAATAGCTTTGAAAAACTAGTTGTAAAATGGTGTACGTCGATCGTTAGAGAACGAACTCGACGGTTTTGGAAAGTTTGTATCGAAATCTAGATGTTTCAGTTCAGGAGTTTTCGTCATAGAGGTCTCGATCATAAAGATAATAGGGGTTAAATATGGTGATTTTAGTTACCGTAACACTTATCTCGTAAAAATAATATAGTTTTTCTAAAAATATTAGTTACGGCAAGTTTATGAAAACGTGTATATCTTAGTCGTTTCAATTCCGTTTTCTACGTATTATACGTCCTTAGCTTCGTATCAAAGTATACTAATATATTTTTGATAATTCGAAATAATTTGTAAAGCTTAGGACTCGTTTTTGACTCGTACAAAACTAAAATAGGTTGCTGAAATTTCAGAAAATATATATTTCGTCGTCAAACTTGAAAAATTCATCACGACTTCGTTATAAGTCCGTTTTAATCCGTTCAAGCGGCCACGGATTCGTTTTAAAGTATATTTTCTAAATATCAAGGCCAAAAATTCGTGACTATATTCGGATTTTCCAGAAAATGATTTTAAGGACAGACCCTTTTATATACTTGTCGAAAATAGTTTTTCTCGTACTAAACCTATTCCAATCCCTTCAAATCAACTCCAAAGCTAGTCTAATCCTACCATACACCTTCTTAGGGTGTCATGGGTTCCTAAACATCATCAAGACCAACATATACCAAGGGGATAATTATAGGATGACCTTATATATATATATTTCTAAAAATCATGTAAAATGGTATAAACAACACAAATCATACATGCTTGCTCCAAAAATGATGAGATGAGTATGAGATGAAATATGTAAGATGAAAAATTAACCATGAGATGCTTACAAGTATTATGATGAGGTGATTAGAACCAAGGATTTAACTTAAACACCCTAGGTTTTTATTTCAAAACCTTGATTAAGAGTGTAACTAGATTGTAATACTTGTGCTTGAAAAAAAAAATGATGATCCCTTGAAAACCTCTTGGAGAACCGGTTGTGAAGATGAGAAAGACAAAGAGAGAAACACTTGCTATCTATGTGAATTATTGGATGGATGAAATGAAAGTATTACTTGGAGTGCATATATATACAATCAAGAAAAAAAAGTCACCAACAATAAATGCATACTCCCCCCCATGGCCGGTTTTTGGGGGGAGATGTATGTAAAAATTCATTTTTTTTTTTTTTTAAAGTGTACATGAATGTGTAAGTTAAAGAAATTAGGTAGAGGATAAAGTGTAACTTTTATATACATTAGTGTATTTGAGGTAATTTTAGGTAAAACAGATTTTTAAGAGATCAAAGTAGAATATAATGAGACCATAAAAATTGTAAAAATACATTCCTTGTGGAATTTGAGTGATAAAATAATTATCGTATAGTTTTTAAGAAAAACGCCGTAATAATATAAATTTAACAATTTATATACGAAATAAATTTAAAACACTAGGTAAACTCAAATTATAGTTTTTATAAACTAAATGTAAGTATAAAAATATGTCGGGATCATTTTTAAAAGTAACGGATTAAATATTCAAAATAATAACTCACGCGATAACGTTTATTTAATATAAAATTATGCGTTTAATATGAAATGCAAAATCATGAATGAACTAACATGATGAAAATTGAGTATGAGAAATGACCGGAAAATGAGAATTGTGACATTCTTCCCATGTCAGCGGAATCACGTCCCCGTGATTCGATTAACGATACTATGGTCCGAACCTCGACAAGAGTTCTAAAAGTTCATGCTCGTACGAACAGTCTAAATGATCATATCAATGCCCATGCGTACAGGTTCCCCATTTAACTAAGTACGTACCCGTGATTAGACTAGATAGGGTAAACTTGCCCAATATCGAACGTAGCTCTCAAAAGACCTTTAGGTAGTCGATTCTAATTCAATCTCACAACTCATCAAACAAGAACTGTCATGAGATTAAACTAAACCGATTTGAGTAAACTTGTCTCTTAGCTTGATTTTCGCAACTCATCAAACAAGAACTGTCACTAGATCAAGCTAGGAAACAAGTTGTTAGAAAGGTAGGATTCAACATCCTTGAATGAAGTCTTTTGAAAAATTCGTTCGATATTGGATTTGCTTACACAATCAAATCAAATCAACAAAATATATATAACAACTAAGGTCGATATCAATAGGTCTCAAATTAATCAAGGTCGTGAACGTGGTAAATATTGGAAGGAAGTCATGCACTCAAAATTATGTCGCACAGAAATAAAGTGGTTGTTCAAAGGAATGTACCCGTTACGCGTTGCGGGCTTCCTCGGTACCCAGATAGAATGCTCGACCACGTGCGGGAGGAATTTCAATGTTCTGATCTTGTGGGCCTTCTATTGCCAACGCCAGGTTTGGACGATTACCTCCTTGATTGGGAGTTCTTTTCAACTTTGGACAGGTATTGCGAAGGTGATCTAGACTTCCACACTCGTAACAAGCCTTTCTCTGTCCTTGATTCCCAGTCCTGTTTGAGCAATTTCGCGTGAAGTGGCCCGTCTGTCCACATTTGTTGCACCTTCGGAAGTCTCCTAAGTGATGATAATTACATCGAGTGCACAAAGGATGTGGACATGCATATCCTTTGCGCTCCTGGGTGGTCGCCCCATAGTTAGGGTTATTCGCTGCCTCTTGTTTTCTTGATTCTGGTCTCGGTTTCCCACTGGTGATCCTCCTGTCACTTTCGTCCATTGTCGTTTGCTTTTGTTAGTTCTCCAGACCTGATCACATCATTTGTCAAGCGATCCGCCATACTCACAGCGGCTTGCAGAGTGGTTGGTTTCGACGAAGTGACATCCCTCTAATTTCGGTATCAATCCCCATATATATCGGTCAATCAACTTCTCCACAGTGGAAACCATGTGAGGAACCATCCTAGTTAACTCGTGGAATCGGATCGTGTACTTGTCGATCTCTACTCCTACCATCAAGTGGTTCCAAAATTCTTCTTCCAGTTTATGCACTTCATCTTTTCTGCAGTACTCATCAGTTAGTAGTTTCTTGAATGCTTCCCAAGATAATGCATTTGCAGCCCCTCTTCCTCTGATCTGTAGTTGGTTGTTCCACCAGGTCAAAGCTCGTCCCTGTAGTAGACCAGCAGAGAACTCAACCTTATTTTCTTCAGCACATTTCGTGATACTAAGTTTCGACTCAACATTCTCGAACCAGGTTAGCAGTCCAATGGCACCCTCAGTACCATGAAATTCCATTGGCTTGCATGTCATGAAAGTTTTGTAGCGGCATCCTTGACCAGCGTTTGAAGTACCTTCTCCGGCGTTGGTTCGTCTAGCATCGAGATGTGTTATAATTTGAGTGAGTAGATCCGCTATTCCAGCAGCGTTGTTGTTTGGATTGTCATTGTTGTTTGGGTTGCCGTTGTTGTTACCTCCTGAGCGTGTGTTTCTTGCAGCCATGATCCTACCGAGGATCAAAATATCGGGTTGAGTAAACGACATTCGAACGAAGTCAGATGAGGTGCAGAACGGTGGTAATGTGTTATAGTGATCGAAACATGACAGGAACAGAGACATGCTGTGTCTAACAAGTCGAAAGATGGAAAAGAGAAGATATGAACAAGGTACGATAATGTAGACGTGAACGTAAAAACATGATATGCATACCCACCCGACCAATGCAACTTCAGGTGACCAGACTCAAAAGACTCGACTAACCATGATTTAAAACTACCACTCTTATGATTGCATGGTTCTTCATAAATTAGACATAGTTGATCAGGCTATGTATAATTTATGATTAACGATGCAACGATAGGACTAGATGACTTGGATGATGTTCAATGTTTAATAAAATAGAATAAAAATTTTTCCGGTTATAGCTGTGATTTTTATTTTTGAAAAATCGGCATTCTCTATAACCTTTGGCTCTGATACCAATCTGTCACACCCTCGCCGGAGAAGGAAACACGAGGTGTAACGGAAGGGAACATAAGCACAAGATAATAGAACATACCAACGTTAAAATTTAAAAGAAAGAATACACCATTTCAATACCAGTTTAGCCGTCATCGGCAAATATATTACAAAGTTTAGTTCCCAAAATATTACGTTCTATTACATAATGATTTGTAGCGACAAGTGAAAACTTCATTATGCAAGACTTGGTAGAAAAAGCTTACTAACGATCACCTGAAATGCATGAGAGAAAAGCGGGTCAACTATGAAAATAGTTGGTGAGTAAACACGTTTAGCAAAATAAGAAAACTCGTAAGAAAGAGTCCAAGGTTTCGGTTAATGAAAATGGTCCACAAAGCAAAGGCATTGTAAATCCCTCAGTTCAAGTTCCGCCCATATAAAACTTGCAACCTGTGTGTTCACAACCCATTGCACAAAATATAGCGTCTAGTTTATGCTCATGCACACGTTGCCAAATGAGGTCACAAAGCAAAGGCATTGTAAATCCACTTAGTTCCAAGTTCCGCCCATACAAAACTTGCAACATGTGTGTTCACAACCCATTGCCAAAAGTAGTATGTATAATGGTCAAGTATAAGCGGTCATAATAGTTCACAATATAGCACCACGTATATAATAATTCAGGGATGCTCAGAACATGGGAGACTTTGCACTGCTCCAACAAGGGAGACTCCTTTGTCACTCGACCACCTAGGCGAGATTTATTGAGAACACTCCACCATTTAGGCGAGAATTATTGAGAACACTCCACCGACAAGGCGAGAATTATTGTGAACACTCCACCGACAAGGCGAGAATTATTGTGAACACTCCACCGACAAGGCGAGAATTATTGTGAACACTCCACCGACAAGGCGAGAATTATTGTGATGCTCCGAACAAGGGAGACTTTATAGTGATGCTCCGAACATGGGAGACTTTAGGACAAGGTCATAACACGTACGATTCAATAAGTTCAAATAAGTCATAATTTCGTAATTAAGTTCAAGGATTTGATTCGAGTTCACAAGTTCTAGTCAAAAGAGTTCACAATTGTAAGGATCAATTTAATTCAAGTATGGTTCATGCTCTCAGCCCCAAAATATAGTAAAACGGTAAAAAGGGGTGTGATTACTCACTAGCATAAAATGTTCAATAAGTTCATAAAACATAGATAGTTTAGTTCAAGTATAAATCATGCATTCCACCCCAAAACAATTTAAAGCATTTAAAAGGGGAGTCTGTGAATACTCACTTGGTAAACTGTATGACGACAAAGTGAGTACACGAGGTATAATGTGATGCTTTAACCGGGACCTAATACGAATGATATGATATGTAATGAGTTGCAATGTAATGTTATGCATGCATTTAGTATGTTATTTATACCATTTGCGAGTTTTGAAAATAATACTTATCGTCGAAAAATACTCTTTTGACGTCTTGACCATTCAAAAATTACTTTACAAGTATTTACATCAAAATGTCATCCTACAATGGTTTTATAATGATTTATAGTGAAATTATCACTTTTCGTCGTAAAACAATGTCGTCGGAAATTTCATGAAATTGACAAAAATAGCTTTGAAAAACTAGTTGTAAAATGGTGTACGTCGATCGTTAGAGAACGAACTCGACGGTTTTGGAAAGTTTGTATCGAAATCTAGATGTTTCAGTTCAGGAGTTTTCGTCATAGAGGTCTCGAACATAAAGATAATAGGGGTTAAATATGGTGATTTTAGTTACCGTAACACTTATCTCGTAAAAAATAATATAGTTTTTCTAAAAATATTAGTTACGGCAAGTTTATGAAAACGTGTATATCTTAGTCGTTTCAATTCCGTTTTCTACATTATTATACGTCCTTAGCTTAGTATCAAAGTATACTAATATATTTTTGATAAGTCGAAATAATTTGTAAAGCTTAGGACTCGTTTTTGACTCGTACAAAACTAAAATAGGTTGCTGAAATTTCAGAAAATATATATTTAGTCGTCAAACTTGAAAAATTCATCACGACTTCGTTATAAGTCCGTTTTAATCGTTCAGCGGCCGCAGGATTCGTTTTAAAGTCTATTTTCTAAATATCAAGGCCAAAAATTCGTGCCTACTGTCGGATTTTCCAGAAAATGATTTTAAGGACAGACCCTTTTATATACTTGTCGAAAATAGTTTTTCTCGTACTAAACCTATTCCAATCCCTTCAAATCAACTCCAAAGCTAGTCTAATCCTACCATACACCTTCTTAGGGTGTCATGGGTTCCTAAACATCATCAAGACCAACATATACCAAGGGGATAATTATAGGATGACCTTATATATATATATTTCTAAAAATCATGTAAAATGGTATAAACAACACAAATCATACATGCTTGCTCCAAAAATGATGAGATGAGTATGAGATGAAATATGTAAGATGAAAAATTAACCATGAGATGCTTACAAGTATTATGATGAGGTGATTAGAACCAAGGATTTAACTTAAACACCCTAGGTTTTTATTTCAAAACCTTGATTAAGAGTGTAACTAGATTGTAATACTTGTGCTTGAAAAAAAAAATGATGATCCCTTGAAAACCTCTTGGAGAACCGGTTGTGAAGATGAGAAAGACAAAGAGAGAAACACTTGCTATCTATGTGAATTATTGGATGGATGAAATGAAAGTATTACTTGGAGTGCATATATATACAATCAAGAAAAAAAGTCACCAACAATAATGCATACTCCCCCATGGCGGTTTTGGGGGGATGTATCTCAAAATTCATTTTTTTTTTTTTATATATAATGTGTACATGAATGTGTAAGTTAAAGAAATTAAGTAAAGGATAAAGTGTAACTTTTATATACATTAGTGTATTTGAGGTAATTTTAGGTAAAAGTAATTTTTAAGAGATCAAAGTAGAATATAATGAGACCATAAAAATTGTAAAAATACATTCCTTGTGGAATTTGAGTGATAAAATAATTATCGTATAGTTTTTAAGAAAAACGCCGTAATAATATAAATTTAACAATTTATATATGAAATAAATTTAAAACACTAGGTAAACTCAAATTATAGTTTTATAAACTAAATGTAAGTATAAAAATATGTCGGGATCATTTTTGAAAGTAACGTATTAAATATTCAAAATAATAACTCACGCGATAACGTTTATTTAATATAAAATTATGCGTTTAATATGAAATGCAAAATCATGAATGAACTAACATGATGAAAATTGAGTATGAGAAATGACCGGAAAATGAGAATTGTGACATAAATCAACCCATTTCCAGCACTGCATCACCCATTATCCATTTCCAAGACCAAATGAACCCTGTTTGAGTTTCATTGACCAAGATCCAACTTTGCTAGAAACTTAAATGTGAGCTTATCAAAAGCTATAAGGAGCTTATGTAAGCTTGTATGAGCTTAAAAATAAACTACTAAACACTTGTACATAAGATTTTGAAATTGCAATTTGAAGCATTGAACATAAAATATGAATTGTAAACAAAAACTGAAATTGATGCTTGAAATTAGTTGCAATACACTTAAATACTTTAGTTTGATACAAATTAAACTGAAAATTACAACTAAGAGTTTATTTAAGACTTAGAAATTTAAAACGACATACAATTGAAATTTTTTAACTAACTACTACTCCCTTCTCTCTTTCTTCTTGCTTCTTTTATACCCAAACTGCTTCTCTCACTACTCTGATCACTTCCCATCATTAATCTCAACCATAGGATGTCTAGAAATGATCTTGGCCGTTTGTTGCATTTTTTGCGCCAAAATAAGTTTTGACCTGTTGGGATTGAGTAAAGGGATTGAAGAAGCATTTAATGCTATTTTGGAGTGTTGTTGAGGTGGGGGGACATGGAAGAGTGAAGGTGAGGAGGGGGGATGGGAGGTTGGAGTGTAGCAGGGATAGTTGGTGAAGACAGGGAAAAAAGGCGCGAGATGGGTGGGTTGACCAGATATTTGACTTGTTATAATAATGCAAAGGGGTCCAAAATGTAGGGGGTCCAATTGGGCTGGCAGGGGTCACAAGGGATTTGACAAGGGCCAAATGGGTTTAAAGGATTAAATAAACAAGGACCTTTGTTGTAAATTCTGAAATTCAAGGGACCACTTCTGCCAATCCTGCAAAGTTGCTCCAAGGGACTAAAAGTGACAAGCTCCAATAGTATAAGGACCAAACTTGACATTTTCAAAATTCCAAGGGCCATTTTTGCCAATTTTTAAACTTGGAGGACCAAACTTGTAATTTCTCAAAACTTTTGATATTTTTCACCAAAGGACTAATTTTGACAACTTATGATTTTAAAAGGACCTTTGGTGATTTTTCTTTTGAAATTAAGGGCTCAGGGACTATTTCTGACAACTTTTGAAACTTGGGGGACTGAAACTGCCAATTATGCAAACTTAGCTCATTTTTCATCTGTTTTTAAACATTTTGCATCTGAAACATATAAAATGTAATTTTGGAATATTTTCAGTATTTTGATGCATTTCTGAGCATTTTTAAACGTTTTGCAGTTCAGATTTGACCAAAAATGATGAGTATTTACACACTCATCAGTAAGCATATGAGGAAATAAAGGGACATCTATAATTTGTACATTTTGTGGCTGATTCCTCATATGTGCAAAAACCTTAGGAAGCATATGATGTACTTCATACTCCTGAGTATGCTCAACAGGCTCCTCTATTTGACTTTCCACAACCAGTTGAACAAACCTAGGATATAAATAGTATTTACCCTTCTTCCTAATGTTTTGTACTAGCCCCTCATATATCATCTTAGACCAATTGAACTTTCTTCCATCAGACAAACAAATAATAGCAGTAGCAATTTTGGAAGGAAAGTCACTAAACCCTGTGGTCTTATTACTTATACACATCAATAAGGTATGAATAAGAAACTTCCATTGTTTTGAAAACAAACTCTTAAAATATTTTACCTTATCACCTCTGTGGGTATAACCTAACCGTTCCAAACCAGAAACAATCTCAACATCTGAAAGATTATCAATACCATCAGCATCATCAAACTTTAAAACATCCCTAATGATCTCCTCGATATGAAATAGCATGCTCATCCACAACAGATGCTAAACACCGACTCCATCAACCTTTCCAAGCTTAGCATTCCTCTAGAACTGATGTATGTAGGCTTTAAAAATGGTTGGTGTGACAGTTAAGGCATAGTGAATGGAACTGTGAACAAGGAAATCAATCATTTGATGAAACCCTTCAGATCGATCATTCTTGGTGAGAATAGCAACAAGGTTATGTGTAGTGGAATACTTTTCAGCCATTGTGATTAATGATGGGTATGATGTGGGTTTTGTGAAGTATGTAAAGATGAGTGATTAGGGTTTATGTTGAGCGCCAATGGAAGTGATTTGAAGACCAAATTAATGATCCATCCGTGATTTGGGGGAAATAAATATACTTTTAGAAAAGTTACCAATCATCCCCTGTAGTATCCAACACTAATCAAGATTCTATCCACGGTTTCAGAACAGCTATCCGCGTTTAGAAACACACCATCCGTGGATACATAGTAGCACTCCAACCAAACATCCAAGAGTTATAGCAAGTAAATCTGTGTCATAATAAGTGAGATCCCACAAAAATATGAAGGATTACACAATCTTCTTTTTTTTTTTTTTTTAAAACAAACACAAGCAGCTAACACATCAGCTCCTATGTACACAAATCCTTCATACCTGCAAGACAAAAACACAAAACAAACACAGAGAAGAAAGTCATGGTTGTCAGTGGTTAGAAAAGGCCAGAAGTGGTTCCAAATGAACTATCCGTGGTTTAGCACAGGTAAGTCAATGTGGTCAACTTCTAGGATTAATATTAGTCCAATGCCCAAGAATCTCATTAACTCCTCAACCATATTTAACCTGCCCCTCATTTACTTCCATAACCCATAACTCTGCTTATATAAAGAACCCAAATCTCATATAACGCACACACCAATTAAAATCAAAACCCTAATTTCTCCAAAATCCTCAATCAACTATAATTACCATGTGGAACCCTATTTGGAATAAACCAGAGGTTGTTGATCTAACATCCTCCTCATCCTCATCATCATCAAGTGAAGATACTAACCCATGGCAATTTTACATTCCTCCACAAGAACCAAGACCAAGAAAATCCCCATTTCTTGCATCATCTGAAGATGATAGTGTGGTGGATCCAAGTGAGGCATCTGAGGACTCTGAAGACTCATCAAAGAAGAGAACTTCAAACCCCAAACCTTCATCATCCCAACCCCAACCAGGACCACGAGCAAGAAATCCACCACTCCCAAATGACAGAGAGGTGGTTCTTGGTCTTCCTGCACCAAGTTGTGGTGCTTCTTCACATATCGTAAGGGGGAAGGGAAAAAGGAAAATGGAATTATGCTTTTTGGTGAAACCAGTAGATGTAAGTATGATATAACTATGTCCTTTGTGCTTCATCTACTGTATTCATCTTCATCATCTTGGTTTTCATCAATCCACCCTTCCCATTTTGATCCTTAGCTTATCATGCATATCCAACAGCTGAGGATAGTAGTAGGAAATCATGTATAGAAGTAGTCTTTTAATTTGCACTTGAAGTTTCATTGTAAGCTGTAAGCTGTAAATTGTTTTGTTGAATGAATGAACAATGAAATTCAGTACTTCTTTAGCTTCTATAATGATCTTTCTTGTATCTGCAAAATGGTTAGTAGAAACACAGAACAACAAGCAGTGGTTTGAACCAAGCTATCAGTGGTTAGAAACAAGAATAGCAAAACTAAGATTACATAATAACAGTCCAATACTTATACAAACTGGTACAAAACAATTTGAGAGTTTAGAGATTTATCATTCCAATACTAACAACAAGGTACTGAAACCTTCCCACATCAAAAGCTTTAGTGAGAAGATCAGCAACATTGAAATCAGTGTGGATTTTTACCATTTGAATCAGTCTTTTCTCATTACAATCTCTAATAAAATGATGCCTTATCTGTAACCACCCGCATTTTTAGGTTACTTTTCATTTTCGAGATTTTACTATTCACTTTCACTATTCATCCTGTAAAATTTTTAATCCACATTCTCGTAAGATAAATTATTTTAGTAATAACCTGAGAGTTCGACCATCGTTAGATCATTTTCGCAAAAGTTATTAAGTAAACATCGTTTTAAAGTTTTGTTTTAGACGGTCCACCGTTTAAACATCACACACATAACGAAAATCAACTCTGACAATTTTTCTCGTATCAGATAAATTTTTAGACCACTCACGATTAATTTGAGAATTTTTAAGATTCATTATTTTTAATATTACCAAATAAGCCCAGCACAGAACAAAACTAAACTTACGTTTTAAACAATTCTACTTACATCCGGACTTAACGATTCTGCACTTTGTGTTTCTAATATGTTTTTTACACTTTCACATTTTTTGGAAAAGTCAAACATATTTCCCTCCTCCTTTGACCATAAAGGAATTAACCTTGTACGTTCTACATTTTTGCTTAAATCGCGTAACTTTTAAACTTCACGAATAACTGTAAACTTATCCCGCGTATGACGAAAACCACATTTTAACATCTCATATCACTTTTAGACTAATTTTAGTCTACTCTAAATAAATTCACGGTCGTTTCCCGGAAATTTCGTTCTTTTCTAAAAGCTGCGTATTCGCGTTTTTCACCCGTATTTCCACTTTAAGCAGCGTTTTTGCACCCAATGAGACTTATCACCTATTTTATATTTTTATATGGAGTATAATGATGAGTCTCATCATTCCTACAAGTTTAGTATTTTACGATACCGGTTTTACGTTTTATGACTTCGGTTGGCATTTAACGGAACCAAAACTCACTCCGTAACCAAGACAATACCAAAACTAACCACCTAAGTCATCTTATCTTCACTTAGCCGACCTAAGGGGTGGGGGAGTCATCATTTTGGTGGCAAAATCCTAACCATGCTTCCTTTAGATCATTACAAGTGTCCTAACTTAACCATGGTTAATATTTAACCCAATATATGGTTAACCAAACTTACCCTCCTATAAATAGCAAGTGATATGCATCCTAAGAACCCTCACAATCTGTTTTGGGTCGTTCATATCACAAATCATACATATCTTCCATCATTTGATCTATAAACTCCAAGTTTATGCAAGGAAGTTCCAAAGATCAAGCTTCTACATCAAATCTCTAGCAAGTTTAAGTGATCTTCTTGAGTTTAAATCCACTCAAGTCACTTAGTACTTCATCACCAACTCTTCAAGTTTGCAAGGGTGCCAAGGTGTGGAAAGCTAGCTCAATCCGAAGTCTTACGCGATCAATCAAAGTCCTATCCTTACTAAGTTACTCCTTTCTTATTGAAAGCCAAAAGTTGTAAGAAACTTATCACCACCATCATCTCATTTTAATTATTCATAATCTTAACTATTTCATGCTATATATATAGTTACTATGTTGATTCAAGATGTACATATACTCAATCACATGTTTTAATTTACATATTATCATAAAAGTAACAAACTAGTAAACTAGTCATATTCTACACATGGAGACCATTAAAATCAATAAAATATGGACTTTCTAACTTACATAATATGGTAGACAATATAAAAAGGTAAACATAGCAATTTGAATCACCCGAAATGGACAAACGAGTCAAAATTTATAAGCAAAAGAAGTTAGCGAAACCTAAACGCCAAAACTACCATGTATAAGCTGTTTTTAGTTCTGTCTTTTTAAAAGTGGTACTTCTGGTCTGAATCATCAAAAAGTTAAAACACGAAAGTTGTCCGGAACGACGTTTTCCTTTGTTATCAAAGAAGCTCGGACGTTGAAAACGCATAAATAGGCTATAATCTTTCAAAAACATAAACTGCCGTAAATATAGTCTCATAACTATACTTTTGTCACAACTAAAAGCAAACCAAGAGGCCTAATGGCCATAAACCAAGACCACGGCTACGGCTAATGTCAAAGCTAAGTCTCAAAACCATGGTAGTCAGTACCAAAGTCACAGCAAGGCCATGGCTAAAGCCTTAAGGCTTGTTTACCCAAGACCGTTAACTAAGGTGATCATATTTATGAAAACAGCGAGAACTTGTAAAAACTAGATACTTATTAAAAACATGATAAACTTTATGTTATAACAATCTTCACTCAAAATATATGTTGTATCTACTAAGTGCTACAAAATTAGGGAGCTTCATGTGAGGGGTTTCATTTGAGTTAAACGTATCGACGAGTTGCTGGATTTACGATTTAAAGTGACCTAGCTCCTCGAATGTTTACTGCATGACCTCTGAATTATGATGGCCCGAACGGTAGTACGATATCTATAAACTAAATACGCTTTCACAACTAGACCATTTCTATAAATGACATACACAAATACCATGTACTACATCATGATCAACATAGAGACGTATATAGGATGGTTTATGTTTTCCTAAACATTGTTCAAAACCTAAGTCACAACATCCTATTTTAGGTTGCTCGTAGAAGTTCTCACGGCATATCCATCATGCTCATTATACATTTGATGTCATTTACTTTGAGGTGAGTTCATAGCCCCACTTTCTATTACTTAATTGTTTTACAAACCCTTGGGGGAGATACATGCTTTATTTTAAATCGAACACATTGTTTTCAAACTATATGCTTATCTAAATGTATTATTTGCACTAAGTACCACTATTGCCAATCTTAAGTCCCTACTATCATGAACCATTAATCACTTGCGAGTGAGCGCGAATATTGTGGATAGGCCTATTGGGATTGACGAATCCCCATTTGTGTTGACCGGATAGGCAAACAAACGCACTATATTTGAACATCTATAGGTTTATTGGAAAATTACCTATTAGGGTATCGGTTACTATTTTATGACAACTGTTAACATTTTCGGTATCATGAGCTTAGTGCAATAATATATGTTTTGTTTTCAAAACCTTGGTGTGAGTCAAATTAACTCACACTACCAACATAATGTGTTCAACCATCAAACAAACTCTATGAATTTCACTCAACCTTTATGTTGACAGTTTTAAGCATGTATTTCAGGTCCATAATGTCGGAAGCTGGCACGAAAGAGCAAGGACTAGATGAAGAAGGCTATAAATTTTATTATCATTAGAAAACCCATTTAATGTATTTTGTAAACAATGGAACCAACTGGGACCTCATTTTTGTAAACTCTGATATTTATATAAATCGAATGATAAATCTTTTAAAACGACTCCATTAGAGTTTGTTTTCTATTGTTATGACTGTTGTGCCATGAAGTAACACCCAGTTTGAATTCCGCTGCGTATCACGAAATTGGGGGTGTTACAGATTGGTATCAGAGCCACAGTTATAGAGAAACGGGTCTAATTGAAACTTAAACTATAACTACTTTTACAAACAAAAACATTTTATAGCCTTCCGTTCTCCGTGCCTTCCATCCTCCGGACGATTATGTGACTTTTATGCTCTTTAAGCTATACAAACATACTAGTATACTGATATATACACTTGACATAATTTCAATCATAAACAAAGTACTCAACATATCTCCGTATGCCTATTCTAAGGCATTACAGCACAATCATATTTTTCTAATCTCCCAATCATGTATCTACTCGTGCATTTTAGGATTACGAAACTTTATCCAAGACATTGTAACTGACTACAATGGTCTTTCCACCTTCCCAGACATTGTGAGATACAATTTTCTCATTCATTTTTCTCAGACACTGTAATCCTACAGTAGTCTCTATTATATTCTCATACACTGTAATCCTAGAGTGGTCTCTATTATATTCTCAGACACTGTAATCCTACAGTGGTCTCTATTACATTCTCAGACATTGTAATCGTACAGTGGTCTCTATTACATTCTCAGACACTGTAAATCCTATAGTGGTCTCATTTATTTCTCAAGACATTGTGGGTTACACAATGGTCTCAACTATTTCTCAAACATTGTGTTGCACAATGGTCTCAACTACTCATCAGATATTGTAAGTTATACAATAGTCTCTAAAAATTATCTTATAAACATTATATGATATTGTTTTACATGAAACCCGTCACAGTCTATCAATTTCCCTAATGGAAATACAAGAAATGGGATTTCTAAAGGACAAAGTGACTCGTCATCTACAAAAGCTGAAGTTCAGCAACTTTCTCTACATTCATCAAAATTCTCTTTTGAAACCTTAATTGTTAAATGTCCGTGAATCTTAGAATTACTTAAGATTTCCTTTCTTTTCCACACGTATCTACCCATACTATCTTCTATGCAAAGGAATGTGAAAACATAGGTTACAATTCTTTTATGGCCAGGACTTGCAACTGAATGGTTTGATATCGCCCTTGCTTAGTGGACAATTTCTCAAAAGCTATGGACATATCACAAGTATACCTAATTTAGGTATTTGAAAAAAATTATCGAACCTCGGCTAAATATAGCCTAATCACCTATATTTAACCTTAGGATAATGGATCTTAGTCTGATTAACTATGTTCGACTTAAATTTTTCAAACACTGAGAATAGTTATACAAGGGTTATATTCAGTTAATTTCTTACTTAAACTCGATAAACCACAGAATTCATTAAAAGATCTAGAGACGCGATAGTGTTTTACCACTCAGTGAGATCTTAACACTTATGTATACTACCTAATTTCATTCTTGAAAGTTTTCATTTATGAAATAATCCTAACTACTATCTTAGGATAGTCATCAAATCTTCTCGTCATTTCTTAGAAGTGCTAGCCTATTTAGGTTTCAAGGATATCATTCTGCCATAATACTTTAAAATTCACTTTTGATTTTAAAACAAACTTGACATCTCTACCTAAGAATAATGGTAGCGTATGCTACACTCTTTTAATCATCAACCTATCACATCATTATCTGAACCCCATTGTAAGTCAATATATAAAACTTCACACTATCACGTTTCCTTCAAACACTAGTTGACATAAACACTATAGGATATGACCTTCATCCCGAAACCACCTAAGACAATGATCAACTTTGGAAATGGTTTGAATAACCACTTGCCACTAGCAAGACTTTCCTACAACGAGAATTGTCACATTATTATAAACCATTTCACATCAACAATATCTTACACCTTTGATTAACAACAGTTACCCTAACAACAACAAAACTATTCCATTTTGAGGCACTATATAGACGAAAGTATTAGTTAAACCATTTGCTGGACTAAGGTATTCAGAGATCACCCAGGAAACAACTAAGGAAACCATACAAATACAAATTAGGCTCCATACCGCACACTGTCACCAAAAACTCCATGTTAGAAATTAAGGTTTTATTGATAGTCTCAATATAATAAGATATGATTCGTTTTGAGAATCGAGAAAAGCCAAACTTGAGGTGTATAGAACTCAATAAGATTTTAACAAAACGCTTTAGATTATCAACTTAAGCCACATGATACATAATACATTCTATGACTAGAAACTTGAGAACACAAAGATTAGAATTTGGCGTATACATCCTCATTTTCCTAGACATTTCAACATCGGATAACACACACTGAATTCCGGGACGGAATTCCCATTAAAGGGGTGAGACTGTAACCACCCGCATTTTTAGGTTACTTTTCATTTTCGAGATTTTACTATTCACATTTACTATTCACTATCACTATTCATCCCGTAAAATTTTTAATCCACATTCTCGTAAGATAAATTATTTTAGTAATAACCTGAGAGTTCGACCATCGTTAGATCATTTTCGCAAAAGTTATTAAGTAAACATCGTTTTAAAGTTTCGTTTTAGACGGTCCACCGTTTAAAAATCACACACATAACGAAAATCAACTCTGACAATTTTTCTCGCATCAGATAAATTTTTAGATCACTCACGATTAATTTGAGAATTTTTAAGATTCATTATTTTTAATATTACCAAATAAGCCCAGCGCAGAACCAAACTAAACTTACGTTTTAAACAATTCTACTTACATCCAGACTTAACGATTCTCACTTGTGTTTCTAATATGTTTTTGACACTTTTACATTTCTTGGAAAATTCAAACATATTTCCCTCCTCCTTTGACCATAAATGAATTAACCTTGTACGTTCTACATTTTGCTTAAATCGCGTAACTTTTAAACTTCACGAATAACTGTAAAGTTATCCAGCGTATGACGAAAACCACATTTTAACATCTCATATCACTTTTAGACTAATTTTAGTATACTCTAAATAAATTCACGGTCGTTTCCACGAAATTTCGTTCTTTAAAAAGCTGCGTATTACGCGTTTTCACCCGTATTTCCACTTTAAGCGCGTTTTTGCACCCAATGGGACTTATCACCTATTTTATATTTTTAGATGGAGTATAATGATGAGTTTCATCATTCCTACAAGTTTCATATTTTTACGATACCTGGTTTTACGTTTTATGGCTTCGGTTGGCATTTAACGGAACCAAAACTCACTCCGTAACCAAGACAATACCAAAACTAACCACCTAAGTCATCTTATCTTCACTTGGCCGACCTAAGGGGAGGGGAGTCATCATTTTGGTGGCAAAATCCTAACCATGCTTCCTTTAGATCATTACAAGTGTCCTAACTTAACCATGGTTAATATTTAACCCAATATATGGTTAACCAAACATACCCTCCTATAAATAGCAAGTGATATGCATCCTAAACACCCTCACAATCTGTTTTGGGTCGTTCATATCACAAATCATACATATCTTCCATCATTTGATCTATAAACTCCAAGTTTATGCAAGGAAGTTCCAAAGATCAAGCTTCTACATCAAATCTCTAGCAAGTTTAAGTGATCTTCTTTAGTTTAAATCCACTCAAGTCACTTAGTACTTCATCACCAACTCTTCAAGTTTGCAAGGGTGCCAAGGTGTGGAAAGCTAGCTCAATCCGAAGTCTTACGCGATCAATCAAAGTCATATCCTTACTAAGTTACTCATTTCTTATTGAAAGCCAAAACTTGTAAGCAACTTATCACCACCATCATCTCATTTTAATTATTCATAATCTTAACTATTTCATGCTATATATATAGTTACTATGTTGATTCATGATGTACATATACTCAATCACATGTTTTAATTTACATATTATCGTAAAAGTAACAAACTAGTAAACTAGTCATATTCTACACATGGAGACCATTAAAATCAGTAACATATGGACTTTCTAACTTACATCATATGGTAGACAAGATAAAAAGGTAAACATAGCAATTTGAATCACCCGAAACGGACAAACGAGGCTAAAGTTAAAAGCAAAAGAAGTTAGCGAAACCTAAACGCCAAAACTACCATGTATAAGCTGTTTTTAGTTCTGTCTTTTTAAAAGTGGTACTTCTGGTCCGAATCATCAAAAAGTTAAAACACGAAAGTTGTCCGGAACGACGTTTTCCTTTGGTAACAAAGAAGCTCGGACGTTGATATAGTCTCATAACTATACTTTTGTCACAACTAAAAGCAAACCAAGAGGCCTAATGGCCATAAACCAAGACCACGGCTACGGCTAATGTCAAAGCTAAGTCTCAAAACCATGGTAGTCAATACCAAAGTCACAGCAAGGCCATGGCTAAAGCCTTAAGGCTTGTTTAGCCAAGACCGTTAACTAAGGTGATCATATTTATGAAAACAACGAGAACTTGTAAAAACTAGATACTTATTAAAAACATGATAAACTTTATGTTATAACAATCTTCACTCAAAATATATGTTGTATCTACTAAGTGCTACAAAATTAGGGAGCCTCATGTGAGGGATTTCATTTGAGTAAAACGTATCGACGAGTCTTTGGATTCGATTTAAAGTGTCCTAGCTCCTCGAACGTTCTTGCATGACCTCTGAATTACGATGGCCCGAACGGTAGTACGATATCTATAAACTAAATACGTTTTCGCAACTAGACCATTTCTATAAATGACATACACAAATACCATGTACTACATCATGATCAACATAGAGACGTATATAGGATGGTTTATGTTTTCCTAAACATTGTTCCAAACCTAAGTCACAACATCCTATTTTAGGTTGCTCGTAGAAGTTCTCACGGCATATCCATCATGCTCATTATACATTTGATATCATTTACTTTGAGGTGAGTTCATAGCCCCACTTTCTATTACTTAATTGTTTTACAAACCCTTGGGGGAGATACATGCTTTATTTTAAATCGAACACATTGCTTTCAAACTATATCCTTATCTAAATGTATTATTTGCACTAAGTACCCCTATTGCCAATCTTAAGTCCCTACTATCATGAACCATTAATCACTTGCGAGTGAGCGCGAATATTGTGGATAGGCCTATTGGGATTGACGAATCCCGTTTGTGTTGACCGGATAGGAAAACAAACACACTATATTTGAACATCTATAGGTTTATTGGCAAATTACCTATTAGGGCATCGGTTACTATTTTATGACAGTTGTTAACGTTTTCGGTATCATGAACTTAGTGCAATAATATCTGTTTTGTTTTCAAAACCTTGGTGTGAGTCAAATTAACTCACACTACCAACATAATGTGTTCAACCATCAAACAAACTCTATGAATTTCACTCAACCTTTGTGTTGACAGTTTTAAGCATGTATTTCAGGTCCATAATGTCGAAAGCTGGCACGGAAGAGCAAGGACTAGATCAAGAAGGCTATAAATTTTATTATCATTCGAAAACCCATTTAATGTATTTTGTAAACAATGGAACCAACTGGGACCTCATTTTTGTAAACTCTGATATTTATATAAATCGAATGATAAATCTTTTAAAACGACTCCATTAGAGTTTGTTTTCTATTGTTATGACTGTTGTGCCATGAAGTAACACCCAGTTTGAATTCCGCTGCGTATCACGAAATTGGGGGTGTTACATTATCTCAATATGTTTAGTTCTAGAATGTAAAACAGGATTTTTAATGATGCATATTCTACTGTTATTATCAATGTAAATCTTAGTATGCATAAAATTGTACCCAAAATCCAACAATTGATTCTGAATCCAAAGAACTTGACCACAGCAACTAGCAGCAGCCACATATTCAGCTTCAGTTGTAGAATTAGCCATAATAGTTTGCTTTTTACACTGCCATGAAATAAGTCTGCTTCCCAAAAACTGACATCCTCCAGTAGTAGACTTCCTATCTAAACTAGCACCAGCATAGTCACTATCTGTGTAGGCCACCAAATCAAAAGGAGAATCCTTGGACTACTAAAGGCCCAGTTTAGGATGACCTTTAAGATACCTAAAGATCCTCTTAACAACATTCATGTGTGAGGTATTAGGTGTGACTTGAAATCTGGCACACACACATACTGAGAACATAATATCTGGCCTAGATGCAGTGAGATACATCAAAGATCCAATCATGGATCTGTACAAATTCTGATCAACTTTGGGACTTCCATCATCGGTAGCTTGATGGTTTCGAGTCTCCATTGGTGTACTAGCACACTTCACATTCTGAAACCCAAACTTCTTCAAAACATCTGTTACATACTTGTCTTGACTAATGAAGATTCCATCATCCTTTGTTGAACACTGTAACCCCAAAAAGAAAGTGAGTTCTCCCATAGAACTCATTTGAAACTTATCATGCATAAGCTTCTCAAAATCTTTGCATAGCTCCTTATTAGTTGAGCCAAAGATGATGTCATCTACATAAACCTGAACCAATAAAATATCATCTTTGTGCTTTCTAATGAACAAAGTTTTATCAATCAGTCCTCTTTTAAACCCATTGTCCATCAAATAAGTAGACAGGCACTCATACCATGCCCTAGGAGCTTGATGCAAACCATACATAGCCTTCCTCACGCTGCAAACCTTGTCAGGATGATCAGGATCTTCAAAACCAGGAGGTTGACAAACATAAACCTCCTTATCAATTATGCCATACAAAAATGCACTTTTAACATCCATCTGATACACAACAAAATTCTTGAATGAAGCATAAGCTAAAACAATCTAATAGCCTCAATTCTTGCAACTGGAGCAAACACTTCATCATAATCCAAGCCTTCAGGTTGTGTGTATCCTTGAGCAACCAACCTTGACTTGTTCCTCACAACAATACCTCTTTCATCTCTTTTGTTTATGAACACCCATTTTGTCCCAATTGCCCTCTTACCATTTGGAAGATCTACCAATGTCCAAACCTCTTGAAGTTTGAACTGAAGAAGCTCCTCTTGCATTGATTCTACCCATCCTTCTTGAGATAATGCTTCTTCAACTCTCTTGGGCTCCTTTTGAGACAGAAAACAAGCAAACAGGCAATTTTGCAGATCTTTATGACAGTTTCTTTTGTGAAGTGATCTTGCAAAGAACCCATGTTCAGGAAAGGGTTCAGTGTTCTTAACCCTGCTTCTTGTTTGAACTGGAGTATTCAAGTTTCCAAGTATTTGTTCCTTGGGATGAATCTTGTGAATCCTTGTAGTTGTGATTGGACTCTCATGAATGATAGTTTCCAAATTAGACAAATCAGCATTGAAGAAATCATCCTTGTCTTCATCATCGGTAAGAGTATCAATTTCAATCAAAGCAGGCATATCAGGATCATGTGGATACTCCTCATCACCAAATAATGGCTTTGCATGTGGTCCAAAGGAAGTACTATCATCAGTACTTATAACTGTGGTTTCACTGATACTGGTAGTGGTAGAAGTTGGCTTATCAGTGTTTGCATTATAATTGTCCGTGCTTTGGTTTGGCTTAGCAGTGGTTTCAGAATGCCTTTTCTTCTTTTCAATTTCTTCTACCAACACTGAGTTATCTTTCAACAACTCATCCTTATCTTGATGATCATTAACATTGCCTCCAGTATTCAATACATCATCATCAGTGGGACCTTTCTTCTCAATGATGGGTGAGACAGAACTAGCTTTCCGCTTTTCAAACAAATAGAACTCTTGAGGAGAATCAGCTTCCTTAGAATTTTCTTCTGCATCTGAATCCTTTTGAGTACCTGCATCAACATTAGTGGAAGTTCATGCAATGATAGGCTCATAATTCATAGATTTGGTTAGCATATCAATGTTAAACGTCACGGTCCTTTGGTCTCAATACTAGGAGTCTTTTCACTGAATTGAACATGCAGATTCTCTTCAACAATTCTAGTCCTCCTATTGTATACTTTAAAGGCTTTACTATTTGAAGAGTAACCTAAAAAGTATCCATCGTCTGCTTTTTCTTGAAACTTGCCTAGGTAGTCTATGGTATTCAAGATAGTAACAGGACACCCAAAAGGTTTCAGGAATGCAATCATTGGCTTCCTATCATGTAACAGCTCATAGGGGGTCGTGTTATGAGGCTTCACTACCTTACTTCTATTTTGCACATAACATGCGGTGCCTCACGACTTCGGTCCAAAAGGTAGTTGGTAACTTAGACTCGACAACATAGTCCTAGCGAGCCTCAATCGTTGTTACTTTTTCCTTTCGGCTACACCATTTTGTTGTGGTGTTCTAGCAACACTAAACTGTCTCTCTATACCTTTAACTACACAAAACTGATTCATCACAACATTCTTAAACTCAGTTCCATTATCACATCTGATTATCTTTACCTTATGATTTACTAGATTTTCTATCTTAGTAATGAAACTCTTGAGTATTTCACTAGTTTCACTCTTAGCAGCCAAAAAATAAACCCAAGAAAATCTACTATAATCATCTTTGATCACTAGGCAATACTGCTTATGGTTCAAACTTTTAACAAAGGTAGGTCCAAATAAGTCCATATGAAGCATAAACAGTGGTTGTGTAATGGTGTTGACAGTTTTGGTCTTACAAGAAGCTCTATGTTGTTTTCCTTTTTGACAAGCCACACACAGTTCCTTACACTCAAAAACCTTAGAAGGTAACCCTCTCACTAAGTTTCCTTTTACCAGTTTATTGATTGTTTTGTAATTGAGGTGACCTAATCTTCTATGCCATAACTTAGACTCATCCACAGATGCTTTAGCAAACAAACATGTTAAGGACCTATTTGGAAGCACATCTTTAAGATCAAAACAATATATATTTTCCTTCCTAGGTACCCTAATTTGTATAAACTTCTCATCAGGCATCTTAAATTCAGGTGACAACACCACACACTCAGTTTCACCAAAAAGTACCCAGTTTTTCTTATCACACATTTGAGAAACACTGAATAGATTGTACTTAAGTCCCTGTACCAAATAGACCTTTTCAAAGTCTAAATTCCCTATTCTGATTGTGCCTCTTCCAAGTATCTTTCCTCCCTTTGGATCATTGCCAAATGCTACATATCCTCCATCAAAAGATTTAAAATCTTCTAGGTTGCTTCCATCCCAAGTCATGTGTCCAGAGCAACCACTATCAAAAACTCCTTTGTCTTTTAGCTCATCTTGTAGATTGCCCTGCACATGAAATTAAACAAGTTAGTTCCTTTTGTGGACCCAAGCCAATACTGACTTGGAGTGCGCCTGTCATCAATATAATCAAATTGATTTAGGTCCATTGATGCACAGTTGACATGATGTAAAACCTTGGTCTTAGGCTTCCATTGCCAACTTGCTGAGGCCTTATGACATAAAATGATTTCCAACCACTGTATCAGTTATCACCTTTGGAATTTTTAAAACTTCTTTGTTATCTGAGGTGATTTTTAGCTTAGCAGTGGTTTCATTTTGCTTAGCCGTGTTTACACTTTGCTTAGCAGTGGTTGGAACCCATTTTGGAGAAGCAATGACAATTGATTTTGTATTACCATTCCTCATTAACACTGCTCTAGGAATTATGTTTCTGTTAGGATGAGGGTTTGTTTTCTTTGGAAAGTTTTGGTGATTTACCCTCCTCCAATGATTCCAAACTTGTGGTCTGTTTTTATAACAATTTCTCTGTAAATGCTCAAAACTACCACATGAAAAACAAGCTTTTTTAACACATTGAAACTCATTGCCTAACCTATTTGAAATTAGTCCATTGAAGTTTCTCTGGTTTCCCCTAGGTATATATCTTTTTAACTGTTCCTTAGGTACTTCCTTGTACTCTACTACTTTCTTAGCAATTTGAGCTCCAAATCTAGGCACAAGGTTGGCTTGCTTAGTATCAACTTTCTTAAGAGGTTCCATCTTCCCAGGCTGTGTTGATACATCTCTATCTTCCTCAGAATCTGATTCCCAATCTTCAATGATGGGTGCATCAGATGACATATCAGAACCTATCTTAGGTGATTCATTCTTTTTAGTCTCACTTACAGGTTTATTGAAGCTAAATTCACTGCTAAATGAGAGTTCTTTTGGAGGTGGTGCATGTTGCATAAGGGTAGGTGGTGGCATATCATTGTAGCCTAGGCCGAGGTTCCATCTTTGAACAATTTTTGACCTATTGGTTTATTTACTAGATCAGAAGCATATTGTGTTTTAGCAACCCTAACAACATGTTTTTCTTTTTCTTTTAGGGCTTCTACTTTTACACTCTCAGCTTGTTCTAGTTTCTCTTTAAGCATCTTAATCTCCCTATTCTTAAGATCAATTTCTCCACCTAGTATATTAATTTTATCAACATACTCAAACTCACATTTGATCTTTGTAATTAAACCTCTCTTCCACACTTTCTAGACCAACTCTATAACCTAGGTTGTCCATAGACAGTCTTTCTACTTCTTTTCTTAAACTCTCAGTGATAGCTTTTTGAGATTCTAAGGTATCTTGACATGACTTAAAAGAACAAGTAGACTCATTGGATACCTCAGAATCTGAACCAGAACATGAAGCATAGGCCATAAGAGCAAAGTTATGCTCTTTTGAAGCTTCACTAGCAAGAAATGCTGCATTTGGTCCTTCTTCAATTTCATCACTCCAGTCATAATCACCAAGACCATCCTGAGCCACCAATGCTGAAGAAGGAGCAGACTCTTCAGTGGTCTTTTTGATGCCTTCAAGCCTCTTAGGTGCTCGACATTCCCTTGCAAAGTGACCCTTCTTCTTGCAGTTAAAGCACTCTGTTGGATCGATATACTTTAATCAAACTATCTTAACTAGCTTGTTAAGGTTTAATAACCTCGGATAAATCCTAAGTTATTAACAAAGAAACACTGAGTAATCTTTATTAAGTACGCGGAATAAACTCTAAATCTGCTTATTATGCAGATACTCTAATACAACTCTAAGATAATCGAACTTTTCTCTAAAACTCTAATTCTAAAATCGTAAGTTATATCTCTAATGCCAATCTAGGAGTCCTTTTATAGGCTCAAGGATATCCTAGTCGGTTTACAATTGATAACCTTGTATGACAAGTAATCTAAACATAGAATACAATTCTTTCCATAAACGAATATAACAATTCTTTTGTTCTTGCAGTACTTTGACTTCATATTGCAGTACTTTGACTTTGTCTTTAACAGTACTTTGAGTCTTTAACTTCTTCCAGTACTTTGCAACTTACAGTACTTTGATATCTTCATTACTTTGATATCTTCAGCACTTTCATATCCCAACAATCCTCCCCTAACTTGAATTCTACTTGCTTGACTTCAAGTTCCTTTGTGAATATATCTTTAACAGCTTCATCTTTTAAAGACGGATTGTTTCTTAGTCTTTAAGCTTTTATCTCTGTAACATCTGTTCTTGTCAAAGTATCTCTTAGAATTGTTTTCTTTAGCAGACATCCAGCAAGCTCCATCTTTTCAGCAACACAACAACATATGACAATTTGTACATTTAATTCAGTTTAAGTTGCATACTATTCTCATCACTTTCAAGTGAATCATTGAAAAAATAATGGATTTAGAACTCTTTACCAAAGCCATTATCTCTGGAGTAGCCAAATGTTTTGGTGTGTAAGACCATGGTACATTGATAACCATATGATTTTTAGCAAACCACCACTTTGTCAACAGATTTGTTTTGTCTTTACCAAAAGCGTACCTTACGGACTAGTTAGTTCTTTTATCTAATGGTGAACTAATTACCAATAATGGTTTTTCCACGGCCTTTACCACAAGCCATTTTCTTGTGGGCTAGCCAACTCTTCACATTACGATAAGGTGAGTTGAATACCATCCAACTTATTAGCAAGTTGTCAACTAAAAACGGATTTGATATATCTTTACCGGAGCCGTTTGCTCATGGATTAGTCAATCCTTTTGTAACCATGGTGGATTGATAACCTATTGATGTTATCATCACAAAAACCATTTACTAAACCTTTATTTCAAAATATTTATTACTTAGCAACAAGGTTTCTTCTAAAATTTATTTAACTGGTTTAGTTCAATAAACAGTACTTTGATGAAAGTCTGTCGATCAGCAGATACTTTGAATAAAAGTACTGATATATCAAAAAGTATTTATTCAAATAAAATTTATACCAGTTATAGATCATCCTCAGCAATGGTAGTCCAGTTTATAAACAAGTTGATAACCATGCAAGCTGTTTCATTATCCTCTTCTACTTCCAATCCATGCTCTAGCATTCTTCTCATGAGCTCAACTATGAGAGGATATCTTCTTTCTGCAAACATGTGTATCATTGTTCCATTTTCCAGCTCCAAAACATGAACTCCAGATTCTTCAAAGAATCTCCAGCAAACTATTTCCCAGCTTTCTTGATTCTTCCAGATATCATCATTGCTCTCTTCATCAGTTTCCCATATAGTTATGAGATCACCATGTAAAACCAAACCAATCCCTTCCAATGGATTATTTTCAAAGTAAGCCTTCACAACATGATATAAGTAGAATAAGTCTACTCTATCTATAATATGCAGTAAATCCCATAGCCTTTTGAAAACTTTGAAGCTTTCATCTTCTTTATAAAAAATCATGTAATCTTCATTCTTGGATTTTACAACTTTAAAAAACCGATCTTTGATCTATTCATCTTCATGTCATTATCTTCTTTTGAATAATCAAAATCTACCACTCTGAGATAATTCTTCAATACATCACTAGTCTCAGATCTTAATTCTACCTTTTCTTTCTTTGAAAACTGAACATCTGTAACTTTTTCTTTTTCTCTTTAAACTCTTCTTCTTTTCAGTTTTAGTCCGTGTAGTTTCTTCTCTAAAATCTTTGATGTCTGCAACATTCTTCTTATAATCCTCCCTAGCAGCATCATATAATCTTTTCATCTCAAGATAATTAAACTTCTGTAATCCTTTATACCCTTGACTTTTCGGATAAGCCATCATAGCATTCCTGTCCTTAGCTAAATTAGGTCTTCTTGGCATAAATCTAACAGGTGTAGGAGACTGTAAAGGTTCAGTAGTTTCAGCATCTAATTCATCTTGCACTTTTCGAGCTGTTTCTCTATCTTTAGCTTCTTGAGCTTGCTGTTCTTCTCTATCTTTAGCATCCAATTCTTCTTGAACTTTTCTAGCAGCAGCTTCATTCCTAGCAACTTCAATTGCTCTAAGTTCTGCCAAAGTGAGTTTCTTTTTCTTTGTTTCAACCAGAATACCTTTCCCTTTGTCTTTAGGATCAATGGCTGGTTGAGAAGCTCTTGGTTGTTCTTCTTCTTGTACATCTCTAATAGTAACCCCTCCTCTTGGTTGTGATAAATCTAATATTGTAGCAATTACTTCATCATCACTAGCAGAATGAATAGGTATGAATGTGGATTCCTCCTCTTCTTCTATAACAAATGTAGAAGGACCAGCTTCTTCTTCAAAATTCAATACCCTTGGAGTTATTACTTCTTGCCTAGATGTTTCATGAAAATCAGTACTTTGATGTTCAGTACCTTGAACATCAGTACCTTGAACATCAGTACCTTGATGTTCAGTACTTTGAATATCAGTACTTTGAACTTGCACTTCCTCAGAATCTGAAATAATCTTTTCTGCAGTACTTACAGATTCTTTCTTCTTTGTAACATCTTCTTTCAAATTTTCCTTTTCTAAATTCCTCCCCAAGTTGACAGAAGATGATTTAGGAACCTTCTTTCGTTTGAATTCCTTGCGAAGTTGTTTACGACGTTTGTTTTCCTCTTTAACCCATAAATTGAAACCTTGAATATAGGGTTTAATAAAATTCCTCAACCAGATATACCTACGTCTCAACTTCCTAAGCGCTTTAGCTTGAGACTCAACAGTCTTATTCAACCTAACTAGCTCCCTTGTCAAAGCATAATTATCTAAAGTCAAACCTTCACGAGAAATAGTATGATCATCACCTTGAAGATGTGAATGTTCTTCTGAAATAGGAACAGAAAGTTGTGGAGATGGAGTAGGTGTTCTTTCAATCTCTGCTTGAACCTCAGGGCTTGGAGAAACAGTACCTTGTAAAGATGCAGTACCTTCAATAGAAGCAGTACTTTCAGATGCAATACCTTGTGAGGCAGCACTTTGTGAAGCAGATCTTGGAGAAACAATCGGGACCTTCACTTTCTTCATCCTCTCCAGGCTTCATTACGTCCTTGAACAACTTCCATCATTGTAGAAGTTAATGGAATATCTTCACCTCTGAACAAAGCACTTCTCCTAGCCATAAATGTAAAGATTTTGGCTTGTTGCACAATAACAGTAACAAAGTAGCGGGTTTTGGAACATCAGCCAATTGCTTGTTTAAGAAAACCTGTACAAACCTTGGGTACATCAGCCATTTTGACCCAGAGGATATATGTGATAGCATCCCATCCAAAATAAGCTTTGAAAAATTAAACACTCTGTCAGTAGCTAGTCCAACCACTGCAGATGCTATATTAGACCCAAACTGCTCCCAAGAAGTACTTTTAGAACTTATGCAATGAAGCATACATGAATCAAAAACTTCCATTGAGGACAAAATAATGCTTTCTTGAATGTTTGTTCTGTTAAAGATCCTTCATAACCAAGATTCCTAAAAGTATCCCAAATTAGTTGCTTGTCAAATCGAATAGCCCCATCTTCATCTCCAAATAATAAATCTTCTCGAATAGAGGCTTCGGTAATCTTGATAGTCCTTCCAGCAACTGTAGATCTAATATAATATTCATCCTCCTCCATGTTATCTCGAGCATTAGCCCAAAATTCTTGAATCCATGTTTCAATAACATCTGGTTCAACTAAAAGAGCATAACTAATAGGCGACCCAGTAAGATAATCAACAATATCATAAAAAGCTATATTCGCCTCAGTCTTGTCCAAATTAGCCACCATATTGTGCTTAGAAAAAGTTAAACGATTCGCCATTGTTGAATGAGTGAGCACAATAAATATTTTATTGAAGAATAAAGAGATGGTGATCGGAAGATAAGTATGGAAAAGATGTAAAGTAATAATATGAGGAAAATCGGAAAGTAGTTATTTATAGGTAGGATTTGAAAAATCACAGCCTATAATAACAAAGTTACCGTTATTATCAATTACCCATCAATATTACCGTTGGAACAGTACTTTAATACGACAAACAGTCCTTTCCACATAAGCAGTACTTTCCCAAGCAGTACTTTCCAAGCAAGATGCGTTCAGGAAAAAGCGACTTTGCCAAAATTTCTTCATATAAACTAAGTATCAACAAACATCCTCCCCTCAAGCAATACATAGGACTATACTAACACCTTATAGTCCTCCCCTTAAACGAAGCTTAGTAGTTAATATAAACCTGTCTCTGATACCACTTGTTGGATCGATATACTTTAATCAAACTATCTTAACTAGCTTGTTAAGGTTTAATAACCTCGGATAAATCCTAAGTTATTAACAAACATCCTCCCCTCAAGCAATACACAGGACTATACTAACACCTTATAGTCCTCCCCTTAAACGAAGCTTAGTAGTTAATCATTCCAATGCTCACGACCAAGTGATTGAATCATGACACATCAAAACCTTTTGTGAGTAAATCAGCTACATTGTCATCCGTGTGAACCTTAACTACATTGATGAGCCTATGCTCATAACAATCTCTGATAAAGTGATGCCTAATCTGAATATGCTTTGTCTTGGAATGATACACAGGATTCTTAACAATACAAATTGTACTCTCATTATCAATATTGATAGGAGTATTTTTGAAATTGAACCCATAGTCCAAGAGTTGATTCTGCATCCACAAAACTTGACCACAACAACTTGCAGCAGCTACATATTCAGCTTCGGTAGATGATGTTGCTGCAATTGTCTGCTTCTTGCATTGCCAGGAGACTAGCCTTCTTCCAAGATATTGGCATCCACCAGTTGTGGATCTTCTATCATAATTATCACCGGCATAATCACTATCTGAAAAAGCTTCCAAGTGAAAAGGTTATTCTTTAGGATACCACAACCCCAACTTAGGTTGTTGTTTCAAATAACAGAAAACTCTTTTAACTGCATTCATGTGAGAGATCTTTGGTGAGACTTGATATCTTGCACATAGACAAACTGCAAACATGATATCGGGCCTTGATGCAGTAAGATACATAAGAGAGCCAATCATTGATCTATAATGCTTGACTTCAACAGGGTGTCCATCTTCATCTTTACCCAATGAATTGATAGATTTAATAGGTGTAGTAACAGCCTTCATATCATCAAAATTGAATTTCTTAAGTATGTCATTAACATACTTGTCTTGACTAATAAAAATACCTTCCTTTGATGCTTAACCGAAGTCCTAAAAAGAAAGTCAACTCTCCCATTGAACTCATTTGAAATTCTTTCTGCATCATCTGCTCAAACTCCTTAACCATGGACTGTTTGGTAGCCCCAAAGATGATATCATCAACATAAACTTGAACTAACATGATATCTTTCTTGTCTCTCTTGATAAACAAAGTCTTGTCAATAGCTCCCCTTCTATATCCATGTTGCAATAAGAAAGTGGAAAGTCTCTCATACCAAGCTCTAGGTGCCTGATGAAGGCCATAAAGAGCCTTAACAACCTTGTAGACTTTGTTTGGATGTTTAGGATCTTCAAAACCAGGAGGTTGTTTGACATAAACTTCCTCTGTAATCTTGCCATATAAAAAGGCACTTTTAACATCCATCTGGTAAACTTGAAAGCCCATATAAGAAGCAAAGGCAAGAAATATTCGAATAGCTTCTATTCTTGCTACAGGAGCAAATACCTCATCATAATCTACCCCTTCCTCCTGTCTATAACCTTGAGCAACTAACCGTGCCTTGTTTTTGATAACATTGCCTCTTTCATCTCTTTTAACTCTAAAAACCCACCTAGTTCCAATAACTCTCTTCCCATCTGGAAGATCACATAAAATCCAAACTTCTTGAAGTTTAAATTGAAGAAGTTCTTCTGGCATAGCTTCAACCCAGCTTTCTTTAGTCAAAGCTTGAGCAATATTCTTGGGTTCCTCTTGAGAGATGAAACAAGTAAATAAGCAGATTTGATGGTCCTTATGATTTAGCTTGTTTTGTTTATACACAAAGCTAAGTAAAGCATTGTGAGGTTTTGTGAAACCCTTAGCTTTGTGTCTAGTCAGCACTCCAGAAGTAGAAGGACCAATGATTTGATCAGAAGGATGATCCTTATGAGTTCTTAAGTTTGGAGACTGTGGAACTTCATAATTATCATCTAAATTAGTAACATCAGCACCTTCATTGGAATTTGGAAAAATACCTTCATCTTCAAATTCATCATCGGTATCTTCTAATCCAGGCATGGTATGATCATTTAGATCATCTAAAGTCTTGTCAACTGGTGCAGCAGTACTTTGTTCAAAGGTACTGTCCAAAGTACTGTAAGAGTACTCGGCAGTCTGGTTCTTCTTCTGTGCCTCTTCATAAGCTCTCCTTTGTTCATCAGTGTAAGAATGTGCTAAAACATCTTGAAGAAGCATCGGATTAAGTTCCTCTTGAATAGATTGATCCTCAGCAGATGATGAGGATTGTGGTGCAACAGTACTTTGTTTTGTAGAAACGACTTTGCTTAGGAACAACAGATACTTTGGTTTGAACTTACAAAATATTTAGCAGGAACAACATCAGGTCTAATATGAACATCATGAACAACATATTGGATATCTTCTTCATTGTGCATAGGTTGATTTTCTTCTCTCATAGGAACATAATTCATTGAAGGAGATAAAATCTCAAGATCAAACATCCAATCGGGACCTTTACCTTTCTCATTGTCTTGATCTTCTAAAAACTCAACATGAAGACAATCTTGAACCTTCTTAGTAACTTTGTTGTATACTCTAAAGCCTTTCCTGTTAGTGCAATAACCCAATAAGTATCCTTCTTCTGACTTGCCATCAAACTTCCCAGATTATCAATAGTGTTTAAAATAGTAAGAGGGCAACCAAAAGGTTTCATAAAACGAATGTTGGGTTTAGTGCCCATCAGCAATTCATAGGGTGTCTTCATTTGTGGTTTAGTGACTGAGACTCTGTTAAGTACATAACAAGCAGTACTTACACTTTGCCCAGAATGAATAGGTAGGTGAGAATCTGCTAACATTATTCTTGCTGCTTCAATCAAAGTCCTATTCTTCCTTTCGCAACACCATTACATGTTGTGGTGTTCTAGGAATACTAAACTCCCTTTTTATGCCTTTGTTTGCACAAAATTCATCCATAAGTTTGTTCTTGAATTCAGTTCCATTGTCACATCTAATACCTCTAACCTTGAGTCTCAATTGGTTTTCAAGAGCAATAATCAGTCTCTGGATAGCATCAAAAGTATCATCTTTAAAACCCAAAAAGAAAACCCAACTGAATCTACTACAATCATCAGTAACAACCAAACAGTACTTTTTCTTATTTAAACTTGCCACAGAGACAAGTCCAAATAAATCCATATGTAACAGCTCCAATGGTTCTCTAATAGTTCTTTCCTCAAGCTTCTTGCAGGAGGCTTTGTGTTGTTTACCCTTCTTGCATGCCAAACATGATTGATCATTCTTGTAAGTCTTTGAAGGTAGACCTCTAACTAAATTGCCTTTGACCAGTTTGTTAATATTCTTGAAATTAACATGGCCCAATCTTCTATGCCATTGATGTGCCTCTTCAGATGTTGCTTTAGCCACCAAACATGTGGCTGTACCATATGAATGTAGACTCTTCATGTCTAAACTATACACATCATTTGTCCTTGGTACTCTAAGTACTACCAAGTCATCATCAACAGGTTTAAAGTCGGAGGAAAGAATGAGACATTCGTGTCGTGAATAACATAGGATGCTGTTTATCACAAATTTGAGAGACTGACAACAAGTTGAACTTAAGCTCCTTCACATATCTGACATTTTCAAAATCGATTCTTCCAGCTTTAATTGTTCCTTTCCCAGTAATCCTTCCTCCATTGGGATCATTCCCAAATGCAACTTTTCCTCCACTAATCTTCCTAAAATCAGACAGGATCTCTTTATCTCCTGTCATACTTCCAAAGCAACCACTATCCACAATAAGATGATCTTTAAGCTCCTCTTCTGGGTTGCCCTGCACACAAAGAAAGGAGTTAGAAACTTTTAGGAACCCAAGCCATCACTGACTTGTGTTCCCCTTGTGGAGTTACAAACTCAAATTCCTTGAGTATGTAATTCCCACTATCTTTCAAGTGATGATCCAAAATTATCTTTTGAGTTTTAGCATGTGGATTTTCAAAACTTTCTGGTTTTTCAACATAAATCTCTTTCACCAGTTTATTAGCATTTTCTTGTGTCACACAAACATCGGATTCACTTTTTGTTGAACGTACTGTGTGTCCCTTACCAGATACTTCCCTTTTACCCATTCAGTTTTAACAGGTGGTTCCTGTGATCTAGATCCCCTATATGAATTGTGAGACATTCTAGGTTGATAGTGAGATCTCCTAGAATACCTATTCCAAGCAGTTTTATCGTACCTTGTCTCGGCGTACTTTGGAAAGGACTGTGAGATCTGAAGATCTTCTCGATGTGGGTATCTATGATCTGTTGTGAAGTTTCTGTGATTAACCCTATTTGAATTAGTCCACACTGGTTTGTGCTCTCTAGGTTTTTGATTTGTAGACTTATTCCTTGGAAACTTGCTTAGATATTCTGAGTGTTTGTCACAATCTTTGATTAAGTGAGTAGGACTATAACACACAAAACACAGTTTTTGACCCATATGACCAAAGTGATTTCTTCTATGTCTATGCCCAAAATTATTTTGCCTTCTTGGTGAGTGATTAAACTTGTTTTGACCAAAATTGTCCCAAAAAGGTTTAGCGATCTGTTTTGAAAAGATTTTGAAGAAGGTCTGCTTGTGAAGCGATACTTTGATTTAAAGGTACTGCTTGGTTTTGAACACCGTATTCAACAGTTTCTTTGGGTGTTTCAGACCTAGATTTAGCAACTAGCTTTTTCCTAAACTCTAGACTGTCTATTCCAAAACGAGAAACATCGGGCCTAAGGGGTTGATGAATGCCATAGGATGTGGAACGCATGATAATCATTATCTTTCTTATATGCAGGAGGTGAGTCACTTAATGAACCATCATTACTAGATGTATCTACATAATTAATGAGTTCTTCATCACTAGTGGTTATATCCTCATATTCACCTTCATCCTGATTACTAGATTGGTGTTCTTCTATCTTACTAAAATCCATACCAAAACCTAATCCAGTTTTAAGATAAGCTCTTTCTTTGTTTTTGAACATAAGTAACATGTGACAGACCAGCTTCACCCCAAGCAGAAAACTTAGCTAACAAATCATCTCTTTCCTTAGTTAATTTCTCAATTTCAGCAATTTTACAGTTTAATTTCCATTCACTAAGCTTTAACTGGTAATCCTGTTGTGCATATTTTTCAGCCCAAGCTACTTCATTAGTTTCATGTGCTAAAATTTTGGCTTCCATAGATTCTAAGGTTATTTGATAACCTGCTACCTCAACCCTAGCCTTAACACAATTATCTCTCTCAATCACATAACTGCGAAGTAATTTATGATAAAAATCATGACACTTAGAACATACCTCTGTGTTAGGAGTTGATGCAGCTTTAGTCGACATCTTGAATATTGTTGTAGTAGGGTTTCTTCCTAGTCAGAGTTTCCACACAAGCTATGATACCACTTGTTGGATCGATATAATTTAATCAAACTATCTTAACTAGCTTGTTAAGGTTTAATAACCTCGGATAAATCCTAAGTTATTAACAAAGAAACACTGAGTAATCTTTATTAAGTACACGGAATTTACTTAACAAAGCTAAGAAGAATAACCTTTTATTATAAACTCTAAATCTGCTTATTATGCAGATACTATAATACAACTCTAAGATAATCGAACTTTTCTCTAAAACTCTAATTCTAAAATCGTAAGTTATATCTCTAATGCCAATCTAGGAGTCCTTTTATAGGCTCAAGGATATCCTAGTCGGTTTACAATTGATAACCTTGTATGACAAGTAATCTAAACATAGAATACAATTCTTTCCATAAACGAATATAACAATTCTTTTGTTCTTGCAGTACTTTGACTTCATATTGCAGTACTTTGACTTTGTCTTTAACAGTACTTTGAGTCTTTAACTTCTTCCAGTACTTTGCAACTTACAGTACTTTGATATCTTCAGTACTTTGATATCTTCAGCACTTTCATATCCCAACACACTCCATCTTGCTTTTGTCAAACCCAGCTCTTCTTTTACCATCATACTTGACCTGTCTTCCAGTCCTTCTCAAAAACTTCCTTGCTTGTAGAGTCAACATTGCCATTTTCCATTGTAGATTAATCTCCTCAAGATCATCAGGATCAATTTGATCTAGATCTTGATTCAAAACAGTAACACTGGTAGTTAAATCAGCCAGAAAAGCACAAATTGCACCATCACTGACATTATCACTAACAGTGGTATTGTTTGCAATAGCCGTGGTTATACCATAAGCAGCAGTGGATACATCTTGTGAAGTCTTATGACTATTTGAAACAAAAGCAATGTTTTGATTAGATGTAGATGTACCAGCAATGTTGTTCTCAGACTCATATACCTTTAAGTTGTTGTAGAGATTGTCCAGAGTCATCTTTTCAAAGTCATCCTTGTTCCTCCACACAACTGTATGAACAGCCCATTCAGGAGATAAACTTCTAATGAACTTCAAGTTTATATCTTCTTGAATAACATTATAGTCCACTGACTTCAATTGGCTAATCAGTTTTTGAAGCCTGTTGTAGGTGCCATCAAGTTTTTCTCCACTCAGTGCAGTGAAGTTTTCAAGTTGATGCTTGAGCATATTCTTCCTTGATTTCTTTGTAGCTTCATTACCAGCAAACCTTGTCTCAAGAGCATCCAGTAACTCTTTAGCAGACTCATATTGTTCAAAATCCAAGGCATATTCATTAGGTATTCCCATAGAGAGAATACTATGAGCTTTAATCTCCATCTTTCTCTTAGCCTTGTCAACCTCACTAACAATGGCTATTTCTTTGCCATCATCACCCTTCTTAGGAAGAGTATCACCTTTTACCACAACATCCCAGAGAGCATAATCAATCATGCGAATGTATTGCCTTATTCGCATCCTCCAGATTTGGTACTCACCATGCTTGAGCATGGGCACCTTTGAAGCAGTAACCATGTGTGTTTCGTCAGACATCTTATCTTACTTGATCAAAACTTAACTTGACCTCTTCTTGATTACAGTTTCTAGATCACAAGCTCTGATACCACTTGTTGATCCCAGTTGAGCAAACGATCTAATATAGAAACTGACTTAGAACAAATGCTTATTAAGTATTACGTGGAATTTAATACTTAATCTTAAGAAGAAGAACAATAAATATTCAACACCTCAATATTATTTATCAATACGAATACTCTTAACAGTATTAGGGTTTTACAACCTTGAAGTGTATCGACCTTAGATATAAAACATACGTATATCTAATCTAACCTAGGACCTCCTTTTATAGACTAAGGAGTCCTTTACATTATACAATACGTAACCTACAAGATAAATATCTTTTCCATATTTATCTAATACATAATACTAAACCGACTAAACATGACTAGCAGTGGTTACATTATATTATCCGTGGTTACACACTACTACTAGCCGCGGTTTGTCTTCATCCGTGGTTACATTCTACTGTCCATGGTTATATCAAACTTGTCCGTGGTTCCAGCACTTAAAGTAATTCTTGATTCAAGGAACCTAAAACCCAACAACTTATGTGCTTCATCTAAAAGTAAATCCTTAACATCACTCTGAAAGGGAATATAAAATCTCTCGTGTCGAGTCTTGATTCCTCGACTATCGTCTTCAAGATGCGGGATGTATGACCCAATACGTTCTTTTTCCAAATTTTCATCCTTTAACACTTCCATTTGAGCCGCCTTAATCTTTTCGAAAAGATCGGATGTGACAATCATCCGTAATGAATGAATCTTTGTAACCTTCTCTCTTTCCTTATGGCTCAAGGCATCCGCCACTAAATTCGCTTTACCAGGATGGTAGCGAATCTCGCAATTATAATCCTTCAACAAATCTAACCATCTTCGTGGTCTCATACTCAAATCTTTCTTTTGTAGGAAATATTGAAGGCTTCTATGATCAGTGTAAATTGTGAACTTTACACTGTATAGATAATGCATCCAAAATTTTAATGCAAAGACCACTACCGCACACTCAAGATCATGAGTCGGGTAATTTTCCTCGTGTTTCGTCAACTGTCTTGAGGCATAAGCAATTACTTTACCTCATTGCATAAGAACACACCCAAGGCCAGAATAAGATGCATCACTAGAGACCACCATGTCTTCGGTTCCTTCAGGCAATACAAGAATTGGTGCTTCACATAACTTCTTTCGTAGGGTACAAAAAGCGTCGTCTTGTTCTTTATCCCATACAATAGGAGAATTTTTCCTAGTGAGTTTGGTTAATGAGGAAGCAATCTTAAAAAAATCTTAAATGAACCTGCGATAGTTCCCCGCGAGTCCAAGAAAACTTCTAATTTCACCTACACTCTTCGGAGCTTGCCAATTCATCACAGCTTTAATCTTTGACAGGTCGACCTTAATGCCTTCAGGATCTATAACATGACCAAGGAATTTAACTTCTTGTAGCCAAAATTCACATTTCAAGAATTTGGCATACAATTTCTCTCTCCTCAACGTTTCAAGGATTTTCCGTAAATGCATTTCATGTTCTTCTTTGCTTTTTGAATAAATGAGAATACCATCAACGAATACTATAACAGATTTATCCAACATTGGCTTACACACACGGTTCATGAGATCCATGAAAACCGCATGTGCATTCTTGAGACCAAAATGCATGACAACGAATCGATACTGTCTGATATGTGCTTAAACACATATCTTTTGTTTATCAAAACTGACCCAAAATAACCAAGAAAGAGCCGTTTATTGTTAACATTTGCGTGTTTCTTGAGTTTTTGCATGTGCAGGTACGGATATGACAAAACAGACAAAAAGAAAGCCAAAACCGAAGAAAACCGAGCACGAGAGAAAGAAGAATGCTAAAAACCGAGGCTGGGAAAGGAATTTGCAAGTTTGGACAATCAATTCTCAAAATGGCGGTTTAGTCCACGAAGATTCAGAATTGACATGTTTGGTCCTTGGAATTTTCAAAGATGGCAAAAGTGGTCCCTGGTTTATTTGAGAATGACAAGAATGATCCTTCAAAGATAGTTTGATTTACTGATTTGGTCCTGGATTTTCGGAAAATACATGAATGGTCCTTATGGTTGCACATGGGTTTAATGCTAATCCTAAGTCCAAAACATTACACAAACCCAAATATCCAAAAGCCCAACCATTACAAAATCCGGCCCAAGCCAATCCCCAAACCCTTATAATCTAATATCCGGTTTATCCACCCCATTTTACCCAACCCATGACCCGGCCAAACCAAAATAATATAAATAAACCCAAACGCGCCCAAAACCAATAACCACCCCGATTCTTTGTTTAACCTCCATCATCTCAATTACCACTGGTTATTTCAATTTACCCGTACACTAAGTAGCACAACGTGTCGTAGGATTGTCGGAGGATTGCCAAAGTGGCTGAAGGGAGCATCCTTATTGGTTGAGACATGTCACCAAGTTGATCCAAAGGCCACAAATGATTGGAGTGATGATGCAATAGATCAATGGCAGAGATTAAACGTCTAGGAGCTTCTGAAAGGCATCCCAAGCTCTTCCCAACTGCTATAAAAAGACCCTTCACTCACAAGCTAAAATCGTCCAATTTTTCACCGTTTTTAGAGAAATTGTTACCATTTACGTTTTATTGTCAATTTACTGTTTTATTAATTAGTTTTCAAAGTACTTTGTAATTTCAGTTTGTAACTCTTCTTGGATTAATGAAAATTATGTTTTTACTTTAAAAAGTTCTTATCTCAATTGGTCATTTGCTGCTTATTGTTGTTCAAGAGATTAGATTACTGTTTCAGTAAGCTCACAGAAGCTTCTATAAGCTTGTGTGAGTTTATTACTTCTTTAGTTTTCATAAATCATTTTTTACACAAAAGTCAACTAAAGTCAAACATCATAGTCAATGTGGTTTTCAATTAATTTTTGTTCTAAATTCATGTTACAGCTGAGTTTCAAGTTGATTCTGAGTTTCTGAATTCATTTGTGGTCAATGATAACTGATATCATAATGTTTAATTGCATATGGCTTTATAAGAGGATGTTTGGTTTAGGAAGTTTTCTCCATTTAGAATCTGTTTAAGGTCTCATTTGTGGTTGAGTTAGTCTTATTTAGGTACATGTAGGTTAGATTGATCAATGATTTGCATTAGTATTTGATAAAAAGTCAAACCTCTTTTTAGAATACATAACAGTTAGGAGCTAGGTTGTATTATTTTAGTTTGTAGGTTAGAATTAGTTTAAGATAGCTTAATTCATTCATAATTCAGCTTATTTCATCATTTTCATTCATTAAGTAAGGATCAAATTTCGTTATTGTCAAAGTTTTTGAAAACAGAAAAAGTCAAAAAAATATTTCATCATTCTCTAAAGCCTATTTAGTTTTGAATTTTCATTTTCTCATTTCTCATTCTTATAAGCTGATATTTTGGGGAATAAATATTTGGTTGCTTGTCTCTTTAACCCATATTTTTGTTTATTTTTGTGATTTTTTCTACATAGCTTTTTATAAGCTAGAAGTTGGGGGTTTGGATAAGTGCTCCCCTGCATCACAGTTATCAGACTGTCCACATGGCTTATTTATAAGCTGTGTAACAGCTTATTCATTATCATTCCAGGTTAGATTTCTGATTTTTCAAGTACTCCCTAGACTAGTGTGAATCTGAGTTGCTTTTAGTGGTTAGTTAGTGCTTAATTAGGTGCTTATTCAAGTCTGCTACTGCCTATCCTTTTTGCTTAGGTTCAGGATAGTTCTGATTAGAATCAGGATTTGGTTTTATTTGCATTAGTAACTAGGAGTTTAAGGTTTCATTTCTGATAGCTTATTTCCCCTTAGGTAGCTTAAGCTGCAATTTTCTCCCCAGAATCTGTTCTGCATCAGTTTCCGTTTGTCCCATTCCACTGTAGTTTTTGATTTTTAATTTCTTAATCTTTAGTCATTAGAAGCTGAAACTTAGGATTTAGAAACTTTGGTTGGTTGTGGTTATCTAGGTATTTTTAGTTTATTTTTGTGATTTTTCTAGATAGGTTATTATAGTGCTTAAAGTTGGACATATAGGGCCGTTTGGAATTTAGAGCTAGAACCTGAACTTGTGCTTAAATTCCTATAGCTTGAGATTAATTGACCCATTTCTGTTGCATGAGCTTAGTTTCAGTTAGAATATGGTAGTTTTAGCTTATGGTAGCTTTGTGTAGCTTATTGAGGCTTATTGCTTATTTCAAGTGCTTATTTTCATCAGTAGTGTGCCCAAATCATTGTTCTTGTACTCCAAATTGGTTTCTGTTATTTTTCCCTAGTTCTCTATATTATTTTATAGTATTCTGGAAGTTTTCATATTTTTCACTATTCATTTGCTATTTTTCTGCATTTTATGTCATTTTCTAGCATTTTTAATTAGCATTTAATCCAAATAATTCAGAAAATGTTCAGAAAAATGTAATTTCAATTTTCCTAGTTTTAAAAAAATCAAAAAGTCATAAAAAGTATTTTTCCATAATTTTAAAGCCTAATTAGTATTTTCTAGAATTTTAATTAGTTTTAAATAGTTTTAAATTCATAATTAATAGAGAAAAAGTCAAAAAAATGTGATTCCAGTTCTGAAAATTCTTTTTAGTTAATTTTGATTTTTGAAAATTAGTTTTGTAATTTTCTAGCTTATTTTCCTAATTTTTAGTATTTCAAGTCTATTTTAAATGTCTTAAATTAGTTTTTAATTCAAAATAAATCAAGAAAAACCATAAAAATTAGTTTTAAATCAAAAATAATTTTCTAATATCATTCTTAGCTGTAGAAAAATAGAATTTCATTTTTACGGGTAATTTGGCATAGTTGCATTTATTTCGCGTTTCCTTAATTACGTTTTTCGCGTCTTTAGTTTTTAAATTGCATACTTAGTATAGATTCAGTAGTTTTATTTGCTTTCCTTTATTATTGCTTGCCTTGTAGTTTAGAAATCACTAAATCCCTTTTTAATCCATTCGAATCCCGAATCACGCGACGTGAGTTGTCAAACTCCATTCATCCCTCGTTGGGAAAACGACCCGGGAAATACATCCCTTTGTATTTCTTCGGAAAATATCTACGTACTACAACGAGCAAATCAAAATGGCGCCGTTGCCGGGGAGGGCATGTAGTGAGTTTCCGATTCCGTCTCGATTCGCGTGCATTTGAAGATCCTTCCCCGAGAAGTTATCGTTGATTTTTGTAAATATCCCTTTTATTAAAAATCCAAAAAGATTTTCCTTTTAAAAAATTGTTTTCTTTTTATGTTTATAAAAACCCAAAAATATTCTTCTTTACCCTCTGAACCGTCAATTCTTTATCCCTTAACCCTCTTATTCGTATAATTCTTCTCGATGTCTTCGTCTTACCATTATGGTTGTCAATGGTGTGGGGGACCTCAAAATGGTGGGAATTGTCCCGGTTGTAGCATTGTGAATACGGGAAACGAGTTTGTCTACGACCAACATCCCTACAATGAAACGACCGATTTCCTTAACCAATCCCCATACCATGAGACGGAGTCATACTCTTGTGAGTACTGTGGAGGTCCTCACCAAGGTTTTCAATGCCAAACTCAATATAACAATCAGACCTTTGGTTATGAACCTTATCCATATACTTCACCAAACCCGTCACAACAATCATACCGTTGTGAGTATTGCGGAGGTCCGCACTTTAATTCCGATTGTCAAATGCAGAACCCGCTTGTTTACGAGCAAGTTCCTTGTGATAATTATAACTATTCTTATGACCCACCTCCACAATACCAAGAGATTCAACCACAACCTCCGCAAATTCCTCAAGATAGTTTCCAAAGATGTATTAATATACTTGAAGAATTTATGGATAAACATGGTATCGAAAAAGATCTTCATCAGAAAACTTATGGTGAATTACTTGCAGAAGATCGAAAATCTCGCAACGAAAGATCTATGTTAGAATTACTCGAAGAAGAAAAACGAGCAGCTCAGATTGAAAAGTGTCTAGAAGAAATACGAATTGAGGAGCAAGCACTCGAAAGACGTGCCCGATGGCTCGAGACTTACATTGATGATGATGATGAGGATTCCATCCAAATGAAAGAATATTATGAGAGTTTGTCGGCTGAAACCACTCCCGTTTCTGAGCTTTTCATATCCGACTCTTCCCCTTCACTCACACCGGTTGAGAGAAGTAACGTCATTTTGGAAGAGGTCGATGATTCTATGTCTTCGATAATTGTTGAACCCGAGGATTCTCTCATAATGGGGGACGAGCCTCTTAGCACTATTCCGGAAACGGAATCGTCTAGTGTTGAGAGCCTTGACCCAATCCCAAGTGAGTCCGAGGATGTATCTGACAGTGATTGTGATTCGCTTTTATGTGATTCTCTTGACATTTCCGAGGTTACTTCAAGGATTTTCTCAAATCCTATTTTTGAACTCAAAGACGACTACACCTTTTGCGAAGTTAATCCTCTTTTCGACAAAGATTTTGAGTCCGATTCAGAGACCACAACGAAAGTGGTGGATATTGCTAGCTCTCAGAGCACACCACTTGTCCCATCTCGTGTTCGACCTTTCTCTCCCGTCATATGATGTTATGCAAGATGAAGAAAGTGATGAATCCGACACTGAAGATATTATGGAGATTGATGAATTGCCTAAAGTGGTTGAAGATGATATTCTTGATAATCGCCTTATGATTACGATATGGAAGAAATCGACTTATTTCTTGATGATCCAATACCGCCGGGTATTGAGAGTGATGGGTGCGACTCTGAACAAGATATCCTTTTTCTTGAAAGCTTGCTTAATGATGATTCTCCTTCCTCTGTTGAGTCGACCCTCACTTATCCCGTTGAGCCGACATGTGAAGACAAGATTTTCAACCCTGGGATATTCGACATAGATGAGCTTTTTGCTAAAAAAATCATTCGAGATAAGGATCCTCGGATGGATGCCTTCATTTATGAGCCTAAACCTCTTATCCTTTACCATGAGCTTCCATTTTCTTTGGAGTATTCTCATGTTTATCCATCATCCTTACGTCCGCCCGCAAAACCACCGGATGATGGATCCTTCTTACATGATATGCCTTATCCACCCATTTTCTTCTCCACCCAACCCACCCAGTCTCATTCTTTCGGGAATGAGGACACCGTTTTTGACCCTGGTAGCTCTACCATTTTCTTCCCCAAGGACACATGAATTCGAGGACGAGTCAGGCTAGCGACTCGGTGAAGAAAAACAGTAGCGCTTCGTGGGAGGCACCCCATGCTTATCTCTATCTTCTTTCTATTTTCTAATAAGTGACGTGAAGGGGTTAGCCTCTTCGATTTCTCGTGTTTGGTTGTTTGTGATGTTGTGTGTAGGATTTTCCCGATATGAAGACTCTCGTGCTCGAAGTTGTCTTTTCTCCACTCGAGTTTCATGATCGATGCTGATGGAAATCCGATATCCAAAATCTTATCGACTAACATTTATCTTTGAGCATACTTAATAAACGGATTTTTAGATTTTTGTTGATACCCTTGCTTTTAAACATTGAGGACAATGTTTCGTTCTAGTCTGGGGTAGGGTAATCTTCGATTTGATTTGACCGCACTTGCTTGTTTTTCGTCGTGTACTCTCGCAACCCCGTTTTTCCTTAGAAAATGAAAAAATTGTGCTATATATGAGAAAATTTAAAAAATTTTAAGCTTTTGTTAAGTCTTTTTGATTGAAAAGTTTGCTAGTCTCTTAGACAAGAAGCTATAAAATGCGAATTCTAGCTCACAAGGCCAAGAATTTGCAAGTTTCCTTGAGTGATTTTAAATATGCATAACTTGATTTCATTAGACGAAGCATTTTCTAAAGTTAATATATGTTTTGACACCTTGTTGACTTTCCGCTGGTGAGAGTAGGAATAGAATTGACTTGACCGGCGTGTTGAGCCCTAGCTTGTTCCCTTAACCATAGATAATCTAAAAATTATCGGCTAAGCATCCGGGGATCTCATTATTTGGGATTTTAAATTTGTGGAGATCGAGAAATGATAGAGTTACTTATGAGTTTAGATGCTAAGCGTGGAGTAGTTGGTTCTCTTTAGAGCCCATCGAAGGTACTTATGGCTTTTGTTCCCACAAAATTGTTTCACCCCATATCTGCTAATAATAATTAGAGATGTTGAGTTTTTGGCGATAGTTAGTTCTTTGTCTTCTTTAGAGAATCCTTGCCCATGATAGTTGGGTACACATCGAGGTACTGTCAGTGTTACGGTGTAATAGACAACTGATTCCTGATAGTTTGCTGCTATTGTTTCTATTGTTATAAAAGCCGTAGGGTTTGGAGTTTGGCACAAAAATTAACATGAAATAAAGCCCAAATGTTTTAAAATTAAAAAATCCAAAGCTATAAAAGTTGTCATAGACTTCTATAAAGGCAGAGGAAAATCCAAAGTCATAATAAGACTTCTGATAAAGCGGTAATCCCGTTGAGTTAGTGGTTGAAAAGACCAAGGGCCTAAATTGCAAAAATGCAAATGTGCAGAAATAGTGTTAAGCCAAACTTCGGATCCGGGAGATGTCTAAATAAAGCTTCGGTCTCTGGACTCGTAGATGAGTTGTCTCGGTCGCCATAAAAGGATATTCTCCCTAAATCGTGTGAAATTAGGACCTTGATGTGGACCTCATTCTTGTGTGCAATGGTTTTCGAGGGAAGGTGGATAACTAATTAGCGACTTAGCTTTATATCTTTATCGGAATAAAAGTTATCGAAACGAGACATATGAAGAAATTCATTTCTCACAAAAATAAAAAATCTAGAGGCAAATAGGAAAATGGGAGCAAAAGGTAATTACACAAATAACTTCCATGGGTAGTGTTAGCATCTAGAATCATATTTAACAATGATTTCGATTTTACGCTTAGTTTGGGGACTTGTGAAAAATCAGGGACGATGTATTCTATCCGTATGGTCACTTCACGCTGTGTTGTGTTTTCTACTCCGTGATCCTAATGTGTCGTTTGAAAAACGTTGGAGTTATTGATCGACATGAAAGTTCAACAAACCGTCACTCATAACCGGAATGTGCTTAATCGTAATATCTATATGTGAATTAAAAGGTAAACGGGGCGTTTTTAGAATTAAGGCTTTCTTAATCTCTTTTGAGGAATCTTTCCTACTTCTTCATAGGTTTAGTAGAAAGAGATTGAAATCCTTGGTTTTAGAGCGTGAGTTGATTGCATTGTGTGGGGACCGACAATGGTTTCGTCTAGGGTATTTTGATATGTGCTTAAACACATATCTTTTGTTTATCAAAACTGACCCAAAATAACCAAGAAAGAGCCGTTTATTGTTAACATTTGCGTGTTTCTTGAGTTTTTGCATGTGCGAGGAATACGGATATGACAAAACACACAAAAAGAAAGCCAAAACCGAAGAAAACCGAGCACGAGAGAAAGAAGAATGCTAAAAACCGAGGCTGGGAAAGGAATTTGCAAGTTTGGACAATCAATTCTCAAAATGGCAGTTTTAGTCCCTGAAGATTCAGAATTGACATGTTTGGTCCTTGGAATTTTCAAAGATGGCAAAAGTGGTCCCTGGTTTATTTGAGAATGACAAGAATGATCCTTCAAAGATAGTTTCAGATTTACAGATTTGGTCCCTGGATTTTCAGAAAATACATGAATGGTCCTTATGGTTGCACATGGGTTTAATGCTAATCCTAAGTCCAAAACATTACACAAACCCAAATATCCAAAAGCCCAACCATTACAAAATCCGGCCCAAGCCAATCCCCAAACCCTTATAATCTAATATCCGGTTTATCCACCCCATTTTACCCAATATACCCAGGTCAACCCAACCCATGACCCGGCCAAACCAAAATAATATAAATAAACCCAAACGCGCCCAAAACCAATAACCACCCATTCTTGTTTAACCTCCATCATCTCAATTACCACTGGTTATTTCAATTTACCCGTACACTAAGTAGCACACCTAGCGTGTCAGTGGGATTGTCGGAGGATTGCCAAAGTGGCAGAAGGGAGCATCCTTATTGGTTGAGACATGTCACCAAGTTGATCCAAAGGCCACAAATGATTGGAGTGATGATGCAATAGATCAATGGCGAGAGATTAAGCGTCTAGGAGCTTCGAAAGGCATCCCAAGCTCTTCCCAACTGCTATAAAAAGACCCTTCACTCACAAGCTAAAATCGTCCAATTTTTCACCGTTTTAGAGAATTGTTACCATTTACGTTTATTGTCAATTTCTTTTTATTAATTAGTTTTCAAAGTACTTTGTAATTTCAGTTTGTAACTCTTCTTTGATTAATGAAATTTATGTTTTTACTTTAAAAAGTTCTTATCTCAATTGGTCATTTGCTGCTTATTGTTGTTCAAGAGATTAGATTACTGTTTCAGTAAGCTCACAGAAGCTTCTATAAGCTTGTGTGAGTTTATTACTTCTTCAGTTTTCATAAATCATTTTTTACACAAAAGTCAACTAAAGTCAAACATCATAGTCAATGTGGTTTTCAATTAATTTTTGTTCTAAATTCATGTTACAGCTGAGTTTCAAGTTGATTCTGAGTTTCTGAATTCATTTGTGGTCAATGATAACTGATATCATAATGTTTAATTGCATATGGCTTTATAAGAGGATGTTTGGTTTAGGAAGTTTTCTCCATTTAGAATCTGTTTAAGGTCTCATTTGTGGTTGAGTTAGTCTTATTTAGGTACATGTAGGTTAGATTGATCAATGATTTGCATTAGTATTTGATAAAAAGTCAAACCTCTTTTTAGAATACATAACAGTTAGGAGCTAGGTTGTATTATTTTAGTTTGTAGGTTAGAATTAGTTTAAGATAGCTTAATTCATTCATAATTCAGCTTATTTCATCATTTTCATTCATTAAGTAAGGATCAAATTTCGTTATTGTCAAAGTTTTTGAAAACAGAAAAAGTCAAAAAAATATTTCATCATTCTCTAAAGCCTATTTAGTTTTGAATTTTCATTTTCTCATTTCTCATTCTTATAAGCTGATATTTTGGGGAATAAATATTTGGTTGCTTGTCTCTTTAACCCATATTTTTGTTTATTTTTGTGATTTTTTCTACATAGCTTTTTATAAGCTAGAAGTTGGGGGTTTGGATAAGTGCTCCCCGGCATCACAGTTATCAAACTGTCCACATGGCTTATTTATAAGCTGTGTAACAGCTTATTCATTATCATTCCAGGTTAGATTTCTGATTTTTCAAGTACTCCCTAGACTAGTGTGAATCTGAGTTGCTTTTAGTGGTTAGTTAGTGCTTAATTAGGTGCTTATTCAAGTCTGCTACTGCCTATCCTTTTTGCTTAGGTTCAGGATAGTTCTGATTAGAATCAGGATTTGGTTTTATTTGCATTAGTAACTAGGAGTTTAAGGTTTCATTTCTGATAGCTTATTTCCCCTTAGGTAGCTTAAGCTGCAATTTTCTCCCCATAATCTGTTCTGCACCAGTTTCCGTTTGTCCCATTCCACTGTAGTTTTTGATTTTTAATTTCTTAATCTTTAGTCATTAGAAGCTGAAACTTAGGATTTAGAAACTTTGGTTGGTTGTGGTTATCTAGGTATTTTTAGTTTATTTTTGTGATTTTTCTAGATAGGTTATTATAGTGCTTAAAGTTGGACATATAGGTAGTTTGGAATTTAGAGCTAGAACCTGAACTTGTGCTTAAATTCCTATAGCTTGAGATTAATTGACCCATTTCTGTTGCATGAGCTTAGTTTCAGTTAGAATATGGTAGTTTTAGCTTATGGTAGCTTTGTGTAGCTTATTGAGGCTTATTGCTTATTTCAAGTGCTTATTTTCATCAGTAGTGTGCCCAAATCATTGTTCTTGTACTCCAAATTGGTTTCTGTTATTTTTCCCTAGTTCTCTATATTATTTTATAGTATTCTGGAAGTTTTCATATTTTTCACTATTCATTTGCTATTTTTCTGCATTTTATGTCATTTTCTAGCATTTTTAATTAGCATTTAATCCAAATAATTCAGAAAATGTTCAGAAAAATGTAATTTCAATTTTCCTAGTTTTAAAAAAATCAAAAAGTCATAAAAAGTATTTTTCCATAATTTTAAAGCCTAATTAGTATTTTCTAGAATTTTAATTAGTTTTAAATAGTTTTAAATTCATAATTAATAGAGAAAAAGTCAAAAAAATGTGATTCCAGTTCTGAAAATTCTTTTTAGTTAATTTTGATTTTTGAAAATTAGTTTTGTAATTTTCTAGCTTATTTTCCTAATTTTTAGTATTTCAAGTCTATTTTAAATGTCTTAAATTAGTTTTTAATTCAAAATAAATCAAGAAAAACCATAAAAATTAGTTTTAAATCAAAAATAATTTTCTAATATCATTCTTAGCTGTAGAAAAATAGAATTTCATTTTTACGGGTAATTTGGCATAGTTGCATTTATTTCGCGTTTCCTTAATTACGTTTTTCGCGTCTTTAGTTTTTAAAGTGCATACTTAGTATAGATTCAGTAGTTTTATTTGCTTTCCTTTATTATTGCTTGCCTTGTAGTTTAGAAATCACTAAATCCCTTTTTAATCCATTCGAATCCCGAATCACGCGACGTGAGTTGTCAAACTCCATTCATCCCTCGTTGGGAAAACGACCCGGGAAATACATCCCTTTGTATTTCTTCGGAAAATATCTACGTACTACAACGAGCAAATCAAAATGGCGCCGTTGCCGGGGAGGGCATGTAGTGAGTTTCCGATTCCGTCTCGATTCGCGTGCATTTGAAGATCCTTCCCCGAGAAGTTATCGTTGATTTTTGTAAATATCCCTTTTATTAAAAATCCAAAAAGATTTTCCTTTTCAAAAATTGTTTTCTTTTTATGTTTATAAAAACCCAAAAATATTCTTCTTTACCCTCTGAACCGTCAATTCTTTATCCCTTAACCCTCTTATTCGTATAATTCTTCTCGATGTCTTCGTCTTACCATTATGGTTGTCAATGGTGTGGGGGACCTCAAAATGGTGGGAATTGTCCCGGTTGTAGCATTGTGAATACGGGAAACGAGTTTGTCTACGACCAACATCCCTACAATGAAACAACCGATTTCCTTAACCAATCCCCATACCATGAGACGGAGTCATACTCTTGTGAGTACTGTGGAGGTCCTCACCAAGGTTTTCAATGCCAAACTCAATATAACAATCAGACCTTTGGTTATGAACCTTATCCATATACTTCACCAAACCCGTCACAACAATCATACCGTTGTGAGTATTGCGGAGGTCCGCACTTTAATTCCGATTGTCAAATGCAGAACCCGCTTGTTTACGAGCAAGTTCCTTGTGATAATTATAACTATTCTTATGACCCACCTCCACAATACCAAGAGATTCAACCACAACCTCCGCAAATTCCTCAAGATAGTTTCCAAAGATGTATTAATATACTTGAAGAATTTATGGATAAACATGGTATCGAAAAAGATCTTCATCAGAAAACTTATGGTGAATTACTTGTAGAAGATCGAAAATCTCGCAACGAAAGATCTATGTTAGAATTACTCGAAGAAGAAAAACGAGCAGCTCAGATTGAAAAGTGTCTAGAAGAAATACGAATTGAGGAGCAAGCACTCGAAAGACGTGCCCGATGGCTCGAGACTTACATTGATGATGATGATGAGGATTCCATCCAAATGAAAGAATATTATGAGAGTTTGTCGGCTGAAACCACTCCCGTTTCTGAGCTTTTCATATCCGACTCTTCCCCTTCACTCACACCGGTTGAGAGAAGTGACGTCATTTTGGAAGAGGTCGATGATTCTATGTCTTCGATAATTGTTGAACCCGAGGATTCTCTCATAATGGGGGACGAGCCTCTTAGCACTATTCCGGAAACGGAATCGTCTAGTGTTGAGAGCCTTGACCCAATCCCAAGTGAGTCCGAGGATGTATCTGACAGTGATTGTGATTCGCTTTTATGTGATTCTCTTGACATTTCCGAGGTTACTTCAAGGATTTTCTCAAATCCTATTTTTGAACTCAAAGACGACTACACCTTTTGCGAAGTTAATCCTCTTTTCGACAAAGATTTTGAGTCCGATTCAGAGACCACAACGGAAGTGGTGGATATTGCTAGCTCTCAGAGCACACCACTTGTCCCATCTCTGTGTTCTGACCTTTCTCTCCCGTCATATGATGTTATGCAAGATGAAGAAAGTGATGAATCCGACACTGAAGATATTATGGAGATTGATGAATTGCCTAAAGTGGTTGAAGATGATATTCTTGATAATCTGCCTTATGATTCTGATATGGAAGAAATCGACTTATTTCTTGATGATCCAATACCACCGGGTATTGAGAGTGATGGGTGCGACTCTGAACAAGATATCCTTTTCTTGAAAGCTTGCTTAATGATGATTCTCCTTCCTCTGTTGAGTCGACCCTCACTTATCCCGTTGAGCCGACATGTGAAGACAAGATTTTCAACCCCGGGATATTCGACATAGATGAGCTTTTTGCTAAAAACATCATTCGAGATAAGGATCCTCGGATGGATGCCTTCATTTATGAGCCTAAACCTCTTATCCTTTACCATGAGCTTCCATTTTCTTTGGAGTATTCTCATGTTTATCCATCATCCTTACGTCCGCCCGCAAAACCACCGGATGATGGATCCTTCTTACATGATATGCCTTATCCACCCATTTTCTTCTCCACCCAACCCACCCATTCTCATTCTTTCGGGAATGAGGACACCGTTTTTGACCCTGGTAGCTCTACCATTTTCTTCCCCAAGGACACATGAATTCGAGGACGAGTCAGGCTAGCGACTCGGTGAAGAAAAACAGTAGCGCTTCGTGGGAGGCACCCCATGCTTATCTCTATCTTCTTTCTATTTTCTAATAAGTGACGTGAAGGGGTTAGCCTCTTCGATTTCTCGTGTTTGGTTGTTTGTGATGTTGTGTGTAGGATTTTCCCGATATGAAGACTCTCGTGCTCGAAGTTGTCTTTTCTCCACTCGAGTTTCATGATCGATGCTGATGGAAATCCGATATCCAAAATCTTATCGACTAACATTTATCTTTGAGCATACTTAATAAACGGATTTTTAGATTTTTGTTGATACCCTTGCTTTTAAACATTGAGGACAATGTTTCGTTCTAGTCTGGGGTAGGGTAATCTTCGATTTGATTTGACCGCACTTGCTTGTTTTTGTCGTGTACTCTCGCAACCCCGTTTTTCCTTAGAAAATGAAAAAATTGTGCTATATATGAGAAAATTTAAAAAAATTTTAAGCTTTTGTTAAGTCTTTTTGATTGAAAAGTTTGCTAGTCTCTTAGACAAGAAGCTATAAAAAGCGAATTCTAGCTCACAAGGCCAAGAATTTGCAAGTTTCCCTGAGTGATTTTAAATATGCATAACTTGATTTCATTAGACGAAGCATTTTCTAAAGTTAATATATGTTTTGACACCTTGTTGACTTTCCGCTGGTGAGAGTAGGAATAGAATTCTGACTTGACCGGGCGTGTTGAGCCCTAGCTTGTTCCCTTAACCATAGATAATCTAAAAATTATCGGCTAAGCATCCGCGGATCTCATTATTTGGGATTTTAAATTTGTGGAGATCGAGAAATGATAGAGTTACTTATGAGTTTAGATGCTAAGCGTGGAGTAGTTGGTTCTCTTTAGAGCCCATCGAAGGTACTTATGGCTTTTTGTTCCCACAAAATTTTTTCACCCCATATCTGCTAATAATAATTAGAGATGTTGAGTTTTTGGCGATAGTTAGTTCTTTGTCTTCTCTAGAGAATCCTTGCCCATGATAGTTGGGTACACATCGAGGTACTGTCAGTGTTACGGTGTAATAGACAACTGATTCCTGATAGTTTGCTGCTATTGTTTCTATTGTTATAAAAGCCGTAGGGTTTGGAGTTTGGCACAAAAATTAACATGAAATAAAGCCCAAATGTTTTAAAATTAAAAAAATCCAAAGCTATAAAAGTTGTCATAGACTTCTATAAAGGCAGAGGAAAATCCAAAGTCATAATAAGACTTCTGATAAAACGGTAATCCAGTTGAGTTAGTGGTTGAAAAGACCAAGGGCCTAAATTGCAAAAATGCAAATGTGCTGAAATAGTGTTAAGCCAAACTTCGGATCCGGGAGATGTCTAAATAAAGCTTCTGTCTCTGGACTCGTAGATGAGTTGTCTCGGTCGCCATAAAAAGGATATTCTCCCTAAATCGTGTGAAATTAGGACCTTGATGTGGACCTCATTCTTGTGTGCAATGGTTTTCGAGGGAAGGTGGATAACTAATTAGCGACTTAGCTTTATATCTTTATCGGAATAAAAGTTATCGAAACGAGACATATGAAGAAATTCATTTCTCACAAAAATAAAAAATCTAGAGGAAAATAGGAAAATGGGAGCAAAAGGTAATTACACAAATAACTTCCATGGGTAGTGTTAGCATCTAGAATCATATTTAACAATGATTTCGATTTTACGCTTAGTTTGGGGACTTGTGAAAAATCAGGGACGATGTATTCTATCCGTATGGTCACTTCACGCTGTGTTGTGTTTTCTACTCCGTGATCCTAATGTGTCGTTTGAAAAACGTTGGAGTTATTGATCGACATGAAAGTTCAACAAACCGTCACTCATAACCGGAATGTGCTTAATCGTAATATCTATATGTGAATTAAAAGGTAAACGGGGCGTTTTTAGAATTAAGGCTTTCTTAATCTCTTTTGAGGAATCTTTCCTACTTCTTCATAGGTTTAGTAGAAAGAGATTGAAATCCTTGGTTTTAGAAACGTGAGTTGATTGCATTGTGTGGGGACACGACAATGGTTTCGTCTGGGGTATTTTGATATGTGCTTAAACACATATCTTTTGTTTATCAAAACTGACCCAAAATAACCAAGAAAGAGCCGTTTATTGTTAACATTTGCGTGTTTCTTGAGTTTTTGCATGTGCAGGTACGGATATGACAAAACAGACAAAAGAAAGCCAAAACCGATGAAAACCGAGCACGAGAGAAAGAAGAATGCTAAAACCGAGGCTTGGGAAAGGAATTTGCAAGTTTGGACAATCAATTCTCAAAATGGCAGTTTTAGTTCCTGAAGATTCAGAATTGACATGTTTGGTCCTTGGAATTTTCAAAGATGGCAAAAGTGGTCCCTGGTTTATTTGAGAATGACAAGAATGATCCTTCAAAGATAGTTTCAGATTTACAGATTTGGTCCCTGGATTTTCAGAAAATACATGAATGGTCCTTATGGTTGCACATGGGTTTAATGCTAATCCTAAGTCCAAAACATTACACAAACCCAAATATCCAAAAGCCCAACCATTACAAAATCCGGCCCAAGCCAATCCCCAAACCCTTATAATCTAATATCCGGTTTATCCACCCCATTTTACCCAATATACCCAGGTCAACCCAACCCATGACCCGGCCAAACCAAAATAATATAAATAAACCCAAACGCGCCCAAAACCAATAACCACCCCAGTTACTGTTTAACCTCCATCATCTCAATTACCCTGGTTATTTCAATTTACCCGTACACTAAGTAGCACATAGCGTGTCAGTAGGATTGTCAGAGGATTGCCAAAGTGGCAGAAGGGAGCATCCTTATTGGTTGAGACATGTCACCAAGTTGATCCAAAGGCCACAAATGATTGGAGTGATGATGCAATAGATCAATGGCAGAGATTAAACGTCTAGGAGCTTCTGAAAGGCATCCCAAGCTCTTCCCAACTGCTATAAAAAGACCCTTCACTCACAAGCTAAAATCGTCCAATTTTCACCGTTTTAGAAATTGTTACCATTTACGTTTTATTGTCAATTTACTGTTTTATTAATTAGTTTTCAAAGTACTTTGTAATTTCAGTTTGTAACTCTTCTTGGATTAATGAAAATTATGTTTTTACTTTAAAAAGTTCTTATCTCAATTGGTCATTTGCTGCTTATTGTTGTTCAAGAGATTAGATTACTTGTTTTGATGCTCACGAGAAGCTTCTATAAGCTTGTGTGAGTTTATTACTTCTTCAGTTTTCATAAATCATTTTTTACACAAAAGTCAACTAAAGTCAAACATCATAGTCAATGTGGTTTTCAATTAATTTTTGTTCTAAATTCATGTTACAGCTGAGTTTCAAGTTGATTCTGAGTTTCTGAATTCATTTGTGGTCAATGATAACTGATATCATAATGTTTAATTGCATATGGCTTTATAAGAGGATGTTTGGTTTAGGAAGTTTTCTCCATTTAGAATCTGTTTAAGGTCTCATTTGTGGTTGAGTTAGTCTTATTTAGGTACATGTAGGTTAGATTGATCAATGATTTGCATTAGTATTTGATAAAAAGTCAAACCTCTTTTTAGAATACATAACAGTTAGGAGCTAGGTTGTATTATTTTAGTTTGTAGGTTAGAATTAGTTTAAGATAGCTTAATTCATTCATAATTCAGCTTATTTCATCATTTTCATTCATTAAGTAAGGATCAAATTTCGTTATTGTCAAAGTTTTTGAAAACATAAAAAGTCAAAAAAATATTTCATCATTCTCTAAAGCCTATTTAGTTTTGGATAAACATGGTATCGAAAAAGATCTTCATCAGAAAACTTATGGTGAATTACTTGCAGAAGATCGAAAATCTCGCAACGAAAGATCTATGTTAGAATTACTCGAAGAAGAAAAACGAGCAGCTCAGATTGAAAAGTGTCTAGAAGAAATACTAATTGAGGAGCAAGCACTCGAAAGACGTGCCCGATGGCTCGAGACTTACATTGATGATGATGATGAGGATTCCATCCAAATGAAAGAATATTATGAGAGTTTGTCGGCTGAAACCACTCCCGTTTCTGAGCTTTTCATTTCCGACTCTTCCCCTTCACTCACACCGGTTGAGAGAAGTAACGTCATTTTGGAAGAGGTCGATGATTCTATGTCTTCGATAATTGTTGAACCCGAGGATTCTCTCATAATGGGGGACGAGCCTCTTAGCACTATTCTGGAAACGGAATCGTCTAGTGTTGAGAGCCTTGACCCAATCCCAAGTGAGTCCGAGGATGTATCTGACAGTGATTGTGATTCGCTTTTATGTGATTCTCTTGACATTTCCGAGGTTACTTCAAGGATTTTCTCAAATCCTATTTTTGAACTCAAAGACGACTACACCTTTTGCGAAGTTAATCCTCTTTTCGACAAAGATTTTGAGTCCGATTCAGAGACCACAACGGAAGTGGTGGATATTGCTAGCTCTCAGAGCACACCACTTGTCCCATCTCTGTGTTCTGACCTTTCTCTCCCGTCATATGATGTTATGCAAGATGAAGAAAGTGATGAATCCGACACTGAAGATATTATGGAGATTGATGAATTGCCTAAAGTGGTTGAAGATGATATTCTTGATAATCTGCCTTATGATTCTGATATGGAAGAAATCGACTTATTTCTTGATGATCCAATACCACCGGGTATTGAGAGTGATGGGTGCGACTCTGAACAAGATATCCTTTTCTTGAAAGCTTGCTTAATGATGATTCTCCTTCCTCTGTTGAGTCGACCCTCACTTATCCCGTTGAGCCGACATGTGAAGACAAGATTTTCAACCCCGGGATATTCGACATAGATGAGCTTTTTGCTAAAAACATCATTCGAGATAAGGATCCTCGGATGGATGCCTTCATTTATGAGCCTAAACCTCTTATCCTTTACCATGAGCTTCCATTTTCTTTGGAGTATTCTCATGTTTATCCATCATCCTTACGTCCGCCCGCAAAACCACCGGATGATGGATCCTTCTTACATGATATGTCTTATCCACCCATTTTCTTCTCCACCCAACCCACCCAGTCTCATTCTTTCGGGAATGAGGACACCGTTTTTGACCCTGGTATCTCTACCATTTTCTTCCCCAAGGACACATGAATTCGAGGACGAGTCAGGCTAGCGACTCGGTGAAGAAAACATAGCGCTTCGTGGGATTCACCCCATGCTTATCTCTATCTTCTTTCTATTTTCTAATAAGTGACGTGAAGGGGTTAGCCTCTTCGATTTCGCGTGTTTGGTTGTTTGTGATGTTGTGTGTAGGATTTTCCCGATATGAAGACTCTCGTGCTCGAAGTTGTCTTTTCTCCACTCGAGTTTCATGATCGATGCTGATGGAAATCCGATATCCAAAATCTTATCGACTAACATTTATCTTTGAGCATACTTAATAAACGGATTTTTAGATTTTTGTTGATACCCTTGCTTTTAAACATTGAGGACAATGTTTCGTTCTAGTCTGGGGTAGGGTAATCTTCTATTTGATTTGACCGCACTTGCTTGTTTTTTGTCGTGTACTCTCGCAACCCCGTTTTTCCTTAGAAAATGAAAAATTGTGCTATATATGAGAAAATTTAAAAAAAAATTTAAGCTTTTGTTAAGTCTTTTTGATTGAAAAGTTTGCTAGTCTCTTAGACAAGAAGCTATAAAAGCGAATTCTAGCTCACAAGGCCAAGAATTTGCAAGTTTCCCTGAGTGATTTTAAATATGCATAACTTGATTTCATTAGACGAAGCATTTTCTAAAGTTAATATATGTTTTGACACCTTGTTGACTTTCCGCTGGTGAGAGTAGGAATAGAATTCGGACTTGACCGGGCGTGTTGAGCCCTAGCTTGTTCCCTTAACCATAGATAATCTAAAAATTATCGGCTAAGCATCCGCGGATCTCATTATTTGGGATTTTAAATTTGTGGAGATCGAGAAATGATAGAGTTACTTATGAGTTTAGATGCTAAGCGTGGAGTAGTTGGTTCTCTTTAGAGCCCATCGAAGGTACTTATGGCTTTTTGTTCCCACAAAATTTTTTCACCCCATATCTGCTAATAATAATTAGAGATGTTGAGTTTTTGGCGATAGTTAGTTCTTTGTCTTCTCTAGAGAATCCTTGCCCATGATAGTTGGGTACACATCGAGGTACTGTCAGTGTTACGGTGTAATAGACAACTGATTCCTGATAGTTTGCTGCTATTGTTTCTATTGTTATAAAAGCCGTAGGGTTTGGAGTTTGGCACAAAAATTAACATGAAATAAAGCCCAAATGTTTTAAAATTAAAAAATCCAAAGCTATAAAAGTTGTCATAGACTTCTATAAAGGCAGAGGAAAATCCAAAGTCATAATAAGACTTCTGATAAAACGGTAATCCCGTTGAATTAGTGGTTGAAAAGACCAAGGGCCTAAATTGCAAAAATGCAAATGTGTGAAATAGTGTTAAGCCAAACTTCGGATCCGGGAGATGTCTAAATAAAGCTTCTGTCTCTGGACTCGTAGATGAGTTGTCTCGGTCGCCATAAAAAGGATATTCTCCCTAAATCGTGTGAAATTAGGACCTTGATGTGGACCTCATTCTTGTGTGCAATGGTTTTCGAGGGAAGGTGGATAACTAATTAGCGACTTAGCTTTATATCTTTATCGGAATAAAAGTTATCGAAACGAGACATATGAAGAAATTCATTTCTCACAAAAATAAAAAAATCTAGAGGCAAATAGGAAAATGGGAGCAAAAGGTAATTACACAAATAACTTCCATGGGTAGTGTTAGCATCTAGAATCATATTTAACAATGATTTCGATTTTACGCTTAGTTTGGGGACTTGTGAAAAATCAGGGACGATGTATTCTATCCGTATGGTCACTTCACGCTGTGTTGTGTTTTCTACTCCGTGATCCTAATGTGTCGTTTGAAAAACGTTGGAGTTATTGATCGACATGAAAGTTCAACAAACCGTCACTCATAACCGGAATGTGCTTAATCGTAATATCTATATGTGAATTAAAAGGTAAACGGGCGTTTTTAGAATTAAGGCTTTCTTAATCTCTTTTGAGGAATCTTTCCTACTTCTTCATAGGTTTAGTAGAAAGAGATTGAAATCCTTGGTTTTAGAGCGTGAGTTGATTGCATTGTGTGGGGACACGACAATGGTTTCGTCTAGGGTATTTTGATATGTGCTTAAACACATATCTTTTGTTTATCAAAACTGACCCAAAATAACCAAGAAAGAGCCGTTTATTGTTAACATTTGCGTGTTTCTTGAGTTTTTGCATGTGCAGGTACGGATATGACAAAACAGACAAAAGAAAGCCAAAACCGATGAAAACCGAGCACGAGAGAAAGAAGAATGCTAAAAACCGAGGCTGGGAAAGGAATTTGCAAGTTTGGACAATCAATTCTCAAAATGGCAGTTTTAGTCCCTGAAGATTCAGAATTGACATGTTTGGTCCTTGGAATTTTCAAAGATGGCAAAAGTGGTCCCTGGTTTATTTGAGAATGACAAGAATGATCCTTCAAAGATAGTTTCAGATTTACAGATTTGGTCCCTGGATTTTCAGAAAATACATGAATGGTCCTTATGGTTGCACATGGGTTTAATGCTAATCCTAAGTCCAAAAAATTACACAAACCCAAATATCCAAAAGCCCAACCATTACAAAATCCGGCCCAAGCCAATCCCCAAACCCTTATAATCTAATATCCGGTTTATCCACCCCATTTTACCCAATATACCCAGGTCAACCCAACCCATGACCCGGCCAAACCAAAATAATATAAATAAACCCAAACGCGCCCAAAACCAATAACCACCCCAGTTACTGTTTAACCTCCATCATCTCAATTACCCTGGTTATTTCAATTTACCCGTACACTAAGTAGCCTGCCAACGTGTCAGTAGGATTGTCAGAGGATTGCCAAAGTGGCAGAAGGGAGCATCCTTATTGGTTGAGACATGTCACCAAGTTGATCCAAAGGCCACAAATGATTGGAGTGATGATGCAATAGATCAATGGCAGAGATTAAACGTCTAGGAGCTTCTGAAAGGCATCCCAAGCTCTTCCCAACTGCTATAAAAAGACCCTTCACTCACAAGCTAAAATCGTCCAATTTTTCACCGTTTTTAGAGAAATTGTTACCATTTACGTTTTATTGTCAATTTACTGTTTTATTAATTAGTTTTCAAAGTACTTTGTAATTTCAGTTTGTAACTCTTCTTGGATTAATGAAAATTATGTTTTTACTTTAAAAAGTTCTTATCTCAATTGGTCATTTGCTGCTTATTGTTGTTCAAGAGATTAGATTCTTTGTTTCAGTAAGCTCACAGAAGCTTCTATAAGCTTGTGTGAGTTTATTACTTCTTCAGTTTTCATAAATCATTTTTTACACAAAAGTCAACTAAAGTCAAACATCATAGTCAATGTGGTTTTCAATTAATTTTTGTTCTAAATTCATGTTACAGCTGAGTTTCAAGTTGATTCGAGTTTAATTCATTTGTGGTCAATGATAACTGATATCATAATGTTTAATTGCATATGGCTTTATAAGAGGATGTTTGGTTTAGGAAGTTTTCTCCATTTAGAATCTGTTTAAGGTCTCATTTGTGGTTGAGTTAGTCTTATTTAGGTACATGTAGGTTAGATTGATCAATGATTTGCATTAGTATTTGATAAAAAGTCAAACCTCTTTTTAGAATACATAACAGTTAGGAGCTAGGTTGTATTATTTTAGTTTGTAGGTTAGAATTAGTTTAAGATAGCTTAATTCATTCATAATTCAGCTTATTTCATCATTTTCATTCATTAAGTAAGGATCAAATTTCGTTATTGTCAAAGTTTTTGAAAACAGAAAAAGTCAAAAAAATATTTCATCATTCTCTAAAGCCTATTTAGTTTTGAATTTTCATTTTCTCATTTCTCATTCTTATAAGCTGATATTTTGGGGAATAAATATTTGGTTGCTTGTCTCTTTAACCCATATTTTTGTTTATTTTTGTGATTTTTTCTACATAGCTTTTTATAAGCTAGAAGTTGGGGGTTTGGATAAGTGCTCCCCTGCATCACAGTTATCAGACTGTCCACATGGCTTATTTATAAGCTGTGTAACAGCTTATTCATTATCATTCGAGGTTAGATTTCTGATTTTTCAAGTACTCCCTAGACTAGTGTGAATCTGAGTTGCTTTTAGTGGTTAGTTAGTGCTTAATTAGGTGCTTATTCAAGTCTGCTACTGCCTATCCTTTTTGCTTAGGTTCAGGATAGTTCTGATTAGAATCAGGATTTGGTTTTATTTGCATTAGTAACTAGGAGTTTAAGGTTTCATTTCTGATAGCTTATTTCCCCTTAGGTAGCTTAAGCTGCAATTTTCTCCCCATAATCTGTTCTGCATCAGTTTCCGTTTGTCCCATTCCACTGTAGTTTTTGATTTTTAATTTCTTAATATTTAGTCATTAGAAGCTGAAACTTAGGATTTAGAAACTTTGGTTGGTTGTGGTTATCTAGGTATTTTTAGTTTATTTTTGTGATTTTTCTAGATAGGTTATTATAGTGCTTAAAGTTGGACATATAGGGCCGTTTGGAATTTAGAGCTAGAACCTGAACTTGTGCTTAAATTCCTATAGCTTGAGATTAATTGACCCATTTCTGTTGCATGAGCTTAGTTTCAGTTAGAATATGGTAGTTTTAGCTTATGGTAGCTTTGTGTAGCTTATTGAGGCTTATTGCTTATTTCAAGTGCTTATTTTCATCAGTAGTGTGCCCAAATCATTGTTCTTGTACTCCAAATTGGTTTCTGTTATTTTTCCCTAGTTCTCTATATTATTTTATAGTATTCTGGAAGTTTTCATATTTTTCACTGTTCATTTGCTATTTTTCTGCATTTTATGTCATTTTCTAGCATTTTTAATTAGCATTTAATCCAAATAATTCAGAAAATGTTCAGAAAAATGTAATTTCAATTTTCCTAGTTTTAAAAAAATCAAAAAGTCATAAAAAGTATTTTTCCATAATTTTATTAGCCTAATTAGTATTTTCTAGAATTTTAATTAGTTTTAAATAGTTTTAAATTCATAATAAATAGAGAAAAAGTCAAAAAAATGTGATTCCAGTTCTGAAAATTCTTTTTAGTTAATTTTGATTTTTGAAAATTAGTTTTGTAATTTTCTAGCTTATTTTCCTAATTTTTAGTATTTCAAGTCTATTTTAAATGTCTTAAATTAGTTTTTAATTCAAAATAAATCAAGAAAAACCATAAAAATTAGTTTTAAATCACAAATAATTTTCTAATATCATTCTTAGCTGTAGAAAAATATAATTTCATTTTTACGGGTAATTTGGCATAGTTGCATTTATTTCGCGTTTCCTTAATTACGTTTTTCGCGTCTTTAGTTTTTAAATTGCATACTTAGTATAGATTCAGTAGTTTTATTTGCTTTCCTTTATTATTGCTTGCCTTGTAGTTTAGAAATCACTAAATCCCTTTTTAATCCATTCGAATCCCGAATCACGCGACGTGAGTTGTCAAACTCCATTCATCCCTCGTTGGGAAAACGACCCGGGAAATACATCCCTTTGTATTTCTTCGGAAAATATCTACGTACTACAACGAGAAAATCACTGTCCATAACGGGTCCTAAAAGCCGTCTTAGGAATATCTTCTTCCCGAATCTTCATTTGGTGATAACCTGAACGAGGATCAATCTTTGAGAACCATTTAGCGCCTTGAAGTTGGTCAAAAATATCATCAATCCTTGGTAACGGGTACTCATTTTTCACCGTGACTTTGTTCAATTAACGATAATCGATGTACATCCACATACTTCCGTCTTTCTTCTTAACAAACAAGATTGGAGCTTCCCATGTGAACTACTAGGGCGGATAAAGCCCTTATCGAGTAATTCTTAGAGTTGGTTCATCAATTCTTTCATTTAAGATGGGGCTAAGGGGTAAGGAGTTTTTGCGATAGGAGTAGCACCTGGTATAAGATCAATACGAAACTCGACTTGCCTTTCTGGTGGAATACCCAACAAATCTTCTGAAAATATGTCACTATACTCATTCATAACCTGAACTTCAGTAACACTTTTCTTATTAAGACTAGTATCTAATACATGTGCCATAAAGGCATAACAACCATGTGACAAATATTTCCTAGCTTTCATCATCAAACATAACCTAAATTCACCCTTCCTTTTCTCTCCATAAATAAGGATTTCGTGACCTTGAGGATTAACAACTTGTACGAGCTTTTGACCACATAGAATGACGGCATTATATTTACCAATCCAATCCATGCCGATCACGATATCGAATTCTCCAAGCATGATAGGGATCAAATCTATCCTAAAGATGTTGTCATCAATTTCTATCTCTACATCACAGTTAACATTAGATACCGCTACGATTTTACTATCGGCTATCTCTACTTCAAAGGGGAAGGGAAGTTTATTTAGAGGAGTGGTTAAGTTTTTACTAAATTCATAAGATACAAAGGAAACACTTGCACCCGAATCGTAAAGTACGCGAGCGGGTAAGGAATTAACAAGAACTTGTACCTGAGACAAAATCGGGTACCAACTTAGCTTCTTCGGCGGACATGACAAACACTCGGGCTTTGGGATTAGGAACTTCCGCCTTTCCTTCTTTTACTGATTTTAATGGCCTCGCTTCTATCGCCTTCGCCTTCGGGCATTCACTAAGCATATGCCCTAACTCATTACAACCATAGTGTGGAAAACTAGAAGGGGGGGTTGAATAGTTTTGCCAATTAAAACTTCCTTTTAAACTATTTAGATCGACTTATGTCAATCTATTTGGATGTGTATGTTGGATGTTGATAAACAAACATATAAAGGTATGTAATGAAAGATAAGAGTAAGAAGGACAAAACCACAACGCGAGTATTTATAGGGGTTCGACTACAAGGACACCTTCCTTGCCCTACTCCACTCCCCGAGTCACCTACTCGAGAGTTTGTAAACACTACACCAATCTCCTTATGGCGGAGAAGCCTTCACAACGTCGCCTACCCTTTTTTCGGTGCTAGGCTAACCACCGGGTTCTTTCACTCCAAGGTGAACCACACCTACACAACGTCGCCTACCCTTTATAAGGTACTAGGCTAAGTACCTAGTTCTTTCACACCAAGGTGAACCACACCTACACAACGTCGCCTACCCTTTATTAGGTACTATGCTAAGCACCTAGTTCCATTGCAATGGAGGAACTACAACCCAACACTACACCAACGACTAATCCCAAAGGAGATCAACTCCTTAACAACATCATCAAGGATATTAATATCCTTGGATCTAGTACTAATCTATCTTGTACATCGAAACACACCATATCGAATGTACATCTAAGGCACCTTTCACTAATTTCCTTAACTAGATCTTCAAGACACCCTTCATTAATGTCTTGTGTCTTGACTTTTAAGCACCCTTCAATAATGCTTCTAGTCTTGACTTCTAAGCACATACCACAAGTTCTTATAATATAGACGATAAATACCCTTCACTAATATCTTCGTCTTGACACTTGAGACACCTTTCACAAATGTCTTCAACACTTCTGAGGAAAAGAAAAACAATCATCAACAAGAAGACTTCAGTAGTCTTGATGATGAGGAAGCATGGCAACTCATGGACTTGAGATTGCTCGACTTCAAAGGTGGTGATCTTGCCTTTAAGAGGAACCTAGAAGATCACACAAAAACAAAACTACAAACATAGATCTCTTGGATCTGAGGTTAGAGAGTTTTTAACTCTAGGGGAAAGTATGTTAGATAGGGGTGAGCAACAATGAAGAAATGGCTCACTATTTAAAGAGGAAAAATTCTATTGTTCCCCGGATCCCACGGATCCCTTCCACAAGGGATCCGTCTAGCGTAAAGCTAGGGATCCGTGGGACGTTCCTCTTTACCCATGGGTATTTTGGTTATGGGTCATGGGTCATGGGTTGATCCATGAGTATTTAGCTAGACACAATGTATCTCTTGAGTGCAATGCACCTAGTCACATGGGTATGGGTCAATACCATGGGTTATGGATATTATCCATATATGATATAAGCATGATGTCATGCAATGGGTTATGGGTCAAGCTCCATGGGTCATGGGCTTTGGGTTGTACCCAACTACATTCAATGTATTTGCCCAATGGGTTATGATACTTAAGTTTCTACCCATTTATATTACCCAATATTCTACATACTAGTTATGTGTATATTTTACCCAAATATGTAAACACTAGTTGTTGTACATATGTAATATTAAATCATAAAATCACTTATACTTGTTTTAGTGTTTTATGTGAGAATGTGAATATATTAGAAACTATTAGTTCAAACCACTTACGTATTTTATTTGTTTCGTTAAAATGATTTTACGTTTGTTATCGACAAAACATTAGAAGATCGTAAACTATAAATAAACGTTTTGACGGCTTATTTGTATTAACAATCTCCCCCTTTTTGTTGATGACAAAACATAAAATTATTTTAAGGAAAAACTAAAATTCGTAGAAAAATTGAATTAGTAGTTTTTACTTTCTTCTCCCCCTTTTTGTCGAAACAAAAAGTGTTAAAAGAAACTAACACAATTTTTAGAAAAAAAAATATGTAAAATAAAAATGTAAAGAGAGCAAGTGACGGGAATGGTACTCGTCTTAACTCCCCCTTGACGAGTCCATCCCTTTGTGATGGCGTCAAATACATAAAAATAAGTGGGCTAATGTGTTGCAATTATGTTTGCAATTGGTTCGTCCTTGTGACAAAAAAAATGCTCCCCCTTGAAGATTGCAATGTTGCAATGGGGTGTCATGAAGAGTAATCCAAATAAGGATTAAGTTGCAAGTGAATTTGCAATGTATATTTTGACACAAAGCTCCCCCTAGCTTTATGGTGTCAAAATCTTCATGTGTATTTTGAAAATCTACAAAATAAAGGTTAGAAAACAAGAGTATAGTGCATAATTTCCTGCAAATAAAACTCAAGTTAGTAGTAATTTGTGCTTCTGTACCACGGATCCCACGGTTCCCTTCTTGGAGGGATCCGTCTAGGTATTTTGGAGGGATCCGGCTGTCTGGTGACAGTTTCTTCAGCAATGAAGATGTGCCAAACAATGCTAATGAAGAGGTGAGATATGTGTACAATATAGCAAGCACAACACACAAAATAATCATGGAATATAGATATTCATTCAATAAAAAACAAGAGATAATCAAACAAATCTCTAAAACTACGAGAATGATCTAGCCATACAAGTACTACTAATGCTAATGAGTTACCCAAACTTAAAATTCAACAAAAAGCTTGATGATGATCAAGGATGAGATAAGTTTACTAATGTTCTAAGTTTGAGCTTGTGACTATGATTCTCATTGTAGTTTAGGCTTGTTGACCTCTTCGAAATGTTCGAGGAGGTGATAAAACATGAAACGTTCTTCACGTAGATCATGTATCAACCTTTCAACATGTTTACAATGATAATAATCCTTGTCATGGTTTTGAGCTTCTTGAAGCGGAGGTTCAAGTGAAGTGGGTTGAGGTTCCTCAAATGAAGGAAGAATTGGTTGAAGCTCATTAAGTGGTGGCTCAACAATGTTTGAGGGTGGAGATAAAGAGGCGTCAACTTCCATGTGGTCGGGTGGTTGACTTTGATGTCTCCTCATAATCCAAAATAGGCTATTCGGGGGGATTAGAGAATTTGATATTGGTGCTAGTGTTGACTCAACACTTTGGTTTTGTTGCACAACCTTTTCAATTAAGTTTGTAGGTAGTGGTGGAAGATGAGATGGCCAAGGGGGTAAGTCCTCTAAGTTGTGAGAATGTGGAGAAGATTGTGAGATGTCTCTAGGCACCAATGATGTTGGTTGAGTTGAAGAGGATATGTTTGGTTTAGTAGAGTTTGGTGATGAAATCCTAGTGGGAACAATCCTCTTGGGAATTAGTTTGATTGGTTTCTATGGTGTAGGGGAAATCCTAGCATTTGTGGACTTAACCGGAGATGATTCGGTTGAGGAAACTTCGTGTATGACCCTAGCAAGTTTCTTGGGTGGTTCTTGGGTGGATGAGTTAGCACTAGGAGCTTTTCTCATGAGGAAATGACTAAGAAAGATGGTTGTAATTGCTGATAATTGTGTTTGTGTTTGATGACTAAAGTGTTCTAGCAACATGGCTTATAAAGAGAAGAATTTGGCAAGTGCATTTAAGACTTAAGCCACTAAGATTCTTAGAGAAGTGATGATTAGCATGCACAAGATTGAAGTTCAGAGTTTCACCCTAGGAACTCATTTAAGATGAGATGGAGTGTTTGAGTGAGCAAGATGAGTATGAAATGATTATTTTAGCTAGAGTTTGACTTAATCTGTCAACCGGATCTCGTGGTTCCCTCCTTTGAGGGATCCGGCTAGGCTAATCATCGGGATCCGGCTCTCAGCAGTTATGAGAGTTTTAAAAATGAAGTTTCTAAGAGCTAAAGCCTATATCATTTTAAGTATTTTCAGTTCTCTTGAGCATCTAAGATGAGGGTGGACTTGAATGAACAAGAGTAATGAATGACATAGCAAATGATTGCTTTTTATGGAAGGAAAATGGGACTAAATGACTACCAATGGTTGTTCAAGGATAACACTAAGATTTTTGGTGGTGTCAAGTCAAAATAAATGATCCTAGAGATCAGATTTTAGCTTGAGATGGGATTTGAAAAATCCTTAAAAATCACAAGAATTGAAAAAACTAATTTTTGACCCACTTTAAGATAAAGATGACTAGAAACAATTTCCTAAAATTGTTCAATATGTCCACCTAAGTGTTTTGAAAGATGAAAAACAATTTGTGAGTATTGAAGCGGAAATATGGTGAGTTTTGATTTGTTGATAAATCAAGAGACATTTTGACTAAGATCTTATGTAAGCTATAAGTGAGTCTAAGCCTTTCTCATCCTTGAAATAGACTTAGTTAAGTTCTAACATCTTATGTTTAGCTAATGTGATGTCATCTAGTAAGCTATCTTGATGCAAGGAATGCTGTATTGCTGATCTGATGTCACGGATCCCACGGTTCCCTCAAGGTAGGGATCCGTCTAGGCTAATCCTAGGGATCCGGCATCTGCAGAACAGAATCCCCACAGAATGATGTACAGATTTTGCACACTACTTAACCGTTAAACTAAACAACAAGTACAAGCATGTCATCACAAAGCAACACTCATTAATAATGATAAAAGTAACAATATCCAAATTACCACAAACCAAAGTGCTAAAACATAATCATCCACACATAAGTCAAGTTAAAAATAAGCATATTCCTATTGTCTCTTTCGTCAATTCTTTCTTTTCCTTTTTGACGAATTTGTGAGGTTGTAAGAAAGATTTTGAATCATGCCCCTCAATTGTTTGAATTCCGCAGTTTCGTTTGGAATGGTTAGAAGTTGTTCGTAGTAATCGAAGGGTTCCAATTCAATGTTAGCTATGGGGTCGACATCTTCTTCTTCCTCATTTTCTTCTTCTTCTCCTTCTGAGGAGTCCGAGAGAGCTTTAGGTTTCTTTCCATTGACCATGAAGCGTTTAGAGGGTATTTTGGTAAGAGGTACCATTACATGATCGGCAAAGAAATGATCATTGTTGATAGGAGATGGTTGCAATGCACTAACATACTTACAAAGTCGTGTTAGGAGCATACCATACGGAAGTACCATGTTGGAAGATTTAAATACCCCGGCCATTCCCCTTGCCATGTAATAGGCGAGGTTAAATGGCTTTTGGTGGATAAGACAATAGATCATTTGCACAAGACATGCATTTGGATGATCTTTGTTACCAACTAGGCTAATGACGTTTTCCCTAAGAATTTCTTCCCATTTTCTAAATATGGGATGGATTTTGAAAAGTTCCATTTGAAAAGGATTACGGTGAATGAGCTTCTTGTTTCGGTTGAAACGAGATTGGTCGGCTCTTATTTTGAAAATGGTGTCTCGGATGGTTTCGGGTTCATCAAGAGGAGTATGGTACATTGGTTTAGAATCAAGTGCAAGGTTTTGAGTGATAATTTCCCGATCTTGAGAGTACATACAAATTCCTTGACAAGGAATGCGAAGAATTTGAGCAAAGGTGTTGAGAGGGAGAGTGAAGTTTCGTTTATTGATGATGAAAGCGATTGAAATGCTATCATCGGCGTTTTGAATGATCCAAATGCTTTTATAAAACTCAAAGATGAAGATCGGACAAATTTGTTCATCAATGTCAAGAAGACAATCAAAATTGATTGCCGAGAAGACTTGACGAATGTCGGTATCCTCAAGGAAACATTCCTTGATTACACGACCTTCGTGGATTAGTCGTTTTTCGAGCTTTTTGAAGACCTTGCGGTCGGTTTTTGAGAGTTCCTTATTTCAATAGTAATGATTAAGGTAATGGACGGTATCATGATGATCTTGTTGAGTGGCTTTAGGCATGGTTGGTCCTAGAAACACAAATGTTCCAATTAGGTAAAATTAGTTGAGATGGGTTTATGGTTTTGATTTGTATTAACAATGTTGTGAACACGATGTGATCTTAATTATGTTAAAAGCTCCTTTTCATGATTAATTTTGAAAACCCTAATTAACGTAATTGATTAGAGATTTGTGAAACCATAAACCCTAGGATGAGGATGATGAAAATTAGAACAAGTTAGTGTAATTACTTACAATGATGTTCTAGAGAGGAATACTTGAGAGTATGGAATCCAATGAAGATGAAATCAGTGGTTTAGTCGTTTTTGTGTTATGTGAGTAGAGGGAAAAGGATCAGTGGTTTTTTGAAAGCGTATAGCTGAGTTCTGTTCCACGATTCCCCCGGATCCCTTGTACTTGGGATCCGACTAGTACAACTAGGGGGATCCGGCTACTGTGGACAGAAAAAGGGTTGTTTGGCATTATTTTTGTAGTAGGCTTATAAACTAGCTTGCCAAAAAAAATTGTTTAGAGGTTATCAGATGAAAGATTGTTTTTGGATGACGGCGTTAGTTTGACGAATCAAAAGGAATACTATCCCCGATGATGAATAAGACGGAAAAGTGACGAAAGAGACTTTTAAAGATGCTAGCAATTATTAAACAAAGAGAACTTCGATATCAATAAACTCATGTAAGTTATCTAATGAAAAGTAAAACATACCTCTATGCTTCTTGGTTTGGCATAATACCAGAAATACTTCATGAGCTCTTAAAGTAATCCTTTGTACTTGGTGTAATTAAGTTGTGATTACTTTTAGATCCTTCCTTGAACGTTGACTTCATTATTCTTTTAATAGAAATGAATGTTTTGGAAAGATCCTAGCATGAAGATTTCTTGAAACAAAAATTGTTAGAATGATCTATCAATGTCCAACAAAATGATTTAAAAGAAAACATGACTTTGAAAAATCCTTCTTAGTAGTTTTCAAACATACACGGATCGTATCAAGTTTTTAAAGTACAACATACTTTAAGAAACTTGGTAACGAAGCTCTGGTACCAATTGTGGAAAACTAGAAGGGGGGTTGAATAGTTTTGCCAATTAAAACTTCCTTTTAAACTATTTAGATCGACTTATGTCCATCTATTTGGAAGTGTGTGTTGGATGTTGATAAACAAACATATAAAGGTATGTAATGAAAGATAAGAGTAAGAAGCGCAAAACCACAACGCGAGTATTTATAGTGGTTCGGCTACAAGGACACCTTCCTTGCCCTACTCTACTCCCCGAGTTACCTACTCGAGAGTTCGTAAACACTACACCAATCTCCTTATGGCGGAGAAGCCTTCACAACGTCGCCTACCCTTTTTCCGGTGCTAGGCTAACCACAGGGTTCTTTCACTCTAAGGTGAACCACACCTACACAACATCGCCTACCCTTTATAAGGTACTAGGCTAAGTACCTAGTTCTTTCACACCAAGGTAAACTACACCTACACAACGCCGCCTACCCTTTATTAGGTACTAGGCTAAGCACCTAGTTCCATTGCAATGGAGGAACTACTACCCAACACTACACCAACGACTAATCCCAAAGGAGATCAACTCCTTAACAACATCATCAAGGATATTAATATCCTTGGATCTAGTACTAATCTATCTTGTACATCGAAACACACCATATCGAATGTACATCTAAGGCACCTTTCACTAATGCCTTTAACTAGATCTTCAAGACACCCTTCACTAATGTCTTGTGTCTTGACTTCTAAGCACCCTACAATAATGCTTCTAGTCTTGACTTCTAAGCACCTACCATAAGTGTTTATAATATAGACGATAGATACCCTTCACTAATATCTTCGTCTTGACACTTGAGACACCTTTCACAAATGTCTTCAACACTTCTTAGGAAAATAAAAACAATCATCAACAAGAAGACTTCAGTAGTCTTGATGATGAGGAATCATGGCAACTCATGGACTTGAGCTTGCTCGACTTCAAACGTGGTGATCTTGCCTTTAAGAGGAACCTAGAAGATCACACAAAAACAAAACTACAAACATAGATCTCTTGGATATGAGGTTAGAGAGTTTTTAACTCTAGGGGAAAGTATGTTAGAAAGGGGTGAGCAACAATGAAGAAATGACTCACTATTTATAGAGGAAAAATTCTACTGTTCCTCGGATCCCACGGATCCCTTCCACAAGGGATCCGTCTAGCGTAAAGCTAGGGATCCGTGGGACGCTCCTCTTTACCCATGGGTATTTTGGTTATGGGTCATGGGTCATGGGTTGATCCATGGGTATTTAGCTAGATACAATGTATCTCTTGAGTGCAATGCACCTAGTCACATGGGTATGGGTCAATACCATGGGTTATGGATATTATCCATATATGATATAAGTATGATGTCATGCAATGGGTTATGGGTCAAGCTCCATGGGTCATGGTCTTTGGGTTGTACCCAACTACATTCAATGTATTTGCCCAATGGGTTATGATACTTAAGTTTCTACCCATTTATATTACCCAATATACTACATACTAGTTATGTGTGTATTTTACCCAAATATGTAAACACTAGTTGTTGTACATATGTAATATTAAATGATAAAGTCACTTATACTTGTTTTAGTGTTTTATGTAAAAATGTGAATATGTTAGAAACTATTAGTTCAAACCATTTACGTATTTTATTTGTTTCGTTAAAATGATTTTACATTTGTTATCGACAAAACATTAGAAGATCGTAAAATATAAATAAATGTTTTTACGGCTTATTTGTATTAACACATAGCACATAATCATTGGTTTCTTGCAATCTTTACTCATACGCGTAAATCACCACATTTATAACAACCCGGTAAGTTCTTCCGACACTCTCCAAGGTGAAATTTATGACACTTTTTACAAGGAATCTTGGTTTGGATTTTACCCCCCGTTCGCCCGTAATCTTGTTTGGGTTTCTTGGCATCCCGATCAACAAAGTCTTGCTTTTTCTTTTTATATTTCCCTTCCAAAACTTTCTTACTTAGTAAATCCGCCTCCCTCACACGAGCTCTACTTTGAAGATCTTCTAGAGTGGTACACTTGAAAGGTGATACCACCTCCCGGATGTCTTCACGAAGCATTCTTTAGAACTTTTCTACCTTGAGCTTTTCATTCTTGTGGTATTCGGGACAATAAGGAACGATATCAACAAACTCCATCCAAACTCGTTTACCGTCTCTTTAGTTTGCACAAGAGATTGAAAGTTCTCTTGGATTTTAGCAACTTTTTAGGTTGGGGAAAACTCGGTTCTGAATAGTTCTTTGAATTCATTCTACGTGCATGCTTCAACCCAAGTTTCATCTTTTTCAAAGAAAGTTTGTTGCGAAGGTAACCTTCTTTCTTTCCTCACAATGACTTGTACGGAAATCACCCTCAACGGCAGTGAGCCAACGGGTACAAGCAATGGGATCAGGAGTTCCCATAAAATTTGGCACTTTACATGCGACAAAGTCATGGTATGTGGCTTTCTCATTCTTGATTTCTTTCACAACACCCTCTTTCTTAAAATCTTCTAGTTCATCATGTATCACCTTTCTAAGATTCTTCGTTGTTCGTTTGATATACTAGAGCATTGCATTCTTAATCGCCTTTCCCACCTTCTTAGAAATTAAATAACTTAATTCTTTTGTCTCTTCTTCAGTGAACCCTCTAAAGTTGAGGCTCTCGGAGTTAGTAGAGGACCTATCTTCACTTTCACTATGTTCCGCATCACTAGCCGAATACTCGGCTCCTTTGGAAGTTGAAGCTTTCAAAACTTTCTTATGATGCGCATTTACCATCTTTTCTTCTTACTGAAAATGACAATTCAATCATCAACATCAAAACGTACTTAAACTATACATGAATAGTATAAGATACTCATATACTTGACTAACCTAAAGCTTGTTGTGGTGTATAGTCTCAACGATTTCAAGTATACATATATATCATATTTTTATCACTATAGTGGCCAGGCGTAGTCATGAAAATACTCTACATATGTATCTCCGTAATCCATCAAAATAATACACTAACAACAAACACTAATACTAACACGCCTAAAAAAATCTAAGTCTAGGAAATCCTTATGTGACATCCTAAATCTCTTAGACCAAGGCTCTGATACCAACTTGTAACACCCCTTGAAACGACACGACTAAAAACATGAAATTTTTTTTGCAAAAAGTACACCCTTAAACTGACCCACCATCACTTTTTTACAAGCTGACAAAAATCTATAAACATCTGAGCTTTGAGACTATTTTTAGATGAAACTAAACTCAATTACCTTTGAAATGACTGGTGGCATGACCCGTGACGACTTACGGTTACAAAGATATGAACTTTTAAAAACCAACAAAATATGTTCACAATTTCACTTCCAATCCGAAATTTCATTCTGCACTCCAAACACCCCTTTTCTGCACATCTCTTTTTCTACACTTTTGACCCATTTTTTGAAAAATGACTTTAATTACTCGGAAAGACACTAAAACTTCTAGAACTTATTAAAACATCATATATTTAATAAAAACATAAAGTTCCGACATTTACAACACTCGGATACGTGATTTACAAAACCGAGGGAATTACACCATATGACCCATTTGACCCGTACACTCTTATACCCAGAAATTTCTACATTACACACTAAAACAATACTTAATACAATTTGACATGACATTACCAAAGCATAATAAAACGTTCTTACATAATCTTAACCCATAACATTCCAAAATGGGTGAAGTTGGCTAATACCAAACACCCCTTAAACTACATATTTCATTAACATTTAACCATTAAAACCTGGCCATATTTACTACCATTAATAAGACATGACTTGGACACAATTTAAAGACTACATAATCAAAATGACCAAATGAAACAAAAGATATACCAAGTTGAAAAACGAAACTTCCGGGGCTTCCAACTTTCTAGCACTTGGTCTAAGAAACGAGGTCTTCTACTTACCGGCCTCAAAATACTAAGCTTCCATATTTTCTAGAAACTAAACCTGCTCCTTATTCTTACCATCAACACTTGCACCTACAAAACATTCATTAAACTTATCCATAAGCATTACGCTTAGTAAGTACATGACATAAACATAATGTGGAAAACTAGAAGGGGGGGGGTTGAATAGTTTTGCTGATTTTAAGTTAGTTTCAAAAACTTTAGATTCGTTAATATGTGAGATCTTATGGATGTTGAGAAAGTATAGATCTAATGATAAAGCAAGTAAATAAAGTAAAGCAAAGGGATAGAAAAGACACAACCGATGTATAGTGGTTCGGCTACAAGGACACCTTCCTTGCCCTACTCCACTCCCCGAGTCACCTACTCGAGAGTTCAAGCACTATGTCAACAAACTCCTTCACTTGGCGGAGAAGCCTTCATAACGTTGCTTACACCTTTTTCCGGTACAAAGCTAGATACCGAGTCCGTAACACGGTGGACTAAACCAACACGACTATTACACAACAAATATGTGAAATATCAAATACAATATCTTTGCTACATAAATCTTGCTGAGTGACAAATCAATCAAGGACGCCTTGCTTGGATGACTTGTAGAATGCTCGTGATCTCGCCTTAGAGAAGGACCTATATGAGAATCACAATAGAAAGAAAGAAGAACAACTCTCTAGATCAAGGGATCTGTATGTTAGAAGAGAATGAGAGTGTTTGAGAGATTTAGTAAGAAGAGGGGTGAGTTAGAATGAAGAAATGGCTCTCTATTTATAGGCAATTTCTTCCACTGTTCCACGGATCCCACGGATCCCTCCCACTTGGGATCCGTCTAGTGTAATCCTAGGGATCCATGGGACGCTCCTCTTTGCCCATGGGTTTTTTGGTTATGGGTCATGGGTTATGGGTTGGTCCATGGGTTTTCCTTAGATTCAATGTATCTAAAGTATACATTGTATCTAGCCATCTTGGGTATGGGTTATGATCCATGGGTTATGGTCCATGGGTTATGGTTTTTACCCATCCTAATAAACTATTATAACAAATGATTAATTACAACAATTTTGTATTAAATGGCTATATGTAAATGCTTTACAAAAATAACACGTATCCTTATGATTGTACTTAAGATAACATTATATTTGTTTATCATCAAAACACAAAGAGATCGCAAAATATTAATAAACTTTTTTACGGTTTATTTGTATTAGCAATCTCCTCTTTTTTGTTGATGACAAAACATAATGTTATGATGAGTAAAACTTAAGAATAGATGTATGTTTTGAAAGCCTCTAAGTTTTACTTCTTCTCCCCCTTTTTGTCGAAACAAAAAGTTAACCCTTGGAAGAAATAAAAGTGTGGAAAATTAGTCCACGTATCACTTACTCCCCCTTGACGGTAGCTCCCCCTAGTTTGGGGCGTCAAGTGAAGAAAAAATAAAAAATAAAAAAAATCCTACAAAATAGAAAGGTTAGTAACATGCTTATGTAATCTTGTGATTGACGAGAATCAAGATTGGGAGCCAAGGTATGTAAACAAGGCCTTGTAATAAAACAACAAAGTGTAGTGGTTTTTATGCCACCTACAAGCATGTAAAAATAAGAACAAGACTTGTTCTTGAAAATGACTTCAAAAAAAATACTAAAAATAGAAAATAGTAGTAATGATTCCTTCCATGCTTGCATAAGGTTATGGATGAAGGTTTGGATGAGTAATGGTATTGATGCGATCAAGGATGAGGTTTAGTATGAGTCGCATTTCTTCCCTAACTTCTATTGCAATTTCCCTAGTGGATTGGCAATGTTCACAATGTAAGTGATGTGGGTAATGAGTACGGAAATCTTTCGGGTTGTTCTGATTTGAGTTGCGAAGTTGTGGTGGAAAAATAGGAAAATACGGATCAAAGTCCGGAATGATTGGAAGTGGTGGTGGAAAAGAACCTAGATGTTCTTGTAGTTTGATGGGAGCTAAAGGTGGTGATGTTTCAAGATCATTGAATATTGTGTTTGGAGAAGTTGGAGGTGTCAAAAAGGCTAATTCTTTTTGCTTTGGTTGTTGAGATCTTGTTGGAGTCGTAAGGAGTTTCAAAAGAGTGATTTTAGGTGGTGAATGATTTGGTGATGAAGTTGGTGATGAAGGAGGTGCTATAATTGAAGCATTTTGTGGTGAGTTAGTTGATGGTGATGAGCCATATGATGATGGTTTTTCTAAGCAACAAGATCGTATGTTAATCCGTGCGGATATCCTAGAGTTTGATTTTGCTATTTTGGAAGGTGGAAGTACAAAGGTTTGGGTTTCATGGAGATGATTGTTTGTACTAGGTGATTCATATAAAGGGTTTGTGGATGACATGGTTTAGTTTGTTTGTAAAGATGAGATGGATTATGCAAGCATTTTTTGAGTTCTATATATAGAAAAAAAACAAAGCATTGTAATGAATGCTTGACCCAAAATGTGGATTAAAATCTAATGATTAGATATGAATTTAAGGCATGTGATCATGAGAACACAAGCATTAAAGAACATACTCCAAAAAATAAAACAAATGTGGATTTTTCATCCAAAGTGAGAAAAATAGAAGGTAAAAACAGCTTTTGTCTCACGGATCCCACGGATCCTTCCCTTGAGGGATCCGTCCAGCATGAAAGCTGGGATCCGTGGGTCTGGTGATTCAGGCAACACAAAATTTTCCTTTTTGGAAACATTTTTGCCTAGTGTGTGCCTATATGCAAACTATTTGGAGTTGCGGTTATCTCGACCCCTAAGAAGAAAAAGAAAAATAAACTCGAAGTAGAAAAGCATCCTATTGAGATAACCCGAAAACACATATTTAGTACTTGAGTACATAATTAAGTGTTTATCAATGCTCCTAATTCATTGTTGCTTGAATGAATGTACCCGAAAATACAAATTAGTTATGTATCTCCTTTAGAATTCATAAGGCATGCGATGCAATGAAAATGGGTTTTTACTTTGTATTAATAATGAAAAAGTGATTTGTCCTAGACGTGAGAAATTGCTTTTGTGAAATTGATACGAGAAGGTATCATCCTTTTTAGAAAACATTTTGAAAAGAGGTTTTCTTTGAAAATATGTATGTAGTTATGTGTTTGCAACAAAAAAAAGAAAGCTATAAGTGGAAAACTTATCTTGGGTTTTGAAAATTACCGTATTGTTTGTGAGTTATGCGTGAAATAGAGATCCTAGACTCAGAAAGAAGAAGGGTAGTGTTTACATACCTTGTAGAGTCAAATAAGTTACGACGTTTGTTCCATTAGACCAAGACCAAGACGAAGTAGGTTGAATTGTTCCCGCTTCAACGTTTTGGTGAGGACGTCGGCTATGTTGTCTTCGGATGCTACTTTCTCAATAGAGATGTTCCCCTTTTGAACATTGTCTCTCAAGAAGTGATGATGAATCTCTATATGCTTTGTGCGAGAAGGCAATACCGGATTCTTGCTTAAGTCGATGGCACCTTTGTTGTCACATAGGATGGCTATGTCGCTTAGATGAATGTCGTAGTCGACTAACGCTTGTTTCATCCATAGTGCTTGTTGGCATGCTTTGCCGGCGGAGACGTACTCGGCTTCGGTTGTTGATATTGCTAGTGCCGTTTGTTTCTTAGAGAACCAAGATGTTAAACAACATCCCATGAAAGTACATACCCCACTTGTACTTTTTCTATCAACGTAATCACCTGCATGGTCAGAATATGCATATACAATTGTTTCTACTCCCGTGCCCTTAGGATACCATAATCCTAATTGTGTTGTACCCTTAATGTATCTAAATATCCTTTTTACGGCTTCTAGGTGTGATGTTTTAGGGTCTTCTTGAAACCTAGCACATAAGCAAACACTAAACATGATATCCGGCCTACTTGTCGTGAGGTAGAGAAGACTACCTATCATGCCACGATATTTAGTATTATCGACGGATTCGCCGTCTTCATCTTTTGTGAGTTTGGTGTCGGATGACATTGGTGTCCTAATTGGTTTCGACTCTTCTAGACCGAATTTCTTTAACATCTCCTTTATGTATTTAGATTGATTAAAGAAGATACCATCTTCTACTTGTTTGATTTGTAGACCAAGAAAGAAACTAAGTTCTCCCATCATACTCATTTCGAACTCGTCATGCATGATTTTAGAGAAATCATCACACATGTCTTGACAAGTGGATCCGAATATAATATCATCTACATATATTTGCACTATGATTATATGTGACTCTCTTTTCTTAGTAAAAAGTGTTGTCAACTAACCCCATGGTATAGTTATGTTTAAGTAAAAATGACTTGAGTCTATCATACCAAGCTTTTGGAGCTTGTTTAAGACCATAAAGGGCTTTCTTTAATTTATACACATGTTTGGGTTTTTCAAAATCGATGAAGCCGGAGGTTGAGCTACATATACTTCTTCATTAATGAAACCATTTAGAAAAGCTCTTTTGACATCCATTTGATAAAGCTTTAGATCATTAGCACAAGCATACGCAAGAAGTATTCTTATAGACTCTAATCTAGCCACGGGGCATAGGTCTCATCAAAGTCTATTCCTTCTTGTTGGTTATACCCTTGGGCAACGAGTCTAGCTTTGTTCCTAGACACTACTCCGTTTGCATCTAATTTGTTTTTATGGACCCATTTGTTTCCTATTATGGTTTGATTACTAGGTGGAGGGACAAGTGTCCAAACATCATTAGAAACGAATTGATTTAATTCTTCTTGCATAGCCATTACCCAACTCTCATCTTTTATGGCTTCTTGTGTATTCTTAGGTTCTATGGTTGAAACGAAACAAAACAAGCTACTTTGGTTTTGAACTTGAGACCTTAATGTTCGTTCGTTTAGCTTTCCTATGACTTTATCTACGGGGTGATCTTTGGACTCTTTAATGTTTATGACTTCATCATTTAAAGGTTCTTCTTCTTCATTTATCTTTTTCTTTATTACTATAGCTTCACTTTCTATAATCTCGTCATCGACAAGAGGTGGAGAGGGTTTGGGTGGACTTTCATCAAATTTTATATTTAATGACTCTTCTACCTTCATTGTTTCTTTGTTTAATATGATGTAAGCTTTGCTATTTGGAGAGTAAACTAGAAAGATACCTTCGGTTGATTTAGGATCAAATTTTGTAAGGTAATCTTTAGTGTTAAGAATAAAACATTTGCTTCCAAAGACTCTAAAGTGATTTAACGTAGGCTTTTTGCCTCGGAGTAACTCATATAGATTTTTACCTAAGATTGGTCTAATTAAGACTCGATTGAGTATGTACGTTGAAGTATCAACGGCATTACACCAAAACTTTTGAGGTATGGATTGTTCATTAAGCATGGTTCGACTCATTTCTTGTAGGGTTCTATTCTTTCTTTCTACTACCCCATTCGATTGTGGAGTGCGTGGAGAAGTTGTAAGTAATACCACTAGCGTCACAAAAGGCTCCAAATTGCACTTCATTATCGAATTCCCTACCATGATCCGTCCTAATAGACACTATAGGACTTCCTAGTTGTTTTTGGATCTTTTTGCTTAATATTTCAAAATAATTAAAGGTTTCCGTTTTGTTCTTTAAAAATTTTGTCCATGTATACCTAGAGTAATCATCCACTATGACCAAAGTGTAGTAGTTGCCTCCATAGTTTTGGATAGCGGATGGACCAAATAAATCCATATGTAGTAATTCTAGACACCTAGTTGTAGACACCATGTTTTTAGCTTTATGACTAGAATGAGCTTGTTTTCCTATGTTACAAGCATCACAAAAGTGATGTTCATATTTTAACTTAGGTAGATCTCTTACTAGATCTTTGGATGATAGCAATTGAATAAGTCGCATATTGGCATGACCCAATCTTCGATGCCATAAGGTCGAAGTATCATCCATAGAGGTAAGACATAATTTGTCTTTAGGTTCATTACCGATTTTAATGACATAGACTCCATGTTTCCTAATACCTCTTCCTATGGTTATGCCATTTTTTAATATCTTACTACCGGTTTCGGTAAAAAGTACATTGCACTTTTTATCACATATTTGTCCTATACTTAAGAGGTTAAAGTTTAGGTTTTCTACCTGACACACATCGTTAATGGTTAGAGATTTGTTAGAAATCGTACCTTTACCGATGATTTTACTTTTGCTATTTCCAAATACCACATTACCTCCATTGAAGGATTCATATGTGGAGAATAGCTCCTTATTGCCGGTCATGTGCCTCGTGCACCCGCTATCCTTGACCCATTCATCCGGGTCTAGGTCGACCTTTAAGCACACCTAAGAAATCAATTAACTCAAAAGTTTGGTCCCCATTTGTTCATGGGTCCATTAGTGTTAAACATTCCATTCATGTTAGACATGTATGGATAAGATGAGTATACATTCCATGGAGCAAAGTTTTGAAAGGGAAAACCATTTTGCATATTTGGGTTCCATCCCATTTGATGGTTACTTCTCGGGTAATCATTATTAGGTCTCCTAGGTGGATTAGGTTTTTAGAAAGATGGAGCTTTGTTTCTTGCAAAAGTAGAATTATATTTTGGAGGTGGTTGTCTAGTGTAAGGGTGAGTATATAACCCGAACGGACCGGACCGACCATCAGACCGACCGAGACCGGATTGGAACGGACCGGACCGACCACATTCGGTTCGGTCGGCGGTCTTCGCATTTGGGCTAATTCGGTCTCGGTCGTACCAAAACCGACTAATTTGGATAATTTGACCGACCGATCAAGGACCGACCGACGTCAGACCGACCGACCACATTCGGTCCGGTCTCGGTCTAAGGTTTAAGCCGAAATCGGGTCTCGGACCGGTCCGGTCCGGTTTTTGGACCGTGCACACCCCTAGTCTAGTGGTGATATGAGTTGGTATCTTCCTATTAACGATAACAAACTCAGTTCTAGATGAAGAAGATACATTATTACTACTGTTTGCTACAGCATATCCACGCATCCCTGGCTTATCACTAGCCGGTTCCCATTTAATGGGATCCGTAGGATCCGCCACAACAGTGGCTGGTTTTTCTAGTGCCTTGACAAATTGTGTTTCTTTGTTTTCACTAGTTGATGGATCAAGTTTGTTGAATACCTAAACCTTTTTGGTTGTTGCCGGTTTTAACACTATCTAATATCATATCTAAAGTGTTCGTACTCATTCTAGCAATTTTAGAGTCTAGTTGATCAATTAGTGTTTGAAGTTGAACGCAAAGTTCACATTCACCACTTGCTATTTTACCCTTTTCTAAACATTTTAGTTTTGCTTTTAATTCTATGACTTCTTTATCTAAACGTTGGTTTTGACTCTTTAAAAGCTTGTTTTTGTTAATTAGTTTTAAGCTAATATTGCATAGTTTGTCATATTCATTATGCAATGAGTCGTCATCAAGTGATGAGCTACTATAGTATTCGTGATATACCTCGTCATTTGCCATGAAACAAATTTCTTCATCCTCCTCGTCGCTCATTCCCCACGTGCCGCTCATGAACGCCTTTTGATCATCCCGTTTGGGACACTTACTAATAAAGTGGTTTGGGTCCCCACATTTAAAGCAAGTACGATCATCTTTTTGGCTTCTCGTCCTCTTTGCTTTTCTGAAAGCCTTTCTTATCGTCATACAGTTGTTTGACGTATCTTCCCTTCCTTCTAAAGAACTTTTTAAAGTCCCTTACCGCCATAGCGTACTCCTCGTCGTCACTACTCGAAGAGGAGTTCTCTTCATCGCTTGAAGCCTTTTTGGCTTTAAGAGCAAGAGATTTGTGTTTCTCTTTCACCTTTGAGGCTTCGGAGTCTTTAGCAAGGACAAGCTCGTAGACTTTTAAGTTGCCTATGAGTTCATCAAGGGTGAGGATTGTCAAATCTTTTGACTCTTCGATCGCCGTCACTTTGGATCTCCACTTCGATGGAAGTGCCCTTAGATATCTCCTAACATGGTTACGGCTAGAAAAAGATTCATCAAGTGCTTGTAAAGATGTAATAATAGTATTAAAATTAGCAAATGAATGATCTATAGTTTCCTCATCCGATATTGAAAATTGTTCATATTGTTGAACAAATAAATCAATTTTATTATTTTTAACTTGTTGATTACCTTGATGAGTTACAACTAAAGAATTCAAAATTTCTTTAGAGGTTTTAAGCATAGAAATTCTTTCGAATTCCTTTTTGGGTAAAGCATTATACAAAACCATTTTAGCTTCACTATTTTTAGAAAGCTTTTTCTTCATTTCATCATTTAGTTTATCATGAGGTATGTTAACTAAATTTCCTTTATCATCATTTGAGGTAGCCTCAAAATCGCCTTCAACAATAATGTACCAAAGATCAATATCTTTAGATTTCACATATGTTTCGAATCTATTTTTCCAATATATAAAACCATTAGTTTCAAGTAGCAGTGGTCGTTACATAGATTGCCCTTTCTTATAATTTTCAGAACTCATAGTGATCGAAAAGTTTTTAAAATATAATTTTACTTTAAAACTTTTATAAACTTAGCTCTTGATGCCAATTGTGGAAACTAGAAGGGGGTTGAATAGTTTTGCCGATTTTAAGTTAGTTTCAAAAACTTTATATTCGTTAATATGTGAGATCTTATGGATGTTGAGAAAGTATAGATCTAATGATAAAGGAAGTATATAAAGTAAAGCAAAGGAATAGAAAAGACACAACCGATGTATAGTGATTCGGCTACAAGGAAACCTTCCTTGCCCTACTCCACTATCCCGAGTCACCTACTCGAGAGTTCAAGCACTATGTCAACAAACTCCTTCACTTGGCGGAGAAGCCTTCACAACGTTGCTTACACCTTTTTCCGGTACAAAGCTAGATACCGAGTCCGTAACACGGTGGACCAAATCAACACGACTATTACACAACAAATATGTGAAATATCAAATACAAGATCTTCGCTACAGAAATCTTACGGAGTGACAAATCAATCCAGGACCCCTTACTTGGATGACTTGTAGAATGCTCGTGATCTCGCCTTAGAGAAGGACCTATATGAGAATCACAATAGAAAGAAAGAAGAACAACTCTCTAGATCATGTGATCTATATGTTAGAAGAGAATGAGAGTGTTTGAGAGATTTAGTAAGAAGAGGGGTGAGTTAGAATGAAGAAATGGCTCTCTATTTATAGGAAATTTCTTCCACTGTTCCCCGGATCCCACGGATCCCTCCCACTTGGGATCCGTCTAGTGTAATCCTAGGGATCCGTGGGACGCTCCTCTTTGCCCATGGGTTTTTTGGTTATGGGTCATGGGTTACGGGTTGGTCCATGGGTTTTCCTTAGATTCAATGTATCTAAAGTATACATTGTATCTAGCCATCTTGGGTATGGGTTATGATCCATGGGTTATGGTCCATGGGTTATGGTTTTTACCCATCCTAATAAACTATTAGAACAAATGATTAATTACAAAATTTTTATATTAAATGGCTATATGTAAATGCTTTACAAAAATAACATGTATCCTTATAATTGTACTTAAGATAACATTATATTTGTTTATCAACAAAACACAAAGAGATCGCAAAATATTAATAAACATTTTTACGGTTTATTTGTATTAACATATAACATTAACAAGTTATAACTAACGAATTGCTAGCTACAACATATCAAGTAATACATTCATAAAATTAAACATATCTTTATCAAACATAAATAATTATGCTAACATTACATTACACACTTTCAAGCATTGGATCTAAGCTACTTTAACATTGGCAATTCCTTGATCATTACATCATTACACATCATAATTCAAAATAAATTGAAATTATGAAACATTAACAAGTTTATTCAATATACTTACCTCAATAACCCACTAGTTCTTTACTTGAAAAATCAAGGCTTGTTCTTCAATGACTTCCTATAACGGGGTTAACCCTAATTAGTAACTAATTCATCATTAATATAATGAATTACCAATCTTTAATCAATTTGCCCAAATTTTATCTCATGAACCCTAATTACAAAAGTAACAAATTACTTACTTGAGATGTATAAGAGGGATTAGGGTGTCTAGGGCTTGATTATCTACTCAGTTCTTTGATCAAAAGCACAAGAACACAAGATTCATTTTTCCCTCTCTTTTCTTCTTCCTGGAGCGACACCAACAACCACATACACACAAAATTTTTCTGAAAATCTCTATAATTATCTAGTATTAGATATTTATTACTTTAACTTTCCACACTTGGAAAAACTAGCCCCTCAAGTCTCATTCTTCTTAGTTTGGCCACACTTCTATTTACAACCTATCACTTACTTATATGCAATTTATAACTTTATCATTTTCTTAAAAATACGTCCTAGATAATTTAATGTCATTACTTTTATTATAAATATACCTCATCAGGTTATGGGTGTAATACAAAGACCAAGTGAACAACGTAATTCTTAGACCACGTGAACCACTTACAAGTCAAAGACCAAATGAACCACCTGCAAGTCATAGACTAAGTGAATCACCTGCAAGTCATTGACCAAGTGAACCTATAAACTAGGTATCTATTGACTTTTAAAAGTCTAAATGAGCAAATCCAAACACCCCTAAGCAACATGCAAACTTTATAAGCAAGCTGCAAAACTGTCAATTTCATTTTTTGGTATATGTTGACTTTCAAAAGTCAAAATGGGTAATCTAAACACCCCTAAGCAACTTGCAAACTGTATAAGCAAGCTGCAAAACTATCAAGTTCATTTTTTGGTATCCGTTGACTTTTAAAAGTCAAAATAGGTAACTCCAAACACCCTCTAAGAAACCTGCAAACTATATAAGCAAGCTGCAAGCTGCAAACTCTTAAGTTCATTTTAAGTTAAGCATGTCCTTCCAATGGGTAAAAGTTATATTTTTTTGGTATTTGATGACTTTTAAAAGTCAAAATGGGTAAATCCAGACATCCCTTAAACTGCATACTCAAACACAAACTGCAAACTTCCAATGTCACCTCAACCTTCAAACAATCAATCAAATGCATAACCTATACTAGAATCTCACACATCCCAACCTAATTAAAATAATTCATCTCTCACACCAGAATTAATACTAAAAAGCATAACAATTAAACTAAAGTTTTATTTATTTATTTATTTATTTTGGTGAAAACTGAAAAGAATATATTAACTCCAAACATAATTGCTACAAGATTCAAAATATGTTTCAAGCATTCCCAAGAACACAGAAAAAGGAATTATACAAATCAAACATGACACATACTCAGATACTCATTCTTCCCATAATTTACCACATCAACTACATTTCCCATCAACTACACAAAAAGGAACTATCCAAAGCTATTCCAACTGTTAAACTATACATAATTACATCATAAGTTATAATAGTTAAAAGTCATTGTTTTCACCACCAAAATATAAAACAGTTAACCCAAATACAAAACATTATTTTCAAATTACAAACACTTCTTCCTGTTAATTCTTCCTGTTTTCAGCTTTTTGGGGGCTGGCACATACCACTTCTTCCTATTACTGATTGAGCAACCCACAATTGCTCCAAGTCCAAGTGCAATCGATCTCCTAATCTCACTTCTAGGAGCTCTAAGACGAAAGGTGGAAGTAGTAGGCTTAAAGTGGAAGCCTTTCCCTTTACCTTTATCACCCTTGAGGTTGAAGTAGTAAGCTTAGAAGCGAAAGCCTCTTCCTTGCTCACCCTTGAGGTAGAAGCAGCAGGCTTAAAAGGCAGCAACACAATATCATCATCATTATCATTGTCACTGGAAGCTGTAGATGTAGAGTCTGACCAATTACCAAAATATGAAAAGTCCTCAAATGTGTCTGAAATATAGATATCATCATCTGAAATAATGATGACATTAACCTCCTTTCCCTTTGATTTGGTATCTAGAAGGATAGCAAAAAAAGACATCAGAATCAAGCTGCTTGACTAGTTGTCAATATACTAAACTCTTAATGAAAAGCAATCATCTATAGAACATGCCTTGACTCACACAATCATCTATTATTTGAATGGTCATTTGTTCCTAAAAGATAGAAAGGGGTGTTTGGTTGAATTGAACAAGGAGTTGGATTCATTACAAAACTAAAGTGGACAACCAAACACCTCTGGAACTAAGTCAAATGGCAACAACAAAACTACTATCCTACTTTGCATCATCAACATGCAGATTCAGATATTACTACTATCCTACTTTACATCAGGAAAGACTGTTTGAGTTATTCAGATATTACTACTATCATACTTTGCATCATAAACTTGCTTATAAAGCTACTTTGCATCATAGTGAAAGCACAAGACAAATCCTATTAGGCATCATCACACTACTAAAATGTCCCATGGGCATACTACAAACTTCCACTTTCTGTAAAAACATTGAACAATAAACACATAATCCGAATCCATTACAACTTACTTGGTACATCCTCAGGTATTTCATCGCATGATTTTTTCTCACAAATTCAAGTATTTCCTCTTTCGGTTCTTTGCTTATATTGTCATACCCACCATATTTGGTTTCAATATGTTCACGATATTTGGCTATAACTTCATCAACGATTTCATATGCAACTTTAAACCAATCCATTTCGATGAATGATCATCCCATGTAAACACAACCTTTCCATTATCAGCCATTTCTTTGTTAGTGATTGGGCTGGTTTGGATGTGTGTAGCACTGTAGCGAATGAAAATTAGGGTTGGGTTAGTTTGGTTTAATTGGAGGAAATGAGGTTGAAGTGGGTTGGGAGTTTTAAACCGAGTTTTGTATCGCGGGTATACGAACACGGGTTTTAATTCGTGTATATAACTCGACAATTAACACGCCAAAAAAAAAACATACCTAAACTTGTAACAACAATCGTCCTTGTGCTTTGTTTGTGAAAATGGAAGATTTTACCCCTCACATGACGCTCACGTGACTAAGGTTTACGGATCAAACTATCGGCTGTCTGGTTAAAGAACGGGTCAACGCAAAATGGACAACCACATGGACGACTGGTGTAATTATTGAGAGTTAAGGACGAAACTCGCAACTTTGGCCTAACCATAAGGACGATTTATGTAATTAACTCTAATATTTAATGAAATTTTCAACAAAACGTGAATAATATTTGGTAGAAAGTACGGAGTAATAAATTTAAACTGTCTAGAAATACTATTATTTAATACTAGTACTTATAATTATGGCAGGGATGAAACAAATTAATTTGGGCATCATATGCCATCATCCCGATACGACCAACATTCAAATAGATGTCACCTGGTCCACCCTTATAAAAGGAAGTCCCTATGACATTTAAAGCACCTAAAAACCTTCTATTATTTGCTACCTAGCTTCTCTTCTCCCATGGCCATGGAAACACACTCTTCTTTGAATTCTCAAAGAAAAAAAGAAGATGATCTCAAAGAATGGGGTGTCAAATCCCGAATGATTAGTCGCGAGAATACCATTTCTAGGCGCTTCTCGTCTTCCTACATTACAAGTTTCAAGGAGGATGCGTGCAAGTCATTTCGCTCAAACTTCACCATTTCTAGCACTGCATCCTCACCTGGCTACACCCTAAAAGGTATAAATACATACCTAGTTTAACTTAAACAATAAAAGGTTGTAATTTATCTTACAACTGCTTATTCTTTCAATCCACACCTAGTATTTTAGAATACAATCATGTGGGATCTTTTTGTGTTTCTAATGAGTGAATTTTCTCCATGCAGGGGAAATCGACCCGACTACTTACTCATTCACCAACGCGCTCAAAGGTGAGCAATTTCCTAGCTATCTTTAAATAACTTGGTCTTGCACTATTGAATTGCTCTAAATTTGTTTTGGAAACTTGTAGCTTTGCAATTAAGGTCAATAAACACATGGGAGTATTTGTCACCCGAAGGATATGCTCTTAACTCGAAATGGAACGAAGCGGAGAGATATATATGCAATCCGGTATCCGGTGAAGTCCCGGTGGAATGTTTGTCTTCCAAAACTCTAATGAGTAGTCGATCTTTTCGAAACATAACCAATAAAATAACTATGTCCGCTCCTTTAATCTATCATTCTTCAAGAATTCAACCACTCAAACTTGCCAATATTCATCCAATCCAAGGTTCAAAAGCACATTTTAAATTGCTACAGTTTTGTTTTTTTCTTTATGTTTTTGGTTGCTAACTTTGTTAAGGTATAAACACCTAGGTGAAAATGATTCAAAGGAAAATAAGTTCGAAGATAGGTTGAAGCTAATGATGAAACAAGACGTAGGAATCCAAAGTGCACTTAGCGATAGCAGTCAAAGCCCAAATTCTACTCCTTCGAATCAAGAGAGCTCAATAAAATTCAGTTCGAACTTGGATTCTTCGGATGCAAGCTCCAAGTTTGAGTCAAAATCTGAAATGGAAATAGAATCTAAGCCAAAATTCGGATTCGAGTTCAAGGTGAGTTACAATACTTGATTAATATTATTATTTGGTCCACATGATAAATTTAATGCATGGTTCAAAATTGTGAATGAGTAATATGCCTTGAATTCAAATTGGGACAAGTTATAGATACCCCTTAAAATGATTTATTTATTTATTTTTAATTTTGTTCTTATTATAAAACTACGTAACTAAAAATACGAAATAATAGGTATAAAATTCAAAGACAAAACGTATTAAAAGACAAAAATACGAAACATAATAAAAAATACGAAAACGAAAACGATATAAGAACATCTTGGGAGTAAATGTGGGTCACTTAGATTATCAATAACATCACCTTTCAAATTTTTGAAAACATACGGATCGTGTGGGAATTTATTGTTACTTTTGAATTTATATGGGTTGACAGCAACATGTAGGATTTAAAATTTGTACCGAGTCTAACCATGGATATTTTATTGAAATGTTTTAAGTGTTTGTAAACTAACGCATCAACATAAAGTATTACTCCGTATTATTTTGACGGAACAAGATGAATTTTAAAAACTATATAAACAGATGTAAATATGTCGCATCAAATATGGAGCAGCGTAATTTAACTTTATATGATATTATCACAGTAAAACCTCTATAAATTAATAGTGTTATGACCGGGATATTTTATTAATTTAGCGAGATATTATTATATCGATAAATTAATAATTTATTGATTTAAAAAGGTTTTACGTATGACCATTAAATTTTCAAGTTTAATATACTAGCTAGTTACAATGTATACTCATTAGAGACGAAATAAATTTAAAAAACAAATTACAATTAACATTTTATGAATTAACATTCACATTTTATGAAAATAAAATTAATACTTTTTGTGTGCAATACGAGAAAACAACGCACCAACACTTTAGTGCAATAACAAGATTTTAAGATAAACTCAATATGGATTTGAAGTTTAACAAAAAACAAGTGACTGTAAATTCATTTTTTACTAAATAATCTTATGATTTTGAAATGTATCTCTCTCTCTCTCTCTCACCACACACATATATATACATATATATATATGAAATTTTTAGTAATTATTAGTTTATAGTTTTATTGTGACTAATATATATACACTGAGTTTCAAAAAAATTATTATCTTATTATTTTATCGATTGGGGACCAAATTTGTACTGGTCTCAAGTTGAGACTGGACAAATTATTAATTTTATCGAGGTTATTAATTCACCGAGTATTAATTTATAGAGGTTTTACTGTAATCTACTTCTAGAAAAACTAGATAAAAATCAAATTTACCATACTGCAATGTCTGAAAAATCAAATTTAAATCGAATCCAAATTGCAATGTCTAGCTATGAGTAATTAAAGTCGTCGTAAATTTATGTCACGTTAAATAACATTAAAATTTTAAAATCCGAAGAAAACAAGATTAATATTTTGCGGGACCCGTGAGTTTAAATGGAGAGAGTAAACGTGAAGTAATCGTTCATGGTAGGGTTCTGAATTCTGATAGACCTGCCTTGTATACATTCAAGTATTTAACACCGAATTTTGTTAATTAGTGCACCATTGTTTTGAAAATACTTTAGTACGTATATGTTTTTAATACTTTTGTCGTTATATATCTTAATATTTCGAAAATAATTTAGTATATGTTTTTATAACTTTTGACGCTATACTCTTAATAATAGTTAGGGAGTGCTTGGTTGAAGTTAAGCAATGAAAAAATGAAAGATAATGAGAAAACTAAAGAATACAATGAGTATTACTTTTGCTATTGTTGTTGCTTGGTTCCGCCTCCGCCACCACCACCATATACATATATGAAATAAATTCAAGTAAGAGAATGAAAATGAAAAATACTAGGTATTGATTACCTTAGTCCCTAAATTGTTGGGTAATGATTGATTACTCAATAGTGAGTATTGATTGCATTCCTTACCTTGGACCAAACACTTTTAGTAATTTCCTTTTTCATTCCCCACCCTTTTAACCCCCAACCAAGCACCCCCTTAGAGTAACAAAATACAGTAATGAAATATTGCGGAGTCTTAGTTATATTTATTTTTGGTGAACGATGTATTTTTTTGTAAAGATTTCTCTGTAAGGATGAAAGCAGCTTTTACAAAAGTAGACATAGAAATGACTAATTATAGGGAAGAAGACCAACACATGAAACAAGAGTTTAATCAATCTATCAGAAAATGTTTGAAAATAATGGCATCTTTTCCCCCTCTTTTCAGTTTTCACTATCAAATTTCCCTTGTTTTTAGCCTTTTGTTCTTTCATGTCTTCTCTCAATCATTTGTTTCTTTTAGTATCACTTTTACTCTGTTTACTTTTCCAAAAAAGACAAATGTCAAATTGATATGACATATATAGTCATATAGAATATACGGTTCGGAGTGATTGACACACTTATCAAATTAATTTGCATATTTACAGTACAATCAAATAAAATATAATATGAAATTTATATAACTATTTAAAACATTAGTAAGAGCGTCTCGATAAATTTATAAGTGTGCAAATCACTACTCATACAGTTTAGCATTAGACGAAGGTGAAACATAATTATGGTGAGTTACCAAAAGACAACTGAAAGTGTTCATCAAACTCACAAACTTCATATTAGCGTCACATCATCATTTAATATAGTTAACGACCACCAAACAAGTACGGAGTATAATAGTCACCAACAAACCAAACACATATAAAAAAAAAAAAAAAAAAAAAAGGTTGAAATCATTTGTTGGTGCTGACCACCAAACCTATGTTAAAAGTAGAGACCGCTAGTGAAAGAGAGGAAGGTATTGAGGACCCGGCGTGAAAGGTGAAAGCCATGGTGGTCTTTTACCCACCATAACAGTTAGTACGTCTTATATCGGATAGGCAGATAAATAAAAAAAAATGTTCATTACAATGTACGTGCATGAACTAAAGATGGCATGAAATGTTTTGGCATGAAAAGAGCATACGGTATTACAGCAAAAGAAGGACCTTGTGTAAGTTTACATCAACTAGTCTTCAAAAATACTTTATAGCGTACGAAAATGAAACAAACCTAAAATGCCACTACAATATCAGGTAAAAAAAGGCATTCATTCGTTTTCATTGTTTATGTCATGTAAAATTCAAACTAAAGTGAAAACGTTGAATGAGATGTTTTGAAAATGCTTATCTGCTTATTTTATGTTGATATTAAGCATTATTGCTCTAAAATAGTATATAAGTAGTTTTATCGCAACACACAAAATTGTGTACTTGGTTCAAAATACAATTACAAAACACTCTCAAACGTATCAACAAAATTATGCCAGTGAATAATAATTAAAAATCTTTAAGTAAAAGGTCTGATAAGTCATTATATATAGAGAGGTGATTTGCACACTCTATAAATGATTAAGACACTTAAATTTTGAGTGTTTGTATATTTATATCCTCTCATTATTTTTATTTTTATTTATATTGTAAAGGTATAAATGTGTACTTACTCAAAATTTAAATGTCATAATTATTTATGTGAGTGTGCAAATCACCTCCCATAAATATATTCCCACTAGTAAATCCTCAGTAATACCATCATTTCTCATGATTGTAGTCATTTGTAAGTGAAATAGAAGATTAGGTATTTTCATATGGGTTATATACTATTGATACTCTTCTTGGATTACAAAAAAGTACATAAGGTTCTTTTTTCACTCTTTGTTAATAGTAGAACATTATTTTTTATTAATTTTCGTTTCGTATTTTTTAACAGTTTAATACTTTTGACTAGTTAAACTTTATATTTTATATTCTGTGCTTTCAGTTTTGCGATTTTATAATAAAAAGAAAATTATAAAAATAAAAAATAAAAAAAAAGTAAAAAATTAGAGGGTTACAAATGATGTTTTAAAGAGACTATTAATAAAGGAAATGATAAGGGTGCGTTTAGTTGGAGAACAAATTCTCTTATTTTCTATCTTTAGTTTTGTAAAAATTTGGAAGGAAAATTAATCTTCACAAAACACTTGAAAATATAAAAAACGCGTTTAGTTGATGTTTCTATTTTCTGTTTTGAAGAAAGGGAGAGAGAGTTGAGGGCTACAAAGGAAAACAAGGAAATCAACTAAAATTTGTTTTGTAATTTTCCTTGTTAAGTTAGGAAATAGAAGATTTGTGTTTTGCAAAACATTTTGTTGGAAAACGTTGATTTGAACACGATCTCTGTTTTCCTTGTTTTTCACAAAATATTTTGTGAAAAACAAAGGTGTTTTCCCTCAACTAAACGCAACCTAAATCTTTCAACTAGGTGTTTTTACTTATCCTTCTACATTTAAGATAGTGATAAGTGTTAAAATAAATGATGGAGATTAAAAGAAATGGACTGTGAATTACACTTGTCAATTTTTAAATGAACTAGAAAGATAATTAAGATGATTTAGTAGGAATAAATAGCAATGCTCTATTAATAACCTATCCTTGTCTGGATATTAAGACATGACTATGTTGTAATAACTTGTACTTCATACGTCAGAAAATTGAATTGTGTGGATTGAAACGCATGTGATTATGTAAACGTAATATGACTCGTACCTTTCATGCACAGGGAGAAGATTTAGGGGAAAAGGAAGAAACAAAAGAAGATGATGAGGATGAAATGAAGAGATATGGTTGCATGTGCAAGCAAAAGAGTGGATGTTTGTCTTTCAAGAATATGTGGTTAAAAAAGAAAAGATCAAATAAAATAACTTAGCAACAGAGAAATGTTTAAGAAACAATAATGTATCGAGAAAAAAATGTTGTGGATCATAGCTTTGATCGACAGTATCAGTACATGAATCATGTCGTCATGATTTCTAAGTTTCGTGAAAAGTGTAATAGTATTTCGTTTAATTTGTCTACGAGAATGCCATCGTATTCTCTAGTGTCTCCGAGGATAATTCGTTAACTTGTCATCATGGCCGGATATTAGGGTGTGCGGAGTGATCGACCGCACAGGGCCCCAAAATTTTGAGGGCCTCCGATGTTATGATACATGACTGATTTAACTATTGGTAATTTTGATAAGAATGTGTTCTAAAACTTAAGATTTTAACCTTATATAAATGAAAAGTGGATTATGTTCAAGTGATTTAAAGAGAAAAGTCAAAAAAGAAAATAAAAGAAAAACATAGAGTTGCAGTTATGAAAGGCTCGAGAAGATGGTAATGATAGGTAATAGTCACTTTGCACCCTAAAGTTTGTAGAATTTACACAATTCTCTTTTTCTTTTAGTTTCATTCTTAAGTAACTACAAATGAGTCTACAAAAATTACATTTTAAACCCACGTTTTGGAAAGCTGTTAAAATTGTCCAGATTTTTCTTTTATACATTTTTATAAAATGATTTTAAATGTGGCCCAATAATATTAACGTGATAAATATAGAGATGTCATACACGGTTGTTTTTAAGTTTTTGGACATATTTAGGTCTTTGCGGTTGTTCGAGAGGCCAATCTGATCAACATGGCACAGGGCCCCCAAAATCCACGGGACGGCCCTGCTTGTCATATTACGGTAAATTTACTATATATTACTAGAAAGCAAAATCCAATAATAATTTATTTATAATAATAATAATAATAATAATAACAATAATAATAATAATATATTATTATTATTATTATTATTACTATTATTTATTATAAAACATCACTTTCATTAAAAACAAAACCAACCATAGGATTACAAGAAATTAGTGAGGAACCTCGAAACAATCTGAGCTCCCACACCTTTGTCAATAGCAAAACTAATCCTATTGAAGATATGAATTGCATGCTTATGGTATTGGATGCTTCATTTCATAAATTATTTTCTTCGCAACGGAGTATACCTTCTTAAGGAATTGCATATATATCTCTTCAAAGAATTATAATTACGAATATATTCTTCTAAAATTTAAATTACGTATATATCCTTCATAGACATTAAATATTACATATATAACCAATTAATTATTTTACATATATTTAAAACCAAAATATACATGATAATTATAATTTAAATATAAAATATCCATTATACCCTTGTCCTTGACATTCTGAGGCTAATTTTCTTCTTCTTGGATATACGACTCAAACAAATGTTAGTTTTTCTTTAATTTTACAGTTTTAATTTTTCCAGTTTTACACAAAATCCTTTCTTTTGGGTTTAACTGTAGGGTTATATCATTTATGTAACGTGTAAGTGTGAGGTTTTGACCTGCGCATGGTCTAATCCATTAATATGGCATGCAAATTATAAAACTTATACATTTGTTGAAGAACATATCACAGAAGCTTTTTTTGGCTCGTCTTTTTATTGGTAAGTCCATGTCCGGATAAAAGAGTGTGTACCGGACTCGGACTGTCTCTAACTTATCTCTCACGTTCTTTCTCATTCATCGGCGCTCCGGCAACCAAAAAAAACCGATCAGCGAAACTAGCCCGATTCGACACCGAAATATCTATAGTGATTTGTGTGAGTGAAAGCACAGTATCATCTACAGCAATGGATTATTTAAATAGGTCTAGAGTTTCTTTGTGAAAGGGATAAATATTTTTGTTGTGGTGTGTGGTTGTATCCTTATCATTTGTTACACGGTACTACTCTCTTTTATTCTCAGCCACATGTTGGTTATTTGTTATGGTTTAAAATGTTTTTTTTATCATTGAATTAGGTTGGCGTTTTTTTATCTTCTGGGTTTGCTTTATTTAATGATATAATCGATGCTGGTAGATCTCAAGGTGGTTATCTGTTATGATTTAAAGTGTTTTCTTCATCATGGAGTTAGTTTACTTTTTTTTATCTTCTGGATTTGCTTTGTTTCATGACATAATTGATGTTGGTAGGTCTGAAAGTGGTTATTTGTTATGGTTTAAAATGTTTTCATGATTGAGTTAGTTTAGTTTTTTTGAACTCCTGGATTTGCTATGTTTCATGAGATAATCGATGTTGCTAGGTTCGGAAATGGTTATTTGTTATTGTTTAAAGTGTTTTGTTCAGCATTGACATAGGTTGGTTTTTTTTTCTTCTGGATTTTTTGTAGTTCATCTGATAATTGATGCTACTATTGGGTTCAGTAAATACCTAAACCCCTTAAATCTAGGATTTGAATAGATAATACCCTAAGTGTTTAGACCGTTAAACACTAACAGGTCACTGAGTGCGTAGTCTCTCAGTGAGCCATCTTCAGGATACTCAGTAAGAGACGAAGAAGAAGTCTCTACACTCAGTAAGGCGGAACTTAAAGGGTGAAGACTAAGTCAAGAAGAAGATGGTGGATTCAGTGAGTGATGAAAATAACTCACTGAATCCCTAAACTCCTCACCAACTACTTACACTGAAGACAAACTGAAGTAGAAGACTGAAGACAATGAAGACTGAAGAATGAGCGGGACAAGGCGGGATAAGTTTGAATCAGATAAGACGAAGTCCGTATCAACCAAAGTCAACTTTCCCAGAATGGCAAACTATCAGGCTCAGTGTCATCACTGACTTATGGAAAGCTGCCTTGTCTCTTACTTGATATAGTCTTACTAAACAGAGACAAAATACATCAGTAGTTTGTCTTCTGCAAAATGACAGTTTATCACTTAGGATAGAGTTAAAACTCATACTTGTATAAATAGCATAAGAGATGGAGTGAAAGATCAAGCTTGTGAATTGTAAAACACACATACACAAGCTATCTTTCACTCCTCCAAATACAACTCAGTCCCTGAGATAGGTCAGTGGTTCCATAGTAGTTGTGTTCAGACTTAGCCTGAACTTAGTGAGGAGTACCAACCCTTTGTCATTTCAATCCCAAGTACTATTCCGCAAGTACTTGGGTAATGTATTCTTTTTTATTGACTTCTAATAAAGAATATTATGTTGAAAATTTATTAGTGTGTTTTGCTTACATCTTACTTCAGTCATTGATTCACTATTATCTGTTTTTAATACTTAACTATTTTTTTCAATAGTGAATAGGGAACAACAAGTGGAATCAGAGAAAGGCTGGTTATAAAACCTTTTTTTTAAGCCGCTCTAAAACGTTTTTAAATCAGGATCCTAATGGCTGAAATTGATGTACCCCAACTAGTCGATAAAAAGGGTGGAGCTTATTCAGCTGTTGCCCCTAGACTTGAAGTTGGTAAATTCAACAAATGGAAAAAGCGTATGGGATGGAACCTTATTATATCAAGTGTATACAAGAAGGTCCATTTATCCCAAAGACTGGTGAAGGTTTTCCTAACCCTGAAGCTCAGTGGACTCAGGATGAGAGGAGAGTGTTCAACCATGACCAAAGACTCAAAAGTATCATCATATCATGTCTTCCTGATGATATTATAGAGTTAGTCATAAGCTGTAGTACAACTAAACAAACTTAGGATGACCTGGTCCACAGTCATGAAGGTCCTTCTGATACCAAGGAAAACAGGATAATGGACCTGAAACTTGAGTATAACACCTTCAGGGCTAAGGACTCTGAAACTCTGTCTCAAACTTACACCCGATACAAAACTTTGCTAAATGAACTGTCAAATGATGGTGTTAAGTTGTCCAAACATGAAACAAGTGGCTGAATTTCTCTCAGGGTCTTAGGAATGCTAATCATATCCAAAATCTTGAACTTCCTGAAATTTATGGGAAATTTGTCTATGAGGAAAACCTCATCAACAGACGATACCCTGACTTAAAGAAGTCTCAAGAAGTCAAGATGTCCTTGGCCACCACTTCAACACCAATATCTACTGCTTTTTATTCCAACAGTGTGGTTCAAGATTTTCAGGAGAATTCTGATGATGAGCCTGATGAGAGATCAAGTGAGGAGTACCTTAATGACCTGAACATTGAATTTCAGGAAATGGCACTCTTTGCTAACTCTCAGAGGTTTATAAAAAGAAACAAAGTTTTTTCAAATGCTAAAGCAAATGAGGACACTGAATGCTTTAAGTGTCATAAAAGAGGTCATTTTGCCAAAGATTTTTTTTCAAAAACAATTTCTGAACCCTCTTATAAACCATCAAGGTCAAATCAGCCCTCAGGCTTTAGCAAATTTCAACCAAAAATCTATCAGTCTCATCAAATTTTTCAAAACAAGTCTGACCAAAGTAAAACTGTTGATTTTGAAGCTAAGTACAGGAAAGTCAAAGCCAAGCTAGCACTGCTTGAGCCCACTCCCTCAGAAACAACAAACACTGTTAAATCTGTGCAGGGTAAAAACAAGGGCCTCGTTGCTGAAATCTTCGACTGGGATGAAGAGCCAGTCTCCTCAGACGATGAAATGGTGCAAGTCAGTGCACTGATGGCTCTCTCAGAAGAGGACAAGCTAGCTGTTGGAAAAAATCATGCCAGGAATGGAGAATGGGTCAACATCACAACGAAGAAGGTAAATATTTAGCTTTCTATGGATGATGACTGTGATTCGCAGTCTTATATGAACTATATCAAAGTTTACCTTAAGTTTGTAGAAGAGCAACGATTAAATCTTTTTTCAAAATATAACAAACTAAGTTTTGAACTGAACAAGTGTAGGGATGAACTGCTTCTTTTAAAACAAACTAAGCTTGAGGCTATCACTTTGAAAATTCAAAACACTGAATTAGTTAAAAGAAATCAGGCTCTTCAAGATGAACTTAAGAAAGAAAAGGATATCATTTCTAGTTGGACTGCTAGGAATCCAATGGTCTTTGATGTTGTGGGAGCCCCAGTAGCAAAAAGAGAGTCATAGGTGAAGATCATCTCCCTGACTCTCACGACAAAGACCAGTCTCCCAAACCATTTGTGTCTGGTGGCATGATTACCAATGTGTTGACTATTCCCAAGCCCAGTGATTGGATTGAACGGGTTAATCCTGAGAGTAAGCTTCCAAATTTCGATTATGGAAGAATACTAGAGCCTGAGAGTCAAGCTCTTAAGAGCATGCTTGGACTCCCTGATGTGCCCAGTAGTACTGAACATATCTCTGAGTCTGAAGCAAAATCTAATGCACCGCTTCCACCCCTGAAACCTCTTCAGGGTGCTACTCCTAGCTCTGAGCTTACTCCATTACAATTCAATCCTCACTCACCAAAAGAAAGGTCTGGACTTGGTAGAACCATCCTAAAAAGACCATCAAAACCAATTCAACAAGAATCTACCCCCAATGAGACTTCCACATCCTCTGTCCCCACTGAAGCTGACCAAATTCAGCAACTGACTAAACTTGTGAGGAAGCTAACTGATAAGATAGAATCCATCGAAAAGGACCCTGAATCAATCAAGGAAACAAAGTCAGCCTCCTCTAGTTCCTCAAAGTCAAAAGCCACCACCAAACCCAAGCAAAAGTGTGATCTATGCCACTATACCAGTCATACCACTAACAACTGTTATAGAATCCTTTTTGGTATGATCTGCAAAAAGGATGATCACAGAACTTCTGATCACTTACAATATGTAAGTTCACTCAGTAAAGCAAATGTGACACACGGTAAATTTTCACTAAAAATTTAACTGATACTTAGTAATTTATTATTACTAAGCCTAAGTCATTAAGCATGCATAAGCTTTGCCTGATCATTCGAGTAGTGAACTCGCATACAGTAGATAACTGCATAACTTTGCATTCATATCATTTTATGAATATTTCATTTTGTCTTATGATTTAAATTGTGAGACGAGAGGTTATCTCGTTTTCCTCAGTGACCGACCCACTCGTGCCGACACTATGATAAGGGCAAACAAAGCAAATAATAAACCCCCGTAATGGAAAATATTACCAAGATAATAATATTTCTGAAGCATATCTAGAGAATACTACAAACTATCGAACTTATTATTTCAGTCACAGTTTTATAACGCGGGACACCAACATGCTTAATGCAACATTTACCTTAAAGTATAACACTTTGTAATTTAAAGTATTGAAACAAACATAAAATTGTACAAATTGATTTAACAAAAACATAAAACACAATTACCTGCCCTACATACCACCGCCTCTCTTTCTTTTTTTTTTTCGTTTTGTCGTTACCTATCCCCACAAAGTTCCATCAATATCTCTCTCTCTCTAAAAAGAGATATCATCCCTTCCCAAGGAAAACACAAGAGAGATAACAAATCTTTCTTCATCTCCTACCTCTGCGCCTCTCCTAGGCCGAATATCACCAAAAGTAGATAACCCAACATATTCTTCCAAATATTCCTCATCTCTCATACCATATTCATGTAAGTTTTGGCTTCCCCAAGCTCTTTTGGTGCGCCGCTGCTCTTCAAAGGAATCCAAGAAGATCAAGGTGAATCACAAAACAAATCTTAACACCAATCCAAGAAATCGTTTGGTTTTGGAAGTAAACCATTTTTAGCTTCAAACAAAGGAGCAAGGTGTAAGGGCTTGGTCAAGACTTCCTTTTTTATTTTCTTTTTATGCAACTCGAGAGACTAAGGGCTCACACAAAGCAAATCTCAATCCACCACAAAAGAATAGTGTTCTTAAGGGTGCTGTAAAACTATTGGGTTGTTGCTCGGATTCGAATTGGAGGTTTGGTTTGTGTGGAGCTCTCGAGTCAGCCTTCATCTTTGTCATTTTCGCCTCACTTACATAAGGTTCATCTTTGATTCTTTTCCTTGTAGATTATTGTACTATAAACGTGGTTAATGAAATGTAAATGGTGAAATCTTGTTTTAATTTTCGATGTCTAAATAAGGTGTTTGGCGTTACCTAAATGTCACTTTGATATGATATATGGTTAAGGTCACTTGAGTTTTGAGTTAGTCATTGTTTTGGATGGGTTAGTTTTCTGTCGAGGGTAATGATAAACAAGCAAACTAGGCGCTAAGAATTAGAAAAGTCCGAGTCTCATTGGCATACGATTTTAGACTTGTTGGTAACCAGTTTATGGTCGTACTCGCAATGAAAATGGCAAGCTAGATATTCCCTTGAACTATTGTCAAATCTTGTGATATTGAAAGTCTAATGCCCCCTTAGCAAAGTGATAAAAACGTTTTGGGTCAAAAGGGAGAAAAAAAAACACCACTGTGGCTATCACCACGGTGGTATAATCCTTCTTTTTTCTGAAGTGGTTTAGTCAAGACTTGTTAGAGACAAAACTCATTCCTAGTCAATTCTCCTTGTGTTAACTTATTTTCCATAAGTACCCTCAAAAAAAAAAAAAAGCATTTTTGAAAATGTATAGCGAGTCGACAAACTCACTTTGGTGGTGCCACTGTGACGAGGTCATTTATCCTCTAGTCGAGAAGTATCAGCTTCACAAGTCGGAACATGCTTGGGTCCAGTTATGCTAAATGTGTACTGCGAGAACAAAGGCTCTAGTATTAAAACTTATATGTGAAATATGTCAAAACAAAATCTTGCTTAAAAGTTGTCCCCTGTATTCATTTTGTGTTGGGCCACAGCCCATGGATTTCCATGAGGGTACATTTATTTAACAATGGGCCGAAGCATGCCCCCTTTGTACAAGCCCCACTTCGGGCCTAGACCCAACTGTGGTACCCTATTTTTATCAACGCAGGGCCACATCCCATCGTGGTTCGGATGTTCGTTTGGTAGTCCAAGCCAAACCGCAAAAATAAACTCAAAGTGTGTAATCGGAAGCCAAACTATGAACCAAAGACTCATTCCCGAATATCTTTCTTTTCACTTCGTATGTATTGTCTTAACGCCGATATGTACACTAGTGGTAATTTAACTAAAAATGTATAAGAGCGTGGCATGAGCAACAATCATTTTAAAAACATGGTGCAAGTTGTAATGTACGTCAAAAATTAACAACGCTGTAGGTGTGTCAAATGAACTTTCCACTAAAACTATAGATTAAGGTCAAATTTCTATAAGTAGACAAGGATCACTATATTATTTTATAATCCATAAAAATTGAAAGTCTTCAAAATTTACTCAAGTACTTTCTAAATACAATTAGAAAATAACTCAACCATATATGAATAATTTTGACAAAACCATTTTGTGTCAACTTAAATAAGTGTATATACATTTATATACTTACTAGTGGAACATCGTAATTAATTGTTTAAATCAAACTTTGGATTTTAAAACCATATTAATGTCAACAGGAAAAGTATATACATACTCCGTATACTTACTAGTGAAGCCATTTTAATGATTTTTACAAACCTATGACTTGTACTAACACAATTATAAAAATCATTGAACCATTTTAAGTAAGAAATACTTAAAACAATGAACTAAAACATTGCCCTCCTTATCTAGGTCGCGTGTCGGTGCCGCTCCACAACCATCACTAATCCCACATTTGGATTGCACATTTGCTAAGGTGAGTTTCATAGCCCCACTTTTACTTGATAAATTGTTTTATACATTTTGGGGTGAGAGATATGCAAAACATTTTATGGACCAAAACTATTACATGATTACTATTACGTGCTTTAGCCTAAGCCCCTATGTCCCTAGAAAATGCCCTATTGAGGGTGACTCCTCCGTTCGGTTGGTCATGCTTAGGCCAAAGCGAAACGTATACCATGTCGGAACCAAGTGTTGAGGGACAAAACACTTGCTATGGGCCCCTATATCGTATGACATCTTTTAGCATACAGAAACTGTCGTAGTATCGGTTGCATGAACTTAGAGCTAACGTAATAGACATTCATCCATATATCATTATATTCGTTGTAATGATTATATGACTTTGCTTATGGTCCGAACTTACTATTTAAACTTAAACCTATGAACTCACCATCTTTTAGCTGACCTTTTAGCATATTTTCTCAGGTGTTTAAGTTATGTTCATGAAGACAAGGCAAGAAGCGGATGTATGGTCGTAGTAGTATTAAAGAAGTGTTTTTACACAAAAATGATGTTTTTACATTGGGACCACTAAAACTATTGGGATGTGCCCATTTATTTAAACTATGTTGTAAGAAAATGTTTTAAATCTATTTTATGAAATCAAACGGAGTATGTATTCCGTTCTTTATTTCTTGTGTTATGATTCATCAATCCCGTAACGCTCCCGAATAACACGTATGCTTCCGCTAAACCAAATTTAGGGGTGTTACAGATTGGCATCAGAGCCAAGGTTATAGAGAACTAGGTACATATAAACCCTAAACTATAACTACTTTTCACTAAAAACATCATACTACGACCACCGACTGCCGCTTGCCTTACTTGCCATTTTACTTAGAGTTTATCTAAATAGGACTACATGTTTTATTTCCTATTTACTTATGCACTATTTCATATTCATTATGAGCATATTTTTCCACATACTTACACATATGCACCGTCTTGTCACAGACTATGCCTTCACCAGCCTTCACTCACGATGTTCAGGAGGATATCCTACTAGCTCACTCACCTACCACCCGTCAGCTTGCACACTTAGCCACTGATCCGTATATTCAGGCCACATTAGCAGCTCAGCCAGTTATTGCACCTACTCCATCTATACCTACCCTTACCACCACTCCATCAGCTTTGTTGACGCGCAGGCAAAAACCCCGCATGATTGTGAGAGTGCCTGGATATCGAGAGCGGTATTCATTTGTGCCTGCACTAGCTTCTCAGATGACCCGTGCTGCTTGCATGGGTCCTTCTACTACTTCAGAGTCACTGACACCATCATCTACTGAGTCACCACCTCATCAGAGACTCCGAAGATCTACTGATTCCTACTGCACCCGGAAGAAGATCCAGAAGAGGATCCTGAGGAGGAACTACCAGAGCCTATGCCTACTGAGAGTGTCCCTGGACATGTTAGCAGCAGCAGATATGGATATACTAGGTCTAGAGATTGTCCATAGCATTCAGGAGCTAGGACAAAGCTCCAGGATGGCTCAGAGATTGAGCGATGACATGGACATTGATGCACCATTTGGATTGGGACAGAGAGCTGCTTTCCTCCGTAGCCAGGAGGAAAGTAATGAGATTACTTGGAGAGATATTGATTGTGTGATCAGTTCTGTACCACACATCGCCAGTCCGAGCTATAGTCCATCATCACCTTCATTCATACCATCAGCAGCAGACATGGAGCGCCTTGCACGCGCCACTAGACAACTTAAGACCATTGAGGAAGCTGCACCGGTTGAGGCACAGCCCGAGCCAGACTTATCAGGATCTCCAGATGGTGATCTGACCCTCACTGAGAGGATATTTATTCAACTGGACTCCCATGAGACTCTGCTAGGAGTCCATACTGATCAGCTAGAGAGAGTCGATCCAACACGCTTGCAAGCTTGCGAGCAGCGTGTTGAGGGTTTGGACCGAGTTACTGATGTATTGTTTGAGAGCATGGAGCTCGAGAGACACGAGCGGATTCGACCGGTCTTAGGATTGAGACTCGGTTGAGGATGTCGAGAGTTGGACAGCATAGCACGAGCCTTGGGCAGAGGTCAAGCTCAGATGTACGGACGACTAGAGGAGCTAGAGCGCGTCCAGTGGATGGCTAGAGATACTGCCAGAGAGGAGTGGCAGAGGACTACTGGTTTAGAGTCTACGTTAGCATCTCAAATGAGACGTATCGCGAGTTTAGAGGATACATAGCGAGAGCTGATTGCTACCATTGAGCGACTCCGTACCGAGCGTGGATATCCCTAGATATGATTTCATGATGTATCACACTAAACTGGATTTATAACAGTTAGTGTTAGTTATCACTCTTGTACTTCAGTTTATATTTCCGTTGTATTTCCGTTGTATTTCTGTTGTATTTCTGTTGTATTTCGGTTGTATTCCAGCTAGTATCTCATCATGTACTTTAGGAACCTTGTAACCGAAGTTCTATCTATGTCAAACTTATTTTCCTACCCAATTGTCTCTTCCTTTATAGATCGCTCATATGATCTACAATATTTACACTATCAATTGGCACTTACCTTGTTTAAAAGGTTACGTATCTCATTACCTTTCTTACTGCAGAAATACCGCCAAAACGAAGATCGAAACATACCAACCCTGGTGGAGCTTCCAATGCTCCTATTCCAGCGAGGGTTACTCGCAACCAAGCTGCAAACGCTGCTATTCCAAACAGAGTCACACACGATCAGACTGCTGAAGCCACTACTCCTGCTAGGGCTACTCCAATCCAACCTGTCATGAATCAAGCCATGATTGACCAACTAGTCAATGAGCGGGTGAACGCCGCTTTAGCTGCAGCTAATCACTCGTCTACTAATGCTGGAACTTCGAGACCACCCACTCACAGCCGCACTTGTACTTATCAAGACTTTCGTAAAACCATGACTGGAAGCTTTAGTGGAACCGAAGGAGCTGTCGGTCTGACTAGATGGATCGAAAAGCTCGAGACTGTGTTCCGAATCTGCAATTGTGAAGAAGAGTCTAAGGTTAAGTATGCATCATTCACTTTCACGGATGCTGCTTTGACCTGGTGGAACAATTTTCTGAAATCTGCTAGTTTCGATGTTGCCTATGCCATGCCATGGGAGAACTTCAAGGAAATGGTACTTCGAAAGTACTGTCCTCGTAATGAGATTAAGAAGCTCGAGCATGAGTTTTGGAACCTCAAGGTTCAAGGCACCAATATGGCTGCTTATAATCAGCGATTTCAAGAACTAGCCTTATTGTGTCCTGAAATGGTCCCCACTGAGACTCGATTGTTAGAGAGATACATCGGAGGACTGCCCCAACCTATCAAGGGCAATGTCACCACTTCTAAGGCTGCTGATCTTCATGAAACTATCGAGGTAGCCAACAAACTCATGGACCAAGTGATTGAGGATTCCATGGACAAAGTGGTTGACAATAAGAGGAAATGGGACGACCATTCTCAAGGATACAACAACAATGAATACCGTGGCAACAACAGTAGAAACAACAGCAACAATCAAAGCAAGAGACAAAATGTTGCTAGAGTTTATGCAGCGGGTATTGGGGAAAGGAAACCGTACTCAGGGACTGCACCATTGTGTAATCGATGCACACTGCATCACAAAGGGCAGTGTACAGTAAAGTGCCGTAACTGTCAGAAAATCGGACACTTAACCAGGAACTGCAGGTCCAAATCATTGGCGACGGTTCAAACAGCTCCAGCTTAAGACCCAAAAGCTAATATAACTTGCTTTGGTTGTGGTGAGAAAGGGCATTATAAGAATGAATGCCGAAAGACCAGAAACCAAGGCCATGAAGGAAACCGAGGAAATCTAGGAAGCCATGGGAATGGCAGGATTCAGGGAAATGTTGGACAGACGAGTAATCAAGGAAACGGCGAGGAACTTCGTGGAAGAGTCTATGCCGTAACCAAAGTGGAAGCTCAGAAGACCGAATGTTGTGACGGTTACGTTCCTTATAAATAACCGTTATGCATCCATATTGTTTGATACGGAGGCCGATAGGAGTTTTGTTTCTAATACATTTAGTCCACTACTCGATATTGCCCCAACTGCATTAGGAAATGCATACAACGTGGAATTAGCTAACGGTAACGTAGAAAGGGTAGATACCATCATAAGAGGTTGCACCCTTAACCTGTTAAACCACCCGTTCAATATCAACTTGATACCAGTAGCATTAGGTAGTTTCGATGTTATCGTCGGAATGGATTGGTTAGCAAAATATCATGCTGCCATCATTTGTGCGACGAAACTAGTCCAATTACCCCATGGAAATGAAGTCCTAACAATAGAAGGGGACAGAAGTGACAGAAGAAGCGTTTCAAGATTGCATGTCATTTCCTGTACCAAGGTGTTAAGGTGTATCGAGGAAGGATGTCATATCTTCCTAGCACAAATCACCGGAAAGGACGAAAAAGAAAAGGAAGAAAAACGTCTAGAAGACGTACCAATAGTGAGAGAATTTCCTGAAGTCTTTCCCGAAGATTTGCCAAGACTCCCGCCGACCCGACAGGTTGAATTCCAGATCGATTTAGTGCCTGGTGCCGCACCTGTGGCAAGAGCACCTTATCGATTAGCTCCAACGGAACTCCAGGAGTTATCAAACCAGTTGTCAGAACTTTTGGAAAAAGGATTCATTAGACCGAGCTCATCACCATGGGGAGCACCAGTCTTATTCGTCAAAAAGAAGGACGGAACTTTCAGAATGTGCATCGACTATCATGAGTTGAATAAACTAACCATTAAGAACCGCTACCCACTACCGAGAATCGATGACTTATTCGATCAACTTCAAGGTTCAAGCGTTTATTCAAAAATCGACTTAAGGTCCGGATACCATCAGCTAAGAGTTCGGGAAGAAGACATTCCCAAAACCGCCTTCAGGACTCGTTATGGACATTACGAGTTCCAAGTCATGCCTTTTGGGTTAACCAACGCACCAGCTGTGTTCATGGACCTCATAAACCGAGTGTGTAAACCCTACTTGGATAAATTTGTGATCGTATTCATTGACGATATCCTAATTTATTCCAAGAGTGTGAAAGAACACGAAGAGCATCTTAGACTGATCTTGGAATTATTGAAGAAGGAAGAGCTGTATGCAAAGTTCTCGAAGTGTGAATTCTGGATACCGACTGTACAATTCCTAGGTCATGTGATCGACAGTCGGGGTATTCATGTAGATCCCACTAAGATCGAGTCAATAAAGGATTGGGCGACACCCACAACTCCTACTGAAATACGCCAATTCTTAGGACTCGCTGGATACTACAGAAGATTCATTGAAGGTTTCTCAAAGATTGCCAAATCTTTAACCAAGTTAACCCAGAAAAACACCAAGTTTGACTGGGGAGAAAAAGAAGAAGAAGCTTTTCAACTCCTTAAAGAAAAGTTGTGTAGTGCACCTATCTTGGCCTTACCGGAAGGTTGTGAAGATTTTGTTGTTTATTGCGACGCTTCACACAAGGGGCTAGGAGCGGTGTTAATGCAAAGAGAGAAAGTGATAGCATACGCTCTCGCCAGCTGAAGACCCATGAGAAAAGCTACACAACACACGACTTGGAGTTGGGATCAGTCGTGTTCACACTCAGAATTTGGAGACACTATTTGTATGGCACGAAGTGTGTCGTATACACCGATCACAAAAGTCTACAACACATTTTGGATCAAAAAGAGCTGAACATGAGACAACGCCGATGGTTAGAATTACTCAGTGATTATGACTGCGAGATTCGTTACCATCCGGGTAAAGCGAATGTAGTTGCTGATGCTCTCAGTAGGAAAGAGCGACCACAACCTCTTAGAGTCAGATCCTTGGGTATGACAATTAGTTCACCACTTCCAACCAAGATTCTTGAGGCTCAATTGGCAGCACTCAAAGAGGAAAATCGTCCGAATGAGAACCTTTACGGAATGCCAGAAAGTGAAAATGGATTCGTGAAAAGGTCGGATGGAACTTTGTGTTTCAAAGAGCGAAGTTGGATACCACTCTACGGAGGAATTCGCGACATTATTATGCACGAATCCCACAAGTCTATATACTCCATACACCCGTGATCCGACAAAATGTCCCTTGATCTGAAGAAATTGTACTGGTGGCCCAACATGAAAGCCGACATTGCAACATATGTCAGCCGGTGTTTAACATGTTCAAAGGTTAAAGCTGAACATCAGAGACCCTCAGGCCTACTAGTACAACCCGAAATTCCCGAGTGGAAATGGGAACGTATAACAATGGATTTTATCACTAAGTTACCTAAAACCTCTAAAGGCTACGACACTATTTGGGTAATAGTTGACCGTCTCACCAAGTCAGCACATTTCCTACCGATGAAAGAAAGTGATGGAATGGAAAAACTTGCACAACTATACCTGAAGGAAATCATCGCATGGTGTACCAATTTCTATCATTTCAGACAGAGATAGCCGTTTCACCTCAAACTTCTGGAAATCACTTCAAGATGCTTTAGGGTCTAACCTCGACATGAGCACCGCTTACCATCCTCAAACAGATGGACAGAGCGAGAGAACAATCTAAACACTGGAGGATATGCTAAGAGCATGTGTGATAGACTTTGGAAATGGCTGGGATAAGCACTTGCCACTAGCTGAATTTTCTTACAATAACAGCTATCACACAAGTATCAAAGCCGCACCATATGAAGCACTCTATGGTCGGAAATGTAGATCACCTGTGTGCTGGGCCGAAGTTGGAGAAAGTCAACTTACTGGTCCGGAGTTAATCCAAGAAACTACTGAGAAGATTGTACAAATAAAAAACCGACTGCAAGCAGCTCGAGATCGTCAAAAGAGTTACGCGGATAAAAGGAGGAAACCACTTGAGTTCCAAGTTGGAGATAAAGTTATGCTCAAAGTTGCGCCATGGAAGGGCGTAATTGATCTGCGCTGAACTACAGTCAAGCTACCTCACACAAGCCAGCCACTTGTGAATGACTGACCGTAAGAAGCTTAAAACTGCTCAGACACAAATACAATGAAGATCAGAGAATATAGTGAATTCCCGGGTCGTTTAGTCCCAAGGAGACTCAATGGTGTGCAAACACTAGATCAGACGATAGAATGATCACTAAGGATAGTGATCGGAAAGGATTTGGATAAGATAATTACACTACTGAAAAAGGTGATAACTAACAGCGACTTAAATACAAATTAAGAAAATTTAAAAGATAAAAGATATTAAATAAACGCTATCACTATATTTAAAGATCGATGAACGTTTATTTTATAAAACAAAATAACTTAAATAAACTATATTAACTAAAACGTAATCCTAAATTACTTAAAAACGTTATTTAAAACGGAAACGAGCATTACGTTTAAAAATTACGCTGGAGCCAAGCAAAACGTAAAATTTATGAAATAAAAGGCCTACGAATGTAAAACTAATTTTATTACGCATACTATATGATAAAAGAAATTTTTAGAAAAAAGATTTATATTTTTAGACTTTTATATTTTTTATTATGAATTAATTACTATAAAACACTAATTAAATGTTTAAAAATACTAAAAAATAACGAGAAAAATCTGAAACTTTTTGTAAAAATACTTTATACTATTACCAAGCTAAGAAAAGTAAAAATGATGTAACAGCTTATTTCAATAAGCTAGAAATAAGCTGATGAGTTCGTTTAAGCTAAAGAGACAAAATGGGTTATATATTAAAAGTTGCAAGGAATAACCAAGAAAGTCCCAAGGGCAATTGGTATCCAGGTACCCTTCTAACGCGTTCCAAAGGGGGAGGTCTCAGGTTCGAGCCTGCCTACCCCCTTTTTGCAAAAACATTTTATTTTTCAATTTTTCTTTTTGAAACTTATTAAGTACATTAAGATAAGCAATTTCTAAAACTGCAACTTTTTATGAAATACAATAATAAGCTCTGTGAGAGCTTATTTTCTTAACAGTTGGCTTTAAAAGGAAATAAGCAAAAGATATAAAGCCAAGTAGCTTATAAGCTACTCAATAAGCATAAGCTAACTAGAAAATAAGATAAGCAACTAATAAAAAGCTAAAATGACAACTGAGGAAGCATAATTACCAAGAAATAAGCACAAAATAAGCCAAAATAAGCAAAATCTTAAACTGTCACACAGGGGACTATCTAGATTTACTAGGTACTTTTAAGCTAAAAATAAGCACTGAAATAAGCTAGGAAGTGAAAATAAACATTTGGACTAACAAGTTGACCTAATAAGCTTTCCAAAAAGCCTAGTTACTCACTGTAATGTTCACTGATGAGCTTATAGGAAGCTTATGAAGAATAGCTAAACAATGATTAAACTATATACTAGTTAAAATGGCCAAAACAAAAAGCTTATTGCAGGCTTATCAAATAAGCTGCAAATTAGAAAATTAAGCTTGGACTCTCAAGCCAGCTAGGAAAGCTTTCCAAAGAACCAAGTTACATAGGATTTGACAATCTAAAAGCTCTGAGGGGCTTGTAAAATGACCACTCAACTCAGTGCACGTGACATTTTTTGACTTTTTAATTTACAAAACAATTGACTTTTATGAACTTCTGATTTATCTTAAGGACTTAATATGATGTAATAAGCTACTATAAGACTTGCTTAAGCTATATAAACAACTTTTATACTAATATGCATGATTATGCATTCTAAATATCTAACAGATAACAAATAGAGCAAGATTAAATATGATTTTGACTTTTAAACAAATAAAGACTATATTTTAGGCTTTAACTAAGGTATCTAGAGCTAACATGATATAAAGCAACTACAAACAATATCAAGCATACACTGGAAAGCTTCTTAATCAACAATTCCAAACAACCTTTTATTAAACTGTTTTTGCAATTTTCAAAGGCTTTCAAAGATTAAGTTCATGTACTGATTACAGACCTATTATTATCATGTAATGAGACTATTTAAGTATTTAAACAACAACAATAACAAAAAGAACTGGAAATTACAATTATACTAATATGACTGTTAATTTAAGAATTTTAGCAAATACAAATTCTAGAGAGCAAGCAATCTATTTTATTGTACAATTATATTCAATTACAACTCGTAAAACATAAATAACACAAGTATTTAAGCTAAAAGCTATTTATATGATGAAATGCAAATATGCTTTTAAAAAGCTTACAACTGTTTTCCAGCCATAGAACATGAATTAGTGACTTATACCAATCCTAACAAATTTTTCCTCAAAGCTTCTAACCCAGTGATAAATCCACAGATGACCTTGTTTCAGCCTTTGCATCTTCTCCAAAGATTTTTAATTTTTAACTATTTTTAGTGATTTTTGAGTTTTTGCTTCTAAACCGAAGTTTAAGATTTCTAAAAGCTCGAATAAGCTTTCTAGGATCTTATATGGCTTATTCAAATTCAAAACAATAACTAAAAACAACATTGGCAGATTTTGAAATTTTGAACTTGAAAATATGCATAAACTGGAAAGATAATTTAGACTTGAAATTGATGCTTCAAAAAGTTTAACAATACATTAACATTGCCGGAAACGAACTTAAAAGCTTAATATTACACTAGTGTTTGAAAATTAAATGAAACGACATAAACTAAACTATACTACACTACTTTTTTAACTACTACCCTTCAATATCTCGCTTTTCCTCTTTATAATGACTCTTTGAAGTCTTTGCAGATTGTGAGACTTTTCCCACTTCAATTGAACCGTTGATTGGTCAATTTAATCTCCCCGCTTAATTCACCTTTTGGCAAAAAATATCAAAAGTGTATTAGCATTTAATGCTATTTGGGAGGATGTGGAGGTGGAGGGGAGTGGGTAACCAGTTGTTATGTGAGGTGGAAAGGTGTTGGTGAGGTGGTAGCAGCAGTGTCGGGAAGGAGTGCACACGGTGGAGGTTGAAGGGATCAACAGTGACGGCGGGTTATATTTTAAACCGGTTTTATTTAATAACGGGGTTGGGCTAGATTGGTTTTGGGCCCGAGTGGTTTAGGATATGGACTGGATTGGATTTGCGTTTGTATTAATAGCACAAAAGGTCCGTTTGGTTTTATAGTAACACAAGGACTAACTTTGCAATTCCCCGAAAAGTAAGGGACCTGATCATGTAAACTTTCCAAAGTTATAATAAGGACTAAACCTGCCAAATATGGTTAGTACAAGGACAAATGTTTCATAAAATTCCATTTTTATAAGTCCAAGGACTAAAATTGTCAAGTTTGAAACCTGAGGGACCAAACTTGTATTATCTCAAAACGTTTCTCATAAGGACCATTTATGTCAAATATGAATAGTACAAGGTTTATTTTGATCAATTTCCAATTTTAAATTAACCAAGGACTATTTTTGACATTTTTCCAAAGTTGAGGGACTAAAGTTGTCATTTTGTGATTTTTGAATTTTAAAGGGTTTGTTTTGACAACTTTTGAATCTCATGGACCTTAAATGACTTTTTACAAGATTTGAATTTCCAGGGACTAATTTTGACAACTTTTGTAACTTGGGGGACTAAAACTGCCAATTATGCAAACTTGATACGCTTTTTCATCGATTTTGATGTTTTTGTATTTAAAACATATAAAACACTTGTTTGTGATATTTTTATCATTTTGAAGCATTTCGAGTGTTTTCGGATGTTTTTGCATTCTAACAAGATAAAAATGATGAGTAATTAGACACTCATCAATCCCCCACACTAAGATATTGCTAGTCCCTAGCAATGATTTGAGAAAACTTAATGGATTTTATCTCTTTACCAAAAGCCATTACTTCTGGAGTAGCCAATTGTTTTAGTTCAAGTAAGAACTTTGGTACAATGATAACCAAATGATTTTGAGCAAATCATAAACTTTCAACGGTTTTGATTTGTCTTTACCAAAAGCCGTTTGCTTCTGGACTAGCCAACTCTTAGATAAATTATTAATATTATCTTTGGTGAGTCGATTACCAATTATGGATTTCCCACTGCCTTTACCACAAGCCATAAACTTGCGGGCTAGCCAACTCTTCACTTTTTAGGATATGGTGAGTTGAACACCATACAATTTTGGGCAAATTGCAAGCCATAAACGGATTTGAGATATCTTTACCAAGAGCCGTTTGCTGCTGGATTAGCCAATCCTTATGTGGGTTAGACATGGTGGACTGATTACCATTTGTTGTGTTTAGTACATAGTACTTCCACTAAAAAATTTTAAAATTTGGCCATTTTGGGGAAAAAGGGACTAAAAGGGTACATTTATGATCAAATTCGCCAGAATTTCCCCCCCACACTTAGAAATGAATATTGTCCTCAATATTCAAAGTACCTACTGTTATGCGAAACTTAGAACGTATAAAGATAACATTACTAGCTAAGTGTAGAAACACAACAATTATTCTCTTTTTTAATATTTACAATTTTCATTCATTTTTTTTTTTTTGAGATCTACATACAACATGTGGGGCATCCCCCCCACACTAGGGTGGTAGAAAATAGAAAGAAGTCAGAAATATGGGTGAAAACCCATATGACGTGCTACTGTTTTTGATTACCGAGTCACTAGCTTGACTCGACCCCGAATTAATTTGTTCATGGGGAAGTAAGTGGAAGAGACAATCTCCATCGGACTTTCATTCAAGATGTTTGTATAAACATTTGAAGTACGTGAAAGTTCCACACCAATGAGATATACATAGAACCGGCTCAAAAATGATAAATGAAAATGCCGGGATCAAAAATAGTGTCTTCATTCCCAAAGGAGTGAAGAACAGGAGAAGTGACAGAATATATGAAGAAAAGAAAGAAAATCATGATACAAATCATGACTAACTCTTCATCCTCAATAGGAGAATTCATAGTTTCATGAATCTCCTCAGTTAAGCTCGCTTGATCAAGACATAATATGGGTGTGTTTAGATCAAAGTAGAAATTATCATACTCCGGCGGAGATATGATATGAGTGAGTTCATCGGCGAACTCCTCGTGAAGAGAATCAATCACAAGATGTAAGTCTGTGAATTCTTGTTCCATCAGACTCATCACTATCTTCAATCTGAGTATCAAAGAGTGGATTCTCAGAAATTAAAGTGAATTCAGAGTCGAATTCAAATAGAGGATTGGTGAGAGTTGTTTTGAATGTTTCAGGAACAAAGTGATTAATATTCTCTATTGGACTGTTGGGATAAGAAGTGAGTGAACGATCATTATCAATGAGACTTTCAGTCTCTCCCAGATCGGCTTTGAAATCAGAAAGACTATCATTACTTTCCGATGAAAGTGGATTGATGTGAGTGAGTTCATTGGTGAACTCCTCAAGATGATCATCAGACTGTGGGAGTGATGCCTCAACGTACTCGATGTTTTCATGAGAAGTACAATCGTCGCTAACATCGGAGAAAGTTTCAAAATGATCTTTTGAACACTCAAGAGGGGAAATAGAATCACACACATGATCAGAAGTTCCCTGTGACTCTCTCGGGATTGGGACAAGGACCTCAACACTAGACTTTATAAATTCATCCGATTCCTTTTCAGAACAAGTGTCAAGATACTCATCCCCCATGTTCAGAGAGTGAGTGTGAACCTCGGGTGTGATAACAGCAGATTGAGGGAGTTTAGAAGGACTAGCATACATATGTTTTATACTTAACATTTGTTCTTCTGCTAGTAATTCCATCATAGTCTTTTCTCCCTGATTTTCCACGGAAGGAATTTCAACTGATGAATTTGATGAATCTGTACATAATTCACTAATATCAAGGGTAACATCATCATCATCATCATCAGGAATGAAACGGAATCGAGAGCTAGATTTGAATGCTTTTTGTAGTCTAATTGATTCCCTAACAGTGTTTTCAATGGCAATCTGGGAATCTAATTTAGCAGCCCGTTCCTCCGCTAACAATTCTTCCATGGATTTCTCGTGTGACGTAGCCGACTCCTCCTTAAGTTCTTTTAATAACTCAAGACTCTTCAGAGAAGGTCCGTCAGTAGTTTCATGAGGAGTTGCTTGAATCATTTGGTATTGTGGAAGTTGGTCTTGAAACGAATAGTCGTAATTGTTACAAGGAATTGGATTCCCTATTTGACAATCCGAGCTAGAATGAGGACCTCCACAATACTCACAACAAGAAAACCGATGTGGTCGTGAGTCATATGTGTTGTAGTCATAATTGTTATCGTGAACCCGCCATAGACAAGCGTGTTTCCCGATTGACAATCGAACCGAATGTGAACCACCACAGTACTCTCAACAAGTAAAACTGCTGAGTCTCACAGTTAGTGGTAGCTGATGGAATAAATCACAGTGTGTTATGGTAAGAATAGGGATCTTGGTTATAGATGCCCCGTTTCCTGATTCCATCATGCTACAACTGGGGCAATTGCCACCATTATAAGGACCACCACACCATTGACAACCAAGAGGGTGAGGATAAGACATAGAAAGAATCAAAGGTTAACAGAGGATAAGAAATGAAGAATCAAAAAGGTGAGAGGGTAAAGAGGAATATTTTTGGTATTTTTGAAAAACATTTTGATAAAAACAAAGAATGAAAATATTTTTGGATGTTGATAACACTTCAGAAAAAGTGTTAAAGAACTTTTTGGATTTTTGAAAACTTTACAAAAAACTTTTATACAAAAGATGGGGTATGCACAAGAATGGGTCTGAAAAAGGCTAAACACACGCTAAAGCCTCCCCGCAGCCGTAAAATTTGATCTGCATGAACTACTGTCAAGCTACCTCACACAAGCCACCACTTGTGAATGACTGAATCCGTAAGAAGCTTAAAACTGCTCGCATACAAATACAATGAAGATCGAGGATATAGTGAATTCCCGGGTCGTTTAGTCCCAAGGAGACTCAATGGTGTGCAAACACTAGATCAGACGATAGAATGATCACTAAGGATAGTGATCGGAAAGGATTTGGATAAGATAATTACACTACTGAAAAAGGTGATAACTAACAAATACTTAAATACAAATTAAGAAAATTTAAAAGATAAAAGATATTAAATAAACGCTATCACTATATTTAAAGATCGATGAACGTTTATTTTATAAAACAAAATAACTTAAATAAACTATATTAACTAAAACGTAATCCTAAATTACTTAAAAACGTTATTTAAAACGGAAACGAGCATTACGTTTAAAAATTACGCTGGAGCGCAAGCAAAAACGTAAAATTTATGAAATAAAAGGCCTACGAATGTAAAACTAATTTTATTACGTACTATATGATAAAAGAAATTTTTAGAAAAAAGATTTATATTTTTTAGACTTTTATATTTTTTATTATGAATTAATTACTATAAAACACTAATTAAATGTTTAAAAATACTAAAAATAACGAGAAAAATCTGAAACTTTTTGTAAAAATACTTTATACTATTACCAAGCTAAGAAAAGTAAAAATGATGTAACAGCTTATTTCAATAAGCTAGAAATAAGCTGATGAGTTCGTTTAAGCTAAAGAGACAAAATGGGTTATATATTAAAAGTTGCAAGGAATAACCAAGAAAGTCCCAAGGGCAATTGGTATCCAGGTACCCTTCTAACGCGTTCCAAAGGGGGAGGTCTCAGGTTCGAGCCTGCCACCCCTTTTTGCAAAAACATTTTTTTTTTTTCGATTTTTCTTTTTGAAACTTATTAAGTACATTAAGATAAGCAATTTCTAAAACTGCAACTTTTTATGAAATACAATAATAAGCTCTGTGAGAGCTTATTTTCTTAACAGTTGGCTTTAAAAGGAAATAAGCAAAAGATATAAAGCCAAGTAGCTTATAAGCTACTCAATAAGCATAAGCTAACTAGAAAATAAGATAAGCAACTAATAAAAAGCTAAAATGACAACTGAGGAAGCATAATTACCAAGAAATAAGCACAAAATAAGCCAAAATAAGCAAAATCTTAAACGTCAACACGGGACCTGTCTAGATTTACTAGGTACTTTTAAGCTAAAAAATAAGCACCGAAATAAGCTAGGAAGTGAAAATAAACATTTGGACTAACAAGTTGACCTAATAAGCTTTCCAAAAAGCCTAGTTACTCACTGTAATGTTCACTGGTGAGCTTATAAGGAGCTTATGAAGAATAGCTAAACAATGATTAAACTATATACTAGTTAAAATGGCCAAAACAAAAAGCTTATTGCAGGCTTATAAAATAAGCTGCAATTTATAAAATTAAGCTTGGACTCTCAAGCCAGCTAGGAAAGCTTTCCAAAGAACCAAGTTACATAGGATTTGACAATCTAAAAAGCTCTGTAGGGGCTTGTAAAAATGACCAGCTCAACTGGTGCACAGGACATTTTTTTGACTTTTTAATTTACAAAACAGTTGACTTTTATGAACTTCTGATTTATCTTAAGGACTTAATATGATGTAATAAGCTACTATAAGACTTACTTAAGCTATATAAACAACTTTTATACTAATATGCATGATTATGCATTCTAAATATCTAACAGATAACAAATAGAGCAAGATTAAATATGATTTTGACTTTTAAACAAATAAAGACTATATTTTAGGCTTTAACTAAGGTATCTAGAGCTAACATGATATAAAGCAACTACAAACAATATCAAGCATACACTGGAAAGCTTCTTAATCAGAATTCCAAAACAACCTTTATTAAACTGCTTTTTGCAATTTTCAAAGGCTTTCAAAGATTAAGTTCATGTACCGACATTGCACCTATTATTATCATGTAATGAGACTATTTAAGTATTTAAACAACAACAATAACAAAGAAAAGAACTGGAAATTACAATTATACTAATATGACTGTTAATTTAAGAATTTTAGCAAATACAAATTCTAGAGAGCAAGCAATCTATTTTATTGTACAATTCTATTCAATTACAACTCAGAAACATAAATAACACAAGTATTTAAGCTAAAAGCTATTTATATGATGAAATGCAAATATGCTTTTAAAAAGCTTACAACTGTTTTCCGACCATAGAACATGAATTAGTGACTTATACCACTCCTAACAGCTTTCCTCAAAGCTTCTAACCCGTGATAAATCCACGATGACCTTGTTTCACCTTTTGCATCTTCTCCAAAGATTTTTTAATTTTTAACTATTTTCTAGTGATTTTTGAGTTTTTGCTTCTAAACTGAGTTTTAAGATTTCTAAAAGCTCGAATAAGCTTTCTAGGATCTTATATTGCTTATTCATCAAAACAATAACTAAAAACAACATTGGCAGATTTTGAAATTTTGAACTTGAAAATATGCATAAACTGGAAAGATAATTTAGACTTGAAATTGATGCTTGAAAAAGTTTAACAATACATTAACATTGCTGGAAACAGAACTTAAAAGCTTAATATTACACTAGTGTTTGAAAATTAAATGAAACGACATAAACTAAACTATACTACACTACTTTTTTAACTACTACCCTTCAATATCTGCTTCTTTCCCTCTTTATAATGACTCTTTGAAGTCTTTGCAGCATTGTGAGACTTTCCCACTTCAATTGAACCGTTGGATTGGTCAATTTAATCTCCCCCGTTTAATTCACCTTTTGGCGCCAAAAATATCAAAAGCAGGTATTAGCATTTAATGCTATTTGGGAGGATGTGGAGGTGGAGGGGAGTGGGTAACCAGCTGTTATGTGAGGTGGAAAGGTGTTGGTGAGGTGGTAGCAGCAGGTGTCGGGGAAGGAGTGCACACAGGTGGAGGTTGAAGGGGATCAACAGTGACGGGCGGGTTATATTTTAAACCGAGTTTTATTTAATAACGGGGGGTTGGGCTAGATTGGTTTTGGGCCTGAGCTGGGTTTAGGATATGGACTGGATTGGATTTGCATTTGTATTAATAGCACAAAAGGTCCGTTTGGTTTTATAGTAACACAAGGACTAACTTTGCAATTCCTGAAAAGTAAGGGACTGATCATGTAAACTTTCCAAAGTTATAATAAGGACTAAACCTGCCAAATATGGTTAGTACAAGGACAAATGTTTCATAAAATTCCATTTTTTATAAGTCCAAGGACTAAAATTGTCAAGTTTGAAACTCCAGGGACCAAACTTGTATTATCTCAAAACTTTTCTCATAAGGACCATTTATGTCAAATATGAATAGTACAAGGTTTATTTTGATCAATTTCCAATTTTTAAATTAACCAAGGACTATTTTTGACATTTTTCCAAAGTTGAGGGACTAAAGTTGTCATTTTGTGATTTTTGAATTTTAAAGGGTTTGTTTTGACAACTTTTGAATCTCATGGACCTTAAATGACTTTTTACAAGATTTGAATTTCCAGGGACTAATTTTGACAACTTTTGTAACTTGGGGGACTAAAACTGCCAATTATGCAAACTTGATACGTTTTTCATCAGATTTTGATGTTTTTGCATTTAAAACATATAAAACACTTGTTTGTGATATTTTTATCATTTTGAAGCATTTCGAAAGTGTTTTCAGATGTTTTTTGGCATTCTAACAGTATAAAAATGATGAGTATTTAGACACTCATCAGTAATCCGTTTCGGAAAACGTGGAAAGTTAAATCCTCGTTATATTGGACCTTTCAAAATCCTCGCGAGAATCGGGCCGGTGGCATACCGACTCGAATTACCACAAGAACTCAGCTCTGTGCACAACGTGTTTCACGTATGCAACTTAAAGAAATGTCTTTCCGACGAAACTCTTGCCATTCCTTTGGAGGAAATCCAAGTTGACGAAAGATTGAATTTTGTCGAGGAACCCATTGGAATTATGGATAGAGAAATCAAACGGCTTAAGCAAAGCCGCATCCCGATCATCAAAGTCCGTTGGAACTCTCAAAGAGGTCCAGAATACACATGGGAGCGTGAAGACCAGTTCAAGCGCAAATACCCACACCTTTTCGCTACCTCACCAAGAAATCCTAACTGAAAACCGAGGACGGTTTTCTCTTCCAAGGCGGGGAGGATGTGACACACGGTAAATTTTCACTAAAAATTTAACTGATAATTAGTAATTTATTATTACTAAGCCTAAGTCATTAAGCATGCATAAGCTTTGCCTGATCATTCGAGTAGTGAACTCGCATACAGTAGATAACTGCATAACTTTGCATTCATATCATTTTATGAATATTTCATTTTGTCTTATGATTTAAATTGTGAGACGAGAGGTTATCTCGTTTTCCTCAGTGACCGACACTGCACTCGTGCCGACACTATGATAAGGGCAAACAAAGCAAATAATAAACCCCCGTAATGGAAAATATTACCAAGATAATAATATTTCTGAAGCATATCTAGAGAATACTACAAACTATCGAACTTAATATTTCAGTCACAGTTTTATAACGCGGGACACCAACATGCTTAATGTAACATTTACCTTAAAGTATAACACTTTGTAATTTAAAGTATTGAAACAAACATAAAATTGTACAAATTGATTTAACAAAAACATAAAACACAATTACCTGCCCTACATACCACCGCCCCCCCTCTCTTTCTTTTTTTTTTTCGTTTTGTCGTTACCTATCCCCACAAAGTTCCATCAATATCTCTCTCTCTCTAAAAAGAGATATCATCCCTTCCCAAGGAAAACACAAGAGAGATAACAAATCTTTCTTCATCTCCTACCCCTCTCCTAGGCCGAATATCACCAAAAGTAGATAACCCAACATATTCTTCCAAATATTCCTCATCTCTCATACCATATTCATGTAAGTTTTGGCTTCCCCAAGCTCTTTTGGTGCGCCGCTGCTCTTCAAAGGAATCCAAGAAGATCAAGGTGAATCACAAAACAAATCTTAACACCAATCCAAGAAATCGTTTGGTTTTGGAAGTAAACCATTTTTAGCTTCAAACAAAGGAGCAAGGTGTAAGGGCTTGGTCAAGACTTCCTTTTTTATTTTCTTTTTATGCAACTCGAGAGACTAAGGGCTCACACAAAGCAAATCTCAATCCACCACAAAAGAATAGTGTTCTTAAGGGTGCTGTAAAACTATTGGGTTGTTGCTCGGATTCGAATTGGAGGTTTGGTTTGTGTGGAGCTCTCGAGTCAGCCTTCATCTTTGTCATTTTCACCTCACTTACATAAGGTTCATCTTTGATTCTTTTCCTTGTAGATTGTTGTACTATAAACGTGGTTAATGAAATGTAAATGGTGAATTCTTGTTTTAATTTTCGATGTCTAAATAAGGTGTTTGGCGTTACCTAAATGTCACTTTGATATGATATATGGTTAAGGTCACTTGAGTTTTGAGTTAGTCATTGTTTTGGATGGGTTAGTTTTCTGTCGAGGGTAATGATAAACAAGCAAACTAGGCGCTAAGAATTAGAAAAGTCCGAGTCTCATTGGCATAAGATTTTCGACTTGTTGGTAACCAGTTTATGGTCGTACTCGCAATGAAAATGGCAAGTTAGATATTCCCTTGAACTATTGTCAAATCTTGTGATATTGAAAGTCTAATGCCCCCTTAGCAAAGTGATAAAAACGTTTTGGGTCAAAAGGGAGAAAAAAAAAACACCACTGTGGCTATCACCACGGTGGTATAATCCTTCTTTTTCTGAAGTGGTTTAGTCAAGACTTGTTAGAGACAAACCTCATTCCTAGTCAATTCTCCTTGCGTTAACTTATTTTCCATAAGTACCATCAAAATAAAAAAAAGCATTTTTGAAAATGTATAGCGAGTCGACAAACTCACTTTGGTGGTGCCACTGTGACGAGGTCATTTATCCTCTAGTCGAGAAGTCTCGGCTTCACAAGTCGGAACATGCTTGGGTCCAGTTATGCTAAATGTGTACTGCGAGAACAAAGGCTCTAGTATTAAAACTTATATGTGAAATATGTCAAAACAAAATCTTGCTTAAAATTTGTCCCCTGTATTCATTTTGTGTTGGGCCACAGCCCATGGATTTCCATGAGGGTACATTTATTTAACAATGGGCCGAAGCATGCCCCCTTTGTACAAGCCCCACTTCGGGCCTAGACCCAACTGTGGTACCCTATTCTTATCAACGCAGGGACACAGCCCATCGTGGTTCGGATGTTCGTTTGGTAGTCCAAGCCAAACCGCAAAAATAAACTCAAAGTGTGTAATCGAAAGCCAAACTATGAACCAAAAACTCATTCCCGAATATCTTTCTTTTCACTTCGTATGTATTGTCTTAACGCCGATATGTACACTAGTGGTAATTTAACTAAAAATGTATAAGAGCGCGGCATGAGCAACAATCATTTTAAAAACATGGTGCAAGTTGTAATGTACGTCAAAAATTAACGACGCTGTAGGTGTGTCAAATGAACTTTCCACTAAAACTATAGATTAAGGTCAAATTTCTATAAGTAGACAAGGATCACTATATTATTTTATAATCCATAAAAATTGAAAGTCTTCAAAATTTACTCAAGTACTTTCTAAATACAATTAGAAAATAACTCAACCATATATGAATAATTTTGACAAAACCATTTTGTGTTAACTTAAATAAGTGTATATACATTTATATACTTACTAGTGGAACATCGTAATTAATTGTTTAAATCAAACTTTGGATTTTAAAACCATATTAATGTCAACAGGAAAAGTATATACATACTCCGTATACTTACTAGTGAAGCCATTTTAATGATTTTTACAAACCTATGACTTGTACTAACACAATTATAAAAATCATTGAACCATTTTAAGTAAGAAATACTTAAAACAATGAACTAAAACATTGCCCTCCTTATCTAGGTCGCGTGTCGGTGCCGCTCCACAACCATCACTAATCCCACATTTGGATTGCACATTTGCTAAGGTGAGTTTCATAGCCCCACTTTTACTTGATAAATTGTTTTATACATTTTGGGGTGAGAGATATGCAAAACATTTTATGGACCAAAACTATTACATGATTACTATTACGTGCTTTAGCCTAAGCCCCTATGTCCCTAGAAAATGCCCTTTTTCATGAACCGTCAATTCCCCATTGGGAAACGCGAATGTTATAAATAGATCTATTGAGGGTGACTCCTCCGTTCGGTTGGTCATGCTTAGGCCAAAGCGAAACGTATACCATGTCGGAACCAAGTGTTGAGAGACAAAACACTTGCTATGGGCCCCTATATCGTATGACATCTTTTAGCATACAGAAACTGTCGTAGTATCGGTTGCATGAACTTAGAGCTAACGTAATAGACATTCATCCATATATCATTATATTCGTTGTAATGATTATATGACTTTGCTTATGGTCCGAACTTACTATTTAAACTTAAACCTATGAACTCACCAGCTTTTAGTTGACCTTTTAGCATATTTTCTCAGGTGTTTAAGTTATGTTCATGAAGACAAGGCAAGAAGCGGATGTATGGTCGTAGTAGTATTAAAGAAGTGTTTTTACACAAAAATGATGTTTTTACATTGGGACCACTAAAACTATTGGGATGTGCCCATTTATTTAAACTATGTTGTAAGAAAATGTTTTAAATCTATTTTATGAAATCAAACGGAGTATGTATTCCGTTCTTTATTTCTTGTGTTATGATTCATCAATCCCGTAACGCTCCCGAATAACACGTATGCTTCCGCTAAACCAAATTTGGGGGTGTTACAGCAAACTATACCAAAGTTGGTCATCAGTATGCTTCAACCTCCAAATCTGCTCAAAAGTTTAGAGCAAAACCCTTTCCTCCTTGCCCACACTGTGGCTTTAATGATCATCATCCTGATGATTTTCTCATGAACACATGCTGTGATATTTGCGGAAATCCAGCTCATGAGACATCCCAGCATGACAGTGTCATCCAAGCAAGGAGAAGTTCCAAGCAACCCAGAATCACTAAGTCATCCTCAGCCTCCAAATGCAAAACCTGTGGTAGCACAATGCACTCAACCACTGACCATGAGTCAATTGCCAAATTCAAACAGACCTTTAAGCCTAAGCCCACTAGTATGTGGGTCAGCAAGAGAAACTAATCCAGTTTGCTATTTGTGTAGAGACATGCCAGGGAGCCTATTTGGCATCTAGATAGTGGATGTTCAAGAAGTATGACTGGTGTTAAGGAGTATCTGCACAAGTATGTAAAGGAACCAGGACCCAAGGTAGTATTTGGTGATAACTCATCATGTCCCACTGAAGGTTATGGTTCAGTATACTGCAATGGAATATGTTGGGTCTATTATAGATTTGATGATACAAAACAAGAAGAATGAAACATGAAGGACTAAAAGTGACAAGACGAAAAGTACAAAAAGATGGAGGATTTGGAAGATTCTAGAAGATATGCTTAAAAGAATATTTAGTTTCCTAATTGTATTATGATTCCACTTGTAAACCCTAGATGTCTCTAGTATATAAAGAGACATAGGGTCATTAGTTTTAGAGTACGTACAAGATGTAGACGTCTAAAGGTGTGTGTGTGGGAACCTAGGCGTAGGGATTTGGGAAAACGCCTAGGGTTTAGTGGTTTAGTTAGTTAGTGTTAGATCAAGTCTTTGATCTTTATTATTATTTAGCTAGAGATGGTGAATGAAAAACCTTGTTCATAATAATATTGATTCTATGTTTGAATATTCCGCCTTTATTATTATGTGTTCCTAGATATATTATTAGACCTCGTCTAAGAGCTTACAACGATCTTCACATGTGGTATCAGAGCCTGGGGCTCGTAATATCTAGGGATCTATAAGGTTTTCTTGAAGAAGAAAGAAGAAAAAATCGAAGCTGTTAAAAATTCGTAATACTTCTGCAGCACTGTTTTCCAGAAGGCATAACTTTTTATTGAACCGTTGGATCGAGCTAACATTTGAACTGGAGCTTCTTGGTATATCTATCTTTCTCACCGAAGGGATTGTCAATCGGAGCTCTCAATCAGAAGTTATAAGCTGTCGAAGTCTGCTGCTGATTTTTCGTAAGGTTACAACATCACTGTTTTGAAACGATCATAACTTTTTCGTTAACCGTTGGATCGTAACGAAGTTTTGGGTGGATGTTCTCTATATAATCATCTAACTTTCCACCAAATGGATCTTCGATCTGAGCTTTTATGTGAAAGTACTGCTGAAAGTACTGCTGTGTATTTTGAAAGTACTGCTGTGCGTTATTGGTCCCCTACAAGCAAAGTACTGCTTGGACACGAAAGTACTGCTTGGAATTCGAAAGTATTGCTGATTATTGAAAGTAATGTTGTTCTCAAAGTACTGCTCAAGGTACTGCTACTTCTCAAAGTACTGTGAGGAGGTTTCAAAGTACTATTAAATTGAAAGTACTGCTTCTCATATGGTTTTCGATTTAAGGGGAAGTTTGGCATAATTATTGTTATGGTTTTTGGACGAGACACACACAGGTTATTGTTCACACACACAAGGAGTTTGGTGATTTGTTCTTAAAAAGATTTAAAAGCTCGTTTTGGAGATTTATTGAAGAATTGATTACGAAGAGGATTATTTATCACTTATTTGAAGGTGAAGTGGAATTACTTAGTTTGTGTTCTTATCATATAGCTTGATGAATCTAGCAATGTGTGATTTTTCTTATGATGCTCTATGCACACATTGGCTATCACTTGAAGGAGTTACATTGTAGTGCTCAGTGTCTCATACTAGTTGAGGATTTTTGTCAAGGGATTGCGGTCTACTTATATTTGGTGATTCGTATAAGTATGGAGTTCCGTGGATAGTACAAGATTTAAGACACAAGTTTGGGAAATTTTACTTCTTCATCAAGTTCGTTATATTTGGTTTTCTTCACAAGTAATCATTACATAAAGCCTACAGATTTTGAAGAATCATTGATATACATGCATCACTCAAGGGGAAGTGTTTGATTTTTACTATTGTTGATCATTATTACTACTCCTAGTTGAAGTTTTCTACTGTTTTGGATCCATTTTTCTTATGATGCGTAATGGTGGGCGATTTGAAGCATTGGAATTCTTAGATTGGAAGTATGATATTGGTTCGTGGTGGTCAAGATCAAGTTTGCATATGTTCTCTATTTGTTGATAACAAAAAGGGGAAGAGATGTTTGAGTGACATGTTCAAGTCAAGGGGAAGTATGGAAGACAAGATTGTTTCATTCATGGTGAGATTTAATTATCTCAACTTCTGCTACTTCGTCTAGGGAAGTTCGTACAAGAATCGTGTTTGTTTTGTCATCATCAAATAGGGGAAGATTGTTGGGTCTATTATAGATTTGATGATACAAAACAAGAAGAATGAAACATGAAGGACTAAAAGTGACAAGACGGAAACTACAAAAAGATGGAGGATTTGGAAGATTCTAGAAGATATGCTTAAAAGAATATTTAGTTTCCTAATTGTATTATGATTCCACTTGTAAACCCTAGATGTCTCTAGTATATAAAGAGACATAGGGTCATTAGTTTTAGAGTACGTACAAGATGTAGACGTCTAAAGGTGTGTGTGTGTGGGAACCTAGGCGTAGGGATTTGGGAAAACGCCTAGGGTTTAGTGGTTTAGTTAGTTAGTGTTAGATCAAGTCTTTGATCTTTATTATTGTTTAGTTAGAGATGGTGAATGAAAAACCTTGCTCATAATAATATTGATTCTATGTTTGAATATTCCGCCTTTATTATTATGTGTTCCTAGATATATTATTAGACCTCGTCTAAGAGCTTACAACGATCTTCACAGAATAGTCTTCTCTAGAATAGCTTATGTCAATGCTCTCAAATACAATCTCATCAGTGTCAGTCAACTCTGTGATGCAAAGTACATTGTGCAATTAAATGACAAACATGGCACCATTTTCAATCCCAACAAAGAAGTTGTTTTGATAGCTCCTAGAAGAGATGATGTTTATTTCTTAGACATGTCAACACTCTCTCAAAATGGAACTTGTCTCTTTGCCAAAACCACTTAAACTATCAACTGGCTGTGGCACAAGAGACTCTCACACTTAAATTTCAAAAACATCAACAACTTGGCAAAACAAAAAAAGGTCCTTGGCTTACCATCACTAGTTTTTGCAAAAGATAAACCATGCTCAGCCTGTGAAAAAGGCAAACACCAAAGAGCATCTTTCAAAACAAAAAAAAATTTCTCAATCAAAAGCTGGCTTCACCTCCTGCATATGGATCTCTTTGGACCTGTAAGTCCTAGATCAATCCAGCATGAGAAGTATACACTAGTCATTGGTGATGAGTTTTCAAGATACACTTGGGTATATTTTCTTTCTAAAAAGAGTCAGGCAGCTGATACTATAATGTCATTCATCAGGAACATTGAAAACCAGAATGACATTACTCTTAAACAAATCAGAACTGACAATGGTACTGAGTTCAGAAATGAAGAGCTTGAGAATTTCTGTGACGAAAAGGGAATCTCCCAAAAATTTTCATCTCCTTACACCCCTGAACAAAATGGGGTAGCTGAAAGGAAAAAACAGAACTCTCATTGAGGCTGCTAGAATTATGTTAAATGGCTCAGCTCTATCAAAACATTTCTGGACTGAAGCGGTCAAAACAGCCTGTTACACTCAAAGCAGGTCAATCATTGTCAAAAGACATAACAAAACCCCATATGAGATATTCAAAGGTAGACTTCATGACATCAGCTACTTTCATGTGTTTGGATGTCCTGTGTTTATTCATAACCACAGGGATCATCTAGGCAAGTTTGATGCTAAAGCTGATGATGGATACTTTCTAGGTTACTCAGTGATCTCCAAAGCCTTCAGGGTATTTAACACAAGGGGACAACAAGTTGATGAAACCTTTCATGTCACCTTTGATGAGAGTTATGAAAGCATCAGCTTTACTAACACCTCAGTGGAGGAAATAGGAATTGATAACTCATCAAGATATCCTCCTGATGAGTATAACACTGAAATCAATTCCTTATACCAAGCTGATGCTGACATCTCATATTATGTCTTACCTCACAACCTGCCCCAACCAACTATCAGTGAATTCATTGATAATCAATCAGTCCCTGCTGGGATAGGTAACACTGAACCAAATGTTCAGGACCCTGTAATTCAAGAACCCAAACCTGAACAAGACATCTCAACAGATGATCTTGATGATTCTTTGGCTCCTGCACCTGAACTCACTCCTGAGTTTCCAGTGACCTCTTCAAGCTCAGATCCTAGACCACAAAGTAAGTGGACAAAATCTAAGGACATTGAGCTTGTAAACATCATTGGTGAACCCACTGGGGGCATGCTTATAAGAAGCATGGCTGCTAAACTAACTGAAGCTTCTGCAAATGAATGTCTATAGGCTGATTACCTATCAGAAATAGAACCCAAAAATGTCACTGAGGCTCTAAAACATCCAAGCTGGGTTCAGGCCATGCAAGAAGAACTTCAACAGTTTGATAAAAACAAGGTCATGACCTTTATCAAATGTCCTCAGGATGTCATTATCATAGGAATGAAGTGGGTTTTCAGAAACAAAACTGATGAAAACGGCACTGTCATTAAAAACAAAGCCAGACTTGTAGCCAAAGGTTACAGTCAACAAGAAGGCATTGACTATGATGAGACATTTGATCCTGTTGCAAGAATGGAAGCCATCAGGATATTCCTTGCATATGCTACCTACATGAAATTCAAAGTTTACCGAATGGATGTAAAAAGTGCATTCCTGACTGGTGAACTCAAGGAAGATGTGTATGTTCAGCAACCTCCTGGCTTTGAGAGCTATGAATTCCCTGACTATGTTTGCAAGCTTGATAAAGCCCTTTATGGAATAAAACAAGCTCCCAGAGCATGGAATGAAACTCTCTCAGCCTTCCTGATTCAAAATAAGTTTGTTAGAGGAAAGATAGACAACACATTTTTTATCTACAGGACAAAACAAGATGTGATACTAGTCCAAGTATATGTTGATGACATCATCTTTGGCTCAACAAACTACACTCTTTGCAACCAGTTTGAAAAACTGATGACAAAGAAGTTGGAAATGAGCATGATGGGTGAACTCACATACTTCCTTGGACTACAAATCAGGAAAACTGATAAAGGAATCTCCATTAGTCAAGAAAAGTACACCAGAAATCTCTTGAAGAAATATGAGATATCAGACTGTGCCTTAGTGAAGACACCAATGGTCCCTCCTAACAACCTTGGACCTGATCTCACTGGCAAATAAGTCAATCAAACCCATTTCAGAGGGATTGTAGGCTCACTGATGTATCTTACTGCTTCCAGACCAGACATACAATTCTCAGTCTGTCTAATAGCAAGATATCAGTCCAATCCCAAAGAATCCCATCTCACTGCAGCCAAAAGAATACTCAGATACCTGAAGGGAATCCAAGCCTTGGACTCTACTATCCAAAGTGCTCAGGGTTTGATCTCAAAGGATATTCTGACTCTGATTATGCTGGCTGCAACATGGACATAAAAAGTACCTCAGGGTCCTGTAAATTTCTTGGAGGAAAACTGGTTTGTTGGAGTGCTAAAAAGCAACAATCAGTGGCTATGTCTTCAGCTGAAGCTGAGTATGTGGCTGCTGCAGGGTGTTGTGCCAATGTTTTATGGATGAAAAGCCAACTCAGTGACTATGACATCCATTACAAAATGGTACCCATCTTCTGTGATAACACCAGTGCTATTGCAATCTCCAACAACCCTGTCCTTCACCAAAGAACCAAACACATTGATATTAGATATCATTTCATTAGGGACCGCATAATGAAAGGAGACATAGAACTTCATTTCATCCCTACTGAATATCAACTTGCTGATATCTTCACAAAACCCTTAGATGAACCTACCTTCAGGAGACTGAAAGCTGAACTGGGAATGCTAGACATTGAAAGTCAGCAACCTGAAAACCAATCCCAATCTCAGTAAGTTTTCTCTGAAATGGTTCATCCTCCCTGAACAAAACCCCAAAACAACCCTCTCACTGAATGAGTAAGACTCATTCAGGGACCCTGACAGTTGATATTGAGCATTGAATGAGTAACTAAATGCTCCAAGTATCAGTTACTTAAATGTCCTAGGTTGGTAACCATGCCAATTTAATATAGGAATATATGTCTCTTTGTCTTACTGTCATCCATGTCAAGGGTCCCTCAAAAACTTACCTCATCCCACTTGGCATTAAATGCCTCCTCTCACATGAAATATCCAGTGGATATTTTATTACTGCAGAATGCACTTTTACTGTGCACTGCAACTGTTTCCTTGAAAACCGGGATTTTACTGCGGGTAGTGGAGTGGTGGCATTAAATGTGGAAATTTGAAACGTTTTCAAAAACTGACTTTACAAATCCACATTTGTGCATAAACTACCCCTCTTATCACTCTATAAATACCCCTCACAAAATCATTAGAACACACACAAAGTATTTCTGCAAAAAAACTCTGTCAAAATACTCTTTCAAACCCAGAAATCTTTGTGATCTTCAAACCTTTTTCAGAAAAATCTTCTCTGTAAACGTTTACAAAAGTTTTTCATCACAAACTTAAGAGATTTAAAACTCTTTGACTGTTCTAGTTCAAGATATTTTTTTCAAAACCCTAAAATCTTTAAATGGAAATGGCTAGAACACAAACCTGGGGCGACCTGGTCCACAGTCATGAAGGTCCTTCTGATACCAAGGAAAATAGGATAATGGACCTGAAACTTGAGTATAACACCTTTAGGGCTAAGGACTCTGAAACTCTGTCTCAAACTTACACCCGATACAAAACTTTGCTAAATGAACTGTCAAATGATGGTGTTAAGTTGTCCAAACATGAAATCAATGTTGGTTTTGTCAATAGTCTCCCTGAGAAGTGGCTGAATTTCTCTCAGGGTCTTAGGAATGCTAATCATATCCAGAATCTTGAACTTCTTGAAATTTATGGGAAATTTGTCTATGAGGAAAACCTCATCAACAGACAATACCCTGACTTAAATAAGTCTCAGGAAGTCAAGATGTCCCTGACCCCCACTTCAACACCAATATCTACTGCTTTTTATTCCAACAGTGGGGTTCAAGATTTTCAGGAGAAAATTGATGAAGAGCCTGATGAGAGATCAAGTGAGGAGTACCTTAATGACCTGAACATTGAATTTCAGGAAAGGGCACTCCTTGCTAACTCTCGGAGGTTTATAAAAAGAAACAAAGTTTTTTCAAATGCTAAAGCAAATAAGGACACTGAATTCTTTAAGTGTCATAAAAGAGGTCATTTTGCCAAAGACTGTTTTTAAAAAACAATTTCTGAACCCTCTTATAAACCATCAAGGTCAAATCAGTCCTCAGGCTTTAGCAAATTTCAACCAAAAATCTATCAGTCTCATCAAAATTTTCAAAACAAGTCTGACCAAAGTAAAACTGTTGATTTTGAAGCTAAGTACAGGAAAGTCAAAGCCAAGCTAGCACTGCTTGAGCCCACTCCCTCAGAAACAACAAACACTGTTAAATTTGTGCAAGGTAAAAACAAGGGCCTCGTTGCTGAAGTATTCGACTGGTATGAAGAGCCAGTCTCCTCAGACGATGAAATGGTGCAAGTTAGTGCACTGATGGCTCTTTCAGAAGAGGACAAGCTAGCTGTTGGAAAAAATCATGCCAGGAATGGAGAATGGGTCAACGTCACAATGAAAAAGGTAAATATTTAGCTTTCTATGGATGATGACTCTAATTGGCAGTCTTATAAGAACTATATCAATGTTGAACTTAAGTTTGTAGAAGAGCAACGATTAAATATTTTTTCAAAATATAACAAACTAAATTTTGAACTAAACAAGTGTAGGTGATAAGGATTTAAAAGGTACCATTTTGAGGGGTCATTTAAGCCCTTAATTGATCACTTTTGTATCCGTTACTACTTAATTTCGTTCCTTTTCACTTTTTAGGTCTCTTGAAGGCAAATTGCTGGAATGACACTTATTCGGACGAAAAGGCGCGAATATACGAAGAAAATGTCAAAGTAAAGAATCAAGACACTCAGGCTGCTGGAACTGAAGGGGATGGCGTCAGGTTCTAATTGTGACGCAGTCGTGCATATTTTGTGACGACTCAGTAGCAAAATTGCTAATTATCAAGTGACGGCATCAGGTTTTAACAGAGTAGGGCGTCACAACTCAGACGGCCTAGATTTGATCCAGATGGCGTCATAAGATAAAGCCGACGGCGTCACAACCATAAGGTGACGCCGTCACAAGCTGCAACATGCGCGCGAAGTAGCTGATACTGTTTTGGCCATAAATTTTGCATACGAACTCGGATATAGGTGATTCAAAAGCCCACGCGACCGGAACGAGAAAATCTACAGTTTGGTGAAAAAATGGTCATGACGCCGTCACTCTATAAGTGTGACGCCGTCACTCTTTGCCGACAGAAAATCTGCCTATAAATAGAACATTATAACTTCACTTTTTGTAGGCTCTAAACCCTAACTCCGATTCCAAGGCTTAGATAGGTGTTTTTCCAGCAACTTTGAAGGTTTCAATCACTCCAAAAACATCTTGTAATGGTTTTTTGATTATATCTTAATCCATATATTCAATTTATCATTATGTCTATCCTATGTTTGATTGATTGTGTGTATGCTTGCATGTTTACCATGTCCGGCTAAATTACTTGTGTGTTTGCTTAGATATATGAAACCTAGTTGTTAATTATTATTAGGTTGTCTCTTATCTTAATTGTAATTGGCTTAGGAGTGCGACTAGGCTATCGTTGTGTTTAATACTTGATAAATCTTTGATAGTTTATGAATGACTTAGTGGATTTCGTTTACTACACTTAAAGGTGACTTCAAAGAGTTAGGGAATGCACACCTTACGACCTTAGAAAACACAACGCATTAAGAATAAGGACGTGACAATTCAACCATCAATAGGAGATAACTAGGGAGTAGTAGCATCTAGGTAAACACATCTTTAACTATCATACGAGCACACAACAATAGACATAGACTACCCTCACCTTACTTAATTAGATAATTAGATAATAGAGTAATCGGTAGAAATACTGATGAGTGTCTAAATACTCATCATTTTTGTACCATCTAGACTGCAAAAACATTTGAAAACACTCAGAAATGCATCAAAATGATGAAAATATCACAAAAAAGTGTTTTATGTGTTTTAAATGCAAAAATACCAAAATCAGATGAAAAACGTATCAAGTTTGCATAATTGGCAGTTTTAGTCCCCCAAGTTTCAAAAGTTGTCAAAAACAGACCCTGGTAAATCAAAATAAAGTAAAAAATCATTTAAGGTCCAATGGATTCAAAAGTTGTCAAAACAAACCCTTCAAAGTTTAAAAATTGCAAAATGACAACTTTAATCCCTAAAGTTTGAAAAATGTCAAAAATGGTCCTTGGATATTTAAAAAAAGAAAATAATCAAAAGTAACCTTGTACTATTTAAGTTGGCAAGTTTGGTCCTTGTATTAAACTTTGGAATATTTGCAGGTTTAACCCTTAATTTTCAGAAGTTACAAAAATGGTCCTTGTGTTTACTAGCTACACAAACCAAACGGACCCTTTTCTTTGTTATTAACCACAACCCAAATCCAAAACCAAGCCCAACTCAAACTTGACCCTTGAACCTTGGACTTTGAACCCTTGAGCCAGTCAAATAACGTTTTGAACCCGTCCAAAAACCCCAATTGAACCCCCCACGTATTAAATAACTTCGGTCAAATGGTCAAAATCCCGCCCAAACCAGAGATACTGTACATCTCCTTCACCTTGCCTGATTAAACCAAAACCAGAGTGGTTTTCTCCACTTGCTATTTCCACCTAACCTCCCCAGCTGTATACCAACCCCCCCTCCACCTCCACATCTATCCAAAAGCTTTAATTGAGAAAACCTGCTTAAGACTTTTTTGGCGCCAAATGCCATGTGTATGATTCTGGTGTAATTGATGAATTCAAGGGCTGAAGTCAAGTGGGAAATGTTCAGAGGTCGACACCAAGTCAAAAAGATCTCTATAAAGAAGATAAGAGGCAATGTCGAAAGATATCTAGTGTAATTTTTAGTTTAATTATGTCGAACTAGTTAATTTTAAATTTTCAGTGTTATTTAAAGCTTTCAAGTACTCTTTTAAGTATTCTCAGTGTAATTTAAATCTTTTTCAATAAGTAATTTCAGTGTTAAGTTCCATTTTCAAGTTTATGCAATTTTCATTTCAAAAATCTCATGATAAGATCAAATGTTGTTTGTAGCTGTTGTTAAGGACTGAATAAGCCCATATAAGCTCCTAGAAAGCTTATTAAAGCTTTTAGTAACATTAAAATTCAGTTTAGAAGCAAAAAGCAAAAAATTCATAAAAATCAAGAAAAAATAGTAAAAAATCAAAAATTTATGAAAATGGTGCAAGAAAGCTGAAGCATGTTGGTTATTGGATAAAAATGGTTTAGAAGCTTTGTGGAAAGCTATTAGGAGTGTTCTTGGTTCCTAGTTCATGATCTTTGGCTGGAAAACAGTTGTAAGCCCCTTATAAGTGTTTTTGCATTTCAATATATAAGTAGCTTATAAGCTTTAATCTCTATGTTTTTATGTTTCTAAATCATAGTTAAGTAGATTCCAACATTAAAACAGTAGGCTTGTTCTTTTTAATTTATAGTTGTTAAAATTTTTATTTTAACAGTCATATTAGAATAATTGTCAAATCTTAGTTTTATGCTGTTATTGTTGTTGTTTAATGCCTCATTAGTCTCATTACATGATAATATAAGGTCTGTAATTAGTTGTATGGTTTTAATCTGTGAAAATCTTTGAAAATCACAAGTTCAGTTTCCTTAAATGGTTGTTTGGATTTGCTGATAAATTGTCATCTGTGTTATTGCTTGTTGTTGTTTTGTGTCTCATTAGTTCATAATAACTCATAGAAGCAATAAAATCTAGTCCTTGTTAGTTAAAAAGTCAAAATCTCTTAATCTCACCCATAATAGTTAACTGTTAGGATTTTGGATCACAAATCTCATCACAGTAGTTGATAACTTGATATTATAGCTTAATTTCATCTTATTATAACTTATTACATCATATTCAGTCCATAGAATCAATCCAAAGTTCATAAAAGTCAAACTCTTAGTATAATTCAAAAAGTCAAATTTTTCCTAATTGCAGTTTTTGAATAAACTTTAGAATTTTAGTGTGTATTTAATATTAAGTTTTAGCTTATAATCTTTTGGGATATCAATATTTAGCTGCTCAACTTAATTAGAAAAATATTAGTTTATCTCTGCTTAGCTTAAAAAGTGCTTATTTCTCAGCTTGTTTCAGACCCTTTTTCAAAAACATGCCCTGTGCACAGTGTTGCTAGCCTATTTCACAAGCTCTCAGAGAGCTTATTAGTGACCCCTAGCTTATGTACCTTAGCTTTTTGAGAAGCTCACCTAGCTGACTCAAGGTTACAAGTGCTTATTTTCCATTCTTAGCTTATTTAATTAACCTGCTAAGTGCTTTTAGTTTTGTTCATTTTACTTGGTACACTATTAAATCAGTGGTTACCAGATTTTTCAAAAGCTTCTCACAAGCTTATTAGAGTAATCCAAACTTTGTAAATTAGCTTTTTAGAGATTTTAGCTGGTTAACTTGTTAGTTCCAGTGGTTACTTTCATTTCCTAACTTATTTCAGTGCTTAAATTTAAGCTTGAAAGTGCCTAGATACTCAAACAGTATATTGTGTAACAGTTTAGCTAAGTGCTTATTTGTAGTTTGTTTAGTGCTTATTTCTAATGCATTTTGCTTTTTCAGTTGTTAAAATTAGCTTATTACAAATTTCTTAGCTTATTTTCAGATTCACTCTTGCTTATTTCTAGCTTATTAGCCATCTTGGCTAAACATTGAGCTTATTCCATTTTTGCTAACTGTTAAGCAATCTTAAGCTTATTCTGTGCTTATTAGTGTTTTTCATAAAAATTTCTAGTTATAAAAATTGCTTATTATCATTAGCTTAATAAGTTTGTAAAAGAAAAAGTTCAAAAAGAAATAAAAAACAAAAAGCCAGTGCTGGGATTCGAACCCTGGCCACCCAGCTCACCACACCACACACATACCAGTTGCCCTTGGGTCTTTGACTGGTTGTATCTTGCACAATTTAATACATAACTCTTGTTTTCCATTTAAGCTTATACGTATTATTTAGCTTATTTCTAGCTTATTAAATTAAGTTGTCACATGTTTTGTATTTTTCTTAGCTTTGTATTAGAATAAAGTATTTTATAAAAAAGTTTCAGAATTTTCTCAATAGTTTTAGTATTTTTAATCATTTAATTAGTTTAAAACCGTATTTAATTCATAATAAAAAATATAAAAGTCAAAAAAATATAAATCTTTTTTCTAAAATTTTCTTTTGTCATATAGTAAGTAAGAAAATTGTTTTTACACTCGTAGGACTTTTATTTCACAAATTTTACGTTTTTTCTTGCGCACTCGCGTAATTTTTACATATAACGCACGTTTTCATTTTAGGTCACGTTTTTAGATAATTTAAGTTTACGTTTTAATTAAAATAGTTTATTTAAGTTATTTTGTTTAATAAATAAATAAAAACATCATTTTAAAAATAGTGATAGCGTTTATTTAATATAATTTATCATTTTAATTTTCTTTAATTTGCATTTAAGCCCCTGTAATTTACAAACTTTCTCTTTAGGTATAATTATTCCAAATTCACAAACCTTGTCCCATTCAATATCACTCGATCACAGATTCGTCTTACTACAGTGTTCACACCTCGTTGGGACTTAACGACCCGGGGAAACACTATACTCTCCTGGATTTAATTGCATTTTGGTTTCTGAGCTGTTTGAAGTTTATTACGGTTGACCATTCACAAGTGGTTAGCTTGTGTGATAAACCTGACCGTTTGGAACCGAATCAAATTTTGGCGCCGCTGCCGGGGAGGTGTGCTGCGTACTACGAATTTGAAGCATCAGTGTTGTTGAATATACATCCATTGTATATTTACCATCCTTGTTCATATTTTCTTATTAGTATCATATAAAAACAAAACGTTTCCCGAAAACATTTTAAAATCAGTTTTCAACAAACACAAAAAAACCAAAAAGATTTTCTTTCTTATTTTTACAAAATGTTTTTCAAAAATACCAAAAATATTCCTCTTTACCCTCTTACCCTTTTTGATTCTTTATCCCTTTACCCTCTATCCATTTGATTCTAACTTCTTCTATTCTCATGGAATCTCTCGACTACGACGAATTCTGGAACGAATTTGAAAAACTTCATACTTTATCACAAATGTCAAGAATTCGTGTTGTTCGTGATGATCCATTAATTCTGCGTTGGGAAATGGAACGAGAAACCGGGGTGACAAAGGACCAGGTACTTCCCTCTGATAATGGAGGTGCTAAATACGTCCAACCTACGGTTATCCAAAGATCTAACCCCTCAATTGCTCCTAAACCGTCTAAAATTGATCCTAAACTTTCACAATTTACGGTTAAAAGCAAGCATGCAGAATTTAGACCGGTGACTAGCAAGAATGACTTGCCTAATCTTCACGTTTCTCAAGAACCTGAACCAGAGACCATAACAGAAGTGGTGGAAATTGCTAGCTCTCAGAGCACACCACTTGTCCCACCTCCGGATTTTTCAAAATGTTCTTTGAGACTTAATAGTCATTCGGATCACCATGTTGGTTTTGTTGATTCTTTGAATGAACCAATTCCTTCTCATAACTCTCAAATGGAATCGTTTATTCCTTGTGTCGGGTGTGGTGAGCCTCTTTTTGGTTCACCCTGTCGCTGGTGTACGTGTGTACAGTGTAGTAATGATATTCGTAACGGGAGTTGTTTGTTTTGTGGTTCGAGGAATTCATTTGATTATGATCCTAATCCGAACTCATTTAACGACCCCTCAAACTTTTCCAATTACCCACCACAGCCCGACTTATCTTCATATAATCAACATAACTGCTGTGAATTTTGTGGAGATCCTCACCAAGGATTTGAGTGTCAATCCGGAAACGCGTTTGTCTATGAACAGTTTTCCGGTGATGCTCAGAACTTTGGTTATGACCAATATCCATATAATTCGCCAGTCCAAACTCAACAGTTTTACTGTTGTGAGAACTGTGGAGGTCTCCATTTCAGCTCTGATTGTCAAACAGGGAATCCATTTCCTTGTAACAATTACGACTATCCATATCACGACCAACCTCCACAGTGGCAAATGACTCAAACTCCTCAGCAAACCCAACAAGACACTTATCTAGAGCTTCTGGAGTCAGTGAAAAGAACTGAGGAGTTGAGTAAAACAGCATTTCAAAATGCTCTCAGTTTTTCTTGTGTATATTGTGGGGGTTCTCATGATGATTATCAATGTCAACCTTCCGGTTTTGACAAATCTCCACTCCCACAATGTCCCGTCATTCAAAATTCACATGAGAAATCCATGGAAGAATTGCTAGCTGAAGAGCAGGCTGCTAAAATAAATTCCCAAATTGCCTTTGAAAAATCTATTAGGGAATCAATTGCAAAAGAAAAAGTAGCCAGATCTAGCTCTCAATTTCATTTTATTCCTGATGACAGTGATGATGAGGATGCACTTGGTATCCTACAATTTTATAAAGATTCATCAAGTTCATCAGTTGATATCCCAGCAGTTGAGATTCATTCTCAAACAACTGCTATCACACCCGATATTCCCACTCACTCTCTAAACATGGGGGATGAGCATCTTGATACTGTTCCTGAAAAGGAATCAGACGAATTCATAAAGTCTAGTGTTGAGGACCTTGTCCCAATCCCGAGAGAGTCACAGGGAACTTTTGATCATATGTGTGATTCTCTTTCCCCTCTTGAGTGTTCAAAAGATCATTTTGAAACTTTCTCTGATCTTAAAGACGATTGTGCTTCCTATGGAAACATTGAGAATGTTGAGGCATCACTTTCACATTTTGATGTTGATCCTCTTCTTAAGGAGTTTACCGATGAACTCACTCACATCATTCCACTTTCATCGGAAAGTGATGATGATCTCTTTGATTTCAAAGCCAACCTAGGAGAAATTGAAAGTCTCCTTTGTAATGATCGTTCACTCACTTCTCACCCTAACAGTCCAATAGAGAATGTTAATCACTTTGTTCCTGAAGCGTTCAAAACAACTCTCACTAATCCTCTATTTGAATTCGACTCTGAATTCACTTTAATTTATGAGAATCCACTCTTTGATATTCAGATTGAGGATAGTGATGAGTCTACAGTGGAACAAGAGTTCACAGACTTACATCACATGAATAATTCTCTTTACGAGGAGTTCTCCTTTGAACTCACTCATATCATATCTCCACCTGAGTATGATAACTTCCACTTTGATCTAGACAAAAATGATCTTTGTGTTCCGGAGGGAAATGTTCTCAACCATGAGAACTTGCTTGATATCAAAATCCCATCCCTCCCACCCAGAATATGTCTTGATCAAATGAACTTAAATGATGAGATTCATGATCCAGAAATCATGAATTCTCCTTCTGATAATGATGAGTTAGTCATGATTTTTATCATGATTTACTTTCTTTTCTTCACCTATACGGTGACTTCTCCTGTTCTTCACTCCTTCGGGAATGAAGACATTACCTTTGACCCCGGCATTTTTATTTACCATTTGTGAGCCGGTTCTCTCAATATCTCATCGGTGTGGAACTTTCGCGTACTTCAATGTTTATACAAACATCTTGAATGAAAGTCAGATGGAGATTGTCTCTTCCACTTACTTCCCCATGAACAAATTAATTCGGGGTCGAGTCAAGCTAGCGACTCGGTAATCAAAAACATAGTTAAACATGGGTTTTCACCCGTGTGTACCACCCTAGTGTGGGGAGATGCCCCACATGTTGTATATAGATCTAAAAAAAAAAAAAAAAAAAAAAAGAGAATAATTGTTGTGTTTCCACACTTGGCTAGTAATGTTATCTTTTTACGTTCAAGGATTCGGCATAATAGCCGGGACTTTGAATATTGAGGACAATATTCATTTCTAAGTGTGGGGGGGAAATTCTGGCGAATTTGATCATAAATGTACCCTTTTAGTCCCTTTTTCCCCAAAATGGCCAAATTTAAAAAAAAAAATTTAGTGGAAGTACTATGTACTAAACACAACAAATGGTAATCAGTCCACCATGTCTAACCCACATAAGGATTGGCTAATCCAGGAGCAAACGGCTCTTGGTAAAGATATCTCAAATCCGTTGACGGCTTACAATTTGCCCAAAATTGTATGGTGTTCAGCTCGCCATATCTTTAATTAGTGAAAAGTTGGCTAGCCCGCAAGTTTATGGCTTGTGGTAAAGGCAGTTGGAAAACCATAATTGGTAATCGACTCACCAAAGATAATATTGATAATTTATCTAAGAGTTGACTAGTCCAGAAGCAAACGGTTTCTGGTAAAGACAAATCAAATCCGTTAAAAGCTTATGATTTGCTCAAAATCATTTGGTTATCATTGTACCAAGGTTCTTACTTGAACTGAAACAATTGGCTACTCCAGAAGTAATGGCTTTTGGTAAAGAGATAAAATCCATTAAGTTTTCTCAAAAGATTGCTAGGGACTAGCAATAGTTTAGTGTGGGGGATTGATGAGTGTCTAAATACTCATCATTTTTGTACCATCTAAACTGCAAAAACATCTGAAAACACTCAGAAATGCATCAAAATGATGAAAATATCACAAACAAGTGTTTTATGTGTTTTAAATGCAAAAATACCAAAATCAGATGAAAAACGTATCAAGTTTGCATAATTGGCAGTTTTAGTCCCTCAAGTTTCAAAAGTTGTCAAAAACAGTCCCTGGTAAATCAAAATAAAGTAAAAAATCATTTAAGGTCCAATGGATTCAAAAGTTGTCAAAACAAACCCTTCAAAGTTTAAAAATTGCAAAATGACAACTTTAATCCCTAAAGTTTGAAAAATGTCAAAAATGGTCCTTGGATATTTAAAAAAGAAAATAATCAAAAGTAACCTTGTACTATTTAAGTTGGCAAGTTTGGTCCTTGTATTAAACTTTGGAATATTTGCAGGTTTAACCCTTAATTTTCAGAAGTTACAAAAATGGTCCTTGTGTTTACTAGCTACACAAACCAAACGGACCCTTTTCTTTGTTATTAACCACAACCCAAATCCAAAACCAAGCCCAACTCAAACTTGACCCTTGAACCTTGGACTTTGAACCCTTGAGCCAGTCAAATAACGTTTTGAACCCGTCCAAAAACCCCAATTGAACCCCCCACGTATTAAATAACTTCGGTCAAATGGTCAAAATCCCGCCCAAACCAGAGATACTGTACATCTCCTTCACCTTGCCTGAGTAAACCAAAACCAGAGTGGTTTTCTCCACTTGCTCTTTCCACCTCACCTCCCCAGCTGTATACCAACCCCCCCTCCACCTCCACATCTATCCAAAAACTTTAATTGAGAAAACCTGCTTAAGCAAAAATTCATAAAAATCAAGAAAAATTAGTAAAAAATCAAAAATTTATGAAAATGGTGCAAGAAAGCTGAAGCATGTTGGTTATTGGATAAAAATGGTTTAGAAGCTTTGTGGAAAGCTATTAGGAGTGTTCTTGGTTCCTAGTTCATGATCTTTGGCTGGAAAACAGTTGTAAGCCCCTTATAAGTGTTTTTGCATTTCAATATATAAGTAGCTTATAAGCTTTAATCTCTATGTTTTTATGTTTCTAAATCATAGTTAAGTAGATTCCCATATTAAAACAGTAGGCTTGTTCTTTTTAATTTATAGTTGTTAAAAATTTTATTTTAACAGTCATATTAGAATAATTGTCAAATCTTAGTTTTATGCTGTTATTGTTGTTGTTTAATGCCTCATTAGTCTCATTACATGATAATATAAGGTCTGTAATTAGTTGTATGGTTTTAATCTGTGAAAATCTTTGAAAATCACAAGTTCAGTTTCCTTAAATGGTTGTTTGGATTTGCTGATGAATTGTCATCTGTGTTATTGCTTGTTGTTGTTTTGTGTCTCATTAGTTCATAATAACTCATAGAAGCAATAAAATCTAGTCCTTGTTAGTTAAAAAGTCAAAATCTCTTAATCTCACCCATAATAGTTAACTGTTAGGATTTTGGATCACAAATCTCATCACAGTAGTTGATAACTTGATATTATAGCTTAATTTCATCTTATTATAACTTATTACATCATATTCAGTCCATAGAATCAATCCAAAGTTCATAAAAGTCAAACTCTTAGTATAATTCAAAAAGTCAAATTTTTCCTAATTGCAGTTTTTGAATAAACTTTAGAATTTTAGTGTGTATTTAATATTAAGTTTTAGCTTATAATCTTTTGGGATATCAATATTTAGTTGCTCAACTTAATTATAAAAATATTAGTTTATCTCTGCTTAGCTTAAAAAGTGCTTATTTCTCAGCTTGTTTCAGACCCTTTTTCAAAAACATGCCCTGTGCACAGTGTTGCTAGCCTATTTCACAAGCTCTCAGAGAGCTTATTAGTGACCCCTAGCTTATGTACCTTAGCTTTTTGAGAAGCTCACCTAGCTGACTCAAGGTTACAAGTGCTTATTTTCCATTCTTAGCTTATTTAATTAACCTGCTAAGTGCTTTTAGTTTTGTTCATTTTACTTGGTACACTATTAAATCAGTGGTTACCAGCTTTTTCAAAAGCTTCTCACAAGCTTATTAGAGTAATCCAAACTTTGTAAATTAGCTTTTTAGAGAGTTTAGCTGGTTAACTTGTTAGTTCCAGTGGTTACTTTCATTTCCTAACTTATTTCAGTGCTTAAATTTAAGCTTGAAAGTGCCTAGATACTCAAACAGTATACTGTGTAACAGTTTAGCTAAGTGCTTATTTGTAGTTTGTTTAGTGCTTATTTCTAATGCATTTTGCTTTTTCAGTTGTTAAAATTAGCTTATTACAAATTTCTTAGCTTATTTTCAGATTCACTCTTGCTTATTTCTAGCTTATTAGCCATCTTGGCTAAACATTGAGCTTATTCCATTTTTGCTAACTGTTAAGCAATCTTAAGCTTATTCTGTGCTTATTAGTGTTTTTCATAAAAAGTTCTAGTTATAAAAATTGCTTATTATCATTAGCTTAATAAGTTTGTAAAAGAAAAAGTTTAAAAAGAAATAAAAAATAAAAAGCCAGTGCTGGGATTCGAACCCTGGCCACCCAGCTCACCACACCACACACATACCAGTTGCCCTTGGATCTTTGACTGGTTGTATCTTGCACAATTTAATACATAACTCTTGTTTTCCATTTAAGCTTATACGTATTATTTAGCTTATTTCTAGCTTATTAAATTAAGTTGTCACATGTTTTGTATTTTTCTTAGCTTTGTATTAGAATAAAGTATTTTATAAAAAAGTTTCAGAATTTTCTCAATAGTTTTAGTATTTTTAATCATTTAATTAGTTTAAAACCGTATTTAATTCATAATAAAAAATATAAAAGTCAAAAAAATATAAATCTTTTTTCTAAAATTTTCTTTTGTCATATAGTAAGTAAGAAAATTGTTTTTACACTCGTAGGACTTTTATTTCACAAATTTTACGTTTTTTCTTGCGCACTCGCGTAATTTTTACATATAACGCACGTTTTCATTTTAGGTCACGTTTTTAGATAATTTAAGTTTACGTTTTAATTAAAATAGTTTATTTAAGTTATTTTGTTTAATAAATCAATAAAAACATCATTTTAAAAATAGTGATAGCGTTTATTTAATATAATTTATCATTTTAATTTTCTTTAATTTACATTTAAGCCCCTGTAATTTACAAACTTTCTCTTTAGGTATAATTATTCCAAATTCACAAACCTTTTCCCATTCAATATCACTCGATGACAGATTCGTCTTACTACAGTGTTCACACCTCGTTGGGACTTAACGACCCGGGGAAACACTATACTCTCCTGGATTTAATTGCATTTTGGTTTATGAGCTGTTTGAAGTTTATTACGGTTGACCATTCACAAGTGGTTAGCTTGTGTGATAAACCTGACCGTTTGGAACCGAATCAAATACCAACCCCCCAAATCCAAACCCTGAGATTCGTACCTTTCCAATTCCTAAAAAACATAAAAAGATAAAAAAAATAATCTTCCTCAACCCCAACCTTAGCGTAGTAACTCCTAACTAGCATTCCTATTCCTCTAGAGAACGATATCAATTCCCGTGGCTTACCCTAATACTACACTACAACGATTAGGTTCACTGCCTAGGGTGTTGAAAAACTTGCTCGATGAAAAGGAAGTTCCTTTTACCCCGAACGACGCGTGTAGCGTTATCAAGTTTTTGGCGCCGCTGCCGGGGAATAGAATAGCTAGTTAGTAGTCCACCTCGTTTAGGTTTCTTTGCTTGATTCCTATCAAGTAAAATTTTTTCTTATTTTTAGCTTTCTCATAGTCTATCCCCCTTCTTCGTGACCTTCGTTCGTAACCCCATCACTTTTCATCATGGAAGGTGGTAACCAACCACCATTCATCAACCTACCACCAAATGACCCGCCAAGAGCCCGTACTCTTGGTGAATACTCGAGATCAAGCCACCTAGGCTATAGGAACACCATTGAGCTTCCCGATCAAGCCCAAACTACGACCCTGCGATCCGACACCATCCGGTTGGTGCAAAACGGATGTGCATTCCATGGACTTCGTTCCGAAGATCCTAATCAGCATCTTAAGGATTTCCTTAAAATTGTCGATTCCATCGACCTTGATGCTACTACTCGGGAGACCAGGCGTCTGCGTCTCTTCCAATTCTCTCTATGGGACCAAGCTAGTAATTGGCTTGAGCGACTTCCCGCCGGCTCCATCTCAAGTTGGGTTGATCTCACCTCTCACTTCCTTGCTCAATTTTTCCCACCGGGGAGAACCACTAAGCTTAGGAATGATATCTTGATGTTCCAACAACGTCAAGGTGAATCTCTCTACGAAGCATGGACTCGATTCAAGGACTTACTCCATAAAGTCCCTCATCACGGCATTGATCTTTGGCTCCAAGTCCAACTCTTCTATGATCATGTCAACTTCCCAACCATGCGATCCATTGACCAAGCAGCCGGTGGAAGACTTAGTGATCTCACCGCGGAAGAATCATGGGGTACAATAGAGGACCTTGCCCTCTATGAAAACGAATGTTGGAATGACCCCCGTGAGTTGTCCAAAACTGATAAGGCAGTCTCTTTGCCTCCCATTGACTCACAACCTTCCAATCGTAGGATGCTCGAACTTGAAGATCAAGTCAAATTCCTAATGAGCTCCTATGAGACTCCTAAGCTCGAGCCAAATAACTTAGGAAAATCCTACAACAACCCTCCAAACACCGGAACTTCCACTAGTCTTGAGGGAATGGTGTCCAAATTCATGTCATCTCAAGAGGCTCGATTGACGCAACTTGAAGCCGATTTCAAGCAACGACAAAGTGAGATGACAACCAAGCTTGACACCCTCTTAAAATCCTTCAATGGACAAAGGGATGAAATACAGGAAAAAATGGCGGAGATGATGGACTTAGTGAAAGAATATACTAAGACGAAGATTCCCGAGAAGCTAGTGAGGAACAATGAGCACGCCACCCCCACTTTGTCTGTTAACACCATTTCCATTGCTTCCGATGAGGATGGAGCAGTTGAAAAGAAGGAGCCTGAAAGCAGCAAGGATAGTAAGGATAAGAATGAGGCTCAGACTGATGATGAACCCAAATTCATCAAGCATTACCTTAAGTATGAGATCAATAAGAAAACAATCGTTAACCAAGTGAAAAACTTTAGGTGCAATGATGTTCTTAGGAAAGCCCTCTTAGGTGAAATAGGAGAGGAAGAGTATAATACCATGCCTATTGGACCTATGTACGAGTCGATTCTAAGAAAGCCAGTAACTAAGAAGCAAGAGAACTCTGGGAACTTTGTAATTCCATGTAGCATAGGTAACTTAGAGAACCTAAATGCCTTGGCCGACCAGGGATCCGATGTAAATATAATGCCGCTGTTAGTCTATAATAAGTTGACTAATGATAACGCTCAGATTGTGCATGTTTTTAGTAGCGTTATGTGTGCTCTTATATATGTTATTTGGTTATATTTGCGTGATTATAGTACCTAAACGCATCAAAAGATGTTTGTCTAGTGTTTATAACCAAGTGCAGGGAAACGGAAGGAAAGTAAAGAAATGTCAGCAAAATGAAGATTCCCGTTTCAGTAAGTCTAAATCAGTGTCTCAAGGACCTTTGAAGACCATAGTGATTGAAGAACCAAGTTCTACAAGATAAAGAGAAGAAAAGATCAAGTTTCCGTATCTCAGGAGATCCAACCGGATCGGTTGCTCATGCAACCGGATCGGCTGGAATAACGTCCAGAAACAACATTATGACCACCACCAACCGATCGGTCGCAACCCGCAACCGGATCGGTTGGCCACTTTTGTAGAAGACCAACCGGATCGGTTGGTTATATGACCGATCCGGTTGGAGAAGCTGCATCTGCCAATCTTCATCACTAAGCTACCCCTTTGCATCCAAAAGATTCTAGGTCCTTCTCTTGGTGTATTCTAGTCCCTTCCTTACTCCTTGGAGGCCAAGTTCAGCAATTAATACCCTAGGCTTTGGAATTAGTATAAATAGAGGCCTATTGTGAGCATATGAGACACACCTCAAATACAAATCTCTCTACTCATCAAACAAAGCTTTAAGCTCTCATAATTCGTCCTTAGAAGTCCATAGAAGTTTGGAGTTCCAGAAGTACCACATTTGGAGGCCAAATCACCAAGAAGTCTACCCCAATACTTTGGGAATCATTACTACACCATTTGTAATCTTATTCCAAGCATTGTAAGACTTTTAATCATGTTTTCTAATGTTCAAAGTTCTGAGTTTATGTTCATGTTTGCTATGAGTGGCTAGTTTCTTTATGCACTTGCTTAAATGATGTTGATTATCATATGATTAGTTAGTGATTGTGTTAACATGTTTTAATTCAATTTCAAGTTGATTCTAAGATCCAATTGTGTTAAAGTTTCATAGTGACATTTGTTAATCAAGTTTGCCTAATTGATAGTAATCGTTGAGGTCGAAAGAACTTATTGTTATTCAACTAGTCATAATCATTTTGTCTATGTATGATTGTTTTTACCCATTATTCTTGATTATACAAAGGAACTAAGGTGTGGTTGTAATAGAAACGCTTTTTGATTATCAAATTGGATTGGTTGGAAACATCTAAATGGTCGTAAGATTAGTTGTTTAGAATCAATTGTAGCCTTTTGTCTATGATCGGTTACCTTTTGTATTGACCATTTCTTAAGCAATTTGATGAAAAAGTGGATGTTTTTGTGTTTAAGTTTATGTATGTAGAATTATGAAACTTGAATTGATCTTGAATTGATTGGTTAAACGTAATGCTTGTTTTTATGAACAAAAATCTTGACGAAGGTTTAACTTGTAAGAACAATAGATTAGTCTTCCAACTGATTATCATAACCAACATGTTAAGAGGTTAACACACTCACATTAATCTATGATATGAAACTAGTTTAAGCATGTGTAGTTTTTAATCATCTGAATTTCATTATATCTATTTGCTTTGTTATATGTTTTGGATAGACTCTGTTAATTCAAACTTGTGTTTAGATTCACTCAAATCCCTGCGAACGATCCCGACTTACCTTCATAATCTTGCTATAACGGACGAGTATACTTGCTCGTATGTGTTATTGGTAATATTGGTAATTCACCTTTTATAAATTTAAAACTTGTACACACGTAGCACATCAAGTTTTTGGCGCCGCTGCCGGGGATTTGATTGTGTTTCAGCAAGTTTTTGAATTTCCCTCAGTCGATTCAACCAAAATTTTTTTCTCAGAAACCTTAACCGGATCCGGTTGTCCCTCAACCGAATCGGTTACAATTTTACCCATCAACCAACTGGTCTAACCGATCGGTCGCAACCCGCAACCGATCCGGTTACCCACTCTGACCCATAAAAACTGTTTTCGTTGTTTGTCCGTGTGTTTAGATATTTCCTGGATTCTCTAGGACATTGTATGAACACTCGAACAGCGGGAATAGAACCAATTACACCTCTTACCAACCCCGAACGTTTGATTCGAAGAAGAAGAAGAACACTTTTCATACCATTAGAAAATCGTGTACCAAGAGTACCAAACCCACCATTTGATAACCTCGTAGAAGCCAAAGTTGTTTACAACCCTTTCACCAATTTACCTTTTCCCATGGCGGACGATCAACCCATGTGGGGAACCAACCGAGCCGTAGCACCAACTCCCGGAAGTGCTATTGTTGCTATCAATCTTGGTGACAACTTCACCGTGAAGGGACATCACCTTTCTATGATCAAAGACCGTCAATTCGATGGCCGTGCGTGGGCCGATCCGCACAAACACATTGCCGAATTCATCGAAATTTGCGGCATGTTCCGTTATGGCGACACCGATGTCAATGGCATCAAACTCAAACTTTTCCCATCATCACTCGCCGGAGATGCTAAAGTATGGTACAATGAATTAACCCCAGGAATTATCAATACTTGGAAGGAGATGAGGCAAGCTTTTGTAAGCCGATTCTTTCCACCTGCCATGTTTGATCGATTAATGGGAGAAATTCGTGCTTTCACCCAAAACCCAAACGCATCACTTGTCGAAGCTTGGCTTCGAATGAAAGATTTGCTTCGTAGTTGTCATGGACATGGACTATCCAAAGGAACCATTATCCAAATATTTTACCATGGACTAGATGAAATCTCTCAAGGCATCCTTGATGCTGGGGGAATTTTTCTCTATAAGACTCCCAACGATGCACATTAATTGCTCGAAGATCGAGTACTTCTCAAACTTGATTGGTCAAAAGATTCCAAAACCAAACCTCTCCAAAAAACTGTTGCTTTTGTCGAAAACACCGATGCTTCAAAACTCATGGAGAAGATGGAAACGTTAACCTCAAAAATCGACTCGCAGTACAAAGATATCAAAGATGAAATGAAGGAAATGCGAGACAGATATAACAATTGTGGAGGAAATCATCCATCGTCCGAGTGCGACGATAAACCTATGGGTGGACCGAAGGAAGGAGAAGCGAGTTACGCTAAAGGAGGATACCGTGGAGGAGGATATCGTAGTAATTATTACGGTCGAAATTCTGGAAATTGGCAATATCGCCGACCAAGGGATGACAACCGTGATTCTCAACCACGAACTGACGATCCACCACCACAAAACCCAGACAAAAAGATGGAAGAAACCGAATTCGAGAAAACCATGAGAGAATTCGTGGCTTCTCAAAAATCTTCAAATGATTTTATCAAAAATTAATTTTTCAATCTCAAAGCCAAAGTTGAGCAAGGACAGAAAAATCATCAAGCATCTATCCAAGATCTTAAAAACAAGTTTGGCAGATTTTCTTACCAAAATTCCTCTAGACCATCCGGTTCATAGCCAAGTAATACCCAATCCAACCCAAAACCATCAAATGATAAGACATACCGTCCACCACAAACAAGAAATGAGCATATCAATGCTGTCTTCACAAGAAGTGGTCTCTCGTACGATCCACCACCAAACCCTAATGAGAACACTCCTGTCACTCCTGATAGTGAGGATGAAACCGAGGAACCAAACACAACTCAAACCACCAAAACGAAAAACATTCCATCCGTCAAGGCATATACACCAAAGATTCCTTATCCTCAACGCCTAAAGAAAGAAAAGATGGAAGAGCATTATAAGAAGTTTATTGAAATAATCAAAGAGGCTAGACTCAATGTTCCACTCGTTGATGTCTTAGCCGGAATGCCCAATTACGGGAAATTTTTGAAAGAACTTCTTAATAACAAAGGCAAGCTTGAGAAAATATCAGCTACTTTTCTTAACAAAGAATGCTCAGCCATTGTCCAAAACAAGATCCCACCAAAGCTCGGAGATCCTGGGAGCTTTCTTATTCCATGTAATTTCGGGAATAATGTTAAATGTGATGCTTTAGCCGATCTTGGCGCAAGTATCAATTTGATGCCTTATTCGTTGTATTCCAAGTTGTGCAACAACAGCCTGAAACCAACAAAGATGAGCATCTGATTAGCGAACCATTCCTATCAATATCCTGTGGGTATTGCCGAGAATATGCTCGTTCAAGTCGGCAAATTCATTTTCCCTGTGGACTTTGTAATCTTGGAAATGGAAGAAGATAGTAAAGTTCCACTCATCTTAGGAAGACCTTTCCTAAATACCGCCGATGCCATCATCAAAGTGAAAGGAAAAGAACTCAACCTTGGAGTTAGGGAAGATCGAATCATTTTTCTAATTGATAAAGCAATGCGCTACCCACATTCCAGTGATGACACTTGTTTTAACATCAATATCATTGATGAAGTCACTGATGAAGAATTAGACGCATTACTTAATGAATCCGACCCATTCATGACTACTTCTGAAAAAATCAATGAAACAGACTTTGACAAAGAGTTTGATGATTTCATGAAAGTAGAATTCGAAGGAGATAATTCAGAAGAAGAAGAAATAGAGGAAGAGGATGAAAATTTTGAAGAAATAACTTTCAATAACGAGATGCAAATCAAATCATCTATCGAAGAACCACCCACAGATCTCGAACTCAAACCTCTCCCAGATCATCTTGAGTATGCTTACTTGGAGGAAAACTATCTTCTTCCAGTAGTCATATCTTCATTGCTCGAGGATAGTGAGAAAGAAAGTTTAGTTTCTATCCTCAAAAATCACAAACAAGCTTTTGCTTGGAAAACATCCGACATCCCAGGAATTAGTCCCAATTTCTGCAAAAACAAAATCATATTTGAAGAAGGGATTAAACCTGTGGTAGAACGTCAACGTCGACTCAATCCCAACATGAAAGAAGTTGTTAAAAAGGAAATCATAAAACTTCTCGATGCTGGAATCATTTACCCAATTGAGGATAGCCCTTGGGTAAGCCCTGTTCACTGTGTTCCCAAGAAAGGAGGAATGACGATTGCGACTAATGAGCGAAATGAACTAGTTCCAACTAGAACTGTCACTGGTTGGCGCGTTTGTATTGACTATCGTAAGTTAAACAAAGCCACCAGAAAAGATCACTTTCCACTCCCGTTCATGGATCAAATGCTTGAAAGACTGGCAGGAAATAAATTCTTTTGTTTCCTTGATGGATTTTCAGGATATTTCCAAATTCCTATCGATCCTAACGATCAAGAAAAGACCACTTTAGCTTGTCCTTTTGGAACCTACGCATATCGGCGTATGCCTTTTGGTCTTTGCAATGCACCTGCGACTTTTCAAAGGTGTATGATCGCCATATTACAAGACATGCTAGAAACCTCCATGGAAGTTTTCATGGATGAATTTTCAGTCTTTGGAGACTCGTTTGAAGCTTGTCTTTCTAATCTCGATAAAATGCTCGAAAGATGCGAAGCTGCACATCTTGTCCTTAACTGGGAAAAATGTCACTTTATGGTAACCGAAGGAATTGTGCTTGGCCACAAAATCTCCAGTGCAGGAATGGAAGTAGACAAAGCAAAGGTCAATGTTATCTCGAAACTTCCACCACCAACTAACGTCAAAGCCGTTAGAAGTTTTTTAGGACATTCTGGTTTTTACCGCCGATTTATGAAAGATTTTTCTAAAATATCTCGTCCGATGACAAAACTTCTTGAGAAAGAATCTATCTTTGACTTCAATGCAGATTGCATAAAAGCTTTTGAAACACTGAAATCTCAACTTACTAGTGCTCCGATCATGGTTTCACCTAATTGGTCACTACCCTTCGAACTTATGTGCGACGCAAGCGATTTTCTTTGTTGGAGCCGTCCTAGGCCAACATGAAGGAAAACACTTTCGGCCTATATATTTTGCTAGCAAGACACTGAATAGTGCTCAGCAAAATTATACCGTCACCGAAAAGAATTATCGGCCGTCGTTTTCGCATTCGACAAATTTCGATCATACCTCGTGCTCTAAAAAACAGTCGTTTTTACCGATCATTCAGCGCTCAAGTATCTGTTCACCAAGCAAGATGCTAAACCACGTCTTATTCGATGGATTTTGCTACTAAAAGAATTTGACATCGAAATCAAAGATAAGAAAGGAGCAGAGAATCTTGCTGCTGATCACTTATCTCGTCTAGAAAATCCCGATCTTGAGGAATTAAAAGAAGAAGAAATCGATGACTATTTCCCTGATGAAACTCTCATGACCATCGATGGAACTGACGATCCTTGGTTTGCTGACTTTGCGAACTACCTCGCGGGAGGAATTCTCAGAAAAGGACTAACTCATGCTCAAAGAAGCAAATTCTTTTCAGAACTTAAATACTATTTTTGGGAAGAGCAATATCTTTTCAAAATGTGTCCCGATGGGATGATCCGAAGATGTGTTTCTGGTTCCGAAACCCGCAAAATTCTTGACGAATGTCATCATGGCCCAACTAGGGGACATTATGGTCCTTCCACCACAGCTAAAAAAGTTTTTGATGCTGGATTCTATTGGCCAACAATATTCAAAGAAGCACACACACTCGTTCAAAATTGTAACGCTTGCCAAAGAACCACCAATCTCTCCCGAAGAGATGAAATTCCACTAACAAGCATTCAAGTGTGTGAAATATTCGATATTTGGGGAATAGATTTCATGGGACCTTTCCCTAAATCCCACAAATTCGAATACATTCTCGTTGCTATAGATTATGTGTCCAAATGGGCAGAAGCTGAAGCTTTACCAACAAACGATGCTCGTGTCGTCGTTAATTTCCTCAAAAAGCTTTTCGCTCGTTATGGAATTCCCAAGGCGTTGATAAGCGATCGAGGAACCCATTTTTGTAACCAACAAATGGAGAAAACCATGAAAAGATATGGAGTTCATCACCGGTTCGCAACAGCCTATCATCCACAAACCAGTGGTCAAGTTGAAAATACCAACAGAGCTCTCAAAAGAATACTAGAAAAAACAGTGAAGGACAATCCTTCAGTGTGGGCAAAGAAACTTGACGATGCTCTGTGGGCATTTTGTACGGCTTATAAAACTCCAATTGGCACAACTCCTTACAGACTCTTGTATGGAAAGACTTGTCATTTGCCGTTCGAAGTTGAACATCGTGCTTATTGGGCCCTCAAAAACTGTAACACCGATCTCAAAATAGCTGGAGAGAAAAGATTCCTGCAATTGCACGAACTCGATGAATTAAGACTCCAAGCTTATGAAAATTCCAAACTGTATAAAGCTAGAACAAAAGCTTATCATGATAAAAAGCTACGAGTTCGAAAAGAATTCAAAGCTGGAGATAAAGTTCTGCTTTTTAACATGAAATTCAAATTCAAAGCTCCTAAATTACAACCAAAATGGTTTGGACCTTATATCGTTAAACATGGATATCCATCCAGGTATGTCGAACTCTATGACAAACAGGGTGGAAGTTTCATTGTTAATGGGCACCGAATCAAGTTATATTACGACAAGGAGCAAACGAATGAAGTTTCATGTGCAACCGTTTCCCATGAAAATGAATTCGAGACTATCACCTTTGTAGCACCATTTCCAGGAAGAATCCCACAAATTGTTCCATGGAAACCATCTACTGAATTCGTCTGGGACGATATCGAAGCTACTGGTGAAGAATTCATGTACATCCCCAAACTTTTCAAAATGTTCAAGGCTGCTCTTGCGGCTAAGTGAATTCGAGAAGATTCGAGTCAGGCTGATGACTCGGTAATAAAACAAGCGCTTCTCGGGAGGCAACCCGTGTGTTTTAGATTTGATTTTCTGTGGTCACTCCCCAAAGTCTTAACCTTTGGTTGAACTTAAGTGTGGGGGGGTGCCACCTTTTAATAAAACTTTTTGTTTGTTTATAAGATTTTGTGCAAGTAATGATTTCTCCAGTGAACGCCAGGAATGAAGGAAGATTTTAAGCTGACAACTCATTGACATATCTGGTTTCATCTCTATTTTCCCTATTTCTATACTTTGAAGTTTATTTTTCATTGAGGACAATGTCTAACTTAAGTGTGTGTGTGGGGGGGGGGGTGAATAGGAAAAATTAGAGTTTTCATGCTTAAATTTTAAATTTTGTTTGCCCTTGTGATCTAGTTGTTTTCACGCTTTTAGGATTATTGAAGGATCGTTATTTTTATTGTGTTGATGATTCGGGTGGTCTTGGATGATCAAAATACATGTTTGCCATAGTTAGAGAGTTAGTAGAGAGAGAGGGTGTTCTTGCTAGAGGTTTACACAAAAGTATGGAATATTAGATAGAAAGCACCACCCCTTCCATGGATGGAAGGGGTATTTATGCTTACACAATACACGACCTCCTATCGACCTGTGGATCAGGTATACAGTGGGTAAAGACCCGTCCTTCCTCCACGGTGTTGCACTAAGCTAAACTACGCTACAAACTAATAAATAAACTACTAAATAATGTAACTAACGACAAGTCTACGAGCTAACTTAAGCTAGATAACATTTGGGGTGACCGACTCTTCACTAAGGAATTTTCTAATTCCTAACAATCTCCCCCTAAGGGAGGTCACCCCATGTTTTACATTTCGAATCCTAGCATTCTAATATTGACATTGTTCTTGAGCTCGTAGACTTGAATTCTTCATTTCCGCAATCTTTGTGCTTTTGTAGCGATTCTTCAAAGTCCGCATAGTTTTGTACTTTGAGTGGAGGTCTTTGAACTGATCCACATCTTGATGATCTTTGAGCTTTCTTTGAGATCATCAGCCACAGTAAATCTCTGGATCACCCTTTTTTTGTGTTGCCATCATGTGAAGTTGTGACTATTGGACCGACATGCTCACACTTTTGAATCATGACATCTTTCCATCAGAGTAGCGGAAGCCTTACTGGTTCATGATATTTGCAGCAGCGAAGCAAAAGCATAGTATGAAATATCGAGCCGGTTATGTAGATATGCACCAGTCATGATTTCTTCAAATTAAGTGAGGATGCTGTGAGCATGCGGCTTTGGATTGACTCCTCAATTCTGATCAGCTGTAACCGTCCAAATGTACCTGCAAACAACAGTTAGCAATAAAGCGCACGAAGGTGTCTTTGATCACTTTCGTTGAATTGAGGTACACGGCCCACGGTTCCCCGTTGATCAGTACAAGTACTGCCTGTGATCAGATAGGATTTCTAAGAATCTCCTTGACAGGGTTTCGCAGCTATTCTAGCTGTTCTAAAAAAGGAACGTCTCAAAGAAGACAACACGGAGTGAGTGAACCAGCAAATTGAGATTCACTGATTGATGAAAAATGATTTGAAAAACAATCGCGTATTGCTTGAAGAAAGAGTTTTGCAATACAACGAAGGTTTTATGAGAAAGATCAATTTTCAAACAAAATACTTTTTGTATTAGAGAATGAGTACACATTCGACGTGCTAGTGAAAACAAGAGATTCGCACATCGAACGGTTTTTCTAAAAGTATTTTTCAATCAGAGATACTTTTTTGAATTTTGAAAACATAAGTACACATTCGACGTGCTAGAGAAAAGAAGATTTGCACATCGAACGGTTTTTCCAAAAGTATTCGTCAATTCATTTCCTGGACCAAGGTTGATTCACGAGTGAATCTCCCCATTGTTTCTATCCAGTTGTCACAAGCTTGATCTTACGAGAAGATCTCACATGTCACCCACCAAGAGCTTGTTTGATGTTGGCTCGAGAAGGATTTCCATCTTCATCGTGAATACTTTTACACATCACTCAGATGTTCTGGCAATACCACAAGGATAATACGTAGGACTCTCAATATATACTTACTTTCCACATTGTATGAAACAGCAAGTCTTCAAGAATTTAGTGTCCTAATGAGATATTGTGGATGATCTCTTGGCTCTAGACTCAATCGTGCACATTTGGTTCCTATGCCGGAGACTAGGGAGAGGGTCTCCTTCTTCAATATCAACAATCTCTAAGAGAAAGTCGATAGATTATGTCGGTTCCCCGTGAGAATGAAACAAGCCCTTTTAAGAGGAACTTGAGTGGCTTGGGAAGTTTAGTGCAGTGCGTCACTGGGTCCATGACGTCTTGTCTTCAATACCAGTGTTACTTTAGTAACAACCAGTAGCATATGTATTGAACCCGGTTTCTGCCCTAAGGTTGAATTGATGGAGGGCTATTTCTTTTCACCCTTTTTCACATTCAGTTCTTTTTCATTCTTCAACCCCTTCAGTGCTTACCGAGACTTCATAACTAGAACCTTGTTGGGTTTATTCCAGTACTAGCTCTGTCTCAGTCCGCACTCTTCCCATATTCTCATTTTCTCCTTTTTTCATCATACCTAAGGACTCTACACTATCTAGTGGATTGTCCCTGGGTAGATCCCTCCGGCTCTGGCGGGATCGTGGGAACGAATACCTAACCTAACCATCCTTATAACACCATGCATAAAGTAAAATGGTCGGTCTTTTGCTACAGTTCATTCTTCCTTGAAACCAATTGAAAAATCATTTGGAAAAACAATCAAGGTACTTGTGATACGAAATCAAAGCATTTTGTACCTTAATAGTTTTGATCATTTAGAAAATGCTTCTCCTCAACATGTGCATATGATTTAAAATTGTTTGGCACATGGAGGCAAGAGGTCTTTGAAATAATTTCTTTGAAATAATTTCTTGATCACAATTTCCTTAGAAAAGGCCATTTGAATTTCTTTGGTAAAATTCTCCCCCTCAATATGTGCATAGGATATTTGAAATCATTTTATCACATAGAGGCAAGAGTTCTTTTGAAGCACATCCACGATCACAAAAGACATTAAGAAAACCATTTGAAAACTCAATCAAGGTACTTTATAAATTACTTTAAAAAGCTTTCATACCTCGATAGTTTGTTTGCTCCCCCTCAATATGTGCTTCGAGATTCGAAAGCGTTTAGCACATATGAGAGAGCAGCCTGCACAATTAAATCAAAACGATCACCTTTTATCAAATTTCATTATTAAATCACAAATTCTCCCCCGATCAAAAATATCAAACCCTTTGAGATTTTGGATCCCAAGTGATTTAATTAGGTTTAGAAAACATGGGAGAATATGTGGCCTGGTTTAAATACTCATCATGTTTTGGATAAATCCTTCTCCTCAACATGTGCATTGTGTATGAATTCGTTTGGCACATGGAGGCAGGAGTGCCTTTAAAGGACTAAAACCAATTCCATTTAAACAGATAAGAGATTTAACTCACGATCTCTACCCCGATCAAAATTTCAAACCTTTTGAGATTTGTGATCCCAATTGATTTAAATCATTTAAAATATTTTGGGGAAAGACGTGGCTTGATTTAACTTTGAAAAATGACAGATAAGGAACAGATTTATACATTAAAGATTGTTAGTGTCAGGTATGATTGTTTTTAAGAGATCTTTTGAGTAAAACAAAACAATTTCACAATCAAACAAGAACAGAAAAAATTTCATTTTGAAAGACCTTGATTCAAAAGAAAAATCATACCATGACATAACATTAAATCTTTAGATCACCACATTTTAACGTACAAACCGGAACTTTTATGAAGAAATATCGTTTGAAAGAATTTTATTTAAAATCACTCTCCCCCTCAAATCATGACAGTAGTCGATGATTGAGTGACTTAAGTTTTGATAAAATGAAGTCCGGTGATTTTCAAAGATTAGCTCAATAAATTTTCAAAACGATATTTTCCATTTTCAAAACAATTTATTCAAATTTTTCAAAAATTGTTTAAAAATGGTATCCTGCACAAAGATATGTTAGTGGTTGAGAAGCTTCCGTTGTTGTTGTTGTAGGGTTTGGAAGAATAACCATCTGTACTGCGATGCGTGAGACTTCTTCTTATGTTGCATTTTGAATGCCAACTGAGGTCAAATTAAGCTCCGTTTCTTCAATCACTTAGAAGAAAACCATTTGCTGATGCAGTGAGACCTCTTACGTTGCATTTATGCCAACTCTCCATAGAAGTCCAATTAAGCTCCGTTTCTTCATTTGTCAACCCAAGATATAGTTACCCTTTCCTTTCGGCATCCAATCATCTTCAATTGTGGGATCCGGATCGGGAACATTCTTTTATACCAATATACCTGCATACGTTAGTGAACACACATACAAATATATGGTGGTCGACATCACCCAAACAACAATCGACTAATAAAAGTCAATGCAACATATCAATCAGATCATATAAATGTATGGGAATAATGTGTTCATCAAACTCTAATCATCTAAACGTAACAATCACATCCTAGAAACCTAGTCCTTCAACATAGGCAATTGTATTTTACAGATAAGCACGTAGGATGATTAAGATAATCTCGTTAGATGATACAGATTTAAAAACATTCTCCCCCTCAATCAATGACTTAAATTTCTGAAAAATTTAAAAGCGCTGAAGTCATTGATTGAGTTTTCAATTATAACGAAAACTCTGAAACTGATTGAATTTCAAGCAACTCATTTACCACCATTTTTGAAAATAACAAATATTTTTCTGAAGAATTTTAGACGGAAAAATATTTGTGTAGGAACAGCAGTCCTTCGACATACTTTCCTTGTTTTGTTTTTAGGATAAGTGCACGAAATATTTGAAAATTGGTTTAGCGCAGAACTTTCCTTTCTTTAAAGAACGGGTTGCTATATGAAATAATAGCAAACCATAGTTTAAGCACGGGTTACAGTCTGAAATAACTGCAAGCCATAATTTGAAGCCCGGGTTACAGTCTGAAATAACTGTAAGCCATATTTTTGAGACATGTTTAAAAAGAAATATTTACACCTCCTGCTCGAACTTCATCTAAAGTCCCGTGCCATTATTGAATGACATTTCTAAGACCGTAGATGTTATCGATACCAGAAGACATGTCTTGAGAAAACATATTTTTGGTCTTTTTTCAAATTTTCTGATTTTTTATGGTTTTTTGAAGATTTTATATTTTTCTATTTTCTTTTTGTTGGTTTTATATTTTTGTATTTTGTTTTGCTGGTTTTATATTTTTGTATTTGGTTTTTTTAAAAATATATACAAAGATAGAATAGATGATATAGTTAAAGAGGATGATGATACGAGTACCGAGATAAGGATATCGAGCAGCACGTCGTAGAAGATAGAATTCGTCATCTCTTAAACATCCACCACCAAAGCTTCCAAGGGCTCTTGAATTGAAAGAAATAGAACCATCTGAAAGTGAGACTTTGGTAGCTTCCCCCCAAACCGAAAATCCTTTAGCTGAGCAGATTCGAAGCTTTATTTCAAGCTTGCCTTAGCCAGGTGCACAGAAAAGCACACCATTACCATAAATCCCGCTGCTCCATTTAAGAACGATAATCGAGGATCTCCATTCGGGGTTATATCATCAAGAAGAAGAACAACAACGTTTCATCCCACTCTTTAAATTTCTTCTCAAATTTCATTACCACTGAAGTCTGAAGCAATCCATTCCAAAAGGTGTCAAGAGACCACTTCCCCTACGTAGTTGAATTGATGCAGTCAGTCTCTTTGTATAATGCTCAAGAACTCTCCCAAATACACATCATGAGGGGAATGAAAACACCTTCCCATGTTCACATTTTTCTTCCCGGATGATCGTGTATGAAGCTCAAGAACCCGAAGTACACCAATACCCAAGAGCTCTCCCGAATACACATCATGAGGGTAATGAAAAACCTCCCATGTTCACATTTTCTTCCCTGATGATCGTGTATGAAGCTCAAGTATCCGAAGTATATCAATACCCAAGGAAGGAATAACTGATAACATTGAAGAAGCAAGCCAAGTCACCAATTATCTCTGCGGATGACAATCTCTGCGGATGTCAACTCCGGAATAAGTGATTATATCTCTGAATCACTAATTAAGCCCTCAAGTGAAACAGAGCCTCCAATGTACACAACTCTCTCTCCTCTGATGATTGTGATAACATCGAGATCATCACGCACTTGTGTACCTCTTTTATCTTCAGAAACTAACTCTTCCATCGCTTCCCCCACATAGTTGGAATAAGAATACTAAACGCCTTGATGAGTAAACCCTTGAGTTTCTCTGCGGTAATAACATTTGTCTTCCCGGGATATCTTCAATTTCTTAGAAGTATTAAGTACATCAAGTTTACTCGCGTTTAGATGGTTGTCTCCTTCCCTCTTTCTGGTTTTGATATTTCAGAATCAGCAACTCTTTGAATGCCCAAATACTTGAAATTTGTTGAGAAGATCGCTTGAAGTCTTTGTGAGAATCAACATGCTGAATAATGTGAGCAAGTCTAATTGAGGATTAAATTTGACATATCACATTCCCTCAATTAGTGCTCTCCCCTAGACCGACAATCTTTTTGATAAATGCCCAGATTAAGAAAAAGTCTTTAGATCATTGAATGCAACTCGTCTTTGGTCTTCTAACATATAGCAAGAAATGTAGAACAGACTGTAGACTCGACCTTCTTCAAGATTGTCCAGTTGGGGAATAGATAATTAACATCTTCAACTCACACCAAAAAGCATCCCACCAAAAAGCATCCCACCAAAAAGCATCCCAATTAACTTACATCTTGCAAATCCCCTTAACTAAAATCCCTCCCAATCAAACAAGAACAGAAAGATGTTCATCAAGGAAATCAGCAATCAGGCCGCAACGAACACACAAGATGGTAACACCAAACTACCAATCACATCAAACAAGAACAAAGAGATTGTTCGGAATCATCATGTTGATGTATACGTGAAGCATTAACCGGAAGCACTTTGTCGATAAACTCATCAATCCGAGTGAAGATGTCAACCAACGGCTCTTAGAAGAGAAAAACTCCATGTGAAGATGACCCGATAAGAAGAAGCTCGGTTCTTACATGAGTTTAGAGCCGTATGACCATTTTTATTCTCAAATATCAATCAACAATGCAAAAAATTCACACTTCTTCTCCCCCTCAAGAATTGCATACGGAGATGCCATTCTTGACTCAATAAGTGAAAATCATCCGAATGTTCTATTCACACTTCTCTCCCGCAAAATAAGCACATGATGTCGCCATCTTCATTATAATCGAGCACGTGGAATGAGAAAACAATCAGTGGTAGCCCGGTTCACTTGATGACTGAAGCGCATGGAAAAAGTATGAAGCATGTTGATGAGAATGGTCATTAGTGAGAAGATTTCTCTTCTTCAGAAGATAAAGCGCACTGAAGCGTACACTTTTCTTTTCTTTGAGGAACGAGGCATGAACTGTTGTGTTCATACATCATAAGAAGATTTCTCTTCTTTGGAAGATAATGCGCACTGAAACGTACACATTTCTTTTCTTTAGAGTACGAGGCATGAACTGAAGTGTTCATACGTCATAAGAAGACTTCTCTTCTTTCGAAGATAATGCGCACTGAAACGTACACATTTCTTTTCTTTGGAGTACGAGGCCTGAACTGAAGTGAACAGACGTCATAAATCTCTCTCTTTTCAGCTCTCTTAGCAAAACATGTAATCAACCCATTATCATTCAGTAGGCTCTTTGTTGTGACAACTGATGGAGAAAACCCAATATGATGAATTTGACCGTGAAGTAAACTAACCCGAACTCGTGACTTAAACTTGCACATATGTAACAAAGAGCGGTGCCGATTTCCATTAGCATCTCTAAGTACTCTCTATTTATTCTATACTCTTCAACCAACCAACCATCAAGTATAAGACGTACATTACCTCTTGAAAATCCACAATTGAATGTGACACTGAGCACTACAACGTAACTCCTTAAAGTGATAGTTATTTTGAGGTGGTATGAGCCCAATTCCCCCAAGTGGTAAAAGAAAAAGTAAAAGACACCCAACAATAACTAGATTTCCAAGTCTTCGTTTATGATAATAAGCTCGAACAAGGATCATGAAGAATCTTCATCCAACCATCCCCGATACCTTCAGATACTAAGTACACTCGCCCGTGATATTTCACTTTAACCTCAAATAAATAATAGTGAATTAACCCCGTTGTCACATCTTCTAGATAAAAGCTCAATTCTAGCCTCCTTTGACCTTAAGTGAACTATGATAATGGTTTTTCATCTTGACCATGGTTGAAAGCACATAACCCCGTAAAGCCTTGTAATAACCAAACTGCCATGAAGACGAATATCCAAACACACATCCAATTCATGAAATACACCCTTTTATCCCTTCTTCGAAGCAGAAACCGTAGCACCAGCATCAAGTAAGATCCAGAATTACACTTTCCCTTTCTCCAGGATGGCTCCATCATCACGGGATTTTACAATTCTATAGTTTAAACCGAGAAATAGTTTCTTTCGCGGGATTTTACAAAACCAAGAACAAATCGTAAGATAGATCTGGAAATGCATTTTACTATTACCCGGATGTTTCCATTGTCACGGGATTTTACAAGTCTCTGATTTAAACCGAGAAATAGGTTCTTTCGCGGGATTTTACAAAATCAAGACAAAACCGTAAACAATGTTATCCTGAAGGTGTTATGACAAATTTGGTTTCAGTGAATATCTGTTTGAGGGGAACATGCAGCGGTTCATCAACGGTTCAATATCCAACATCATCAACCATCCAATCAACACTTTGGTAAACACATCATTCACGCGTTCTGTCGGCTATTATAGTGACCACATGGAGAAGTAAACCCGATATACCAAACTTGATTATGAAGTAGAGTTCCCTAGATTTGTTACATAAGCTTGTACTAATCCTTGTGAAGAAGAAACGGTGTACCCAATGTACAAAACCTCTTGAAATTCTCAACTGAGTGAGACACCGAAGTGATAGTTACGTTGTGGGTTAAGTGAGAAAGAATCACAAACGAAACTAAATAGCCAAGTCTTTATCACACTTAATAAACGCCCAAACAAGTCATCTTCGCGGAAGTGTAGAAAGAAAGAAGACGAAATAAGTAAACGCGCCCGGAAAACCTCACTTCAAATCCAAATAAGAGATACCGTCCAAAACACCCTGTAGACAACATTTTCAATAAACACTTCAAGCCGTGACATAATATCCTTTGTGAAGATGTATATACCAACATAATAAACTGCATGACTCAATAAATCTCATCCTCACTAAGTCATAAAATCAAATCACAACTCTCAATCATGAGGAGCCCGTCATTTCATCATTCAAAGCCCATGTCCAACTCTCATAAGATCAAAGCTCATATATACGGTCTAATTTTAAGAAGCCTAACCACAGCATTGAATCCGATCCAATTAAGAAAAATTAACCCCGATCCAATCAATAAATCCAAATGTTTTTCCCGAAACCAAATCTTCTGCCGATACACGTCGGTTAAGCCCAATACATTGTAAAGCGCATGTCGATGAGACCTTAAAGCATTTGAAAGCCAGTGACCACATATGCTCATATTTGGGTCTAACAATTAGCTCAAGCCTAAATAATGATATACGGCTCAGATTCATTTAAAACACACTTCATTAATCCAAAATGACCCAAGTGACACACATATGCGAATTATATCAGATAACACATGATCATGTGCTTTCAAAATGTGAACATTATTTCCAATGTCCATTCACAAAGTTAATTACACGATCACATATATCACAATCATTAAAGACTCATCTCCACTTGGCCCAACATATACCGCAATAGATTAATAGCAAGTTCATACCAAGAATATGTCCAAGTCAATGAAAACACTGATGGGCCCATTAACATTATGCTCAAGTCAAGAGACAAAATAAATCCACGGCCCAATTCAGCGTTATGATACACGATCCATAGCAGAAGTATGCAATACCGGTTATATAAGTCATGTTACCTAAAAATTAGGTCATTATCTCTTAAACCTAATCCACCCAAAAGAATACGCCACCCTCAAAACAGATAATCTCCTCAGCTACAAAACTCTTCACCTCATCTCAGGTTCATCAAATAACATCATCCCTGATTATTTGAGAAATAACCCACAAATCACACACAAAAACAAACCCACGAATAACCAATCAATCCTCTCTCGTTTATAATAAACAACCACGAATAGCGATTGAAGAGCAACAATTAAAACGGCTTCAAGGTCTTGTGACAACCAAGGTCTCAGGTAGGTTTTAAATTATGTTTTCGTTTCTGTTTTAAATGTCAATCGAAACAAAGAGTTGATTGAAACCTATTGGTTTTGGTCAATCTTTATAATTCGAATATTATCATAAAGTGATTTGGTCAATGATGATACAAGTTCCATACAACAAAAATCTCATAAAGATTACAAGGATGGGACAAGTCTGAGATCGATGTGACATTGATTATGTTTACAGTTATGGTTGAGAGTTGAGGAGAAGAAGTGAGGGTCTCCCATGATGGTTTAATAACTTAGGTCGAGTGAGTCTTGGTAAAAAAAAAAGGTTAATGTGGTCGTGGTCGTGGTCAGTCAAATCTTTTCATCTTCTACCTTTCTGTCAGTTACAAAACAGGTCGCTAGTCATTCAGTTTGACTCAAAAGTCAAAATGTCACCAAGTCGCTACCATACTTTAGAGGCAAGTCGCTAAGTATTTGTCTTGAGTCAAGTCGCTAGCATAAGTCGCTAAGCCAAGTTGCTATGCCAAGTCTCTAGCCCAAGTCGCTAGCACAAGTTGCTACGACTTGTAAAGACAAGTCGCTATGATTAGTACCAAGTCGCTAGTCTTAATAGTCAAAAAGGGATTAGTCAAGTCGCTATCTTCTTCATCTTTCAAGTTGCTAACTTATCAATATAAGTCGCTAGGTCAAAGGTTTAACTAGGTCGCTACCAAATACAATGCATCAAGACAACTTGTAAAGACAAGTCGCCACAGAACTAAGTCGCTAGATAGAATGACCCAACTCGCTACCAAGACTTTTGACATTTTATGATGAGTTTTCCGACCTCTTTTCCGACCATATTCATGATAAACCCAGAAAAATAGTTTTGACCCAGAAAAATGCATAAAAAGATTGCTTTGTTTGACCCAATAAACCACTGCTTGGGCATTTAAAACTGACCATATGACAAAAAAAAAATTGTTGGACCAAGTATAGTTTGGACAATAATTCAACAAAGTCATAAAAAAAAGTAAACATGACTGTTTTGTGACAAGAAACCATGACAGAAAGCATATGACATTTTTGACACAAAAGTCAAAACAAGAAAAACAATAACTCGCTAAGAAGAGCTTTGACAAAAACTTGGTAAAAACAATTTAAATACCAGGACTTGTATTAACCATCTGTATCAAACCACTAGACCGTAACACAATAACATCATCACATTAACACATCCATCATCACAACTGCCGCATCAAACCGCCAACAAGTAACCATGTAAATCATCAAAACAACATAACCTGGCTCTGATACCAATTGAAGGATCATTATTTTTATTGTGTTGATGATTCGGGTGGTCTTGGATGATCAAAATACATGTTTGCCATAGTTAGAGAGTTAGTAGAGAGAGAGGGTGTTCTTGCTAGAGGTTTACACAAAAGTATGGAATATTAGATTGAAAGCACCACCCCTTCCATGGATGGAAGGGGTATTTATGCTTACACAATACACGACCTCCTATCGGCCTGTGGATCAGGTATACAGTGGGTAAAGACCCGTCCTTCCTCCACGGTGTTGCACTAAGCTAAACTACGCTACAAACTAATAAATAAACTACTAAATAATGTAACTAACGACAAGTCTACGAGCTAACTTAAGCTAGATAACATTTGGGGTGACCGACTCTTCACTAAGGAATTTTCTAATTCCTAACAGTTGTCTATTAGAATAACTGGATCAATCTACTGGTAAAACTGGTAATATTTGAAACTTCGAGATGTGTTCCGATTACTATTGCAATCCATTTTGGGATCGATAAACATTTGCTAGCACATATCATACCCTTTTTCCACTAAACTGTGAGTATTTGAGCCTATTTCATAAACATCATACATCTTTTATGCTTGGATCTTTTGTTATGAGTGTGCCGGTGATTTTATTTATTCTAGAAATTGTGCTTGTAAATCATTACCAGACCGCAGTGAGATCGCATTCGTGCGATATAAGTGAATTCGTGTGATAAAGAGGCACCTTAGGATTTAACCCAAATGACCTTCCATTTTGCATTTAATGATATATTAGCTATCCGCATTGGTTAGTTAACCACCCACTTGGAACCATTTGCAGTGCTCATTTTTAGCACTAGATACCCCTAGTTACACCCTCTGAGCCATCCTTTTCATTTTTGCTTCACCCAGAAAATACAAAAAAAAGATTTTACACTTTTAACCTTAGCCTATCTCGTATCAATGTCTAAACGGTTGGTTGCTAGTCACCTGGAAAGTGAAGATTGTTCAAATGATTATGAGTACCACATCCTATGAGATTGATTGAGCCATGTGTTATGTATGAGTTAAAAAAAAGTATAGCCAATGTGCTATGATAGAAGAACAATTGTCATGGCAAAGCAAAAAGTTATGGAAAGCAAAAAAGAAGAAATTGAAGCTATAATCATTTATTTGGTTCATGGAATGTTTGGTAGCTAGCAACACGGGTATTAGACTTGATTTCATTTTTATTTTAACACCAATTTCATATACATCTCCATGCCTTATCCATACCCTTAACCCTTAGCCTATCATTATAACTCGAATAAAAGTCCTCTTTAGATGTTTTTACTTGGTGCTCACGCCACGTCGGTGGAGTTTTGTTTCTTGTACAAGCTTATGGTAATAATCTAATCATGACTGAGCAATGAGTGTGATTTATCTTTTTACTCCACTAAAATGAGTGATTGAGTGAATTATATTTCGTTCCTTTTTCGTGAGGTGTTTTGAAATGTTGATCATTCGAGAAAATCATTGGATATTGTCAAACATCTTGATGTTTCACCTTTATAAAGCATAATTGATGAATCTTCTCTCGTATTTATACTTGGTTGATTTGCATCAAATTTTTCATAATCACGATCTTGTATCAGTGGATGTTTTTCCTAGATTTGCTTGAGGGCAAGCAAAGTTTAAGTGTGGGGGAATTTGATAATGCTCAAATTGTACATGTTTTTAGTAGCGTTATGTGTGCTCTTATATATGTTATTTGTTTATATTTGCGTGATTATAGTACTTAAACGCATCAAAAGATGTTTGTCTAGTGTTTATAACCAAGTGCAGGGAAACGGAAGGAAAGTAAAGAAATGTCAACAAAATGAAGATTCCCGTTTCAGTAAGTCTAAATCAGTATCTCAAGGACCTTTGAAGACCATAGTGATTGAAGAACCAAGTTCTACAAGATAAAGAGAAGAAAAGATCAAGTTTCCGTATCTCAGGAGATCCAACCGGATCGGTTGCTCATGCAACCGGATCGGCTGGAATAACGTCCAGAAACAACATTATGACCACCACCAATCGATCGGTCGCAACCCGCAACCGGATCGGTTGGCCACTTTTGTAGAAGACCAACCGGATCGGTTGGTCATATGACCGATCCGGTTGGAGAAGCTGCATCTGCCAATCTTCATCACTAAGCTTCCCCTTTGCATCCAAACAATTCTAGGTCCTTCTCTTGGTGTATTCTAGTCCCTTCCTTACTATTTGGAGGCCAAGTTCAGCAATTAATACCCTAGGCTTTGGAATTAGTATAAATAGAGGCCTATTGTGAGCATATGAGACACACCTCAAATATAAATCTCTCTACTCATCAAACAAAGCTTTAAGCTCTCATAATTCGTCCTTAGAAGTCCAGAGAAGTTTGGAGTTCCAGAAGTTCCACATTTGGAGGCCAAATCACCAAGAAATCTACCCCAATACTTTGGGAATCATTACTACACCATTTGTAATCTTATTCCAAGCATTGTAAGACTTTTAATCATGTTTTCTAATGTTCAAAGTTCTGAGTTTATGTTCATGTTTGCTATGAGTGGCTAGTTTCTTTATGCACTTGCTTAAATGATGTTGATTATCATATGATTAGTTAGTGATTGTGTTAACATGTTTTAATTCAATTTCAAGTTGATTCTAAGATCCAATTGTGCTAAAGTTTCATAGTGACATTTGTTAATCAAGTTTGGCTAATTGATAGTAATCGTTGACGTCGAAAGAACTTATTGTTATTCAACTAGTCATAATCATTTTGTCTATGGATGATTGTTTTTACCCATTATGCTTGATTATACAAAGGAACAAAGGTGTGGTTGTAATAGAAACGCTTTTTGATTATCAAATTGGATTGGTTGGAAACATCTAAATGGTCGTAAGATTAGTTGTTGAGAATCAATTGTAGCCTTTTGTCTATGATCGGTTACCTTTTGTATTGACCATTTCTTAAGCAATTTGATGAACAAGTGGATGTTTTTGTGTTTAAGTTTATGTATGTAGACTTATGAAACTTGAATTGATCTTGAATTGATTGGTTAAACATAATGCTTGTTTTTATGAACTAAAATCTTGACGAAGGTTTAACTTGTAAGAACAATAGATTAGTCTTCCAACTAATTATCATAACCAACATGTTAAGAGGTTAACACAATCACATTAATCTATGATATGAAACTAGTTTAAGCAAGTGTAGTTTTTAATCATCTGAATTTCATTATATCTATTTGCTTTGTTATATGTTTTGGATAGACTCTGTTAATTCAAACTTGTGTTTAGATTCACTCAAATCCCTGCGAACGATCCCAACTTACCTTCATAATCTTGCTATAACGGACGAGTATACTTGCTCGTATGTGTTATTGGTAATATTGGTAATTCACCTTTTATAAATTTAAAACTTGTACACACGTAGCACATCAACTAAGGAGGAACCAACCAAGACCAATCTTAGACTTTCCTTAGCAAATCATTCATATGTTTATCCCATAGGAATAGCGGAGGATGTCTTAATTGAGATTGCCAATATTGTCTATCCGGTGGACTTCGCACTTGTAGACATTGAGTAAGATAAAAACCTTCCATTAATCATGGGAACACCTTTCCTGACCACCGCCAAGGCAACCATCAAATGCGGTGAAGGGATTATGATACTCAAAAGTGGAAAAGGACAAGTTAGGATACCTGTTGTTCCGAGATATCCTTTGAAGATTATGGAGAAGGTAAAAGATAAGAATTCACAGGTCTCCAATAATGCCGTTAAGAAGAAAATGACTGAATGGGAAAAAGGTCTTAGAGAATTCATGGTTCAAGGGTTAAATGCGACATTGTGGAAACGTGATAAAAAGTTAGGAAATAACTATACCACAATACCACAAAATCAAAAGAACCATAAGGAATTTTTGAATGGAGAAAAGGTGCTTTTGTATAAATCAAGAATAAAAGCATTATGGGGAAGGAATAAGCCAAGATGGTTTGGGCCTTATACGGTGAAAGAAACTAATCTAAAAAATAAAACCGTTATCATAATAGACGATGTTGGAAGAGAACTCATGGTGAGCATACAACGTCTACATCCTTATGATGAAGGCTTAATGGAAGAAAAGAAGGACGGCAATGAAGTCACGTAGGGGCACGACTTCGAGTCTAGCTACATCACTCATAAATAAAGAAAAGCGCTTCGTGGGAGGCAACCCATGCTTAATTGTTTGCTTGTTAGTGTGTCGTATATGTTTTTTAAATATTGTTTATTCTCATGTTTAAATTTGTAAAAATGCTTTATTTTGTCTTTAACCTCGTCTTAATTACATATAAACGTATTTTACATAAGGGATAAGTGTAGGGAGGATTACACACGTTTTAAAAAGAAACGTGAACATGAGAATTACAATTAATTAAAAGATATACATGTGTGTTTGTACGAGTCAAATGCTTGTATCGAGTCATAATGGATATTTTTGCAGGACTTTTTCCAGATTCTAAAGATATAAATTTTCCAGAAATTTTTTCAGAAAATCGCAGACCAGTTTCTGTCAGGATAACCTGACGGCGTCAGGATCGCAAACCTCGACTGGCGTCAGGAGGAGCAGAAACAACTTATCTTACTTTCTCTCGTTTTCTGTGCCACTTATAAATTTTTGGAATTTTCCTGGTCTTAATTTTCTAGAAAATCTGCAAACATCCATTCCATAAGCATTATATCTTATTTAAGTCTGGAAATACATCTTGTTGTGATTTTTCTTTGTTTGTTTTGATGCTTTGGGTTGTCTGTTTTCTTCAAGTGTGCAGGTTTTATTTATCAAGAAGAAGATACATAAGATTGGAAGGGGCTTTTCACGCATAAAATTCTTCTTGAAGAAAGATTTAACCACTACTTCACACGGATCCTACCGAGCCAATCAGGGGAGTACTAGTTTCTTTCATCTTTTATTACCTTCCATTATCATAACTTTGATACTTTCGGGGAACATTGGGGACAATGTTCAGTTTAAGTGTAGGGAGGGAAAATAAAACGGGAAATTTGAAACTATGCTTATCCTTGAATATTTGCCTTGTTCAATTGCATTTGTGTAATAAACCATGAGAAAATGTCGGTTAGGGTAATTTTGGCACCAAATTTAAAATTTTTCATGACATATAGGAGTGGGCCATTAGTCTTAACAAAAGCGTCTCACGGATAGGAAGTTATATGACTAGAACAAAAACCCTTTACCACTTAAATTCCACCCAAAATGTGAGGATCGCCCTTAGATTATTAGGAATTAAAGCATTCATCTTTAATGCTTAGTGTGTGAACCGGTAGTATATTAGATTCTAGAACTTGTTTTGTGATGCATCCCGAGATCGCTAGTAAGACTACACTTGTGTAGTTAGGAATAACTAAATGATAAGAGGCATTAGGATAACCCTTGTTTGATACCCGTAATATAATTACTTCTTCCACATCGGTTGAGTAATTCCCCCACACCTTTGCGTTGTACTCATCTTTAGTACACGATACCCCTAGTTAACCCCTCAGAGCCTATCCTTTTCGCGGTTCTCGTGATTTTTCAGTTTTCTGGAATATCAATGAAGAGCATTGTTTAGACCCCACCCCCAAATGTACACCAAAATAGCCTTAGCCTACCTTGTATGCACTCACTTTTAGTGCATTATTGTTATCACCCTAAACCCTTAGTTTAATTATCTAGTTGCTTGCATAAGTTGCTAAGTCGAGTCATATCCTTTGTACACAGTTTTGGGATGATTGGGACTCATGGGAAAAGTTAAAGTTTATGAAATGACGGGAAGGGAACGTTAAATTCAAATTCCCTTTATTTGCATAATAATGTACTCCAAGTGTTTTGATCTTTTCAATTCGCGTCAAATTAGTGTTAAAGTAATAAAAACTCAAGTGTAGGGATGTGCCTATAAACCCCTATCATTTTGATGTTACCGTAGAGGATGGTAGAGTAAAAGTGTATGAAAAAAAAAATCGAAAAAAAATTACATACGGGCTACCATCCTATATCTATCCTTTAAATTTATGTTTGTTTGTTTCAGTTATCTAGAGTTTAGAGTGTCGAGTCTTGGCTTAGCAACGCCATTCTTCATATGCTTGTAACATAAAGATTTTTTTGACTTGCCACCACTAAATTGCCTATCCCACCAAACCCTTTGTTTCCCTACCGTAAGCCTAACATTACAACCCTTTAAAAGACCTCTTTGATACTCTTTCCTAGGTGCTTACGCCAAAGCGATGGAGGTTTGATCTAGTCTCAAGCCTATGGTAATCTATGTACTAGGACCGGTTAATGAGTGTTTATCTTCCATTTCCAACTTGTTATATTTCATATACACCCGAGAGATGTGAGTACCCAAACACCCCATGTGAGGTGCTAGTATGTAATTTCCGTGCTTGTTATGACTTTTGCGGGGCTTATATGTGTTGTGAAATGTTTTAAACCAATGCTTCATGACCCCTAACTTATAAATTAATTGGCTAAAAGCACATTTGCTTGAGAACAAGCAAATACCAAGTGTAGGGATATTTGATAAGGATTTAAAAGGTACCATTTTGAGGGGTCATTTAAGCCCTTAATTGATCACTTTTGTATCCGTTACTACTTAATTTCATTCCTTTTCACTTTTTAGGTCTCTTGAAGGCAAATTGCTGGAATGACACTTATTCGGACGAAAAGGCGCGAATATACGAAGAAAATGGCCAAAGTCAAGAATCAAGACACTCGTGCTTTGCGGAACTGAAGGGACGCGTCCTGGGTTCTAAGTGTGACGCCGTCGTGCATATTTTGTGACGGCTCAGTAGCAAAATTGCTAATTATCAAGTGACGGCATCAAGTTTTAAAAGAGTAGGGCGTCACAACCCAGACGGCCTAGATTTGATCCAGACGACGTCATAAGATAAAGCCGACGGCGTCACAACCATAAGGTGACGCCGTCACAAGCTGCAACATGCACGCCAAGTAGCCGATATCGCTTTGGTCATAACTTTTGCATACAAACTCGGATATAGGTGATTCAAAAGCCCACGCGACCGGAACGAGAAAATCTACAGTTTGGTGAAAAAATGGTCGTGACGCTGTCACTCTATAAGTGTGACGCCGTCACTCTTTGCCGACAAAAAATCTACCTATAAATAGAACATTATAACTTCACTTTTTGTAGGCTCTAAACCCTAACTCCGATTCCAGGGCTTAGATAGGTGTTTTTCCAGCAACTTTGAAGGTTTCAATCACTCCAAAAACATCTTGTAATGGTTTGTTGATTATATCTTAATCCATATATTCAATTTATCATTATGTCTATCCTATGTTTGATTGATTGTGTGTATGCTTGCATGTTTACCATGTCCGGCTAAATTACTTGTGTGTTTTCTTAGATATATGAAACCTAGTTGTTAATTATTGTTAGGTTGTCTCTTATCTTAATTGTAATTGGCTTAGGAGTGCGACTAGGCTATCGTTGTGTTTAATACTTGATAAATATTTGATAGTTTCTGAATGACTTAGTGGATTTCGTTTACTACACTTAAAGGTGACTTCAAAGAGTTAGGGAATGCACACCTTACGACCTTAGAAAACACAACGCGTTAAGAATAAGGACGTGACAATTCAACCATCAATAGGAGATAACTAGGGAGTAGTAGCATCTAGGTAAACACATCTTTAACTATCATACGAGCACACAACAATAGACATAGACTACCCTCACCTTAGTTAATTAGATAATTAGATAATAGAGTAATCGGTAGAAATACCAACCCCCCAAATCAAAACCCCGAGATTCGTACCTTTCCAATTCCTAAAAAACATAAAAAGATAAAAAAAATAATCTTCCTCAACCCCAACCTTAGCATAGTAACTCCTTACTAGCATTCCTATTCCCATAGAGAACGATATCAATTCCCGTGGCTTACCCTAATACTACACTAGAACGATTAGGTTCACTGCCTAGGGTGTTGAAAAACTTGCTCGACGAAAAGGAAGTTCCTTTGACCCTGAACGACGCGTGTAGCGTTATCAGTACGGATGAACTGCTTCTTTTAAAACAAACTATGCTTGAGGCTATCACTTTGAAAATTCAAAACACTGAATTAGTTAAAAGAAATTAGGCTCTTCAAGATGAACTTAAGAAAGAAAAGGATATCATTGCTAGTTGGACTGCTAAGAATCCAAGGGTCTTTGATGCTGTGGGAGCCCCTAGTAGCAAAAAAAGAGTCATAGGTGAAGATCATCTCCCTGACTCTCACGACAAAGACCAATCTCCCAAACCATTTGTGTTTGGTGGCATGATTACCAATGTGTTGACTATTCCCAAGCCCAGTGATTGGATTGAACGGGTTAATCCTGAGAGTAAGCTTCCAAATTTCAATTCTGGAAGAATACTAGAGCCTGAGAGTCAAGCTCTTAAGAGCATGCTTGGACTCCTGATGTGCCCAGAGTAATGAACATATCTCGAAGTCCGGCGTAATCTAATGCACCGCTTCCACCCCAAACCTCTTCGAGGTCTTTGCTCCCAGCTCTGAGCTTACTCCATTACAATTCAATCCTCACTCACCAAAAGAAAGGTATGGACTTGGTAGAACCATCCTAAAAAGACCATCAAAACCAATTCAACAAGAATCTACCCCCACTGAGACTTCCACATCCTCTGTCCCCACTAAAGCTGACCAAATTCAGCAACTGACTGAACTTGTGATGAAGCTAACTGATAAGATGGAATCCATCAAAAAAGTCACTGAATCAATCAAGGAAACAAAGTCAGCCTCCGCTAGTTCCTCAAAGTCAAAAGCCACCACCAAACCCAAGCAGAAGTGTGATCTATGCCACTATACCAGTCATACCACTGACAACTATTTTAGAATCCTTTTTTGTATGATCTGCAAAAAAGATGATCACAGAACTTCTGATCACTTACAATATGTAAGTTCATTCGGTAAAGCAAACTATACCAAAGTTGGTCATCAGTATGCTTCAACCTCCAAATCTTCTCAAAAGTTTAGAGCAAAACCCTTTCCTCCTTGCCCACACTGTGGCTTTAATGATCATCATCCTAATGATTGTCTCATGAACACATGCTGTGATATTTGCGGAAATCCAGCTCCTGAGACATCCCAGCATGACAGTGTCATCCAAGCAAGGAGAAGTAGCAAGCAACCCAGAATCACTGAGTCATCCTCATACTCCAAATGCAAAACCTGTGGTAGCACAATGCACTCAACCACTGACCATGAGTCAATTGCCAAATTCAAACAAAACTTTAGGCCCAAGCCCACTAGTATGTGGGTCAGCAAGAGAAACTAATCCAGTTTACTATTTGTGCAGAGACACACTAGGGAGCCTATTTGGCATCTAGATAGTGGATGCTCAAGAAGTATGACTGGTGTTAAGGAGTATCTGCACAAGTATGTAAAGGAACCAGGACCCAAGGTAGTATTCGGTGATAACTCATCATGTCCCACTAAAGGTTATGGTTTAGTATACTGCAATGGAATAGTTTTCTCTAGAATAGCTTATGTCAATGCTCTCAAATACAATCTCATCAGTGTCAGTCAACTCTGTGATGCAAACAACATTGTGCAATTCAATGACAAACAAGGCACCATTTTCAATGCCAACAAAGAAGTTGTTTTGATAGCCCCTAGAAGAGATGATGTTTATGTCTTAGACATGTCAACACTCTCTCAAAATGGAACTTGTCTCTTTGCCAAAGCCACTGAAACTATCAACTGGCTGTGGCACAAGATACTCTGACACTTAAATTTCAAAAACATCAACAACTTGACAAAACAAAACAAGGTCCTTGGCTTACCATCACTGGTTTTTGCAAAAGATAAACCGTGCGGTCACTGCGTGAAAAAGGCAAACACCAAAGAGCATACTTCAAAACAAAAAAATTTATCAATCAAAACGCCTTCACCTCCGCATATGGATCTCTTTGGACCTGTCAGTCCTAGATCAATCCAGCATGAGAAGTATACACTTGTCATTGTTGATGAGTTTTCAAGATATACTTAGGTATACTTTCTTTCCAAAAAGAGTCAGGCAGCTGATACTTGTCATTCATCAGGAACATTGAAAACCAGAATGACATTACTGTTAAAAAAATCAGAACTGACAATGGTACTGAGTTCATAAATAAAGAGCTTGAGAATTTCTGTGACGAAAAGGGAATCTCCCAAAAATTTTCATCTCCTTACACCCCTGAACAAAATGCGGTAGCTGAAAGAAAAAACAGAACTCTCATTGAGGCTGCTAGAACTATGTTAAATGGCTCAGCTCTATCAAAACATTTCTGGACTGAAGCAGTCAAAACAACCTGTTACACTCAAAACAGGTCAATCATTGTCAAAAGACATAACAAAACCCCATATGAGATATTCAAAGGTAGACTTCACGACATCAGCTACTTTCATGTGTTTGGATGTCCTGTGTTTATTCATAACCACAAGGAACATCTAGGCAAGTTTGATGCTAAAGCCGATGATGGATACTTTCTAGGTTACTCACTGATCTCCAAAGCCTTCAGGGTATTTAACACAATGAGACAACAAGTTGAGGAAACCTTTCATGTCACCTTTGATGAGAGTTCTGAAAGCATCAGGTTCACTAACACCTCAGTAGAGGAAATATGAATTGATAACTCATCAAGATATCCTCCTGATGAGTATAACACTGAAATCAATTCCTCATACTAAGCTGATACTAACATCTGAAATTATGTCTTACCTCACAACCTGCCCTAACCAACTATCAGTGAATTCATTGATAATCAATCAGTCCCTGCTGGGATATGTAACACTGAACAAAATGTTCACGACCCTGTGATTCAAGAACCCCAACCTGAACAAGACATCTCAACAGATGATCTTGATGATTCTGTGGCTCCTGCACCGGAACTCACTACTGAGTTTCCAGTGACCTCTTCAAGCTCAGATCCTAGACCACAAAGTAAGTGGACAATATCTCAGGACATTGAGCTTGTAAACATCATTGGTGAAGCCACTGAGGGCATGCTTACAAGAAGCATGGCTGCTAAACTAACTGCAGCTTCAACAAATGAATGTCTATATGTTGATTACCTATTAGAAATAGAACCCAAAAGTGTCACTGAGGCTCTAAAACATCCAAGCTGGGTTCAGGCCATGCAAGAAGAACTTCAATAGTTTGATAAAAACAAGGTCATGACCTTGATCAAATGTCCTCAGGATGTCATTGTCATTGGAATGAAGTGAGTTTTCAGAAACAAAATTGATGAAAACGGCACTGTCATTAAAAACAAAGCCAGACTTGTAGCCAAAGGTTAGAGTCAACAAGAAGGCATTGACTATGATGAGACATTTTCTCCTGTTGCAAGAATAGAAGCCATCAAGATCTTCCTTGCATATGCTACCTACATGAAATTCAAAGTTTACCAAATGGATGTAAAAAGTGCACTCCTGAATGGTAAACTCAAGGAAGATGTGTATGTTCAGCGACCTCCTGGCTTTGAGAGCTATGAATTCCCTGACTATGTCTGCAAGCTTGATAAAGCCCTTTATGGACTAAAACAAGCTCCTAGGGCATGGTATGAAACTCTCTCAGCCTTCCTGATTCAAAACAAGTTTGTTAGAGGAAAGATAGACAACACATTGTTTATCTACAGGACAAAACAAGATGTGATACTAGTCCAAGTATATGTTGATGACATCATCTTTGGCTCAAAAAACTACACTCTTTGCAAACAGTTTGAAAAACTGATGACAAAGAAGTTTGAAATGAGCATGATGGGTGAACTCACATACTTCCTTTGACTACAAATCAGGCAATCTGATAAAGGAATCTCCATCAGTCAAGAAAATTACAGCAGAAATCTCTTGAAGAAATATGAGATATCAGACTGTGCCTCAGTGAAGACACCAATGGTCCCTCCTAACAACCTTGGACCTGATCTTACTGGCAAATCAGTCAATCAAACCCATTTCAAAGGGATTGTAGGCTCACTGATGTATCTTATTGCTTCGCACCAGACATACAATTCTCTGTCTGTCTAATAGCAAGATATCAGTCCAATCCCAAAGAATCCCATCTCACTGCAGCCAAAAGAATACTCAGATACCAGAAGGGAACTCCAAACCTTGGACCCTACTATCCAAAGTGCTCAGGGTTTGATCTCAAAGGATATTCTGACTCTGATTATGCTCGCTGCAACATGGACAGAAAAAGTACCTCAGGGTCCTGACAATTTCTTGGAGGAAAACTGGTTTGTTGGAGTGCTAAAAAGCAACAATCGTGGCTACGTCTTTAGCTGAAGCTGAGTATGTAGCTGCTGCAGGGTGTTGTGCCAATGTTTTATGGATGAAAAGTCAACTCAGTGATTATGACATCCATTACAAAATTGTACCCATCTTTTGTGATAACACCAGTGCTATTGCAATCTCCAACAACCATGTCCTTCACCAAAGAACCAAACACATTGATATCAGATATCATTTCATCAGGGACCGCATAATGAAAGGAGACATAGAACTTCATTTCATTCCTACTGAATATCAACTTGCAGATATCTTCACAAAACCCATAGATGAACCTACCTTCAGGAGACTGAAAGCTGAACTAGGAATGCTAGACATTGAAAGTCAGCAACCTGAAAACCAATCCCAATCTCAGTAAGTTTTCTCTGAAATGGTTCATCCTCCCTAAACAAAACCCCAAAACAACCCTCTCACTGAATGAGTAAGACTCATTCAGGGACCCCTGACAGCTTGATATTGAGCATTGAATGAGTAACTAAATGCTCCAAGTATTAGTTACTTAAATGTCCTAGGTTGCTAACCATGCCAATTTAATATAGGAATATATGTCTCTTTGTCTTACTGTCAACCATGTCAAGGGTCCCTCAAAAACTTACCTCATCCCACTTGGCATTAAATGCCTCCTCTCACATGAAATATACAAGGATATTTTATTATCAAGAATGCACTTTTACTGTGCACTGCAACTATTTTCTTGAAAACCGAGATTTTACTGCGGGTAGTGGAGTGGTGGCATTAAATGTGGAAATTTGAAACGTTTTCAAAAACTAACTTTACAAATCCACATTTGTGCATAAACTACCCCTCTCATCACTCTATAAATACCCCTCACAAAATCATTAAAACATACACAAAGTATTTCTGCAAAAAAACTCTGTCAAAATACTCTTTCAAACCCAGAAATCTTTGTGATCTTCAAACCTTTTTCAGAAAAATCTTCTCTGTAAACGTTTACAAAAGTTTTTCATCTCAAACTTAAGAGATTTAAAACTCTTTGACTGTTCTAGTTCAAGATATTTGTTTCAAAACCCTAAAATCTTTAAATGGAAATGGCTAGAACACAATCTCTTCAGTTTGCATCTCAGTGGGTAGGGGATCTCAGTAATGTTGAATTTAAAACTAACAATGTTATAGGTAATTTTGAATACCCCCAAAATGTCCCAGCCTATAAGGACATAATGAAATTTTTATTCAACTGCCCATTGAAAACGGCCTTTGTTCGTGTCCTCTATACTGTACCAAAACCTCCTCGGGAGTTTTGGGCAACAACTGTGGCCTTTGACCCGACACCCTCTACTGATGAGAATAACCTTAGACCACTCAGGGAATATCTCATCAGGTTCAGTCTTTTTAACGGGGAACAGTCAGTCACCCTATACTATAAAATGTTTTGTAATTCAACAAGGTTAGACTATAACAATGGAGTCTATGTTGCCCATCCTGAACCCTCCACAGTTAAGGATGGGTTAAAATAAATTGTTTTAGATCCAAAGTTTTTGGGCAGAACCTCAGTCACCAAGAATTCATTTCCTGTGGCTTGGAGGATCCTGTTCACTTTTGTGATTCAGGTCCTTGGCGGGAACCACTCATCCACTGAACAAGTTAACTCTATTCAGTTGATGATGGCATACTGCTTGATGAATGGGGTCAATGTCGACATTGGGGGAGATCATTTACAGTGATATCATAACCAAGTTATAGAGCAAAACTAGGACGAAATACATTTCGTATCCTAGGTTTGTCTCTTGTGCTTTACAAGTGTTACTAGGTTGCAATTATCCTCAGGAACAAAAATATTGTGCTTTACCTTGCATCCTGAGTCAATCTAATTTTCAAAAGGACCCATCCCTTGTCAATAATATCGAATTGATGGCCCATATGGTTGCTGTAAACAACCAGAGAGAATCAGTGTCTCCGGCGAAGGCACTGGGAAACGTCCACCAGTGTCTGAGGGGTCACTGGGGACAAATACTTAGGGGGACACATACCATCCGCTTATATGGAACCCATCACCACCACTGGTTTACTGACGGTTGCTGAGGTTACTGAAATACTTTTCTCTGATGAAGAACAAGCTGAAAGTGAAGATGAAATTCTATCAGCAGGAGAAGAAGTGGATGCTGATGTTCAAACTGAACAAGGGCATCAGCCTGATCTACAAGAGCCTAAAGAGTCACCTTTCGGCTGAAGAAAATGACTCTGACTTTTCTGCATCTTCCTGTCCTGGAGAATTTAGAAAGTTTGATAATACTCTTCCACTGACAGAGAGGAAACTTGTTATGTGGATCACTAAAGCGTCAAGGAAGCTATATTCTGGGGTTTCTGAAACTCTATGGGATTAACACACTGAAGCTGCGCGGCTATCTTTGATCTAAAGTCTGATGTGCTCACATTCAATGCCAACACTGATGAACACAGGGATCTCATGTACCAACATCTACACAGACTGGATGAAAACCTGGTTAAATCTCTAAAGCATCTTCAGGGTTGTAGGACAAAGATTGATGAAATCAGGGACTCGGTCAAAGAAGACCCAGCACTCAACTCCAAAGTGCTGGAGGCTACTGAGGCTCACATGAAAAATTCCTCATTCCTCACTGAACTTATCACCATGCTCAAAACTGCCAATGTTCAGGGTCTTCAATCATCAGTTCAGTCTCTTCAGGCTACACTAGGTTCTTTGGATGCTCAGGTGACAACATTGGCTAAGGCATCATCTTCAATGGCTTGGAATCTTGGGCCTAGAAAGACTGCCTTGGAACTCTCTCAGGCTAATCTGGCAGAACAAGACACTGGTGTTCAGAAGGATACCACTGACATTAAGGCTATGGTCACGGAGATCTACCAAGCCTTCAAAGGTCAAGAAACATCAACTCCCCCAGTTTCCAAGGCAACTCTTGCTCTCACTGACGTTACAACAACAATTGTGGGGGAGAAGACCACTGAAGAGACTCCTTCTCACACTGAGGGGAGCGGCTCGTCAGTCTCGCAACACCAATATCATCAATCCCACCAGGCTTTAGCAACACCCTTATCATCACCCCACCAACAACAACAACAATCATGACAACAACACCACCCTTGGTAGCATCATCTTCCTCAGGCCAGAAAAAAGGAAAGGCCATAATGAAAACACCTGAGCCGAGAGATCCCTATATGATCGGCAACACTGAGTACCTGCTCACTCCACAACAACTAAGTGCCTATCTTGCTAAGGAAGAAAGGAGGAGGAAACTAGCTGAGGAAGAAAGAAAGAGCAAAGAAGCACTGGTATAAGTCATAGCTGAAGAAGTTGGGAACATTGGAATTGATCCTAAGAAGCTTGAAAAGGTTCAGCCGGGTGTAAGTTCGAGGAGGCTCAGTCGCTAAAATTGTGAAATGAAAAAGAAATTTGATGAAAAGAACAAAAGAGTCTGCAGCCATCCGGCAAGAAAGAATTGACCACTATAATCTGGTCAATGACAAGCGTAAGGCTGCCTGAGAAAATCATCGATGTCGAATCATCCCCAAGTCCAAACCACTAGCAATGAATGTCTACAAGGGGGATGATAAAAGACACTTCGAGGTTTATGATCCCCGAAATTTATGACTTTGGGATCGAACTCGATGAACTTGGTCCGATCATTGAAAAGAAGCAATGGGGTGGTTAAGGAGCATGAAAATGCTAAGCAAAGGTATGAAATATCGAGGGAAGCACCAGCAATACTGGGATTCAAACCTGCCTTAACTGCACCACAAGGATCTCAACCTCAATCATCACAGGGCAAACGAAAGAGGGTTGAGTTCCAGCTTGAGATCAAAGTCCCTGGACTGGAATGTGATAGGGAGCTACCTGAGGGGGTGAAGTTTGTAAATTGTCATGTGATTGAAAACCCAACATTCCAAAGATGGAGTGACATTGATCAGGCAGGTGTGGCTCTAATGCTAAGCTACATACATGTGGCCTCTCAAATTCAGACTCCAGCAAACGTCAGGTTCCGTGCTGACTTAAACGCCAAGATAAATGAGCACCCTGACGAAGAAACACTCATCACAAAGAAAGTCAAACTTGAAGCACTTGGGATCCATCTTAAATGACGTCATTATCTTTTACCTTTTGTACTAGCGATAAGAACCATGTAATTGATCAATAAATGATGTATGTTTTGTTAAAATATTCAGTGTTCCTTATTATGTTCATTAGTACATTCAGTGTAAGAAGAAGCCAATTGCTCACTTACACTGATCAAACACTTAGGCTATTTGTATATCCAAATAGAGGGAGACTATTGGGTTCATTAAATACCCAAACCCCTTAAATCTAGGATTTGAATAGAAAATACCCTAAGTTTTTAGACCGTTAAACACTAACAAGTCACTGAGTGCATAGTCTCTCAGTGAGCCATCTTCAAGATACTCAGTAAGAGACGAAGAAGAAGTCTCTCCACTCATAGTGGAACTTAAAGGGTGAAGACTAAGTCAAGAAGAGAGATGGTGGTGATTCAGTGAGTGATAACAATAACTCACTGAATCCCTAAACTCCTTACCAACTACTTACACTGAAGATAAACTGAAGTAGAAGACTGAAGACAATGAAGACTGAAGAATGAGCGGGATAAGTTAGAATCAGATAAGACGAAGTCCGTATCAACCAAAGTCAACTTTCCCAAAATGGCAAACTATCAGGCTCAGTGTCATCACTGACTTATGGAAAGTTGCCTCGTTTCTTACTTGATATAGTCTTTGTAAACAAAGACAAAATACATCAGTATTTTGTCTTCTGCAAAATGACTGTTTGTCACTTAGGATAGAGTTAAAACTCATACTTGTATAAATAGCATAAGAGATGGAGTGAAAGATCAAGCTTGTGAATTGTAAAACACACACACACACAAGACATCTTTCACTCCTCCAAATACAACTCAGTCCCAGAGATAGCTCCGTGGTTCCATAGTAGTTGTGTTCAGACTTAGCCAGAACTTATTGAGGAGTACCAACCCTTTGTCATTTCAATCCCAAGACTATTCCGCAAGTACTTGGGTAATGTATTCTTTTTGATTGATTTCTAATAAAGAATATTATGTTGAAAATTTATCAGTGTGTTTTGCTTACATTTTACTTCAGTCATTGATTCACTATTATCTGTTTTTAATACTTAACTATTTTTTTCGATAGTGAATAGGGAACAACAGCTTCTACATCTGGAATCCTTCAATTTTTTTATTAGGTTTGTTCATCTTTGAGTTACATGTTTGCTGCTTATAGTCTTAGAGTTAGCACCTTTGTGATTTATCACTTTAGGGTTTTAAATACCTTTATGCATTCATGTTAATTTTATGTGATTAACATGTCTTACATTTACTTGAGATTATCAGTGACTACAGTTGGATATTTAAAGATAGTGTAAAAAGCGTCTATATTTAGTTTAATAGATGTTTAAAAATTGGGATGGTGAGTAAACAATATGTAAAGTTAGTAGGATAGCCATTTGTTGTTACTTGAAATTATGAATGCCGATAAGTGGTTTCTAACTTTTTTTTGATAGTTTGTTTTATAGGCTTATCAAATGCATTATTTAGGAAAAACAACATAACACAAATTATTGTTGCAGCACATGGCTGCTATTTGTTTTGTGTTGGCCAAAAATTTGTCGCCTGATTTATAGATGCATCCATTCTTTATTAATTGGTGTCCTATGTGAGCCTATATTTGAAAGCCTGAGATCATGAACATGTAGGTAATGATGATAATTTGTCTGCGTGTTAACTATTTCATGAGTGTGCCTCGCTCATTCTCGTATCTTGGCGGGGTAACCAGGAATGTTATGTGGTTGCGACCAGGGGTCCGTAGAGTGGCTCAAGGAATAGCATATCTGAGCCTCATTAAAACAACATTTGTATTATGTCTGAAATTTTTCTTTGGTTTTTTTTATAAAAAATATCATAACAAAAGGTTGACATGTGACATAACGATCGACAGATCGCTTACAAGGGCTTTAATAGTCCATCGGTCATTGTTGTAGTTTTAATTGAAATTATGATGTTTTAAAGCAATATTGAGTCTCTTGGACTATTAAAGTCCGTGTGACTGCAACAGCAGGACACATGCATTACAACAGTGCAAAAGAAGATGGTAAGATCTTTTTCCAACATCTTCTTAACACTAATTGTTTGGTTTACATGTATTAACCTTTATTGGTAATGAAACGCCGGTGCATAGAAACAGAATGGGGTGTTCATGAGAGGCTAAGAACTGAATTAAGTACCGTGGGTTTCATTTGGGTTACTTACCCCACTTACTATACAATATTGATTGCAAGAGGCAATGTCTTTTAAATTTGGCATGCGCGTTCCCGTATCTTGGCGGGGTAACCACGACTGTTATGTGGTTGCTGCCATGGCGGGCATGTAGATTGCGTCAAGAAATTGGAAATCTGAGCCTCATTTTAGATGTTAACAGCATCATTGAAACTGATTATGCCATCTGTTGAATCTGTTTGATGTATGTGGAACTAAATATGCCAACATGTATATCGGTTCTTTTATGTGGAACTGAATCCGCCAACATTTGCCAGAGTACTGTTCATTCTAGGCTTTTTGGCCCGTTTGTTGTTGGTAAGCCAAGGTCCGGATAAAATAACATGAACCAGACATGGAACGTCTCTCAACTCTTTCCGTTACGCCATGTTTTAACAAAAGATCTGTGATTCTTTATCTCTTGAAATGAAATAATGCCATTTTTCCTTCTTTTTACTCATAAATTAACGACGGCTTCTTTTTAAGCAAGCATTGGGGTAAACAAATATGTTGATCGGTGTTCGGCCAACAAAAATTACACCTCTTACTGGTGTGCTCTCATCTTTTTTTTTGGTCGAATACTGATCAGCACTTATGGTTCGTTGTTTTGGACTTATGATGAGTATATCACAAATACAAATTCAGATGCAAAGGCACTCATAAAAAAATGCTGTTTGCGACAGATTACATACACACAAGGCATGCGTATACCTGAATTTTTTTACTGTTTTTTTTGTGTTTGACGAGAAACTGTGTATTTGTAATTAAATGTAGCATCTAACATATAAAATGTTCCATAATACCTTTTTATTGTGGTGTGTGGTTGTATCCTTGTCATTTGTTACCGGTACTACTCTCTTTTTTTCTGAGCCACATGTTGGTTATTTGTTATGGTTTAAAGTGTTTTTTTTATTATTGAACTAGGTTGGCGTCTTTTGATTTTCCGGGTTTGCTTTATTTAATGATAGAATCGATGCTGGTAGATCTCAAGGTGGTTATTTGTTTTTGGTTTAAAGTGTTTTCTTCATCATTGAGTTAGTTTACTTTTTTTTATCATCTGGATTTGCTTTGTTTCACGACATAATTGATGTTGGTAGGTCTGAAAGTGGTTATTTGTTATGGTTTAAAGTGTTTTCTTCATGATTGAGTTAGTTTGGTTTTTTTGAACTCTTGTATTTGCTATGTTTCATGAGATAATCGATGTTGCTAGGTTCAGAAGTGGTTATTTGTTATTGTTTAAAGTGTTTTGTTCAACATTGACATAAGCTTTTTTTCTTTTTTTTTTCCTTATGGATTTGCTGATGCTACTACATCTGGAATCCTTTATTTTTTTTTATTAGGTTTGTTCATCTTTGAGTTACATGTTTGCTGCTTATAGTCTTAGAGTTAGCACCTTTGTGATTTATCACTTTAGGGTTTTAAATACCTTTATGCATTCCTGTTAATTTTATGTGAATAACATGTCTTACATTTATTTGAGATTATCACTGACTACAGTTGGATATTTAAAGATAGTGTAAAAAGAGTTTATATTTAGTTTAATAGATGTTTAAAAGTTGGGATGGTGAGTAAACAATATGTAAAGTTGGTAGGATAGCCATTTGTGGTTACTTGAAATTATGAATGCCGATAAGTGGTTTCTAACTTTTTTTTGATAGTTTGTTTTATAGGCTTATCAAATGCATTATTTAGGAAAAACAACATAACACGAATTATTGTTGCAGCACATGGCTGCTATTTGTTTTGTGTTGGCCAAACATTTGTCGCCTGATTTATAGATGCATCCATTTTTTATTAATTGGTGTCCTATGTGAGCCTATATTTGAAAGCCTGAGATCATGAACATGTAGGTAATGATGATAATTTGTCTGCGTGTTAACTATTTCATGAGTGTGCCTCGCTCATTCTCGTATCTTGGCGGGGTAACCAGGAATGTTATGTGGTTGCAGCCAAGGCAGGTCCGTAGAGTGGCTCAAGGAATAGCATATCTGAGCCTCATTAAAACAACATTTGTATTATGTCTGAAATTTTTCTTTGGTTTTTTTTATAAAAAATATCATAACAAAAGGTTGACATGTGACATAACGCAGTCGACAGCATCAGTTACAAGGGCTTTAATAGTCCATCGGTCATTGTTGTAGTTTTAATTGAAATTATGATGTTTTAAAGCAATATTGAGTCTCTTGGACTATTAAAGTCCGTGTGACTGCAACAGCAGGACACATGCATTACAACAGTGCAAAAGAAGATGGTAAGATCTTTTTCCAACATCTTCTTAACACTAATTGTTTGGTTTACATGTATTAACCTTTATTGGTAATGAAACGCCGGTGCATAGAAACAGAATGGGGTGTTCATGAGAGGCTAAGAACTGAATTAAGTATCGTGGGTTTCATTTGGGTTACTTGCCCCACTTACTATACAATATTGATTGCAAGAGGCAATGTCTTTTAAATTTGGCATGCGCGTTCCTCGTGATCTTGGCGGGTAACCACGACTGTTATGTGGTTCTTGCCATGTCGCGGGCATGTAGATGCGTCAAGAAATTGGAAATTGAGCCTCATTTTAGATGTTAACAGCATCATTGAAACTGATTATGCCATCTGTTGAATCTGTTTGATGTATGTGGAACTAAATATGCCAACATGTATATCGGTTCTTTTATGTGGGCTGAATCCGCCAACATTTGCAGTCTTCATTCATTCTAGGCTTTTGGCCCGTTTGTTGGTAAGCCAAGGTCCGGATAAAATAACATGAACCGCATATGGAACGCCTCTCAACTCTTTCCGTTACGCCATGTTTTAATAAAAGATCTGTGATTCTTTATCTCTTGAAATGAAATAATGCCATTTTTCCTTCTTTTTACTCATAAATTAACGACGGCTTCTTTTTAAGCAAGCATTGGGGTAAACAAATATGTTGATCGGTGTTCGGCCAACAAAAATTACACCTCTTACTGGTGTGCTCTCATCTTTTTTTTTGGTCGAATACTGATCAGCACTTATGGTTCGTTGTTTTGGACTTATGATGAGTATATCACAAATACAAATTCAGATGCAAAGGCACTCATAAAAAAATGCTGTTTGCGACAGATTACATACACACAAGGCATGCGTATACCTGAATTTTTTTACTGTTTTTTTTGTGTTTGACGAGAAACTGTGTATTTGTAATTAAATGTAGCATCTAACATATAAAATGTTCCATAATACCTTTTTATTGTGGTGTGTGGTTGTATCGTTGTCATTTGTTACCGGTACTACTCTCTTTTTTTCTGAGCCACATGTTGGTTATTTGTTATGGTTTAAAGTGTTTTTTTTATTATTGAACTAGGTTGGCGTCTTTTGATTTTCCGGGTTTGCTTTATTTAATGATAGAATCGATGCTGGTAGATCTCAAGGTGGTTATTTGTTTTTGGTTTAAAGTGTTTTCTTCATCATTGAGTTAGTTTACTTTTTTTATCATCTGGATTTGCTTTGTTTCACGACATAATTGATGTTGGTAGGTCTGAAAGTGGTTATTTGTTATGGTTTAAAGTGTTTTCTTCATGATTGAGTTAGTTTGGTTTTTTTGAACTCTTGTATTTGCTATGTTTCATGAGATAATCGATGTTGCTAGGTTCAGAAGTGGTTATTTGTTATTGTTTAAAGTGTTTTGTTCAACATTGACATAAGCTTTTTTTCTTTTTTTTTTCCTTATGGATTTGCTGATGCTACTACATCTGGAATCCTTTATTTTTTTTATTAGGTTTGTTCATCTTTGAGTTACATGTTTGCTGCTTATAGTCTTAGAGTTAGCACCTTTGTGATTTATCACTTTAGGGTTTTAAATACCTTTATGCATTCCTGTTAATTTTATGTGAATAACATGTCTTACATTTATTTGAGATTATCACTGACTACAGTTGGATATTTAAAGATAGTGTAAAAAGAGTTTATATTTAGTTTAATAGATGTTTAAAAATTGGGATGGTGAGTAAACAATATGTAAAGTTGGTAGGATAGCCATTTGTGGTTACTTGAAATTATGAATGCCGATAAGTGGTTTCTAACTTTTTTTTGATAGTTTGTTTTATAGGCTTATCAAATGCATTATTTAGGAAAAACAACATAACACGAATTATTGTTGCAGCACATGGCTGCTATTTGTTTTGTGTTGGCCAAACATTTGTCGCCTGATTTATAGATGCATCCATTCTTTATTAATTGGTGTCCTATGTGAGCCTATATTTGAAAGCCTGAGATCATGAACATGTAGGTAATGATGATAATTTGTCTGCGTGTTAACTATTTCATGAGTGTGCCTCGCTCATTCTCGTATCTTGGCGGGGTGACCAGGAATGTTATGTGGTTGCAGCCAAGGCGGGTCCGTAGAGTGGCTCAAGGAGTAGCAGATCTGAGCCTCATTAAAACAGCATTTGTATTATGTCTGAAATTTTTCTTTGGTTTTTTTTATAAAAAATATCATAACAAAAGGTTGACATGTGACATAACGCAGTCGACAGCATCAGTTACAAGGGCTTTAATAGTCCATCAGTCATTGTTGTAGTTTTAATTGAAATTATGATGTTTTAAAGCAATATTGAGTCTGTTGGACTATTAAAGTCCGTGTGACTGCAACAGCAGGACACATGCATTACAACAGTGCAAAAGAAGATGGTAAGATCTTTTTCCAACATCTTCTTAACACTAATTGTTTGGTTTACATGTATTAACCTTTATTGGTAATGAAACGCCGGTGTATAGAAACAGAATGGGGTGTTCATGAGAGGCTAAGAACTGAATTAAGTACCGTGGGTTTCATTTGGGTTACTTGCCCTACTTACTATACAATATTGATTGCAAGAGGCAATGTCTTTTAAATTTGGCATGCGCGTTCCCGTATCTTGGCGGGGTAACCACGACTGTTATGTGGTTGCTGCCATGGCGGGCATGTAGATTGCGTCAAGAACTTGGAAATATGAGCCTCATTTTAGATGTTAACAGCATCATTGAAACTGATTATGCCATCTGTTGAATATGTTTGATGTATGTGGAACTAAATATGCCAACATGTATATCGGTTCTTTTATGTGGAACTGAATCCGCCAACATTTGCCAGAGTACTGTTCATTCTAGGCTTTTTGGCCCGTTTGTTGTTGGTAAGCCAAGGTCCGGATAAAATAACATGAACCAGACATGGAACGTCTCTCAACTCTTTCCGTTACGCCATGTTTTAATAAAAGATCTGTGATTCTTTATCTCTTGAAATGAAATAATGCCATTTTTCCTTCTTTTTACTCATAAATTAACGACGGCTTCTTTTTAAGCAAGCATTGGGGTAAACAAATATGTTGATCGGTGTTCGCCAACAAAATTACACCTCTTACTAGTGTGCTCTCATCTTTTTTTTTGGTCGAATCTTGACAGCACTTATGGTTCGTTGTTTTGGACTTATGATGAGTATATCACAAATACAAATTCAGATGCAAAGGCACTCATAAAAATGCTGTTTGCATGATTACATACACACAAGGCATGCGTATACAATTTTTATCGCTTTTTGTGTTTGACGAGAAACTGTGTATTTGTAATTAAATGTAGCATCTAACATATAAAATGTTCCATAATACCTTTTTATTGTGGTGTGTGGTTGTATCCTTGTCATTTGTTACCGGTACTACTCTCTTTTTTTCTGAGCCACATGTTGGTTATTTGTTATGGTTTAAAGTGTTTTTTTTATTATTGAACTAGGTTGGCGTCTTTTGATTTTCCGGGTTTGCTTTATTTAATGATAGAATCGATGCTGGTAGATCTCAAGGTGGTTATTTGTTTTTGGTTTAAAGTGTTTTCTTCATCATTGAGTTAGTTTACTTTTTTTATCATCTGGATTTGCTTTGTTTCACGACATAATTGATGTTGGTAGGTCTGAAAGTGGTTATTTGTTATGGTTTAAAGTGTTTTCTTCATGATTGAGTTAGTTTGGTTTTTTTGAACTCTTGTATTTGCTATGTTTCATGAGATAATCGATGTTGCTAGGTTCAGAAGTGGTTATTTGTTATTGTTTAAAGTGTTTTGTTCAACATTGACATAAGCTTTTTTTATGGATTTCTTTGATGCTACTACATCCGGAATCCTTTTATTTTTATTAGGTTTGTTCATCTTTGAGTTACATGTTTGCTGCTTATAGTCTTAGAGTTAGCACCTTTGTGATTTATCACTTTAGGGTTTTAAATACCTTTATGCATTCCTGTTAATTTTATGTGAATAACATGTCTTACATTTATTTGAGATTATCAATGACTACAGCTTGGATATTTAAAGATAGTGTAAAAAGAGTTTATATTTAGTTTAATAGATGTTTAAAAATTGGGATGGTGAGTAAACAATATGTAAAGTTGGTAGGATAGCCATTTGTGGTTACTTGAAATTATGAATGCCGATAAGTGGTTTCTAACTTTTTTTTGATAGTTTGTTTTATAGGCTTATCAAATGCATTATTTAGGAAAAACAACATAACACGAATTATTGTTGACACATGGCTGCTATTTGTTTTGTGTTGGCCAAACATTTGTCGCCTGATTTATAGATGCATCCATTCTTTATTAATTGGTGTCCTATGTGAGCCTATATTTGAAAGCCTGAGATCATGAACATGTAGGTAATGATGATAATTTGTCTGCGTGTTAACTATTTCATGAGTGTGCCTCGCTCATTCTCGTATCTTGGCGGGGTAACCAGGAATGTTATGTGGTTGCAGCCAAGGCGGGTCCGTAGAGTGGCTCAAGGAATAGCATATCTGAGCCTCATTAAAACAACATTTGTATTATGTCTGAAATTTTTCTTTGGTTTTTTTTATAAAAAATATCATAACAAAAGGTTGACATGTGACATAACTTAATCGAAAGATCGATTACAAGGGCTTTAATAGTCCATCGGTCATTGTTGTAGTTTTAATTGAAATTATGATGTTTTAAAGCAATATTGAGTCTGTTGGACTATTAAAGTCCGCGGATGTGGCTATGCAACAGAGACACATGCATTACAACGGGTGCAAAAGAAGATGGTAAGATCTTTTTCCAACATCTTCTTAACACTAATTGTTTGGTTTACATGTATTAACCTTTATTGGTAATGAAACGCCGTGCATAGAAACGAATGGGGTGTTCATGAGAGGCTAAGACCGAATTAAATACGTGGGTTTCATTTGGGTTACTTGCCCCACTTACTATACAATATTGATTGCAAGAGGCAATGTCTTTTAAATTTGGCATGCGCGTTCCCGTATCTTGGCGGGGTAACCACGATTATGTGGTTACGCCATGGCGGGCATGTAGATTGCGTCAAGAAATTGGAAATCTGAGCCTCATTTTAGATGTTAACAACATCATTGAAACTGATTATGCCATCTGTTGAATCTGTTTGATGTATGTGGAACTAAATATGCCAACATGTATATCGGTTCTTTTATGTGGAACTGAATCCGCCAACATTTGCCGTAGTATGTTCATTCTAGGCTTTTTGGCCCGTTTGTTGTTGGTAAGCCAAGGTCCGGATAAAATAACATGAACCAGACATGGAACGTCTCTCAACTCTTTCCGTTACGCCATGTTTTAATAAAAGATCTGTGATTCTTTATCTCTTGAAATGAAATAATGCCATTTTTCCTTCTTTTTACTCATAAATTAACGACGGCTTCTTTTTAAGCAAGCATTGGGGTAAACAAATATGTTGATCGGTGTTCGGCCAACAAAAATTACACCTCTTACTGGTGTGCTCTCATCTTTTTTTTGGTGAATCTTGTCGGACTTATGGTTCGTTGTTTTGGGCTTATGGTGAGTGTATCACAAATACAAATTCAGATGCAAAGGCACTCATAAAAATGCTTTGTTTGCGACAGATTACATACACACAAGGCATCGTATACTTGAATTTTTCGCATTTTTTTGTGTTTGACGAGAAACTATGTATTTGTAATTAAATGTAGCATCTAACATATAAAATGTTCCATAATACCTTTTTATTGTGGTGTGTGGTTGTATCCTTGTCATTTGTTACCGGTACTACTCTCTTTTTTTCTGAGCCACATGTTGGTTATTTGTTATGGTTTAAAGTGTTTTTTTTATTATTGAACTAGGTTGGCGTCTTTTGATTTTCCGGGTTTGCTTTATTTAATGATAGAATCGATCTTTGGTAGATCTCAAGGTGGTTATTTGTTTTTGGTTTAAAGTGTTTTCTTCATCATTGAGTTAGTTTACTTTTTTTATCATCTGGATTTGCTTTGTTTCACACATAATGATGTTGGTAGGTCTGAAAATGGTTATTTGTTATGGTTTAAAGTGTTTTCTTCATGATTGAGTTAGTTTGGTTTTTTTGAACTCTTGTATTTGCTATGTTTCATGAGATAATCGATGTTGCTAGGTTCAGAAGTGGTTATTTGTTATTGTTTAAAGTGTTTTGTTCAACATTGACATAAGCTTTTTTTCTTTTTCCTTATGGATTTCTTTGATGCTACTACATCTGGAATCCTTTATTTTTTTTATTAGGTTTGTTCATCTTTGAGTTACATGTTTGCTGCTTATAGTCTTAGAGTTAGCACCTTTGTGATTTATCACTTTAGGGTTTTAAATACCTTTATGCATTCCTGTTAATTTTATGTGAATAACATGTCTTACATTTATTTGAGATTATCACTGACTACTGCTTGGATATTTAAAGATAGTGTAAAAAGAGTTTATATTTAGTTTAATAGATGTTTAAAAATTGGGATGGTGAGTAAACAATATGTAAAGTTGGTAGGATAGCCATTTGTGGTTACTTGAAATTATGAATGCCGATAAGTGGTTTCTAACTTTTTTTTGATAGTTTGTTTTATAGGCTTATCAAATGCATTATTTAGGAAAAACAACATAACACGAATTATTGTTGCGACATGGTCTGCTATTTGTTTTGTGTTGGCCAAACATTTGTCGCCTGATTTATAGATGCATCCATTCTTTATTAATTGGTGTCCTATGTGAGCCTATATTTGAAAGCCTGAGATCATGAACATGTAGGTAATGATGATAATTTGTCTGCGTGTTAACTATTTCATGAGTGTGCCTCGCTCATTCTCGTATCTTGGCGGGGTGACCAGGAATGTTATGTGGTTGCAGCCAAGGCGGGTCCGTAGAGTGGCTCAAGGAATAAAAGTAGCAGATCCGAGCCTCATTAAAACAAAGATTTGTATTATGTCAGAAATTTTTCTTTGGTTTTTTATAAAAATATCATAACAAAAGGTTGACATGTGACATAGCAATGGATCAGACGACATCGCTACAAGGGCTTTAATAGTCCATCAGTCATTGTTGTAGTTTTAATTGAAATTATGATGTTTTAAAGCAATATTGAGTCTGTTGGACTATTAAAGTCCGTGTATACAACAATGGACACATGCATTACAACAAGCAAAGAAGATGGTAAGATGTTTTTCCAACATCTTCTTAACACTAATTGTTTGGTTTACATGTATTAACCTTTATTGGTAATGAAACGCCGGTGCATAGAAACAGAATGGGGTGTTCATGAGAGGCTAAGAACGGAATTATGTAAGTGGGTTTCATTTGGGTTACTTGCCCTACTTACTATACAATATTGATTGCAAGAGGCAATGTCTTTTAAATTTGGCATGCGCTTCGTATCTTGGCGGGTAACCACGACTTATGTGGTTGTCGCCATGGCGGGCATGTAGATTGCGTCAAGAAATTGGAAATCTGAGCCTCATTTTAGATGTTAACAACATCATTGAAACTGATTATGCCATCTGTTGAATCTGTTTGATGTATGTGGAACTAAATATGCCAACATGTATATCGGTTCTTTTATGTGGAACTGAATCCGCCAACATTTGCAGTACTGCTCATTCTAGGCTTTTGGCCCGTTTGTTGTTGGTAAGCCAAGGTCCGATAAAATAACATGACGACATGGAACGCTCTCAACTCTTTCGGATTACATGAGGTTTTAATAAAAGATCTGTGATTCTTTATCTCTTGAAATGAAATAATGCCATTTTCCTTCTTTTACTCATAAATTAACGACGGCTTCTTTTTAAGCAAGCATTGGGGTAAACAAATATGTTGATCGGTGTTCGGCCAACAAAAATTACACCTCTTACTGGTGTGCTCTCATCTTTTTGGTCAATCTTGATCAAGGCACTTATGGTTCGTTGTTTTGGACTTATGATGAGTATATCACAAATACAAATTCAGATGCAAAGGCACTCATAAAAATCTTTCGCGACGATTACATACACACAAGGCATGCGTATACCTGAATTTTTATCTTTTTTTTGTGTTTGACGAGAAACTGTGTATTTGTAATTAAATGTAGCATCTAACATATAAAATGTTCCATAATACCTTTTTATTGTGGTGTGTGGTTGTATCCTTGTCATTTGTTACCGGTACTACTCTCTTTTTTTCTGAGCCACATGTTGGTTATTTGTTATGGTTTAAAGTGTTTTTTTTATTATTGAACTAGGTTGGCGTCTTTTTGATTTTCGGGTTTGCTTTATTTAATGATAGAATCGTCTGGTAGATCTCAAGGTGGTTATTTGTTTTTGGTTTAAAGTGTTTTCTTCATCATTGAGTTAGTTTACTTTTTTTATCATCTGGATTTGCTTTGTTTCACGACATAATTGATGTTGGTAGGTCTGAAAGTGGTTATTTGTTATGGTTTAAAGTGTTTTCTTCATGATTGAGTTAGTTTGGTTTTTTTGAACTCTTGTATTTGCTATGTTTCATGAGATAATCGATGTTGCTAGGTTCAGAAGTGGTTATTTGTTATTGTTTAAAGTGTTTTGTTCAACTTTTTTTTCCTTATGGATTTGCTGATGCTACTACATCTGGAATCCTTTATTTTTTTTTATTAGGTTTGTTCATCTTTGAGTTACATGTTTGCTGCTTATAGTCTTAGAGTTAGCACCTTTGTGATTTATCACTTTAGGGTTTTAAATACCTTTATGCATTCCTGTTAATTTTATGTGAATAACATGTCTTACATTTATTTGAGATTATCACTGACTAGCTTGGATATTTAAAGATAGTGTAAAAAGAGTTTATATTTAGTTTAATAGATGTTTAAAAATTGGGATGGTGAGTAAACAATATGTAAAGTTGGTAGGATAGCCATTTGTGGTTACTTGAAATTATGAATGCCGATAAGTGGTTTCTAACTTTTTTTTGATAGTTTGTTTTATAGGCTTATCAAATGCATTATTTAGGAAAAACAACATAACACAATTATTGTTGCACATGGTCGCTATTTGTTTTGTGTTGGCCAAACATTTGTCGCTTTGATTTATAGATGCATCCATTCTTTATTAATTGGTGTCCTATGTGAGCCTATATTTGAAAGCTCGAGATCATGAACATGTAGGTAATGATGATAATTTGTCTGCGTGTTAACTATTTCATGAGTGTGCCTCGCTCATTCTCTGTGATCTTGGCGGGGTAACCGTGAATGTTATGTGGTTGCGACCAGGCGGTCCTAGAGTGGCTCAAGGAATAGCATATCTGAGCCTCATTAAAACAACATTTGTATTATGTCTGAAATTTTTCTTTGGTTTTTTTTATAAAAAATATCATAACAAAAGGTTGACATGTGACATAACGCAGTCGACAGCATCAGTTACAAGGGCTTTAATAGTCCATCGGTCATTGTTGTAGTTTTAATTGAAATTATGATGTTTTAAAGCAATATTGAGTCTGTTGGACTATTAAAGTCCGTGTTATCTATTTTACAATGAGACACATGCATTACAACAATTGCAAAAGAAGATGGTAAGATCTTTTTCCAACATCTTCTTAACACTAATTGTTTGGTTTACATGTATTAACCTTTATTGGTAATGAAACGCCCGGTGCATAAAACGTAAATGGGGTGTTCATGAGAGGCTAAGAACTGAATTAAGTATCTGTTTCAATTTGGGTTACTTGCCCCACTTACTATACAATATTGATTGCAAGAGGCAATGTCTTTTAAATTTGGCATGCGCGTTCCCGTATCTTGGCGGGGTAACCACGACTGTTATGTGGTTGCTGCCATGGCGGGCATGTAGATTGCGTCAAGAAATTGGAAATCTGAGCCTCATTTTAGATGTTAACAGCATCATTGAAACTGATTATGCCATCTGTTGAATCTGTTTGATGTATGTGGAACTAAATATGCCAACATGTATATCGGTTCTTTTATGTGGAACTGAATCCGCCAACATTTGCCAGAGTACTGTTCATTCTAGGCTTTTTGGCCCGTTTGTTGTTGGTAAGCCAAGGTCCGGATAAAATAACATGAACCAGACATGGAACGTCTCTCAACTCTTTCCGTTACGCCATGTTTTAATAAAAGATCTGTGATTCTTTATCTCTTGAAATGAAATAATGCCATTTTTCCTTCTTTTTACTCATAAATTAACGACGGCTTCTTTTTAAGCAAGCATTGGGGTAAACAAATATGTTGATCGGTGTTCGGCCAACAAAAATTACACCTCTTCTTGTGTGCTCTCATCTTTTTTTTTGGTCGAATACTGATCAGCACTTATGGTTCGTTGTTTTGGACTTATGATGAGTATATCACAAATACAAATTCAGATGCAAAGGCACTCATAAAAAAATGCTGTTTGCGACAGATTACATACACACAAGGCATGCGTATACCTGAATTTTTATACTGTTTTTTTTGTGTTTGACGAGAAACTGTGTATTTGTAATTAAATGTAGCATCTAACATATAAAATGTTCCATAATACCTTTTTATTGTGGTGTGTGGTTGTATCCTTGTCATTTGTTACCGGTACTACTCTCTTTTTTTCTGAGCCACATGTTGGTTATTTGTTATGGTTTAAAGTGTTTTTTTTATTATGGAACTAGGTTGGCGTCTTTTGATTTTCCGGGTTTGCTTTATTTAATGATAGAATCGATGCTGGTAGATCTCAAGGTGGTTATTTGTTTTTGGTTTAAAGTGTTTTCTTCATCATTGAGTTAGTTTACTTTTTTTTATCATCTGGATTTGCTTTGTTTCACGACATAATTGATGTTGGTAGGTCTGAAAGTGGTTATTTGTTATGGTTTAAAGTGTTTTCTTCATGATTGAGTTAGTTTGGTTTTTTTGAACTCTTGTATTTGCTATGTTTCATGAGATAATCGATGTTGCTAGGTTCAGAAGTGGTTATTTGTTATTGTTTAAAGTGTTTTGTTCAACATTGACATAAGCTTTTTTTCTTTTTTTTTTCCTTATGGATTTCTTGGATGCTACTACATCTCGGAATCCTTTATTTTTTTTTATTAGGTTTGTTCATCTTTGAGTTACATGTTTGCTGCTTATAGTCTTAGAGTTAGCACCTTTGTGATTTATCACTTTAGGGTTTTAAATACCTTTATGCATTCCTGTTAATTTTATGTGAATAACATGTCTTACATTTATTTGAGATTATCACTGACTACAGTTGGATATTTAAAGATAGTGTAAAAAGAGTTTATATTTAGTTTAATAGATGTTTAAAAATTGGGATGGTGAGTAAACAATATGTAAAGTTGGTAGGATAGCCATTTGTGGTTACTTGAAATTATGAATGCCGATAAGTGGTTTCTAACTTTTTTTTGATAGTTTGTTTTATAGGCTTATCAAATGCATTATTTAGGAAAAACAACATAACACGAATTATTGTTGCAGCACATGGCTGCTATTTGTTTTGTGTTGGCCAAACATTTGTCGCCTGATTTATAGATGCATCCATTCTTTATTAATTGGTGTCCTATGTGAGCCTATATTTGAAAGCCTGAGATCATGAACATGTAGGTAATCATGATAATTTGTCTGCGTGTTAACTATTTCATGAGTGTGCCTCGCTCATTCTCGTATCTTGGCGGGGTGACCAGGAATGTTATGTGGTTGCAGCCAAGGCGGGTCCGTAGAGTGGCTCAAGGAGTAGCAGATCTGAGCCTCATTAAAACAGCATTTGTATTATGTCTGAAATTTTTCTTTGCTTTTTTTTTATAAAAAATATCATAACAAAAGGTTGACATGTGACATAACGCAGTCGACAGCATCAGTTACAAGGGCTTTAATAGTCCATCGGTCATTGTTGTAGTTTTAATTGAAATTATGATGTTTTAAAGCAATATTGAGTCTGTTGGACTATTAAAGTCCGTGTGATTTCTACAACAGTGCAGACACATGCATTACAACGATTAAAAGAAGATGGTAAGATGTTTTTCCAACATCTTCTTAACACTAATTGTTTGGTTTACATGTATTAACCTTTATAGGTAATGAAACGCCGGTGTATAGAAACAGAATGGGGTGTTCATGAGAGGCTAAGAACTGAATTAAGTACCGTGGGTTTCATTTGGGTTACTTGCCCTACTTACTATACAATATTGATTGCAAGAGGCAATGTCTTTTAAATTTGGCATGCGCGTTCCCGTATCTTGGCGGGGTAACCACGACTGTTATGTGGTTGCTGCCATGGCGGGCATGTAGATTGCGTCAAGAACTTGGAAATCTGAGCCTCATTTTAGATGTTAACAGCATCATTGAAACTGATTATGCCATATGTTGAATCTGTTTGATGTATGTGGAACTAAATATGCCAACATGTATATCGGTTCTTTTATGTGGAACTGAATCCGCCAACATTTGCCAGTATAATCGTTCATTCTAGGCTTTTTGGCCCGTTTGTTGTTGGTAAGCCAAGGTCCGGATAAAATAACATGAACCAGACATGGAACGTCTCTCAACTCTTTCCGTTACGCCATGTTTTAATAAAAGATCTGTGATTCTTTATCTCTTGAAATGAAATAATGCCATTTTTCCTTCTTTTTACTCATAAATTAACGACGGCTTCTTTTTACGCAAGCATTGGGGTAAACAAATATGTTGATCGGTGTTCGGCCAACAAAAATTACACCTCTTACTGGTGTGCTCTCATCTTTTTTTTTGGTCGAATACTGATCAGCACTTATGGTTCGTTGTTTTGGACTTATGATGAGTATATCACAAATACAAATTCAGATGCAAAGGCACTCATAAAAAAATGTTGTTTGCGACAGATTACATACACACAAGGCATGCGTATACCTGAATTTTTATACTGTTTTTTTTGTGTTTGACGAGAAACTGTGTATTTGTAATTAAATGTAGCATCTAACATATAAAATGTTCCATAATACCTTTTTATTGTGGTGTGTGGTTGTATCCTTGTCATTTGTTACCGGTACTACTCTCTTTTTTTCTGAGCCACATGTTGGTTATTTGTTATGGTTTAAAATGTTTTTTTTATTATTGAACTAGGTTGGCGTCTTTTATTTTCTGGTTTGCTTTATTTAATGATAGAATCGATCTTTGGTAGATCTCAAGGTGGTTATTTGTTTTTGGTTTAAAGTGTTTTCTTCATCATTGAGTTAGTTTACTTTTTTTGATCATCTGGATTTGCTTTGTTTCACGACATAATTGATGTTGGTAGGTCTGAAAGTGGTTATTTGTTATGGTTTAAAGTGTTTTCTTCATGATTGAGTTAGTTTGGTTTTTTTGAACTCTTGTATTTGCTATGTTTCATGAGATAATCGATGTTGCTAGGTTCAGAAGTGGTTATTTGTTATTGTTTAAAGTGTTTTGTTCAACATTGACATAGGCTTTTTTTTTCTTATGGATTTCTTTGATGCTACTACATCTGGAATCCTTTATTTTTTTTATTAGGTTTGTTTATCTTTGAGTTACATGGTTGCTGCTTATAGTCTTAGAGTTAGCACCTTTGTGATTTATCACTTTAGGGTTTTAAATACCTTTATGCATTCCTGTTAATTTTATGTGAATAACATGTCTTACATTTATTTGAGATTATCACTGACTACAGTTGGATATTTAAAGATAGTGTAAAAAGCGTTTATATTTAGTTTAATAGATGTTTAAAAATTGGGATGGTGAGTATACGATATGTAAAGTTGGTAGGATAGCCATTTGTGGTTACTTGAAATTATGAATGCCGATAAGTGGTTTCTAACTTTTTTTGATGGTTTGTTTCATAGGCTTATCAAGGGCATTATTTTGGCAAAGCAGCATAACACGAATTATTGTTGCAGCACATGGCTGCTATTTGTTTTGTGTTGGCCAAAAATTTGTCGCCTGATTTATAGATGCATCCGTTCTTTCTTAATTGGTTCCCTATGTGAGCCTGTAATTGAAAGCCTGAGATCATGAAAAAGTAGGCAATGATGATAATTTGTCTGCGTGTTAACTATTTCATGAGTGTGCCTTGCGCATTCCCGTACCTTGGCGGGGTAAACAGGAATGTTATGTGGTTGCAACCATGGCGGGTACGTAGAGTGGCTCAACGAATTGCAGATTTGAGCCTCATTAAAAAAACATTTGTATTATGTCTGAAATTTTTGTTTTCTTTTTTTTTAAAAATAATGGCATAACAAAAGGTTGACATGTGACATAACGTAGTCCATCATCAGTTACAGGGGCTTTAATAGTCCACCGGTCATTGTTATAGTTTTAATTGAAATTATGAATTTTTAAAGCAATATTGAGTCTGTTGGACTATTAAAGTCCGTGTGACTGTAGTAGCAGGACACATGCATTACAACAGTGCAAAAGGAGGTGGTAACATCTTTTTCCAACATCTTATTGTTGGAATAACTGCTAAACCTTAATTCAAGTGTTAGTAATTAATGTGTAATAGTTAGCTTAATATGGCCTTTATGTTAATAATTAGCCTTAGGCTTATGTAGAAGGCCCATAAGCCTAGGCCTAGCCCAATAAGGGAAAGGATGGGAACTAGGAGTGTTGCCCTAGCTTCCCTCCTATAAATATGATAACGCTACACGCTAGGCAGTGAACCTAATCGTCGAGCAAGTTTTTCAACACCCTAGGCAGTGAACCTAATCGTTGTAGTGTAGTATTAGGGTAAGCCACGTGTATTGATATCGTTCTCTAGGGGAATAGGAATGCTAGTGAGAAGTTACTACGCTAAGGTTGGGGTTGAGGAAGATTATTTTTTATCTTTTTTGTTTTTAGAAAATTGAAAGGTAGAATCTCGGGGTTTGGATTTGGGGGTTGGTATTTCTGCCGATTACTCTACTTATCTAATTATCTAATCTAAGGTGTATGTAGTCTATGTCTAATTATTGTGTGCTAGTATGATAGTTTAAAGATGTGTTTACTTAGGTTTTACTACTCCTTAATTATCTCCTATTGGTGGTTGAATTGTCACGTCCTTATTCTTAGTTAGGTTGTGTGTCTAAAGTCGTAGGGTATGCGTTTCTCCCTAACTCTTTGAACTTACCAAAGGGTCTCGTCTACAAAACCCACTAGGGATAATAAACTCTTACTCTAAGGCACTCTTTGGATGGTTTAGCTTACAACTACTCAAGGAGCTATATTCTAAGGTTCACAAAGATTTAATCAAGCATTAAGTACACAACGAATGACCTATCGCATTACTAGATCATTAACAAACTAAGATAAGAGACAACCAATCAATATTCAATAATTAAGTTTCATATTCCCTAAGCAAACACAAAAGTAAATTAGCCGGACATGGAGAACATGCAAGCATACACACAAATAATCAAAGACATAATTGTATTAATGAAGTAAAGCACTTATCTTGATGTAAGATAGGGTTTGGAACCCTAAAATCGTACAAACAACCTTGTTGGTTTAGGTTTTACTCCACAAGACTACACACAAATCTGAAAATTTGGATTCTATATATAAGATTACACATGCGGGCGTCACCTTATGTTTTGTGGCGTGGTCGGATCGTCATTAGGGTTTCGTCTTGGCCATGTTAGACTTGCGACGGTGTCACCTTGTGCTTGTGACGCGTCCTCTTTGTACGGCCGCCGTCGGATTGAATCTAGGCGTGCGAGTTGCGACGGCCTACTCTTTTATAACTTGGCGTCGTCACTTGAAAATAAGAGTTTTGGCTTCTGTCCCGTCACAAAATCTTCCGACGGCGTCGCGAGATAAGCATGGCGCCGTCACCTTATGTTTTCAGCAGCCTGAGTGTCTCGATTCTTGACTTTGGCCATTTTCTTCGTATATTTGCACCTTTTCGTCCAAATAAGTGCCATTACAGCAATTTGCCAGCAAGAGACCTAAAAAGTGAAAAGGAACGATATTTAGTAATAACGGATAAAAAAGTGATCAAATAAGGGCTTAAATGACCCCTCAAAAAGGTACATTTTAAAACCTTATCAAAATACCTCATGTAAACCCTCACATGAGGGTTGGTTGTTCAATTTACTCTTTCATTCATACTCTACGCATAACCATTCTTACTCATACGTGTGTGTTTGTTTGTTTATTGTTCAACCGATCATTATCTTTGTTGGGAATTATGTGAAGTATGAATTATGCTGATGTTTCTGCTGAAAGGATTCTCTTTGAGGTGTATGGATTCTGCCGAAGACATAATTCTGCCTGAAGCTATATAGTATGTAGTTTGTTTCTGCGGAAATAGTTATTCCGTGTTTTCTATGGTTAGTTAGGATATGCATGAGCTTTATTAGGAAGTGATAATGTATATCTTATTTAGTTTGATGATTATACGTTTCTTAGAAAACAAGTTAGGGTTTCTTGCTTATAAAAGGAACACAATAGAATGATTATTGTAGCAATTGAAAAACAGAGTTTTTGATAATATAAAGATCCATAGAGGATCAACGAGTTCTTAGTTATTGTGTTTATACTTATATTTGAGTTTCCGCTAAAGAATATAAGTCGTAGAGATTGTCTATTAGTTTGCTTGTGATTACATAAGTAATACTAACGATCTGCGAGTGCTCAAGATCTATCAAGGTCTATAATGTTTCAACAAGTGGTATCAGAGCCTCGAGAGAGTCTCTACAATACTAAGAACCGTCTTTCATAAACACTCATACAACCATCAAATTGTTCACCATGCCTGGATCACAAGATGATATTGAAGTCACCAACAACCAGAACACCACCAATCTGCAACAACTAAGTCTCTCGAGCGACAGCGCCAAGTTTCCTTATTTAAAGAAGGAGGAATACGATTTATGGGCAATGAAGATGCAAAACTGGATTTCCAACATTGATTGGAATATGTGGGAAGTAGTCAATAAGGGCAACAGCTTAAAGAGAACTACCACAGGATCCGATGGAAAACTTATTCATGTTCCTCCCAAATCTGCTAAAGAATTCTGGCGGTTTAGCGAGAAACCAAAGTTAAAACAATTCTTCTTCAAGCTATTCCCGAGGATCACTTGAGTGATTTTCACTTCATGAATGATGCTAAGGATATTTGGTTGGCCATCAAGGCCAAGTTTGGAGGAATGAGGAGTCTAGGAGAATGAGAAAATTGATGCTGCGACAACAGTTTGAAGACTTTCAGATCTCTGAAGAGGAAGGAATTCACAAAGGCTATGACCGGTTTCACAAGATATTAAGTCGGTTGAATCGGCTTAAGGCAAAGCGGATAATGATGATTGCAACTCCAAGTTTTTGCGATCTTTACCTCAATCCTGGCTACAAGTAAGCATTGCCTTTAAAACTAAAGGTGGGCTTGATATGATTACATTTGATGAGATGTACAACAAGCTTAAATATCTTGAGCACGATGTACGAAGTCCCTTCCGTTCATCAACTTACGCTAGTCATCACGGCATTTGTTGGAGCCTCTAATCCAAAGATGACTCATGTTCCAAGTCTTACTTACTCATCATCATCTTACACTAACTCTCCATCCAGTTCTCAATCTACAACTAGTGGTATAATGGAAGATGTGCTTGGATCCTTCTTTGTTGATTATGATCCTCAGCAGGAACTTGCATATGAGGATTTTGATCAGGTAGATCCTCTGGAGATGGAAGAGATGAAGTTGAAGTGGCAAGTGGCTATGCTATCTATGGACATCAAGAAATTTGAGCGTAAAATTTGGGAGGAAGTTTGGTTTCGGGGAAGAGATCCTGCAAGGTTTGACAAGAAGAAGGTCAAGTGCTTTACATGTCATCAGATGGGTCACTTCTCAAGAGAGTGCAAGGATAGGAAGGCTGGAGATGAGGTGAGATACTCTTCCTATCAGCGAGAATCAAAGGGATCTTTGGAACTTGAAGCCTAGATCCTCAAGCTGCTATGGTCACTTTGGATGCCAATGTCGATTGGAAATCACATGAGTCTGAGAATGATGATGGTCCTGGTGGTGATAATATTGGGTTGCTAGCAAGCTGTACTTCAGAAGATAGGCGTGATCAGATTGCCTTGATGGGCATCTCTCAGGTACAAAATTGCTTGTTTGGCTGTAATGAACGTTATAATGAACGTAAGGAAGCATATGATATTTTGAAACCTAAATATAATGAATGCTATGTTGAAGTTGAAGCTTATAAACATAGTTTAAAAACATTAGAAAGACAAAAGGTTTGGTTTCAGAAGAATCAAATTGCTTATGATCAGAAGATTAGGGTGTTGGAATGTGATCTAGAATGTACACAAAATGAATTAAAAAGGTCTGAGAAATTGAGAGCTGATGTGGTGTCTGAAAACAGTGTGTTAAAAGAAAAATTAGATCTTTGAAATTGCTAGGCATAACGAATGGTTATTGAATGGAAATAAGTTAGCAAGTCACATCTATGCTAGTCAAACTCCTAATACTTCAATAGGCTTAGGCTTTAAGAAATATGTAGGATTAGAAGCTAGAGATGACACACGTAAATCCACACCAGAGGCTTAGCTAATTATGTTAAAGAAGGTGACCTACATGCTGCATGTGGATCCATTAGAGGAATACCTATGTCCGTTGACCTTTCCATTACTGTTGACTTTGATGGATCACACCATCTTTATGGCAAAAGTCCAAAGACTTGCGGACCGATTCTTCATCTAATGATTTTGACTCTTGCTCTAACGGTGACAAATCTTACGATCAAGGGTCTACTTCTTATGCCAGGTGTGATTCAAGTGATAAGTCGGACCTACCCAAGACCTCACCTATGCACTGCACCCAAGCCTACCTACAAGCCTTTAAGATTTGATCTTTGAAGATTCATCTTCCAAGTCAGTTTCCTCTGAAGACTTGTCTTTTAAGTCTTTGCATAATAATAATGTTAAAAACAATTCCTTTAATGTTTTGGTTTGAATACTACGCTTGTAATAGAACATCTTTTGGTTTGAATAAATCTTCTAAGAAGAAGACATGTTTTGTGTGTGGAAGTAAATTTCATTTAATTAAGGATTGTGATTTTCATGAACAAAGAATGGGTGTATGTCTTTGGGAAATCTAGACCAATGTGGACTAATCTTAATAGTATACCACCTTATATTCCACAAGCTACTCATAACAAACCTTCTCCTTGGAGAGATCGTAACAAGACCATATGTGCAACCAACAAGTTCATACTTTAAAAATGGTTATTGGCTTGGATATGTTGACTCTTTGAATGATGGGAAAGGTTAGTGGAATACTGCTGTGAAGCCCTCAGCAGGTTGTTCTTGGCCACAAAGGGGACCTAAATTTCAATGGAAACCCAAGAACAATGGTGGATCTTACAAATCTGCATGGCCTCAATCTAAAGATCCACAAGGCAGGTTCAAGTCAGTAATGACTTGAGCCTCAATAGTGTACTAATTTTTTGTATATTTGTTGTTGTTGTAGGATCATCCTCTAAAGCACAAGGATGTTTGCATTGTTGATAGTGGTTGCTCTAGAAGCATGTCAGGAAACAGAGATATGATGCATGATTTTGTACCCCTTGAAGGAGGAGGCAATGTGACATTTGGTGGAAGTGATGGTAGAATCACTAGGAAAGGGACCATCAAAACACCTCAACTGGACATTGAGAATGTGTACTATGTCAAGGAACTTCAACACTTCAACTTGTTCTCAGTCTTACAAATCTGTGATACAAAGAACAAAGTACTCTTCTCTGAGGATGAATGTCTTATGTTGTCTAAAGACTTCAAACTTCCAGAAGATACATCTATATTCTTTGAGAGTTCCTCGTTACTCACAATCTATACAATTCAACTTAAATGATGTACAACCAGAAGGTGACTTAACTTGTTTGGTGGCTAAAGCATCCCTGGATGAATCTACAAAATAGCATTGAAGGATGGCACATGTGAATTTCAAGACCATAAACAAGCTATCTAAACTGGGTCTTGTTGAAGGACTTCCTTCTAAAGTTTTCACCAATGAACATAAGCGTGTTGCACGCAACAAAGGAAAACATCAGAGCCTCATACAAAGCTATTAATCATGAGCCTTATTTGAGAACCTCTTGATTGCTTTACATGGATCTTTTTGGTCCAACTCAAGTCGAAGCATAGATCACAAGTATTTTTTTACGGTTATTACTAATGACTTCAGCAGGTTTTGTTGGGTATTCTTCTTGAGGACTAAAGATGAAACCTCTCCAGTTTAAAAGAGTACATTATTCTTGTTGAAAACCGGTGAACAAAAGGTTAAAGGTATCGGTGTGATAATAGGTGGGAGTTCAAGAATGTAGTTTTGATAGAACTCTGTACGTCTAAAGGAATCAAAAGGGACTATAGTACTCCAAGAACACCTCAACAAAACGGGGTGGCTGAAAGAAAGAATAGGACCCTCATAGAGGCAGCAATATCTATGCTTGCAGACTCTAAGTTACCTACCATGTTTTGGAATGAAGCGGTTGGCCTGAAGCTTGTTATGTTCTAAGCAGGGTATCTATCACTAGACCTCACTTTAAGACACCTTATGAACTTCTCTATGGGAAAGTTCACATTATTCATTACCTTAAACCTTTTGGTTGCCAAGTGACTATTTTGAATACTAGTGATCCATTGGGTAAATTTGATGAGAAGGTTGATGAGGGTTACATTGTGGGTTATTCGGCTCATAGTAAAGCATATAGGGTATACAATTTGAATGCTAAGAAGATAGAGGAGACTTTGAACTGAGATATCTAAAAGACAAGCCTAATGTTCAAGGACAAGGTCATGTTTGGTCATTTGACCTTGATTATAGCTGACTATTTGGGTTATTCTAGACATGTGGCTAACCAAAATGAAGATATACAAATGTCTCCCACTGAAAGTACTGCTACCATGAATCTGATTGATAGTGAGTTTGAGGATGATGAGCATCCTATTGTTGTACCTTCTTTCTCCCCTAACAATTTCTGGTGACACTTCCAACAGTTCTACTCTTGAGAGTGAAGATGAGTCCAACTATGCGAGTACCTTGCTAGGCTTAAGAAGCGGGAGTATGCGGCTAATCTAGAAGCTGAGAGGAATGCTAAGGAGAGTGCAAGAGAAGCAATCAGTGGAAATCACAATTCTGCTGAAAGTAATCCTGTTTCTCCTATCATCACCAAATCTGCTGAAGGTGATCTTTGTTTCTACTCCCATTTCTAATAGAGTGTCCACAGACTTTAGAGATCCTTATACACATTTTCCAAGACCCTCAGATCTTGGTAATCATCAACCCAAAATTTGGAGTCTTCACCTTACCTTCCTATGATATGATTTTGAACCAAGCTGTGACTAATCTTGATACCTCTATTGATGTAAACACCACTGCTACTAAAAGGATCAACATTGCTCATCCAAAGTCAAATATCATTGGTGATCCTCATGCACTGTTAGAACTAGAGCCTTTGTAACAAGTTCTAAATATGGTCAAGTGGCTTTTATCTCTTATGTATCCAATCAACAAAGAGACAATCACACAGACTATGATCATTGTCTGTTTGCACCTTTCTCTCTCAAGTGGAACCAACAAGTGTTACTCAAGCCTTGGAAGATTCAAGTTGGCTTGAAGCTATGCAAGAAGAGATGCAATTCCAAAATTAGCGAGGTTTAGATATTGGTCCACTACACGAAGGGAAATATGCTATTGGGACAAAATGGATATTGATAAATAAGAGATGCAGGGGTGTTGTTATTAAAAATAAAGCAAGATTAGTAGCTCAGGGGTATCGACAAGAGGAGGGAATTGATTATGATGAAGTGTTTGCACCTGTTGCTAGAGTAGAGGCCATACGGATATTCTTGGCTTATGCATCTTACATGGGTTTCATGGTGTATTAAATGGATGTTAAAGGTGCATTTCTATATGGTGAAATAGAAGAGGAGGTATATGTCACTCAACCTAAAGGATTTGAAGATCCAGATCATCCACAACATGTTTACAAAGTAGTTAAAGCTCTCTATGGACTACATCAGGCACCACGAGCCTGGTATGCTAGGCTTTCATCATTTATGCTGAAGCATGGCTATAGAAGAGGTGCCATTGATAAAACACTTTTCCTGAAGAAGAATTCCACAGACATTATTCTTGTGCAAGTTTATGTGGATGATATCATTTTTAGGTCCACTAAAGAAGCTTGGTGCAGGGAGTTTGAGGAACTGATGAAGGGAGAGTTTCAGATGAGTGCAATGGGGGAGCTTACCTTCTTTTTGGGTCTTCAAGTTCACGAAACGATGGTATCTTTATCGGTCGGGACAAATATGTGAGGGACATTTTGAAAAAGTTTGGAATGGAGAGTGTTAGGACTGCCACAACACCTTATGAAGCTCCAAAGTCAAAGAAAAACAATGAACCAGATCTACCTGTGAATGTTCATTTATCTGAGATCTATGATTGGTTCATTGATGTATCTAACAACTTCTAGGCCGACATCACTTTTCTTTGTGAGTGCTTGCTCTAGACATCAAGTCACTCCACTTGCTTCCCATCTAAATGCAATGAAGAAGATTTTTAAGTATTTGAAAGGTCAACCTCATTTAGGCCTTTGGTACCCAAGAGAGTCTCCTTTTAAGCTGGAAGCATATAGTGATAGTGATTATGCGCAAATCGGATAGGAGATCCACAACTGGAGGTTTCCAATTCCTTGGAAGCGATTGATTTCTTGGCGGTGCAAGAAACAAACTATTGTGGCTACCTCATCTCTGAAGCGAGTATGTTGTTGCTGCAAATTGTTGTGGAGCAGAGTTCTTTGGATACAAAATCAGTTGTTGGATTATGGGTATAACTTCATGAACACAACAATTTTTATTGATAATCAAAGTACCATATGCATTGTTAAAAATCTATTTTTTCACAGTAGAACTAAGCATATTGAAATCAGGCACCACTTTATAAGAGATGCATATGAAAAACATTTGATAAAAGTGGTTAAAATTAACACTGATGATAATGTGGCAGATCTGTTAACTAAGGCTTTTGATGGACCAAGGTTTCAACACCTTGTGGTCCATATTGGTATGCTTAAACCTTAATTGCAAAGTTTAAGGGGAGGCATAGGCCTCAGGGGAGGATTTTGGATGTAAACTTTGTATATTTTGTTTTCTAACACTAACCAGCTAATGTAAATTTAGTCTGTTTGTCTTTGTTTGGTTTGTGTGTTTCTCTGTCTGTTTTGTTTTGCAGATTGCTTAAGTAAGTTGAAGTTCATCATGATTGGTCAAATGGAAAATGGTCAAGTAAGCCTTAAAGCTTGTTTGAAGTACTGAAGTTGAGCTATTTGTTTCCCTTGAAGTGATGTCTTGAAGACAAATTGTTCATACAAAAGAAGTCTTGAAGTTAATTGTTCATTCTTTCATTCAAGAAGCGAGTTTACAACTTACGACTACAGTTACAATCAACTTCAAAAGGAAATACAAGTACTACTAAACCTATGCTAAACACTAGCTCATATCATCTATTCCTACAGCTTTTGGATATGCATGATTGCTCATATCTTCCATTCCAGTAGCTGGATATGCATTTTTCATGACTTGCATAACCACCCATTCCTTCTATCTCGATGGCTGGATATGCATGACCGGTACGACGAAGAAGCTAAGGATCAAAATGGGAAGAATGGATTGATGCAGACGATGATGATGAAGATGACCACACATGTCCTTTGTGCTTTATCTACTTGGTTTCACCAAAAAGCAATCCATCCACCTTCCTTAAGCCCTTCCCCTATACGATATGTGATGAAGCACCAAACCATGGCGCAGGAAGAGCAAGCACCACCTCCTTTCCGGTGTAAGGCCTCTGTTGAGGTTGAGATGCTGAAGGTTGGGAGTAAGATGTTTTCTTCTTAGTGGACCCATCAGAGTCATCAAAAGACTCACTTGGATTCACTATACTATCATCATCTGAAGAACTGAGAAATGGGGATTTCTCTGGTCGTGGGTCATATGGATATGGAAAAAACTGAAGGAAATCACTGGATGATGATGATGATGGAGAAGAGGTTGGATTAACAACCTCTGGTTTATTACTCATGGTTGATTATGGTTAATTTTGGGGCATTGATGAAATTAGGGTTTGTGATGATATTTGGGGGTAAGTGATGAGAGATAAGTATGCATTGGGGATTGTTTTATAGACGGTTTCAAGTCTTAATGAGATTTAATGTGAGTTGGGTGAAACAGTAAAAAGATATTTACTGAAGCTTCTTGAATCGTGATGTGTTTTACGCTAATTGAAAGACTTGGCAGAGAATGACCATTGTTTCTGCTGAAGTTGAAATTTAAATTTGGTAAAAGGTTGCATTACATGTCAGCTTTGGTCAATAACTTAATATATTTGACCAAAATTTGGGAAACTTCTACTTATACCCTATTCACATATC
>OU343219.1:100824117-100874828 GCA_910596185.1 Chrysanthemum makinoi | reverse complement strand
TTATTGGATTTCACATACACATCAAACCATAACACAAAGTGGCGATAATGGAGTTCTAGAGAGAGAAAGTTAGAGGTTTAGGAACTTAGTGAAAGAAAAACTATTATTATGAGCTCCAAACTCTACCTTGGGAGGTATTACATAAAACGCCACACAACGGGTCATGGATCGTGCATACAGGTAAAGACCACCTGGCCCTCCACCGGTGTTACTTAACAAAATACTACTTAACTAAATATAACTACATTGAGCTTCTAACATTACATATATGAGGTGACCGACTCTTTAATACCTGGAATTTCTAATTCCTAACAATCTCCCCCTAAGGGAGGTCACCTCAACATATACTAAAATGACATTGAATACAATCAGATATTACATTAACAATTGATCTTGCATTCATGATGTAGTACTTTGTCTCAGTTCAGAGTCATTGATTCCACTCATTGCATGTTTGGTTAATCCAAGTGGAGGTCTTTATCGATCCACGGATAATAATGTTGAGCCGCCTTTTGAGATCATCACTAATAGAAAATCTCTGATACATCCATTGTGGTGTTGGTATTATGTGATGTTGTGACATTTGGACCGACATGCTCACACTTTTAGGATGATATCTTCATCGAGTAATAGGAAGCATTCGTTGATTCATGATACAAATAGCAGCGAGCGTAAGCATGGAGTTAAAATATGAAAGTCATTGATGCACTAATCATGATATCTTTTGAGATGAATGTGTTAGGTGAGCATGCGGCTATGGATTGACCGCTTCATTTCCAGTTCTAAACCAAAAACACGATACAACAGCGAAGTGCAATAAACGCATGAAAGTGTCTTTGATCACTTTCGAATTGAGGTACACGCCCACTGCCTCGCTGATCAAGATAAGTACCGCTGCGGATCGAATAATTCAAGAATTTCTTGACAGGTTTCGCAGTACTGCCTAGTCGCTTTCAAACCGAACGCTCAAAGAAGACAACACGGAGGAGTGAACCAAATAATTTACGCCCACGATTGATGAAAAGAGATTTGAAAAACAATCATGTATTGCTCAATAGAAATTGTTTTTGCAATATAACGAAGGTTTTAATGAAAATCAATTATCAATCATAAAACACCTTTTGATTTGAAAAATTAGTACACGGTCGACGTGCTAATGAAAAGAGTTTTAAAGCACAAAGACCGGTTTTTCAAAGGTATCCGTCAATCCATAACCTGAACCAGGATTGATTCAAAAGATTAAGTCGCTCCATTGTTTCGCTCAGCTTGTCACATGGTTGATCTCATAATAGATCTCACATGCCACCTACTGAGCTTGTTAGATGTTGGCTCTAAGGCTTTCCATCTTCATTGTGAATATGTAAACATATCACTGCATGTTCGGCAATACCACAAGGATAATGCATAGGACTCAAGATATAATCTCTTTCCACATTGTGTGAAACAGAGAGTCTTCATTGAAAGTGTCCTAATGAGATTTATTGATGATCTCGTGGCACTAGACTCAATTTGTGCATATTTGGATCCTATATCTGAGACATGGGAGAGGGTCTCCTCCTTCAATATCAACAATCTCTAAGAGAAAGTTGAGATAATGCCTGTTCCTCGCGGAGAATGAAACAAGTCCTTTAAGAGGAACTTGAGGGTTTGGGAAGTTGAGCGCCACGGGTCCATGACGTTTGTCTTCAATACCATGTTACCATCAAGAGCATATGAATTGAACCCGTTTCTGCCCTAAGGTTGAATATATGGAGGGCTATTTGTTTTCACCCTTTTCTCATTCAATTCTTTTAAATTCTTCAACCCCTTTTCTGCTTACCGAGACTTCATAGCTAGAACCTTGTTGGGTTTATTCCAAGATTACTAGCTCAGTCTCAAGTCACAAGACTCTTCCCATATCTCATTTTTCTCCTTTTATCATCATACCTAAGAACTCTACACTAACTAGTGGATAGTCCCTGGTAGATCCTCCGTTGCCTCGGCGGATCATGGGAACACATACCTAACCTTATCGTCCTTATATCACCATACATAATGTAAAGTTGGTCGGTCTTTTTGGTATTGTTCATCTGCCATAGGAACCAATTGAAAACCATTTGAAAATCAATCCAGATACTTATGATATTTTATCAAAGCATTTTGTACCTGAATTGTTTTGATATTTTTAGAAGAAGAACTCCCCTCAACATGTGAATCAAGTATTTGAAATAGTTTTCCACACGGAGGCAAGAGAAAGAATTAACTTCTTTGATTACCATTTTCAAAAATATCAACATCACTTCCCTAATCGAATCAAGTAGATAAAGCATTTTGGGAAGGATGAGGTTTTCATGATTTTGCTCCCCTCAATATGTGCCTCGAGATTTGAAAAGAGTTTTGCACATACTAGAGGGAACCTGCACCTTGAGATAAGTTATCACGCTTCAAATCATAGGTTTAAGATAGATGCTCCCCCTCAACATGTGCATGGAAAATTTGAAATCGCTTGTCACATGTGGGAAGGAGAGCTTGTACATCCTTATAAAACCATTTACCGAATTATCAGTTTAAATCCAATTTAAATCACACATTCTCCCCGATCACAATTATCAAATCATTTGAGATTTGTGATCTCTTATAGATTTAAATTGATTTTGAAAGCTTTTAAGGAGAATTGTGACTTGATTATGAAAGCGTTTTAACCGATAATGATCGGATTTTAAGACTTTAAACTCCATTGATAAAACATGCTTGAATATCTTTTGAAAACAATTGAATGCCAAATAACTTTTTAATTTAATTGAAATCATTCTCCCCTCAATCAATGACATAGGTTGTTGATTGAGAGATTGATATTTTGACAAATAAGTCCAGATGATTATCAAAAATAGACACTAAGTTATTTTTCAAAGCGCTTAGTTTTCAGCAGATAAATGTTTAAAGAATCAGAGCATGGAATTTTGAAAAAATGATAAAGTATGGCTCGTTTTTCTTTGAAAAAGCGGGTTCTCGAAATGACAATAAACCATTGTTTCTCCTTCTCCCAAAAATATATATATATATTTTTTTTTTTTTTTTTTTTTTTTTAAATTCGAACAACATCTAAAGTCCTGTCATTCTTTTGAATGACATCACAAAGACCGTAGATATTATCGAACCGAGAAAAAGCATGACAAAATGACAATATTTTTGAAGATTTTTCGAATTTTCGATTTTATGGATTTTGAAGGTTTTATAATTTTGTATTTTGTTTTTAGAATAGATATATACAAGAGATAGATGAAGATAGACCTTTAATCCTCGTCTTCCTCCTCAAGGCATTTGAGTGTTTCGGTTGAAGGCTTTTCAAGCCAAGACGTGGAAGAATAAACTCAAAACGTTCTCTTGGAAGAGCTTTGGTGAAGATGTCCGCTAACCGATATTCAGACCTCACAAAATATAGTTCCACCACACCTTTTTCCACTTGTTCCTGATGAAATGATGTCGAATGTCGATATGCTTTGCTCTTGAGTGTTGAACGTTGTTGCATGAGAGAGCAATAGCACTTTTATTATCACAGTAAGAGGGATTTTGTTGAATTCAAAGCCATAGTCGATAATTGAGATCTCATCCATAGGATTTGAGCACAACAAGATGACATGGCTATGTATTCAGCCTCTAGAGAGGAAATAGAAGTACTCATTTGCTTCTTTGAAGACCAGCTCACAAGCTTATCACCCAAAAACTTAGCACCTCTAGACGTGCATTTCGACGAGTATCTTGACATCCCCGCATGATCAAGATCCGCATAGGTCGTTAGTGACATACCGGTGTCCTTCGTGTACCAAAGTCCCATATTGATGGTTCCTTGGAGATACCGAAAGACCCGCTTAACCGCTTCAAGGTGCTTTTTAGTAGGCTTAGCCTGGTATCTGGCACACATGCAAACAAATGTAACAAGATGTCCGGTCTACTAGCGTGAGGTACATCGGGATCCAATCATACTACGATATTTTGTTTGGTCAATCATGATCCCCGAGTGGTCCTCATCTAGTTTGGTTCGATCAATCATGGGAGTGTCAACAGGTCACTTGAATCAAATCCAAATTTCTTTAAGATCTCAGTTGCATATTTAGATTGATTTATGAAAATGCCTCCGGGACTTTGCGAAATTTGTAATCCCAAGAAAATGACATTTGTCCCATCATTGACATTTGAAATTTTGAACTCATTTCATTAGAAAAACGATCACATTCCATTGGGTCAGCCGAGGCAAAAATAATATCATCAACATAAATTTGAACATGAGTTAAATGTTTGCCTGACTTTCTGGTGAACAATGTTGGATCAACTGCTCCTTTGCTAAATCCGGTTGATAGAAGAAACTTTGACAACGTATCATACCATGCCCTTGGAGCTTGCTTTAAACCGTAAAGGGCCTTCTTCAAACGATAAGCGTGAGTAGGATGCTCTTGATTTACAAATCCTTCAGGTTGGCTGACGTAGACGACTTCTTTAAGATCTCCGCTCAGAATGCCGCCTTTACGTCCATTTGATAGACTACCATGTTCTTACTTGCAAAGATTAGCCAAAAGATTCTAATTGCCTCGATTCGAGCCACAGGAGCAAAAGATTCTTCAAAGTTTATACCCTCCTCTTGGACGCGGTATCCTTTAGCAACTAATCGAGCCTTGTTCTTCAACACATCACCATGCTCATCAAGTTTCACTTTGAAGATCCATTTAAGGTCAATAATCATAGCAATAACTGGAGCAGTGTACTAACTTCCCATACATCTAGTCGATCGAACTCATGAATTTCATCTTGCATAGCATTGAACCAGCTATCTTCATTCATGGCGGTTTTAACATCTTTTGGTTCGATCTTAGAGAGTACGGAGTTGAAGAAGCACCATAAGGCATCGGTTGCAAGTTGTTTCCGTGTGGATACCGGACGAGAGGGATTTCCAATGATGTTGTCTAATGGATGATCGTGAGTCCATTTTCGAAGGTGTTCATGTGGTAGTTGTTGAGGACCGGCGAGTAGCAAAGAGTCGATGTCTCCTCAAGAGGATGGTCGAAAGAAGATTCAGGAGCAAATATGTTTTCAAATGGAGCATCTTCGAGAGTAGCAAAGGGGTTAACTTCATCATTGATGAAAATGCCATGATGTACATTTGAAGAATGATGATTTGTTGATGAGCGGAAGGATCGACTTGACTTAAAGATATTGAGACCGAGGGATTGACTTCATTCACGGAATATAAAATTTCTGTTCGCTAGGAATCAACACCTCATTAGTATTCGGATCATAAAGTTCATCAAACATAGGATCAAACAATTTCCTTAAATCATCTTCCGATGGAGGTACATATGGAGTTTCTTGAGAAGAGTTTGGAACAAGGGATGAACCAATTGGACTGATTTGAAGTGCGGGTCAGGCGTAATGAATTGTTCAGAGCCGTTTGACCGTCACCATCAAACGTAACGTGAATTGTTTCCATGATGTTTCGGGTTCTTTTGTTGTAGATTCGGTATCCCTTTTGTTTGGTGCATACCCTACAAATACTCCAATGTTCGCTTTAGCTCTAAGTTTGCCTAAGTCTTGACCCTCATTAGTTGGATAACACAAAGCTCCAAACACACGAAGGAAAGAGAGATTAGGTTTTCTGCTGTGGACAAGTTCATATGGTGTCTTTCCATGAAAAGTGTGAATCAGGGAACGATTTTGTGTGTAGCATGCAGTGGCAATAGCTTCAGCCCTGAGAAACATTGGAACTTTTGAGTAAATCAGCATTGTTCTAGCGGCTTCTACAAGAGTTCGATTTAGCCTTTCAACTACACCGCTCGTTGAGGAGTTCGTGGAACACTTCTTTGATGGCTGATTCCAATGCTTTCATAAAATTCACTAAGTTTTTTTGTTAACAAACTCGGCCCATTGTTCCGTCCTGATAATTCGACGGTTTTGTTAAGTCGAACTGCACTGCTTGATGAGTTTGATGATGATATCAGGAGTTTCATCCTTTGTCCTTAAGAACTTGACCCCGGTGAATCTAGAGTAATCATCAACTATAACTAACACATATTTCTTCCCAAAGATATTCCGCACTCTCATTGGTCCACATAAATCCATATGAATTGTATGAAGAACTTCGCATTGACAGAGTTAGTAGGTTTGGGTTTATGGGCATACTTCTTGCTTTTTCCCAATTGACATGCAGAACAAAGATGATCCTTTTCATACTTTAGTCGAGGTAAACCTACAACTAAGTCCTTTCTCGAGAGATCATTGATGGTGCCGAAGTTCAAGTGATTGAGACGACGATGCCATAACCATGACTTTGGTTTTGAAGCCTTTGACAACAAGCAAATTGGAGAAGACTTCATCATATCTTCTATAGAGATGGTGTAAAGATTTGAACCACGAGTTCCTCTTAAAAGTTCCTTACCATCAAGTTCTCTAACAAAACAAGTATGTTTTTTGAAGGCTACTTCTAGATCCGAGTCACAGAATTGACCGACAGAGAACAGATTATGACCAAGACCTTCCACATAGTATACTCTAGAGATAACACTATCACCAACAACATAATCACCATAACCCTTAATTGCACCTAAATGATCATTACCGAATCTAACTGTCCCGATGAATTTGCTCACGGTTCATGAGCATGATCGTCTCCGGTCCATATGCTTGGAACACCGAGTCCAGGTACCACGTAACGATTTGAATGATCTGCAGTTGAACACAGTACAAGAATGGATAACTGGATAATTGGGATCCCCATGCAAGAATGGGTTCCACTTGGTTAGTAACAGTATATGGAACACCCACATCGTAAACGAAACATCCATATCGTAAGTAGAAGCAATGGAATCATTGGGAATAGATGCAATGTCGGTGTCTCAGATTTGACCTATTCAAAGTATGTTCACTTCTTAAGGGAATAGTTCTACCAGTAGGCATCCATTTTCTAGTGGGCATAATCTTAGTAGTTTGAGAGCAAAACCGATTATTCTTATGGCCAAAAGGTATCCAATAATAACCTATCTTTATAAAAGTTCTTCCCGGGTTTCCAACGTTTTCTAACAATCTTTCGCTTTTGCCTTTTTGCCTTATTTGCACGATTATTAGCATTAACAATTTTAACTGGGCATTTGATAGCATTAGACAAATCATTCACACCATATTCATGATTAGCAAATGTAATTCAAGCGTACATCATTACAAGGTTTGCAAATAGTATCGTAATTCAATTAATTACAAGACGCCTAAGGCTAATACTAGAATCAACCCGATTCGTTTTATTCAACTCAAGCTTAAAGTTCCTAGATTGGTCTTCTACTCTCTTCCAATGCACATTCTTAGCTTGCAAGGTCCTATCATTCCTTGTATATTCTTGAGACTTTGACCGCCGCTTTAAAGTCACCGATTACTCCTCAGAGAGGGAATGGAAACATTAGTTGGTTGATCTAGTTTTTGCATTCCTCAACTTGATGCAAGGATCTCAAGTACTAGAAGGCACATTAGTGTATACTTTTTAAGAATGCGTGATTTGAGCTTTTTGCGCACATAACGGCGTTCACTTTCTTAGTACTAACATATCTGGAATCTGAACTACTTGAAGGCACATTAGTGTTTCCTTTCTTAAGATTGGGCATAGAACGGATTTCCTGCTTGGAACTAGGCATAGAACAAGGCATCACAGCTTTGCCTTTTGCACCTAAGGTTAAGGATTTGGGACATGTTGCAATTACACATTCTAGCAACTCTTGAGATCGTTTGGCCCGGAGGCAAGCAAACCTAATTTCACTATCAAGAGGTTTGTTAATGAAATCCTCTTCGACAATCTCACGGAGACATTCTAGGCAATCCTTAAGGTGAGCAAGATTCATGAAAAGCATGTTCATTATTCCTAAGATGAGGAGGAATATATTTAACTGTCATGGAAAGGTATTTGCAGCCTAAGGGTGATTTTGAGACAACATTCTTATTGAAAACAAGTGGCGCTTTCCCATTTCCCCGACTTCTCTCGATTCTCAATTTCCTTTTGTAAAGACGTTATTTTTCGTTGTTTTGGTCACGGGTGACTTTTATTGAATCATATAACTCTTTAAAATGTCGCTTAACTTTTTCATTTTCTTCTAGAAAACTCTTGTTTTCCTTTTGTAAGGCATCAACTAAGTTTTGAAGATGAAAAGTTTGAGAATTATGAGAATCTAAAGGAGGAGGCATTTGGGAGCCGGTCATATTGTTCGTTTGACCCTTTAATTGAGAGATTTGGGCTTTCAACTTTCTCGATCGTGTTGCGACTTCGCTTGAATCTGTTCATCACGTTTGTTAATTTGAAAAACTGCATCAAACTCTGGAGCATCCGAGGATGTCTTGATATTTGAAGTTTTGACATTTTCTTTAAGATGTTGATATTTTAGTTGTAAATTAAAATGCTCAACTTCCAGTTTAGAAAAAATTTTAACCAAATTGTCGGATCATCCGAGTTCAATTTTCTCGTTTAGTTTAGAATAAGTTTTTTCAAGCTCAATGACACGATCATGGGAGACTTTGGGTGCAACCGATAATTCATGAAATTTGGAAGCATTAATGGAACAATTTGTAGCAATGAAAAACACATCCTGAGTAATACATTCGTAAATCAGTTCTCATTTAGTGTATGCAAGTTCTTCCTCTCAATCTCATTATATTTTAGTGCTCGCTCATAGTCACTAACTTCAACTATCATTGCATCAAATTTTCTTTTCCATTCCCTTTAATATCAGTTTCTATCCCCTTTTAAGACTCTCAAAGTGATCTTTTAGAAGTTTAAAGAAAGGCATGACCTCACTTAAATAACATTCTTTCATTTGCTCAAAACCTCTTTCTCCTTCCGTAATACCATTGGGTGTGATCCTTTTCTTGCAAGTTTTCTCAAAATCAACAAATAGTTGAAGTATAACATATTGGCTAATTAAGGTCTTGCTTTTAGTGGCAATTGTTCTAGGAACAAGATGCATTGGTGAATTAGGAGGATACACACGCTTCTAGGCATTTTCCAAAGAGGAGGGTTTGTTTCAACAATATTTTCAGCTTTCCGTTTATCTAAATCCATTTTCCGAAAACTTGTTCTAGAGTCAACAATGTCCTCGAGGTTTAAACATGTTCAAGGAAATCCAGTTTTCCTTCTTGTAATCATGGGTGTGATCTTTATTTTCTTCTCTCTACATTTAGGATCATCTAATTTCTTGTTCATCTTTTCCCTAGTGACTTCACCTGATTTCTTATCTTCCTCAGTGCACTCAACGCAACTAGGTTTCTGTCTAGGTTTTAGGATTTCATTGCCATCATAAAGAACCTTATGAGCATTTCTAGCCCTTTTAATGACCTCTGGATTTGGTTCCTCAACAAGGGGAATGTTATGCTTATCGCTTAGGACCCTATGCTTAGTGATCATGTGAGCAATTCTGAATGGTGTTCCTTGTATGTACAACTTGTTTTCAAGTTTGTTTTTCAAAGTTTTCAGATTAGAAAAATCTTTCAAGAGTTTTGATTCCTTTGCATTAAATTCTTGCTTAAGCATTTTCACATTTTCTTGAAGTTCTTGTTTTTGCTTAGCAGTTTTAGAAAGTTTTTCTTGCAAGGAATTTAACTCTTGTTTTAATACTTCTTCTCAAAAATTACTTTTTCTAATAATTGTACGCACTTGGTCATCCATTTCCGCCACGAGTGGTCAACTCAAATTTAGCACGTTGTTCATAAATAGCAACTAGTTCTTTGTAGGCATTTAATTCGATATTACGTAATCATCAGCACAAAGTGTGTATTCATCAAAAATATAGTCATTGTTGATCGCAGAGATGCATCACTTGGTACAACTTCACTTTCACTTTGTTTCACATATTGATCATATGGGACAACATTGATATTACCCATATTTTCACTATTTGATACAAAAGTTTCAGTTGATAGTACTTTGTCATGAATCTTATGCACATCACATCATCAGATAGTTTTAGTACCGAGATGAGTGTGTCTTTGGATGGGCCACTGTGTGAAGAGGAGACCTTGGGAGAAACCATTGGAGAAATGCTAGCCATAAAGATTGTGTGTGCAATAGGTCCATCATCCACATCGAAGTCGTATGCATCACAATCACGACTTGAAAGGCATTCTCGATGATTGTGACCTATCTCCTGAATAGGCGCCATCCACATCCGCATCATAGGTCTTGGCATTGCCCTCAGCAAGAAACAACAATTCCTCTTCATCCAAAGTAGCACCATTATCTTGAGCTTGCACAAGCAAAGATCTTATCTCTGAAGTAATCAAGATTCGTGGACGCTTTGAGATGTGCAGCTTCTTGCAATGTGTCCCTCACCACCACAATTATAACATTTGATCGGCTTAGCTTGACCTTGATTACCATTCCTTCCTCGATTCTGATTAACAACATAACTTCTACCAGCTCCACTTCTTCCCTGATCATATCGTTTTTCCTAAATCGGTTGCACCACGATCCTCCCATCTTTAACAAAGAGCTTGATTGTGTGGGTTAGATGATGTTCTGAGGTTGTTATTGGTTTGTGGGAGAGAATTCATGTTTTGACTGATCGTAAGAGCTAGTTGATTAATGAAATTACCCACGTGTGCATCAAGATCGCCTTGTTTGAACATGGGATCGGAATTAGTTTGTGATTACCATTTCCCATGGGTATGACTTGTGAGGCTTTGGTTGTGATTTCGATGTTTGAATAGAAGGCAGTTGAGTCATTAGACGAGCTTGTCTCTCCCTGGTTGGTTTTGAACCGATTAAGAACCAATTTTTCAAACATAGCATGTCTCTCATTCTCAAGGAGGAAGGCATAGAGTTGCTCATAGTTTGTATTCTTCAATCCTTTAGTGAGCTTCACAGAGGTGACAAACTTGTGCCATTCGGGATTCATGTTGTTCACAAATTTTGAGTTCAATTGAATGTTAGGCATAGTCATTCTGATGTTCCTCATGTCATTCACCAACTTATGAAATCTCGCTTAGTACTCATAGACACTCATCCGTTTCATCTTGAAGTGTTCAAAATTCATCATAGAGTTGTGATTCTCTTTCTTCCATAGTTAATTCAAGCCCGAGAGAAGCATCTTGACATTATCCCATACCGCCTTTGCTTTCGTGTTGTGATTGATCGCTTGTAGATGTCTTTAGGAAGAACAATGTTAGAAGCCCCGATATCAAGATCGAATCTCTTTTTCTCCTTATCATCAAGCTCATCATACATCTTTGGTCCGTCCATTCCGTAAATCAGAGTTCCATCTTCATCAGTATCAAGTACATCTCTAGTCGTCTCAACTCGATACGGTCCTTCATCAATGGATTTGAGAATGTTGACACCATTTTCCTTTCAAGGCAAGCATAACTGATTCGTTGAGCCCAAGAATCGTAGTCAGCTTCACAAGCATGGGTGGACGAAAGTATCCAAACCTGCTTGAACATCCTCTAACAGCTGGAGATGATAGTAGGAACGTTGGTAGACATGTTAACAGATTATACGGATTTTATAACTCTATGATTAAACCGCGAAATAGATTCTTTCACGGGATTTTACTAAATCAAGAGAAAACCGTAAACAATCACCAAAGTCGCTAGAAGATAATGCACCAAGTCGCTAACACCTAATTCGCTACACCCCCAAGTCGCTAAAGTCCCAAGTCGCTAGACAAATGCAAGTCGCTAAGTAGTAACTCGCTAACCTCAAGTCGCTAGCAAAATTTTGGCAAAGAATTCGCTACTCAAGTCGCAAAACTTCAAGTCGCTAAAGAGCAACTCGCTACGCACCAAGTCGCTACCACAGTCAAGCAATTCGTAGTGGAGAGTCCACTACTTGTACTGTTAATCGCTAGGTCTAAGTCGCTAGCTCCAAAACTGTAAATCGCTACAAAATTGTGAAGCAAGTCGCTACGAAGAAAGAGATCCGTATATCAAGTCGCTAGCAAGAAAACCACATAAACATCACTTTTCAATCCAAAACAACCCAACCAAGATGATTCAAGCTTACCAAATGAAAACCTAAACACTTGTGATGATTCTAAACATAAAAGTACTAACAAAATCCAAGCTTTAACACAAGAAATCAACCAAATGATGCACAAACCACTAAACTTTTTCAAACTCAAAAACCACCTAAAACCACTAGAAATCCAAAGATGTGCAAGATATGATCTAACCATGGCTCTTGATACCAATTGTTGGATATTGATTTCACATACACATCAAACCATAACACAAAGTGGGCGTATAATGGTGAGTTCTAGAGAGAGAAAGTTAGAGGTTTAGGAACTTAGTGAGAGAAAGTAAAAATATTATTATGAGCTCCAACTCTCTACCTTGGGAGTTAGAGAGTATTTATAGTCTTACATAAATCGCCACACAACGGCCGTGGATCAGTGCATACAAGGTAAAGACCCATCCGCCCTCCACTGTTACTTAACAAAATACTACTTAACTAAATATAACTATGACTACGAGCATTCTAACGATTACATATACTTGAGGTGACCGACTCTTTAATACTGTGAATTTCTAATTCCTCGTATTTATTTAGTAAAATCCCGTGAAAGAATCTATTTCCGGTTTAATCATAGAGTTATAAATCCCCCGTATAACTGCTAACATGTCTACCAACGCTCCTACTATCATCTCCATCCCAGGATGTTCAAGCTGTTCGGGATACTGGTCCACCCATGCTTGATGAATCCCACTACTCATTCTTGGGCTCAACGAATCGATTGTAACGCCTTGGAAAGGAAAATGGTGTCAACATTCTCAAATCCATTGATGAAGGACCACGAGTTGAGACGCTAGAGATGTAATTGATATAAGATGGAACTCGATCTACGGAATGGACATACCAAAGATGTATGATGAGCTTGATGATAAGGAGAAAAAGATATTCGATGCTGATATCGTGGCTTTAACATTGTTCTTCAAGGTCTTCCTAAAGACATCTACAAAAACTGATCAATCACAACGATGCAAAGCGCAAGATGGGATAATGTCAAGATGCTTCTCTCAAGTTCAGAATTAACTATGGAAGACAGAGAATCACAACTCTATGACGAATTTGAACACTTCAAGATGAAACCAGATGAGAGTGTCTATGAGTACTATGTGAGATTTCATAAGTTGGTGAATGACATGAGGAACATCAGAATGAATATGCCTAACATTCAGCTGAACTCAAAGTTTGTGAACAACATGAATCCCGAATGGCACAAGTTTTTCACTTCTGTGAAGCTCACTAAAGGATTGAAGAATACAAACTATGAGCAACTCTATGCCTTCCTTCTTCAGAATGAGAGACATGCCATGTTTGAAAAGAGGATTCTTGAACAATTCAAAACAAATCCAGGAGAGACAAGCTCATCAAATGATTCAACCGCCTTCTACTCAAACATTGGAATTACCACCAAAGCATCTCAAGTTATACCCATGGGTGATGGCAATCACAAACTCATTCCCGATCCAAAGGTTCAAACAAGCCGATGAGGATGCGCACCATGGGACACTTCATTACTCAACTGGCCCTTATGGTTAAGCAAAACTTGACACTCAGTCCACATACCAACCGTCTTCACACCAACAATGAAATCAGAATTGCTTCCAATCTTCACAATCATGCTCTAGTCAGAGATGGGAAAGTCATGGTGCGCCATCAAGAAAGACAAGTACGAACAAGGAAGAGGTGGAGTAGGTAGAGAATATGTGGCAAATCGAATAGAGGGAAGAAATGGAAATCAAGGACAAGTTAATATGATAAAGTGTAACAACTGTGGAGGAGAGGGACAACATTGGTAGAAACTCGCACATCTCCAAAACGCCCACAAAATGCGAATACTTCAGGGATAAGATGTTGCTAGTGCAAGCTCATGACAATGGAGCAACCTTGGATGAAGAGGAGTCTGCTTTTGGTCAAGGAATGCTAAGACGTATGATGCATATGAGGATGCAGTGCCTACTCAGGAGATAGGTCACAATCATTAGAATGCCTTTCAAGTCGCTGATTGTGATGCATACGACTCTGATGTGGATGATGGACCCATCTGCACACACACAATTTTTATGGCTAGCATTTCTCCAATGGTTTCTCCCAAGGTCTCTTCTTCACCACAAGATGGCCCATCAAAAGACAAACTCATCTCAGAGGTACTAAAACTATACGATGATGCCGATGTGCAAAAGATGCATGACAAAGTACCATCAATCTGAAACTATTGAATCAAATATTGAAAATATGGGTAATATCAATGTTGTCCCATATGATCAATATGTGAAACAAAGTGAAAGTGAAGTTGTACCAAGTGATGCATCTTCTGCAGTTAACAATGACTATGTTTTTATGAATACACTCGCATGTGCCCCTGATGATTCTGTAAGTTCGAACTAAATGCCTATAAAAAGAACGTGTTGCTATTTATGAACAACGTGCAAAATTTGAGTTGACCACTCGTGAGCAGGACATGGATGACCAAGTGCGCATAATCATTAGAAAAAGTAATTTTAGAGAAGAAGTGTTAAAACAAGAGTTAAATTCCTTGCAAGAAAAGCTTTCTAAAACCGCTAAGCAAAAACAAGAACTTCAAGAAAATGTTAAAATGCTTAAGCAAGAATTTAGTGCTAAGGAATCAAAACTTTGAATGATTTTTCTAATCTAAAAACTTTGAAAAACAAGCTTGAAAATAAGTTGTACTTACAAGGAAACACCATTCGACTGCTCACATGATCACTAAGCATAGAGTTCTAAGTGACAAACATAGTGTTGCCTTAGTTGATGAACCAAACCCTGAGGCTTGTAAAAGGCTAGAGAAGCTCATAAGGTACTGTATGATGGTAATGAGATCCTTAAGCTTAGACAGAAACCTAGTTTGCTGAGTGAGGAAGATAAGAAATCAGATGAAGTCACTAGGGAGAAAATGAATAAGAAGCTAGAAGATCCTAAGTGTAAAAAGAACAAGATAACGATAAAACCCCATGATTACACTAAGGAAAATTGGATATCCTTAAACATGTTTAAGCCTCAGACTCTATTGACCCCTGAACAAGTGTTCTGGAAAAAGGATATGGACTTGCAAAAGCTGAAAATCTTGTTGAAAAGAATCCCCTTGTAGGAAATTCCCTAAAGCGACTGTGTATCCTCCAAATACACCAATGCATTTAGTTCCTGGAACTATTGCCACTAAGAGCAAGACCTTAATCAGCCAATATGTTATTCTTCAACTATTTGTCGATTTTGAGAAAACTTGTAGGAAAAGGATCACACCCCACTCGATAATGAAGGGAAAGGGTTTTGAGCAAACAAAAGAATGCTATCTAACTGAGGTCATGCCTTTCTTTAAACAACTAAAAGATCATTTTGAGAGTCTTAAAAAGGGATAAAATCGATATTAAAGAAATGGAAAAGGAATTTGATGCAATGATAGTTGAGGTTAGTAACTATGAGCGAGAATTAAAATATAATGAGATTGAGAGGAAGAACTTGCATACCTTGAATGAGAATCTTATTTCTAAATGTATTACTCAAGATGTGTTTTACACTTCTACGAATTGTTCCATTAATGCTTCTCAATTTCATGAATTATTTGTTGCTCAAAGTCTCCCATGATCGTGTCATTGAGCTTGAAAAAACTAATTCTAAATTGCTTGAGAAAATTGAACAGATGATCATGATAACCTGGTGAAACAGTTTTCTAAATTGGAAGTTGAGCATCTTGCTTTGCAATTAAAATATCAACATCTAAAAGAAAATGTTAAAACCTCAAATATCAAGACATCCTTGGATGCTCCTGAATTTGATGCACTTTTTGAAATTAGCAAACGTGATGAACAGATTCGAGCTCATTGTAACACGATCAGAAGATTGAAAACCCAAGTCTCACAACTAAAAGGTGAAAAGAAGGAAGTGACTGGATCCCAAATGCTTCCTCCTTTAGATTCTCAAGATTTCAAACTTTTCATCTTCAAAGAAAATGAAAAAGTTAAAAATTAACACTTTAAAGAGTTATATGATTCAATGAAAGTCACCCGTGACCAAAACAACGAAAAATAACGTCTTTACAAAAGGAAATTGAGAATCTGAGAAGCCGTGAAATGGGAAACTGCCACTTGTTTTCAATAAGAATGTTGTCTCAAAGTCACCCTCGACTCAAGAAATACATTGGACAGTTAAATATATTCCTCCTCATCTTAGGAATAATGAACATGCTTTTCATGACTAATGTGCTTACCTTAAGGATAGTCTAGAATGTCTCCGTGAGATTGTCGAAGAGGATTTCATTAACAAACCTCTTGATAGTGAAGTTAGGTTTGCTTGCCTCCAGGCCAAACGATCTCAAGAGCCGCTAGAATGTGTAATTGCAACATGTCCTAAATCCTTATCCTTAGGTGCAAAAGGCAAAGCTGTGATGCCTTGTTCTATGCCTAAAGCTAAGCATGTGACCCTTGATATGCCTTGTTCCATGTCTAAATTCAAGCAAGCAACCTGTGATGTGCCTCCTAGAATTTCATATCCCAAAGACTTCTAGACCAGAATGCAGAAAGTAGTGAAGCCATGTAATGTTCCCATCGTTACTTCTACAGATGTTAAGATTGACACTAAAGTTAGCGGTCAAAACCTAGAAGCTATGCAAAGAAGGATAGGATTACGCAAACTAAAAGTGATCATGATAAGGAAGTGAAAGAACACCATAGGGACAAGAAGTTTGATTTGAACAAAAGAATCGTGTTAGTTCTAGTATTAGCTCTAAGCTTACTAAAATTAATTCGAGGCCTTATGCTATCTGCAAAACATGTAAAAAATGTTTAATTTCTGGTAATCATGATAAATGTGATGTGTTATTTCTGAGGTCTAAGATTCATAACCCAGTTAAGAAAGTTTGGAGAGCGAAACAGATTAAGCAATACTGGAAACCTACAGGAAGGTTTTACCAATGTAGGAATTCAGTGGAAGCCAACATGTCGAATATTCACGAATGGCAAACCTTGCCCCTTAACTAGACCCACTATGCCTAGAGTAGTGCCTGTTAAGGTTTGGAAGCCAACTGGTAGAATAATCCCATTAAGCACAAAATGTCCCTCGACTAAGTCTGATGCTTCTACTAGTTCAGCTCCTAGTGACAATGACATTGCACCTAGGGTTTCAGCTGATTCAAAGATTGTTTGTGCTAACCAAAAGGACCCCATGAGCACGTGGAGATCCAATGTTTCCACTCTCTTCGTCTGTTATCCAAAGCAGGTCGCACAAGTCGCCCTTGGTATTTGGATTCGGGCGGCTCTAAACATATAACTGGGCTCTAAACAATGACGTTTGTTCAGATCAGTTCAGGCCTCGTTCTTCATCATTATGGCGTCTACAGATAACACTTCAGGCCCCGTTCCTCAAAGAAAAGAAAAGTGTACGCTCCTCTGTGCGCTTTATCTTCTAAAAGAGAAATCTTCATGTTTATGACCATTCTCATCGACATTCTTCATCAACAAGCTTCATGTTTCTCCAATGCTCATTCAGTCATCAAGTGGATCTACATTCATTAATGTATATTCTTATTCACTTGCTAAATTAAAAATGGCAACTTCGGATGCAATTTTTTATGGGATTTATGAGAAGAGTGAATATACTAAATGATGATGGATGTTTGAATAATGGTTATACGACTTAAAGTTTGATGACTCTCCTCCAACGCCTAATGTTTCACTCACTAAGGATAAATGGGATTTATTGTTTGGGATTCATTGGTTCAAGATATGTTTGATGAGTATTTACAACCGCTAGCGAATATTTGATGATCATCAAAGAATATGTGATTCATGAGTTCAAGATATGTTTGATGATCATCAAAGAAGTACAACTCAGACTACTCAAAAAGCCCTATCTCCAGTTATTCCTCAAGGCGTTGATAATGATTATCATAATATTGCAGTTGCACTCATGAATAATGATCCGCTCTTTGGTATTCCTTTGCCAAATCTTCACGGATTATTGTTCATGAATAATGATCCACTCTTTGGTATTCCTTTGCCAAATCTTCATGGATTATTATTCCTCACATCGTGCATGCTATAAATCAACCACATGAACTTCAAGGAAAATGCCTACCTCATCCGCCGGTTATTGGTGTATCCTCCATATCCGTCTCTACATGAATACTTTTAGGAAGAATACATTGATGTTGAGGCATCATTTGTTCCGTTCATTCAAGGTGAATGTACATCCGGTTGTATGTTTATTCACATGTTGGGCATTTGACACAAGTTGATTACTTCAGAGTTAATCATTTATCACTTATTTGAGATTGAAGTTGACCTTCACAAAGGCGTGTTCTTATTTGATAATTTGCTCGGGCTTAAGAATTTGAGTTGAAGGCTTGGTTTATCTAGTTACCGCCATGGAGTGGATGGTTGAAGACCGTTAACTATCACTATTAGGAGTTACGTTGTTTTACTCTGTCACATGCGATGACGATGTGGATAATATCAAGAGGGGTTAATGTCTCATACCTTGTTTGAGTGTGAGTACTTAGAGATTTGCTTGAAGCATAGATTCTCGACACCGTTCTTCCATCTTTAAGTGCAAGCTTAAGACACAAATACCGGGAATTCGACTTCGGTTTCAAGTTTGGTATATTAGGTTTTTCTTCAACAAAGGGTCACTTCAAATTGTCTACATATGGGTTGATAAAGATAGTCAGAGAGAGTTTCTGTAGCCGTTGATTCTCACAAGATTCATTTGGGCTATTTGAGTTCTTCTCACAAGATTTCAAGTTTATGGATATATTATGTTTTGCTGATTCTGAGGTATCAAAACCATTTGGGGAAGGATATATTATTCCAACTATTTGGGGGAAGTGGTCTCTGGAGACCTTTGGTTTTATGTTACTTCAGTGTTCAGTTGGAAGAAATGTGAGAAGAATATTTGGAACGTGAGATGATAATGCCTATCGACATCTTATATACGGTTTATGATAAAGTGCTTCCGGTTATATGCACAACATGTTCACTTGATCGAGCTAATTCAGTTATTTCAGAGTTGACATCCACAGAGATGATTAGTGACTCAACATGTTACATGGATGTCATCGGCTCTACTCTTGTTGGGTACATGTGTACATTATGTGCTGATTGGTTATATGTTATATAACTCGAATGCACTTGGTAAAATGAAGATGTTGATATATTGTTCCCCTAAATAGACAATGGTCAATCTCGAAGAGTAAGGTGTACATCGGGGATGCACAGCAGGTTCATGTGATCTGTCGTAATCAGTTAATCCGATTTGATAACCATCGAGACGATCAATGTTTCAACTTGTTACTTCGGTATTCTCGTGTTCTTCGGTGGTGCTGAGCTTCAATCAATGAGACCGCTTTGTATTCAACTCTACTTCTTAGGGAAATGGTCTTTATTCGATGTTTGTCGGTTTGGGGGAAGCTACCAAAGATTCAAATTGAGAAGGCTCATGTCCAGACGATTTTCTTAGAAGCCTCGAATGGTTTGGTGGCGAAAGTTTAAGAGATGTTGATTCCTTTCCTCTACAACGTACTGAACGATATCTTTATCTCGGTACTCATTTCATCATTCTCTTAAACTAATTTATCCCTTGTGAATATTTATTCGAAAAACAAAATACAAAAATATAAACTTTCAAAATCCATAAAAATTTGAAAAATTCGAAAAATCTTCAAAAAAATATTGTCTTTTTGTCATGTTTCTCTCGATTCGATAATATCTACGGTCTTGATGTTGTCATTCAAAGAATGACACGGGACTTTAGATGTTGTTCGAATTTTTATAAAAAAAAAAAAAAAAAAAAAAATTATTTTTGGGAGAAAGAGAAAAAAATGGCTTATTGTCAGTTCAGGCAGTAACCCACTTTTCAAAGAAAGAACAGAGCCATGCTTTTTCATGTTTTTTTTAAGATTTGAGAATTTGTTTGAACGTTCATCAAAAGCCTTCTTATCAAGCAAATTCCATGCTCTGATTCTATAAACATTTATCTGCTGAAAACTAACTGCTTTGAAAAATAACTCAGTCTCTATTTTTGATAATCATCTGAACTTATTTGTCAAAAGATCAATCTCTCAATCAACAACCTATGTCATTGATTGAGGGGAGAATGATTTCAATTAAATTAAAAGTTATTTGGCATTCAATTGTTTTCAAAAGATATACATGCATGTTTTATCAATGGAGTTTAAAGTCTTAACATCCGATCCTTATCAATTAAAACGCTTTCATAATCAAGTCACAATTCTCCCTAAAAGCTTTCAAAATCAATTTAAATCTATAAGAGATCACAAATCTCAAATGATTTAATAATTGTGATCGGGGGAGAATGTGTGATTTAAATTGGATTTAAATTGATAATTCGGTAAATGGTTTTATAAGGATGTACAAGCTCTCCTTCCCACATGTGACAAACGATTTCAAATTTTCCATGCACATGTTGAGGGGAGCATCTATCTTAAACCTATGATTTGAAACGTGATCACTTATCTCAATGCGTTCCTCTAGTATGTGCAAAACTCTTTTCAAATCTCGAGGCACATATTGAGGGGAGCAAAATCATGAAAACCTCATCCTTCCCCAAAATGCTTTATCTACTTGATTCGATTAAGGAAGTGATGTTGATATTTTTTGAAAATGGTAATCAAAGAAGTTAATTCTTTTCTCTTGCCTCCGTGTGGAAAACTATTTCAAATACTTGATTCACATGTTGAGGGGAGTTCTTCTTCTAAAAATATCAAAAACAATTCACGTACAAAATGCTTTGATAAAATATCATAAGTATCTGGATTGATTTTCAAATGGTTTTCAATTGGTTCCTATGGCCGATGAACAATACCAAAAAGACCGACCAACTTTACATTATGTATGGTGATATAAGGACGATAAGGTTAGGTATGTGTTCCCATGATCCGCCAGAACCAGAGGGATCTACCCAAGGACTATCCACTAGTTAGTGTAGAGTTCTTAGGTATGATGATAAAAGGAGAAAATGAGATATGGGAAGAGTGCGGACTGAGATCGAGCTAGTAATCGAATAAACCCAACAAGGTTCTAGCTATGAAGTCTTGTAAGCACCTAAGGGGTTGAAGAATGAAAAAGAATTGAATGAGAAAAGGGTGAAAACAAATAGCCCTCCAATTATTCAACCTTAGGCGTAAAACCGGTTCAATTCATATGCTACTGATGGTAACATCGGTATTGAAGACAAGACGTCATGGACCCAAAGGACGATCGCACTTCAACTTTCCAAACCACTCAAGTTCCTCTTAAAAGGACTTGTTTCATTCTCACGGGGAACCGACATTACCTATCGACTTTCTCTTAGAGATTGTTGATATTGAAGGAGGAGACCCTCTCCCTAGTCTCCGATATAGGATCCAAATAATGCACAAATTGAGTCTAGTGCCACGAGATCATCAATAAATCTCATTAGGACACTTTCAATGAAGACTCTCTGTTTCACACAATGTGGAAAGAGAGATTATATCTTGAGTCCTACACATTATCCTTGTGGTATTGCCAGAACATCTGAGTGATGTGTTTACATATTCACCGTGAAGATGGAAAGCCTTCTGGAGCCAACATCTAACAAGCTCCTGGTAGGTGGCATGTAAGATCTATTATACAGATCAACCATGTGACAACCTGAACGAAACAATGGGGCTTATTCAATCTTTTGAATCAATCCCGGTTCAGTTATGGATTGACGGATACCTTTGAAAAACCGGTCTTTGTGCTTTAAAACTCTTTTCATTAGCACGTCGACCGGTACTAATTTTTCAAATCAAAAGGTGTTTTATGATTGATAATTGATTTTCATTAAAACCTTCGTTATATTGCAAAAACAATTTCTATTGAGCAATACACGATTGTTTTTCAATTATCTTTTCATCAATCGCTGGACGAATTCGCTGGTTCACTCACTCCGTTGTCTTCTTTGAGACGCTCCGTTTGAGAACAGCTAGAGCTACGAAACCCTCCAAGGAAATTCTTCGAATTATACCGATCACAGTGCAATTTGTACCGATCAACGGGAACCGTGGGCCGGTACCTCAATTCATCGAAAGTGATCAAAGACACTTTCGCGGCGCTTTATTGCTAACTGCCTTATGCGGTACACCCCGACGCTTGTACCGATCATAATGAAGCGGTCAATCCATAGCCGCATGCTCACCTAACACATTCATCTCAAAAGAAATCATGATTAGTGCATCAATGACTCTGATATTATCACTCCATGCTTCGCTATACGCCGCCAATATCATGAATCAACGAAAGCTTCCGCTACTCTGATGAGAAGAAATCATGATCCCGAATGTGAGCATGTCGGTCCGAAAGTCACATCATCACATAATACCAACACCACAATGGATGTATTAGAGATTTTCTACTAGCTGATGATCTCAAAAGCGGCCCAACATTATTATCACGTGGATCAGGAAAAGACCTCCACTTGGATTAACCAAACATGCAATGAGTGGAATCAATGACTACGAAGCCGAGCAAAGTACTACATCAAGAATGCAAGATCAATTGTTAATGTAATATCTGATTGTATTCAATATTATTTTAGTATATGGTTGAGGTGACCTCCCTTAGGGGGAGATTGTTAGGAATTAGAAATTTCTGGTATTAAAGAGTCGGTCACCTCAAGTATATGTAATCGTTAGAATGCTCGTAGTCATAGTTATATTTAGTTAAGTAGTATTTTGTTAAGTAACACCGTGGAGGACGGACGGGTATTTACCCACTGTATGCCCGATCCACGCCCGTTGTGTGGCGTTTTATGTAAGACTATAAATACTCTCTACCTCCCAAGTTAGAGAGTTGGAGCTCATAATAAGAATTTTCTTTCTCTCACTAAAGTTCCCTAAACCTCTAACTTTCTCTCTCTAGAATTCCACTTATACGCCTACTTTGTGCTATGGTTTGATGTGTATGTGAAAACCAATATCCTTCACATCCGCTATCAACAATCCAGAGGATGATCTGTATCACCTGCATTAGACACAGACGATACAGATGGAATAGAAGTAGATGTGGAACCCGAAGTGTTAGAGGGTTCCCTAGCAGTTATAGTTGAAATACACACATCAATGATTTTAGGCATCCATTTAAATCCTAGTGTATTATGTAACCATTTCTGCCATCTCCAACTAGTCTTAGCTTTAGTCTTAGTGAATGTGCTAGGTGGTACAATAATCCTTGGAGGTGATATCGAACTACGGTGGACATCAATGAGTTTCTTAGAATCAAGAAGGCGGTTTACCAAGCACATACTTAGAAGCATTAGTGGGCCTAAAGGTATTCCGAATCTTAGGATTCCGTAAACGAGAGATGATTGCTTTAGCAACACATTTGTCATGACAATCAGAATTCATACTTTTACTTAAAAATAACACAAGGTGCATCGATCAATATCAAAAGTACTTAAAGGTTTTGCATTCGTTACATCACTATTCCTATTACATTTGCTAGACGCAATATTTATAGTGGAAGCAACATGAGTTTTATTCATAGTCCTAGGGTGTTCTTCTACTTTAGCATTCTTTATTGTTCTTTTCTTAGGTCGCAACTTCCTATTCTTCCTTGTATTGCTCCTAGGCTGTGAAGTGCGGACGTTTGGAAAAGAGGCAACTATTCCTGTTTCAAGAGAAGGAAGCACGTTAGCAACTTGTGATTTGGCATTAGGGATTCTAGGTTCACGACACTAAGTGTTACTGGTGCGATTCTCTTAATCACAGAGGCTTAAAAGTTGTTCATACTTTCCTAACTTTTCCCTTAACTTAGTGATAGTGTGCACCAAATCTTGATTTTCGAATCGAAGATTTCCAAAGATAATTCATGACTTCTTTAGTGTGTGCAAGATAATGATCAAGTTCGTTTGATGCTTCATCACGAGTCTATTTGAGTAAATCAAATGTGACACCATATTCCTTTTTAACTTTTGCAAGTTCTTGTTCATATTTTGAGATTTGACACTTAAAAGACTCATTTTGATCATCCAGTTGCTCAATTTTAGGATCAGAAGATTTTGCAAGCAACTAGGCGATTTTGTGTTGAAAAACAAGTTGTTGATCGTGAATATCTTTTTGACACCAATTAAGACGACGTATTGCATTTGAAAGTTCATTTGACAATCCTTTATTTTAAACTGTTAAAGACTCGATCTGATGCATCATATCAAGATTCACAATATTATCAATGAATCACAGAATCGCAAAGATATCATCGATGCATTGGGCAAAGAAAGTAATAACACAAAGATTATGGATATCACACGTATAACATCTTCCAAGAGTCGATCAACATCTTTTCTCAACAGTTTCTTTTTACGCTTAGTATTAGAAATAGATGTTTATGTTTTCTCAAAATCTGCTTCATGAGACCAAGTTCCTTGTGAAAATCCTTTTCCCAATATAGTGCATAATTTTTCAAAATTTTGACATGGGGTAAAATTCTTTTCTGAAAAATATCTCTATGTTCTCGCCATTGCAGGTAAAATGTTGAACTTTTATTTCGAATGAAATTCAATCTCACGCTCCAAAATTTTGAGGTCGATAAGAAAGTGTCAAAGTATTTGATAACGCCAAAACTTTCAAGATAGTTTTACTTCACTAAGTGAAGGTAAAGGACCATTAATTTGTGCACCTTTTAGTTGAGGACTGACTTTAAACCGGGTGTGATAACCAAAGGGTTGTTCAAGTATCTTGTTGTGTGACAAAAGTTACGGCTTTTGAATAGTTAAATGGTTTGTTGTAAACGACATTTTCCATTTTTGACCGACTCTCGCCATCGAGATCTAATTCCTTCATCCGATTATATTCAACAAATCATAATGGAATCATCAATTCTATGTTCTGACCAAACTTCGGATTTGGTTTGAATGCTCTGGGTGAAAACTTAGGTTTGTAATCAGCAAGATTCGGTCCATATCCATTTGGATTTGGTTTGAAAGAAAACTTTTGAATCGTCATGATTGATTCACCATGTTTATAAACAACATTTTTAAACTCTTTGATTTTGCTTTGTAAGTCGACAATTTCCTCAAGATAGTCATCTATTCGTTTTGTTAAATGCTTTTTGTACTCGTGAGAACTGTTTTGACAAGTTAACAACTCAAATTTTGGCTTTTGAGTTTCCAAAGTAAGAGCGTTAAGTTGTTGTTTATGTTAATGTTTCATTTGTTCTATTTGAGACAACAAAGCATTCTTCGAAGCGGCTAGATCACAAATCTGGCGTTCCAAATATTTTTCATTTTGGTGTGATTTGGCAAAAGCGGCTTCAAAACCTTTTTCACGGTTTTCTTGAGTTTTGAAGAAGTTGAGTTGTCGAATTAAGCATTCATTATCCCTAGTTAACAGTGCATTTTTGTCTTTTAATTTCGTGCAAATTTCCAAATGAGAATGTTGGTCTTTAATTAAGGTCAAGAGCTCAGTTTCTAGCTGTTGGAATCACTCCTAAACTATAATTCAAGTGTTAGTTATTCTTATGTAATAGGTAGCTTATTATGGCCTTTATGTTTGTTTAAGGTCTAGCTTATGTACAAGGCCCATAAGCTTAGGCCCATGTCCAATAAGGAAAAGGGAAGGAGTAGGAGTGTTGCCCTAGCTCCTTGCCTATAAATACTATGTAATAACCCTCACTTGTGGGTTGGTTGTTCAATGCATTTCTCTTTCACACTCTACACCTAACCATCATAGTTTATACGTGTGTGTTTGTGTGTGTATTGTTCAATCGCTTCTATTTCTTTCTAGTAAGCTTGTGTTGTAAAACTAGTGACCTAACAAAGGGTATCAATCGCCTACTAGTTGGGTGAATCGTGTTTGTTTTTGAAGTGGGTTTCGGTCCTACGCTTAAAACACACGTTTGATACTTTGGTTCGCTTAAAAACGTATTTTTTACACTTTTGAATCCAAGATTCTTGTACTTTCATCATTTTAAGGTGTTAAAATACGTGTTTTGGTAAAAGTTTCAAACTTTATGCGTGGATCGTGGTTTTTAAACTAGTTTTATAATGAGGGTTTCAACCTACATAACCGCTTTTAAGAGCTTTGGATCATCAAGTTTCACACTTTTGTGTCTTTTGGTGTTATTGAAGCTATTTCATCACACAAAAACTGGTTTAGATACATCTTTGGGCATTATCATTTTTACGAGTAATCCTACGCGTAGCAAAACCCTAAAACTACGCGTAAGGTTATCCTTGGTTTGATCTTCATTTTCGTGGTTTACTCCGTGTTTTCTTGCTTGGATAAGCCTGAAAATACGCCGACTTTGGATATCTTTTGCACTGTGATAGTGTAAAAGATCATTTGGGCAAAACCCTAAAATTACGTTTAAGCATAAAGCTTACGCCAGAGAAATCCTACGCATAAGATTCATCTTACGCCTAAGCCTAGTCTTACGCGATAAGATAATCCTAGCCTAACTTTCTACGCCTAACTTTTGTCTACGCATAACTTTAGCGTCTTTTCCCTACTTACGCGTAAGCTAAATCTACGCGTAACTCTTGATTGTTACGCGTAACTTTGGTGTTTTTACGTATAAGTGCTACTTGGCTATTGTGATTTCTATGCCTAAGGATACTTCATCAACAAAGGTTCATTCGACTACAAAGATCCATTTTTACCAACACAAGTTTATCAACATGTCACAACCACCATACTCTAACTATTTCCCTTACACTTATTCTCAACGTCAACAACAATTAAGTCCCCAACATCAACAATGGAATCAACAACAAGCAATTTATCAACAACAATTTAATCAACAACATACCCCACAACTTGCTGCAATCCCACAACCTCAAATGGTTCAACCACCACCAAGTCTTCAAGTTCAACCCTACACAAATGAATTCAATCAGCATCCATCAAGGAACACTATGAAGGAACCCACTTGGTTTGCAAAGATGTGTGAAGCTTTAAGCAGCCAACAATCAATTCATGAGGCTGGATCACTTGATAGACCTCCAATGCTCACTCTAGGAAACTACGATCAATGGGTGATAAGGTTCTTTAGGTTTTGTGATTTGAAGAAGCCACATGGAAAGTTCTTAAAGAAGGTTATCTTGGAAGGTCCATTTGACATGCCTACTGTCATTGTACCCGGAGATCCAAATGCTATTCCACCAAGAGATGAAAAAATGAACATTGCTATCAAGTGCAGACTTGAATCCTCAAGAACTTCTACACTATGAAGCAGATGAGCTTGCAATGGAATATATCCTCTTAGGATTACCAAACCCAATTCTTCGTCGAGTTGATGCTCAAAAGATCGCAAAGAAAATGGGATCATATTCGTCTTCTTATGGAAGGATCTCAGACTCAATCGAGGATTTGGAATCCAAAATTTACTTGGCTTATGAACACTTCATGATTGAACCCGGAGAGACACTAGAGTCCTATCATCATCGATTTTCATACATCATCAATGATTTGGATAAACACAACATCATCATGCCAAGAATTGTAGTAAATACTAAGTTCCTGAGTAGTCTTGGTCCTGAATGGGAGAAGTATGTCATTTTTCTCCGTCAAGCGAAGAATATGCATCATTCTACATATGGATTGTTGTACGATTACTTGAAGCCTCATGAAAAGGAAGATGATCGGGAAAGGATTCTTCATGCTCAAATTGCTCCACCTACACATCCGGAAAATCAACAACTTGCCTTATATGCTCAACAAAGTTATCCTCCTCAACCAGCAACTCAACCAACTCCCATCACACAAAATGATCATTCACAAGAACAAGCTCAACAAAATCAATTGGTTTCTTACAACAACACCAATGCTCAACCAATTGTCGCTGAAGTTAATGAGGACATCGATCCGCTCAAGCATTGCAACAAGGATTTGTTATGATTGCTAATGCTTTTGGCCGTTATACCAACAAATCAAACAATCGTATTCGTTCCTCATCTAACACACACAATCAAGATGTTGTGAACAATGGACGAGTTGAAGTTCAGAATCGTGGTTATGGTCGCAGATGGGCGGTGGTCAAGGGTTTAATGCTATGGGTAGGAACAACAACAGAGCTCAAGTGGTGGAACATGGAAATGCTCAGAATGGGTTGACTGGTCTTCGATGCTACAACTGCAATGAGAAGGGACACCTGGCTAATGCATGCCCAAAGCCAAGGACTAGGGGCAATGCTTATTTCAAAGAGGCTCTTCTTTTGGCTCTTAAGGATGAAGTTGGTGGAACTCTCACGACAAAGAACAGAGCTTTATGGCAAATGCGCACTGTGATGATGATATGGAGGATTTGCGTGCCAATGCAGCAGTTATGTTGATGGCTAATATGCATGAGTTACACATGAGTGACACAGCCCAGTGTATGACACTGATGGCTTGTCTCAGGTACCGAACAAACCATATTTATCTCTGATCTAATATCTCCGCCAACATCTGAATCCAACAAGGCTCAGAATGTTCAAAATGAGTCATTTACATCTCATTCCGATGATTTTCAAATAGACCCTGTAGTTACATTTGATGATCAAGATGACCTTATGGTTTCCTTTGATAATCAAATTGACTCCGTGGTTATACTTGAGGATCTAAATAATGATCATGTTGTGACTTCTGTTGAACAAGCCGAACTTTTGCCTCATCCAGATCTTGCTCTCTTAGTTAAAGACCAAGCAATCCCAAATTGAAACATGTTGTGCATTAAATAAGGACTTAAAAAGTAAAAATGCACTGCTAACCAAGGATTTTGAATGTTTACAAAAGCAACTCAACTTTTTCAAAACTCAAGAAAAACGTGAAAAAGGTTTTGAATCAGCCTTTACTAAATCTCATCAAAACGAAAAATATTTAGAGAGATAGATGTGTGATCTAGCCGCTTCAAGAATGCTTTGTTGTCTGAAATAGAACAACTGAAACATGAACATAAAAAAAATTAACGCTCTCACCTTGGAAAATCAAAAAGCTAAGGCTGAGTTGTTAAATTGTCAAAAACAGTTCTCTGCATACAAAAAGCATTCAACGAAACGAATAGATGATCATCTTGATGAAATTATCGGCTTGCAAAACAAACTTAAAGAGTTTAAAACTGTTGTTTATAAACATGGTGAGTCGGTCACAACTATTGAAAAGTTTACTTTAAAACCCAATCCAAATGGATATGGACCGAATCTTGCCGATTACAAACCTAAGCTTTCAACCAAAGCATTCAAACCAAATCCTAAGTTTCCAAAGGCGTAATCTAAAATTGATAATTATGTTATGAGTGTTGTTGAATATCATCGTCAAGAGGAATTAGATGCAGAAGACGAGAGTCGATCAAAATTAAAAATTGTTGTTTACAACAAACCTTTTAATTATTCAAAACCTGTCACTTTTGTCACACCAACGGATTCTTCTAACACACCAAGGGTAATCATCAAAACACCTGAGTCTTCTAATGTTAATCCCCAACCAGATTATGCACAAATTTATGGTCATTTACCTTCCATCAGTGAAGTAAACTCAAAACCCGAAAATCGCAAAATTCTTCGATATTTTGACATTTTCATGGCTGACCTCAAAACTTTACAACATGAGATAGAATATCATTCTCAAATCAAAGTTCAACATTTTCAATCGCCTCCGGCGCGAGAACAAAGAGACATTTTTCAGAAAAATCTTTTACCAAATGTTAAGAATTTGAAAAGTTGTGCATTGTCTTGGGAAAAGGACTTTCATAAGGAAATTGGAATGATGAAGGTCGCTGAGAAAACAAACATCTATTTCTAATACTAAACGTAAAAAGAAACTGTTGAGAAAAGATGTTGATCGACTCTTGGAAGATGTCATCTGTGCTGATGTCCATAATGTTGTGCTATTGAATTCCTTGTCATATGCATTTGATTATATCTCTGCCGATACTGTTGCTTCTGTGGTAAATGTTGAGAACACTGATAATGTACTTCAGATCAAGTCCTTAAAAGTTGAAAATAAACGATTATCAAACGAACTTTCAAATGCAATACGTCGTCTTAATTGGTGTCAAAAAGATATTCACGATCAACAACTTGTTTATCAAAACAAAATCGCCAGCCTTGCGGACAAATCTTCGATCTAAAAATTGAGCAACCGATGATCAAAACGTGTCTTTTAAGTGTCAAATCTCAAAATATGAACAAGAACTTGTAAAAGTTAAAAGGAATATGGTGTCATATTTGATTTACTCAAAAAGACTCGTGATGAAGCATCAAATGAACTTGATCATTATCTTGCACACACTAAAGAAGTTATGCATTTTGCCGGAAACATTCGCTCTGAAAATCAAGATCTGATTCACACTATCTTCAAGTTAAGAGAAATGTTAGGAAAGTATGAACAACTTCCGCCAACCATCATTAAGAGATTAGCACCAGTAACACATAGTAATCGTGAACCTAGAATCCCTACTGCCAAATCACAAGTTGCTAACGTGCTTCCTTCTACTGAAACAGGAATAGTTGCATCTTTTCCAAACGTCCGCACTTCACAGCCTAGGAGCACTACATCGAAGAATAGGAAGTTGCGACCTAACAAAAGATCAATAAGGAATGCTAAAGTAGAAGAACACCCTAGGACTATGAATAAGACTCACGTTGCTTCCACCATAGATATTGCATCTGGCAAATGTAATAGAAATAGTGATGTAACGAATGCTAAACCATTAAGCACTTTTGATATTCAGTCTGATGCACCTTGTGTTATTTGTCATAAAAGTATGAATTCTGATTGTCATGATAAATGTGTTGCTAAAGCTATCATCTCTCGTTTAAGGAATCCTAAGAACCGAATACCTCTAGGCCCACTAATCTTTCTAACTCGCTTGGTAGACCGCCTCTTTAGATTCTAAGAAACGCATTGTTGTCCCTCAGAGCTCAGTTTCACCTCCTAGGAATGTAGTACCACCTAGTGCATTCACTAAGACTAAAGAAAATACTAGTTGGAAATGGCAGAAATGGATACATAATACACTAGGATTTAAATGGATACCTAAAGCTATTGATATGTGTGTATGTCTACTATAACCGCCCGGAACCCTCTAACATTTCGGTTCCACATCTACTTCTATTCCATCCGTGTCGCCTGTGTGTAATGCAGTGATACTGATCATTCTCTGGATTGTTGATAGCGGATGTTCCCGACACATGACAGCAACCTTAAACTGTTATCAAACTTTATGCAAAGTTCATTGGCACCGCTGTGTTCGGAATGATCACTTCGCAGCTATCATGGGCTACTGAGACTACATTAATGGGAACATCGAAATAAGCAGGGTTTATTATGTGGAAGGCCTCGGTCATAATCTGCTTTCAGAGGTCAGCTTTGTGATGGAGATTTGGAGGTTGCTTTCAGTGAGAAAACTTGTTTCATTCGTGATCTACAAGGAAACGACCTTCATGTCCGCTCGCGTAATTCCAGTCTTTACACTATCTCTATGCAAGACATGGTTGCTTCTTCTCCCATCTGCTTACTTTCAAAGGCAACATCAACAAAATCCTGGCTATGGCACCGTCGCCTCTCACATCTAAACTTTCAAACCATCACCAACCTTGCTCGACACAAACTAGTTGAAGGACTCCCAAGATTTCGGTATTCTAAAGATCACCTTTGCTCACTTGTGAAAAGGTAAAAGCACTCGTGCTCATTTTCCTTCAAAGGTGGAACACGCTCTCAAAGCATGTGCTTCATCTTCTTCACATGGATTTGTGTGGCCCGATGCGCGTGCAAACGATCAATGGCAAACGCTACATTTTAGTAATTGTTGATGACTATTCACGCTGGACTTGGGTCTACTTTCTTCCAAGCAAAGATCAAGCTCCACAGATGATCATCACCTTTCTCACGAAAATACAAGTTCACCAAAACACCGCCCAACAAATCGTAATGCATAGAGGCAATCAATTTGTTAACCAAACTCTTCGTGAATTTTATGAGAAAGTGGGAATTCAAAGATCGACATCTATTGCACGCACACCTAACAAAACGGAGTTGTTGAAAGACGAAACCGAACGTTGGTGGAAGCTGCAAGAACAATGTTAATCAATGCTAAACTTCCAGATTACTTATGGGCATAAGTTGTATCTACTGCATGCTATACTCAAAACCGTTCTATGATTACAAAACGCCAGAACAAAACACCTTTCGAGCTTATCCATAACAAAAAACCGAATCTAAAACACTTTCATGTATTTGGATCCCTTTTCTATCCAAATAATGATCGTGATGATTTTGGAAAGCTCAAAGCCAAAGCTGACATTGGAGTATTTATTGGATATTGTGAGAATTCTAAAGGTTACCGAATCCTGGAATCGTCGTACAAAACAGGTGATGGAAACGATTCATGCTCATTTTGATGAACTCACGGAAATAGCTTCGAGTATAACAGCTTAGAACCCGGTCACAACCGCTTAAACTTTCCCCAAACCCCATCATCAGTTGAACAAAGCCCCCACCACTCGTCAACAAATGGAAAGGTTATTTGCTCCTCTGCTCGCGACGATATTGATGAACGTGCTCGTGTGTATCCGCTATTTCCGCCTGCCAACCCGATAATACTCTATACCGATACACCTACAACAACTACCGTTGAAGAAGCACCACCAATTGACTCCAACACAACAGCTTGAACAAACCGCCCAACAATGATGAATCACCTGATGATGTTCTCAATGAAGTACCCCCACCTCCGATTTTGATCCAAATGCGTTCTTTAACCCGCTTGCTAATGAGATCGCCGCACTGATGTCGCGAAATCTTCAACAAACCATTTGAATCCTCAAAATCCGCACAATGTATACCAACATCAACCCTCTACACATAGATGGACAAAAGACCATCATCTGGAAAATATTATTGGCAACCCGAATCAACCAGTCGTTACGAGACAATGTCTTCACTCAGACGGTGAACATTGCATTTATGTACACACTGTCTGCCAATCTGAGCCTACAAACAACAAAGACACAATGACAAAAGACACCTGGATAGAATCCATGCAAGAAGAACTCAATCAATTCAAACGACTTGAAGTATGGAAACTGGTTGAAAGACCATCAGGGGTTTATGTCATCGGTCTAAAATGGATTTGGGAAAACAAATTGGATGCTAAAGGGAATGTTATCCGAAATAAGTCATGGCTAGTTGCTAAGGGTTATAGTCAGGAAGAGGGAATAGAATTTGAAGAATATTTTGCTCCGGTTGCTCGTCTTGAGGTCGTTCGATATTTCTAGCGCTCGCGGCTCATATGAATATGACGGTTCATCGATGGATGTCAAAACCTGCGTTTCTCAATGGAAAACTTAAAGAAACGGTTTATGTCACCAACCGATGGATTCGTTGATCCCGAGTTCCCAACCATGTCTACAAACCGAACAAAGCTCAGTATGGTCTCAAACAAGCTCCTGCATGGTACGATAAGCTATCATCTTTCCTCATTGCCAATAATTTCACCAAAGGTTCGGTCGACCCTACTCTTTTTATACAATATCACGGGGCACATATCTTAATTGTTCAAATTTACGTGGATGACATCATTTGGGTGCAAAATTAATGAAGAAAATTTTTGAAATGTCCATGATGGGTGAACTTACATTCTTTCTAGGATTGCAAGTTCATCAATCACCCCGTGGTATTTTCTTGAGTCACTCCAAATATGCCCTTGAATTGTTAAAAAATTTGGAATGAAAACCTGTGACACCTATGCCACACCAATGGCTCATACCAAGAAGCTAGACGCCGATTTACATGGGAAATTGGTGGACCCTACAAAATACCGTAGTATTATTAGGTTTCTCATGTATCTAACACTAGCAGACTGATATTGTCTTTGCCATATATCTTTGCTCTCGTATCACGCGACCAACCTAAACTCACCTCTCGAGGCTAAAAGAATCCTCCGATATATCAAAGGAACCATTAATTTGGGAATCTGGTATCCGAAGGATTCTAGTTTTGAACTAATCGCTTTTTCAGACGTTGACCACGCAGGATGCTTAGATTCACGGAAGAGTACTTCGTGAGCTTTACAATTTCTTGGTGACAAACCGGTGTCATGGCAATCGAAGAAGCAGGATTGTACATCGCTGTCCTCAACAGAAGCGTAATATGTAGCCATGTCGGCGTGTTGTGCTCAAGTCATTTGGATGAGAACACAACTCAAAGACTGTGGTTACGTATTTGATGAATCCCTGTATCATGCGACAATCGGAGTGCCATTGCAATCTCGCAACTCGGCCAAAGACTAAATCAAAGCACATCGATCTTCGATATCATTTCATCAAGGATCACGTGGAACAGGGTACAATTGAATTATACTTCGTGGGTACTGAATACCAATTGGCAGATCTGCTCACCAAAACCTTGCCTCTAGCTAGGTTTAATGAGTTGGTCCACCGGACTGGTATGAGGTGTTTGACTCAAGAGGAATTGGATGACCTCCTAAAATAGTTTTAAAAACCTGTCAAACACCAAAATATCTTTTGTAAATATTTTTTCAAAAACAAAATACAAAAATATAAAATCTTATAAAACAACAAAAACATTCTTCTAATCTAATCTTCTTTCTACATGGCAAGTCTTCCGTCAACACTCTAATCTTTAAAAATTCAGTATTTTTCCGATCAAGTGTTGAGGGGGAGAAAATAAATACTTAACCGTTTCAAATCATACATGTACTTGCATGTTGTCATATCCCGGTTGTTTCTTTTATCAATGGTGGTAAAATTGTTCTGGTTCATTAACACTCCTCGGACTAAAATTTATAACCTTTCATTATTTTATTAAGTCGAGGGGGAGTGTCGTCAAGTTTCTTTCTTAAAATCTTTGTTTGGTAACCAAAATGGAAGTTAAATGGCTTTGTATGAAAAAGGAAAAGGTGGAGGGATCAAAACTGACAAAATGTTAAAGTCATTTTAATAAAAACACTCCACCTAACATATTCATCACATTTATTACTCATAAACCTAACCAATCCTACGCACGAAATTCGTTCTTCAAATATGTGTTTCTGATCATCAATTTGTAAGTTGTTTCATGATCTTAACATGTTTACAAACATAGGTTTTGATTTTTACACGAATCCAACGGTCAAATTTTGTCTATGATTGTTTTTGTGTTCTACGCATAAGCGTATGAACTCATAATCAAGAATGGGTGTTTGTGGTTAAAAGGATTGTGTCAAAACATGTCTTTAACATCAATGATACTAATCTTATCCTCTAAATCCACCCAGAAACACGAATTCAAGGTTTTTCAAAATTAGGGTTCTTAAGTCGAATTGGGTGTTTTCAAATGTGAAGGTTTTTGGTCAAAAAGATTGTTGTGTGATGTTCATATCATGTTGAATTAATGATTTCCAGGCCCTATAAAACCCGTAAAACACTAATTAAGTCAGAATTAGGAATTAGGGTTTAATATTCTTGAGTTTGGGTATTGTTGATTCACCACGAATTGGATGTTAAAACTTGGTTATTAGACTCTCACAACACCTAAGACCTACCAGAAAATGTTTGGTGCAATTTCCATGGTTAGAAATCTTATGCGTAATTCATAACCCTTGGGGTTTTGACCTACGCGTATGTGTTTCTACGCGTAAAATGTTTAACATGTTTTCATGCCATAATCTGTTTAATATGACTATACATGTTAAGATTGCTGATTTGATGATTTTATTTCAGGCTTGTTACGCTTAAAATTTAGAATCAAGGTCATTTGAATCTCTACGCATAAGGATCACCTTACGCGTAGAAAGTTATGCGTAAGCGAAATCCTACGTGTAACTATTACGTGTAAGGTTCTACAATGGGAATACGCGTATCCTGTGAAGGATATGCGTAAACAGTTACCTTTACGTATAAGGTTTACTCTTACGAGTAAGCCTTATGCGTAAGGTTCTTATACGCCTACGCGTAAGCTCTACGCATAAGGTCCCCTTTTCCTACGCGTAACATTTCTTACGCGTAAGTTAGGATACTACGCATAAGCTTTCGCCCACGCCGATATACAACCCGCTTACGCTAACTTTGCCAAATTCTACGCCTAAACCTTGATTGACCTTCATAATGAGTTGTTACATGTACAAACTTGTTAATAAAATAATCATATCGTCACGAAACCAATAATGTCACTAATAAACTTAAACGTTTGTTATGTTGTGAACTATATGTGATAACATAAACTTTAAAACTTAAAGTTAACTAACTCACGAAACGTTTCACGACGTCATTGGACTATTGGACAAACAAGTGACTTAGGACTCGTAACAATCATTAACACTGTATATTCAATAATTAGAAAATAAAACCTTCGTTGACTAACATTATGTCTTTCGATATGTTGGTTCTTTTGGCTAATGTTATTTCGATCACGACATGGTCGCTCAAATGAATGTGGATGCACCAGAAGTTCTCACAATTGCTGACATCTTCCCCAATGGCTATCCGAGAAAGATTGGAAAGAACAACCTTAGGGTTGATTTTGATACCCTCACATGCTCGTAATCTTCTTGTCTTATTGTCAGATATTCTAAAGAATCATCCCTACCGTAACATGCTCTCACACTCGCTACAGACGAAATCTACATTCAACAATTCGAATTCAATGCAGAGGATCACAGGTCAAAGTGCGGATGTGACACTTAATCACAAACAAGTCATTATCACTCCCGCAGACTTACGGGATGTTCTTATCATTCCGACATCGTGCCAACCGACTTCTTTGCCACACCTACAAGAGACAGTTCGCAATTTCTACTTGATATTGGCTATGATGAAGCTTCAGGAATTATTAACAAGCATTCTCATGTGGAGCTTAAGAACATTCCTCAACCGTGGAGAACCGTCTACATCATCATCACTAAGTCTGCTCGGTCGCGATAAAGTGGCTATGAGCATCCCAAGCTCATGGAACTGCAAGTCTTCTGGTCATTGATCAATAAGAAAGACATTGAAATCGGCATCGATATGGGATGACATGATGACATTTCACAAGAAGCTTGGCTCAAAGATTCCCTATGTCAGATACACAAAGCTTTTGATCCAGAGAGCACTTGGGCTTTATCCTGATATTCCCAAGAGCCTCAATGACCCGATAATCACGACGTGTTGTCCGAACCTATCCTTTCTATCAGAATCAAGGAATCGACAACAGAGAAACAAGGTGCCGCGTGCCTCGATCACCTTCTCGACAAATGAAATCAAAAGCTTGAAACATACAAAAGGTATCAAGTAGCAGACGAGAAGGCAAAGTTGGTCATCTCGATGAAAAGCCTTCGAACTCCTACCAAGAACCGTAAGAGGAAGTGCCGGAAGTGCAAGTAGCACGAAAGTCAAAGGAAGGTCCCAAAGAGGAAACCTACTCCAAAGAAGAAAGTTCCCTCTAGGAAGCCGCCCTATTCCTACACCTAAACCACAAAGAAAGCTATGGACTAAAGCTCAAGATACACAATCGACGAGGAGGTCCACTACTCTAAAACTGCAAAGGATGACACTCCATCAGCACCAAAACCTCCTAGTCCAATAGCTGAACATGGCAAAGGAAAGACTCCTGTACTTGTGCCATATGATGAAAGCTCAGAAAGTGATGAAGAGCAACCGATAAATCATACAGAAGAAGTTCAAATTCATTCGACTTCAACACGTTGCACAACAATTTGCTCAAGAACAAATGGGTGGTCCCGGAGGGTCAAGTGGTGCAGCTCAACCTTCACCGTGTCTTGATGCGGTTAATCAACCCGATAAGGGAGCTGGTGCCACCACTTTGGTACAACAACAAACACGTGTTGAAGACACTATTGAGTATGATTTCAAAGAACCGAACCGAGAAGTTAGAGAAGGTAAAACCTCGATGAAGAAGCTGTAGCCAAAGCCAAAGTGATGATCAAGCTAAGTCCTGAATGAAGAAGATGTTGAGTATGATAAGTTTCTTCTAGATAGTCCTGCACGATCAAAGGAAGAAACCTTTGAGCCACCAAAGGACCCGGAGTCTCCTCACATCTCATCATCATCGATTCGTCTTCTCATTCTTCACCACCACCATCAAAGAAATCAACCAAATCAACATCCAAATCGTGAAGAAACCACTCGATCTTGGATTTCTCATACTCATGAAAGAATCGTAAAGCTGTCCAACAAGTCGAAAGAAGGACATGCTCTACAAAAACTGAATTGGTTTGTCGACCAAATACAAGATCTACATGATGAGAATGACAAGATGCAAGAGGAAATGGAATACATACGTAAGCTCGTGCAGGATGATCTACAAGGAAAATGGACAGAATGATCAAGGCTACACTCACAAGTACCTTCGATATCGCTCCTAAAGTCACAAAGGAGATGTTTACCGCATAACTATATCCGAATCTTATGCCGATAGCCAAGCAAACTATAAGATCAACACCCTTAACCGTCACAATCAATCCATCTCGATCCTCGTTGTTTTCTCGATAATGAATTGGTGGCCAAGCTTGTCACACAAATGTCTAAACGATCCGGGACATTTACTGATGAAGGAAAGCTGTTTCAAGCATTGCTGGACTACCAACTCCAAGAAGCATGCAGATTCGAAGCTGAAAGGTCTAAACGTCCTAGATACGATGAAGATAAGGATGAGGATAAGAATGATGAAGTTAAACGACAAAAGAATTCTGGTGAATCATCTTCCATACCTCCTCCTCCCCAACGGCCTCCTGCTCAACAAAGGTCTCCTCCTCGTTCTTCTGCAGATAAACCTCAAGATTCTGAGAGACCTCCCCACACTCAGAAAACTGATGACCACTTTGAGTATATGAGGGGTGACGATGAAGAATCTCATGAGCCCCTACAACAACCCACCTCTCCCAAACAATTACAGAAACCAGAATCATCATCTAGGCCTTCGAAAAAGAAGAAGGAGACGCCTCAGACTGACGTCGTATCATGGCTAGATGACGACAAAACAGAGGAATTTTAATGGTTCTCTACACTTGTTAACTCAACTCCCTACCCTGCTGAAGGTCAAGATCTGGTAGACGGTAATACATTGGAGCATGCTAAGATTATGCAAGAAAAGTTCCATGTGAAGAAGATGACGAAATCCGAGTTGAGGCGAATCAAGAATGAAGCTTTTCAACTGTGGAAAGATAGCTCAGAAAGTGCCATCGAGGTCGAATATCACCTTGAAAACATTGCTCGAGCTATGTCTAACAACATGGATTGGCTCAACCCAGAAGCAAACATCGACTTCACCAAACGGGACAACCCTCCATACTACACTGACTAGTCAAAACCTCTACCAACAATTGGCCAACCAGTTGAACCTAGGATTCCATTCAAACATTTCTTCAACAAAGACCTGGAATTTCTTCTTCACGGTGGTGATGGTTCAAGGAAATACGCGACATCCCTGACACTTCCATTCCCAGCAGCCGAATACTCAAACTGCATAGCTATCGAGGAAAGAGCTAATCACTTGTTCTCCAACAAAGTGGAAGCATACGACCGCGATGCAATGTATGGGATTCATCATTGGCCGAACGCCAAGTATCTACTACGTAAGCCGCCAGTACGTAAGTCTCAACATGCGTGTTCAAGACTAAAAACATCATTGCCATCAAACACGTTGATCTTTCGTCTAAATGGGACTACACGTATCTCAAGAATATTGTGGTCAAGAGACAAGATGAAAGGGATTATGCATTCTCTGAAGCCGACTTTGAGAATTTGTCTATCAACGACATCGAAGACATGTACCTTGCCAAAGTACAGGGTCTTATGAGACAATTCTCCATCAAGTACAACGTGAATTCATCAAGTCAGTGCTCATCTTCATTAGACGCATTGTTATCAAAGAACGTAGAAGATCTCCACCGCGCTTGAATCTTATCGCACGTGTCAACTTCACTCCACCGCAGCTTGATCTTCCCGACATCAACTAGCTCTCACAATTTACACTCATCGAAACCATTCGGCCATTTACCGCAGTGAACTTCAAAGAAATTGCTTGATGGCGTGCAAAGATCTTCACAAGTTTGGAGATCACACTTTGAAGATGGTTAGGGACGGATTGGCTTACCGGTTGAAGGATATACACCAAAAGATCGGTCTCCTAAGCGATGGAATTCTCGTGATCGAAGGGATGTGAAGAGAATCATCATGATGATTGATGAACGGTTGTATAGAAGGGATCAGCCGTAAGATTGGAAAGCTATGTTGGTGGTCGACCCAGAGAAACATCATTGGTTTTCAACGCCCAATCACACCGGCGCACATCTCGACTACCTGGTACCCCTTGAACTGCTTCTTTCATTATAAACTTTGGATGTATGATTTACTATGTCAATGGCTTGTGCACACATAACAGTGTACAACCCGTACTTGTAAATAAAGGACCCCGTGGTACGCCCTGCCACAATCCTTATAAAAGGAGCGAAAGCTTCTTACTTTTGAGTAAAACCTATCAAACCTTTCATTATTCAAGGTTTTGCTCAAAAGAACAAGTACTTTCCCTTATGATTTTCAAAACCTCAACCGTTTATATCACTTATTGAGGGGGAGTACTTGACTTAAAACTTTGTTCACAAATTGTTCACAAAGGGTCATTCTTCCCGCAACACTCGAAATGGTCATATTTATTCTCAAACGTTTCAAAAATAACATTTTATATGCCATTTTTGAGGGGAAGAAAATACGTGATAAGAAATATGTTTGTTGATTTCTCGTGTGAAAAGACTTAACCAACGAATTGACGAGATCCTAAACTGTTAGTAACTTGAAAAGACATGTCCGGGACGGGTAATAATTTCAAGCTAGTTCGCTAGTGATGTAAACATGTCTCGCAAAGGACTTGTCCGAGTAGAATGTACCATTCGAGAAACTCTTGGTAGACATGAACTCTGACGGGTTTGACAACCTTTTCCAGGATTGTCTACACCTTCAAGGTAGTTATTAGAGCTAGTTGTCACCTAAAAGCTGACAATGTATCTCTTTAACTACGCAATGTAACCGTGTCTCGCGGGGGATTGTCTATCTTGAGTGAATCAATTCAAAATGTGCGCGTCCTTTCCTCACTATGCATTTTAACCATTAAAACTCTTAAGCACATGTGGAGGGGGAGTATTTATGCAAAATCTTATCTCAACAGTGGTACTAAAATGTTTTTCATTCACAAACACTTTGAGAGATTTTTCACAACAATGGTTTTAATGGCAACATAGATTAGTCATGAAGTTATAAGGTGACTAACGTTAGGAATAACCGTCCTATGATCCGCCAGAGCCGGATGGATCTACCCAAGGACACCACAAATAGTTAGAATTTAGAAGTCCTTAGGTATGATTGTAAAAAGGAGAAAATGAGAATCGGAGAAAGAAGGAGTTGAAGAATTAAAAAGAAATGCAAAAAAAAGGGTGAAAAGAAATAGCCCTCCAGATTATTCAACTTAGGGCAGACAACGGGTTCAATTCATATGCTACCGGTTGTCACTAGATGACACCGGTATTGAAGATTAAAAGTCGTCATGGACCCAGTGACGCATGCACTAAACCTTCTTAGCCACTCAAGTTTCTCTCAAAACAAGCTTGTTTCATTCTCACAGGGAACCCTACGTAAACTATCGGCTTTCTTTCTTAGAGATTGCTGGTATTGAAAAAGGAGACCCTCTCCCTAGTCTCCGCTCAGGAAAACCAAAACGCACTATTGAGTCTAGAGCCATGAGATTCATCAAAAGATCTCTTAGGTACACTTGACATTTCATCACTTGAATTTCAACAATATGAATTTCAGTGGTACATTATCGAGTCCTTCACAGATCTTAGCAATCTGTCGAGAACATTTATGAGAGGTTCACATTTGTGATCCTCAATAAATGAATGGAAACTCCGCCAGTGGTCAACATCAAACAACCTTGACAGTCGCCGCAACTCCCCGTGGATTGCGCTTAGTGGTCTCAAACGGTCTACAGTCGTGAGGTGATGCTTCGTGTACCTCGAACTCATCTCAATCGTAGGTGTACTTCGGTACATCGTGTTATCTCACTTGTGGGACTCATTCAGAACGCCTTTGTGAGAATTAGAGTTGTGTTTTCACACTATGCCGTTAACACTCTCGAAGTTCAAACTTGTAAGTGCCGGAATCCGCTTATTACTAACCGCTTTTTATGTTTTCTTCTTATGGAAGCTCTCGAGCGGAATGATCGTGCAGATTCTTCTCATGCTCACGCCAACATCATCACTAATGGAAGTTATATCTTAAAGCAACACAACAATGTAATGATTCTTCGCCATATCAAAGAATCTACAAAGTTAAAGACTTAAAGAACTTCATCAAGAATGAATTCCAACGCCAAAAGAGCATGTGAGCATGTTGAAGAATGACGAGAGACACCGAGCAAAGCGCACTGAGGCACTTGATGCGCATACAACAACATACTATCACTTTCATCACAAAGAACAATGATCAAAGAACAAAGTTAAAGATGACGCCAAAGCATAACCGTTCAAAGTAAACTATCTCTCTACACTGGGGAGATTGTTCGAATCAAGACATTCCTTCTCACAAGAAAGAAGAATGTCAGAAGACGTCAAAGCTACTATTACATCAACGCCTTCACCGTTATTAATCACCAACACTTGAGGGGGAGATTGTTGGAATCACTCCTAAACTATAATTCAAGTGTTAGTTATTCTTATGTAATAGGTAGCTTATTATGGCCTTTATGTTTGTTTAAGGTCTAGCTTATGTAGAAGGCCCATAAGCTTAGGCCCATGTCCAATAAGGAAAAGGGAAGGAGTAGGAGTGTTTCCCTAGCTCCTTGCCTATAAATACTATGTAATAACCCTCACTTGAGGGTTGGTTGTTCAATGCATTTATCTTTCACACTCTACGCCTAACCATCATAGTTTATACGTGTGTGTTTGTGTGTGTATTGTTCAATCGCCTCTCTATTTCTTTCTAGTAAGCTTGTGTTGTAAAACTAGTGACCTAACACTAGCTCATCTTGTTCAACAAGATTCTCAACATGATCATTCTTTAGATCCTCAAATATAATGACGGAGTCAACTTGATTATCAATATTAACCATACGGTCATCTTGATCATCAAATATAACTACGGGATCTATTTGATAATTATTGGAATGAGATGTGGAGGACTCATGTTGAACACTCTGATCCTTGTCAGATAGAGAAAGTGGCGGAGATATCAGCTCATTGATGATAATTGTTTGTTCAGTACTGAGACAAGCCGCCGTGTCATACACGGGCCTGTGTCACTCATGTGTAGAGCTTGAATTTGTGCCATCAACATCACTGCTGCATTAGCTTGCAAGTCCTCCATATCATCATCGAATCTGACCGCCATAAAGCTATGTTCCTTGTTGGTGAGAGTTCCACCAGCTTCATCCTTAAGAGCCAAGAGAAAAGCCTCTTTGAAATAAGCACTCTTTGTTCTGGTTTAGGACATGCATTAGCCGATGACCCTTCTCATTACAGCTTATAGCAACGAATACCATTAACCCCACCGAGTATTTCCTTGTTCAACTACTTGATCCCTTTGTCAGCGGAGCACCAATGTTATTCCTTCCCATAGCATTGAACCCTTGACCACCTCCCATCTGACGACCATAACCATGATTTTGAACTTCAACACGTCCATTGTTCACAATGTACCGATTTCTTGTATTAGATGAGGAACGAATGCGATTGTTGGATTTGTTTGTATAACGGCCAAATGCTTTAGCAATCATAACAAATCCTTGTTGCAATTCATCGAAGGCATTGGAGTCCTCATCAGCTTCATTGTAAAGAGCTTGAGCAGTGTTGTTGTTGTATGGAACCAATTGATTTTGTTGAGTTTGTAGCTGTGACGGATCAGAAGGTTTGATGGTTGCAGTTGTTTAAGGAGCAGGTTGAGGAGCTTACAAAGCAAGTTGTTGATTATCCGGAAGTGATGGTGGAACAGTTTGACCACGGAGAATCCTTTCCTTATCAACTTCGTTTTGGTGAGGCTTCAGATAGTCGTACAACAATCCATAGGTAGCATGATGCATATCTTTAGCTTGACGGAGAAAAATGACATACTTCTCCCATTCCGGACCAAGACTACTTAGAAACTTTGTGTTGTCAGCAATTCGTGGCATGATGATATTGTGTTTGTCCAAATCATTAATGATGTCTGAAAAGCGACGATGATAAGATTCTAATGACTCTCCTGGTTCAATCATGAAGTGTTCATAAGCCAAGTAGATTTTGGATTCCATGTCTTCCTAATTGAGTGTTGTGCCTTGTATAAGAAGATGAATCTGTTCCCACATTGCTTTTGAAGTCTTTTGAGCATCAAAACTTCGAAGGATTAGATTGGGTAATCCTAAAAGGAGATATTGCATTGCAAGTTCGTCGGCTTCAAAGTGTAGAAGTTGATCACCCGTGAGTTCTGCAACAGTTGCTATGTTGGTGACATCATCTCTTGGTGGAACAGCAGTAGGATCTCCAGGTGTAACGATAGTAGGCATCTGAAATGGACCTTCCATAATGACCTTCTTTAAAAACTTTCCATGTGGCTTCTTTAGATCACAAAACCTAAAGAACCGAATTACCCATTGATCATAATTACCGGGAGTGAGCATTGGAGGTCTATCAAGTGAGCCAGCTTCATGAATTGATTGTTGGCTACTCAAGGCTTCACACATCTTGCCAAACCATGCTGGTTCCTTCATAGTATTCCTGGATGAATGTTGATTGTAGAAGTTTGTGTAAGGTTGTACTTGAAGACTAGATGGTGGTTCTACCATTTGAGGTTGTGAAATTGCTGCAAGTAGTGGAGTATGTTGTTGATTAAATTGTTGTTGATAAACTGCTTGTTGTTGATTCCATTGTTGATGTTGGGGACTTAGTTGTTGCTGTTGTTGATTATAAGTGTAAGGAAAATAGTTAGAGTATGGTGGTTGTGACATGTTGAAAACTTGTGTTGTTAAATGGATCTTTGTAGTCGAATGAACCTTTGTTGATGAAGTATCCTTAGGCATAGAAATCACAATAGCCAAGTAACACTTATGCGTAAAAACACCAAAGTTACACGTAACAGCAAGAGTTACGCGTAGGTTTAGCTTATGCGTAAGTAGGAGAAAACACTAAAGTTATGCGTAAAAAAAGAAGTTAGGCGTAGAAAACTTAGGCGTAGGATTACCTTATGCGTAAGACTAGGCTTAGGCGTAAGATGAATCTTAAGCGTAGGATATTCAACGCGTAAGCTTAAGCTTATGCGTAAGTTTAGGGTTTTCCCCAAATGATCTTTTAGACTATCACAGTGCAAAACATATCCAAAGTCGACGTGTTTTCAGGCTTATCCAAGCAAGAAGCCACGGAGTAAACCGTAAAATCAAGATCAAACCAAGGATAAAGTTACAGAGAACTAGGGTTTTGATACGCGTAGTTCTACTCAGAAGTGATTTTTTCCCAAAGATGTTTCTAAACCAGATTATTGTGATGAAATAGCTTCAATATCACCAAAATAACACAAAAGTGTGAAACTTGATGATCCAAAACGTCTAAAAAAGTTACGCGTGGGATGAAACCCTCGAACAAAAACAAGTTCAAAAACAAAGATTTACACGTAAAGTTTGAAACTTTATGCTAAAAACAGTTATTTTAACACCTTAAAACATTGAAAGTACAAGAATCTTGGATTAAAAAGTGAAAAAAATGCATTTTTAAGCAAACCAAAGTATTAAACCACGAGTCGTATGTTTTACGCGTAGGACCAAAAACCCACTTCAAGAACAATAACGATTCACCCAACTATTTGGCGATTGATACCACTATTAGGTTCCCAAATATGCAACACAAGTATCAATAGAAGAGATAAGATGAAGATTGTTGAAACGTTATAGACCTTGATAGATATTGAGCACTCGCAGATCGTTAGTATTACTTATGTAATCACAAGCAAACTAATAGACAATCTCTACGACTTATATTCTTTAGCGGAAACTCAAATATAAGTACAAACACAATAACTAAGAACTCGTTGATCCTCTATGGATCTTTATATTACTAAAACTCTATTTTTCAATTCGTTACAATAATCATTCTATTGTGTTCCTTTTATAAGCAAGGAACCCTAACTTGTTTTCTAAGAAACGTATAATCATCAAACTAAATAAGATATACGTTATCACTTCCTAATAAAGCTCATGCATATCCTAACTAACTATAGAAAACACGGAATAACTATTTCTGCAGAAACAAACTACGTACTATATAGCTTCAGGCCGAATTATGTCTTCGGCAGAATCCATACACCTCAGTAGAATCCTTTTAGCAGAAACATCAGCATAATTCATACTTCACATAAGTCCCAACAATCCTCCCCTAAACTGGAATTTGACGTGGTTAAGTTCCAGTTTCTTGATAGATCTTCAACAAATTCAGAGGATTGTACTCGAACATCAGCAACAAAAACACCAAACAATGACACCTCGATGATGACAAAACATAAAAGTTCCAGGTCTTTGGAGCAACAAATGACATAATGTACATCAAAACATTTTAGTTTCATACTATTCTCATCACATCCAGGTGTGTGAACTCCTGTGAGAGGTGAATCATTGAAAATAATGGATTTGATGTCTCTTTACCAATAGCCATCACTACTGGAGTAGCCAAATGTTTGAATTCGAAAACTATGGTACACTGATAACCATCTGATTTATTAGCAAATCAGCAACCATATAACGGATTTGAAATGTCTTTACCTGTAACCGTTTGCTCAGGACTAGTCAATTCTTAGAATTGGTGAACTGATTACCAAATATGGTATGCCAGTGCCTTTACCACAAGCCATATACATGTGGGCTAGTCAATTCTTGGATTCCAAATAGGAATAAACCATGGTGAATTAATGACCATACAACACTCAAAGAATTAAACATGGGTGGTTGCATACCCTATGATTTAGAGCAAACCATCACAGCTATCAACAGATTTGATGTGTCTTTACCAAAGCTGTACCCTTTGGACTAGCCAACTCTTTGACATACACAAGGTATATCTGGTGAGTTAATAACCATCAATAAGATACAACAAACCTGCAATAAAAGTTAGTTAAACAAAGAATATACATAGGTCTTTTTTTTTAACTAAGAAATAAACAAATAAACACAGAAAACAAATATTACAAACCATACAAAGTACCACAATCAAGATGAGTTTCTTTGTTGCATAAGCTGATTCTTAATAATGCCAACACATTGTTCAAAGATCCAACTTATCATTTCCAACAGGATCCGGAGGAACTTCCAACTTCTGGATAAGCATTCTTTCCATAAGCCTCATAGATAATGGATAAGTTCTCTCAGCAAACATACAGACATTAATACCACCCTTTGTCTCCACCACATGCACACGAGGCAGAGGATAAAATCGCCAAGATGAAACCTGCCACAGATGAGAGTTCTTCCAAATAAAATGTCCTTTACCAGTGGGAGATTGAGAATCAAACAGAACATGAAGATCTCCCAATAAAAATAATCCAGAACCCTGTGGTGCATTATAATGGTAATACTTATTGACAAGGGTATACAAAGTAAGCAAAGCCTGTCTACCAAATGCAATATCTCCTTCAAAAGTTAAAACTGCATGGTGGATTGATCCAAACGGTAAATGATATTAAGCTCATCATCTTTCAATGACCAATTAATCAAAACATCATGAGATCCCTCAAGAAAATCAACAGCAGATCCTTCTTTGATAAAAGATGACTCAGTCGCCTTTAAATCCACATGAATATCCTTGTGAGATGTCTAAACCTTAATATGCTTGCGAGTTGACTGGATCCTACCTGATCTCACAGATCTCCTTAGAGAAGAGAATTTCCGTTTAGCCATCCTCTTCTTCCTCCTACCAGGAATATAGATGTCCGAAGATGGAACATCCTCAGATTCTTCATGAGCTTCTCTAGAAACACCACCACGTAATGCATTCATTCTGTCAAGCACCTGTCTCGCCTGTTTAGATTTGACAGCAGCTGTTTCAACTTCCTTAACCATATTACCTCCTTTTGTATCAACAGATGCCACAAATGGAGTTGAAACTGGCATATCAGGTGTCTTAGAAGAAACCATAGAAGGTTCAACAGAAGAAATCTTATCAGTTGAACTAGTAACTTCAGTAGTTGCTTCAGAAGTAACACGAGAAGGTTCAGCAGAAGAAACCCTGTGAGGTGAAGGAATAGCTTCAGTAGTGGCTTCAGAAGGAACCACTGGAGACATCACCTTAGGTGGAATATCATCAAAATTATCCACAATCTCAACAAACTTAGGTCTTTTGGCCTTTGGATCAACTGTATTTCCAGCAATCCTTTTCAAATTAGAAGAAGGTGTTGAAGAAGTTGAAGAAAACTTCATGATATGATTATACTTGCGAATCAGAACATGATCAGGCAAAGCCAAGACTTGCTTCATTGTTAAACCTGTGTTATACACTGAACAACTCTGATTTTTCACCACAATTCTCATATTTGCTTTCTTCTGAGCTTCAGTTAGTGGTTTCTCTCGCTTAACTTTGTTCTTTTGAGCAGTTATGGCTTTCTTCTTTGCGGCTTCTTCTTCCTTTCTTTGTTGTCCATGAGCCATCATTTGAGCCACAAAATTCGCACTATCAAAATCTGCACCCAAAATACTCTGAGCAAGTGAAGGATTAGAAATAGCTTGCTGAGGATAAGCATCCCAGTGTGCATCAGGCATCTGAGTAGCCATTGCATCTAATTCTTTTCGTCTCTCAGGAGGAAATTTAGAAATAGACTCAGCTTCAAGTTGTTTAGCCAATTCATCACTTTTCTTCAAATTTGCGCATTCATCTAACATCCCTGCCTTGTGCTAACCTTTCCTGTTCACTAACCAGATCTGGACCAAGCTCGTTGTCAATCGTTACTCCTTTCTCTTTATCAAGATTCAAAAACAACATCACCAAGAAGTATCATTAAAAGGAACTTCGAAGATTCATCCAAGATGTGCATCGGAAGAAACATGTTGAGATAAATCTTCAAAGTGTTGAAAATACATCTCGCTTCTAGATTCAAATTAAAATTCCTTCCAAAGAACGAAAACTTCGTAAGTATCAATTGAAGGTATAGAAGCAGGTTGTGCTTGCACAGATGAAGCTTGACCAGCTTCAATAGCAATGTTCATCAAAGGAGTATCAGCAACAACATGTTCTTCAGTAGTTGAAATATCCTCACTTTGCAATGTATCCTTGTGCAAAGATTGCTTTCTCCTCCTTCTGGTAAACAAAATTGGCTCCTTTTGTTGTACAGATGTAGTAACCATTGGAGTAGAAAAATTAGATTCTTGAGCCACATTAGCCAACATATCAAGTGACTTAAACTGAGCGTCCACTTCCTCCTCATCAGAAGAAACATCCAATCTTCTTTTTCTACTCTGAACCAGTTGTACTTCCAAATCCTAAACCTTTCTTTTCAATTCTACAATCTCACCACCAAGATTAGATTTTGTCTCTCCAAGCTCCTTCTTGAGATCAGTAACTTTAGTTACATACCTGTTCACTAAAGCATACAAAGATGTAAGTGTAATAGGGTCCTCACTCCACCACCAGATTGCTCAGGGAATGGGAGCATCATTGGGCCTTTCAGAAGAAATATCAACATGCTCAAAGAATGGAACACTATCATCAACTGAATCTCTCACAGGACTAGGAGTGGTCAACCTATTAATCTCAGTCTCATCCTCATCATGAGGAACATGTGAAGGTGGTGGACTAGAACTAGGTCTCGGTGAAAGTGTGGGTGAAGGTTGTTCAGGAGAAACAAGAGGTGCTTCAACAGCATTAGAAGGGCCTTCATCTATTGTAACCGATGGATTCCCATCGCAAAGAATGTAGTAGAAGGTGGAGAACCAACAACATTTCTCGCACAGCAGCTTCATTGCCTTGAGGCAACATAGCCGCTAGCAAAGGATGATGTGCCCCCTCATACTTAGTTCTCATTGAAGCAAATAGTTTAGAAGTTAAAACTCCTATGGAACAAAACTCTTGGGTACATAAAAAACTTAGGGTACATAAAATCATCTGAAGAAACCTAGGGTACATAAAAAACTTATGCTTTTTCCTATCTATATTTTCAACCATATTATCAAAAATAAATTTAGAAAAATTATAAGTCAAACCCTGAGAAAGACAAACAATACCACATCCCAGTTGCGTAGAAAATTAATCCCATCCTCCTGATGTATTGCTCATACACTTAAGCAATGTGTGAACCAAAAACCTCCACATTGGACACAACTGATTCTTTAACCACATATCAGTCCTTGTACCCTGATATCCAAAAGCTCTTAGCCCAAAGAAGAATATCCATGGCATTAGAATGATAAACCCCATTAACATCATCCAAATGAAGCTTTCTTCTAATCAGTTCCTCTACTACATACTCCGTTCCACAACCACAGCACGATCTCTCAGATCACTCCTCTTTTCAAAGAAATTAAAATTGTGTAACCAAAGATTCATAAACAACTTCCGGAGAATGTGTTAAAGCATAATGAATCTTGGATCTTTTCAGGAAGTACACCATTGGCTTATATAATTCATCACCCTTTGCTTCTCCCAGAAAATCAACTTTGTTGTGATCTTTCTTCAATTGAAGTGCCATGAGAAATTTAGATAATGGGTTACGATTTTAATCGAAGGTGTGTTTAAACCGAATAAAGAGGGAATCAGTTAATAATAGAGGAC
>OU343219.1:100720867-100824017 GCA_910596185.1 Chrysanthemum makinoi | reverse complement strand
GATCATCCATTGGACAACATTATTGGAAACCCGTCTCGTCCGGTATCCACTCGTAAACAACTTGCCACAAATGCCTTATGGTGTTTCTTCAATTATGTATTATCAAAGATCGAACCTAAAGATGTCAAAACAGCCATGTCTGAGGACAGCTGGTTTAGTGCTATGCAAGAAGAAATCCATGAGTTTGATCGTCTTGATGTATGGGAATTGGTACCTGCTCCAGATTGTGCTATGATCATTGCTCTCAAATGGATCTTTAAAGTAAAGCTTGATGAGCACGGTGATGTTCTGAAGAACAAGGCAAGATTAGTGGCTAAAGGATACCGACAAGAGGAGGGTATTGACTTTGAAGAATCATTTGCTCTGGTTGCACGAATTGAGGCTATCAGAATCTTCCTGGCTAATGCAGCTAGCAAGAACATGGTGGTTTATCAGATGGATGTAAAGACTGCTTTTCTTAATGGTGATCTCAAAGAAGTAGTTTACGTCAGTCAACCCAAAGGTTTTGTGAATCCTGAGCATCCTACCCATGTCTACCGCTTGAAGAAGGCGCTTTACGGCTTGAACCAAGCTCCAAGGGCATGGTATGATACACTTTCAAGTTCCTATTAAAATGGATTCAGCAAAAGAGAAGTTGATCTCACATTTTTCACCTGAAATTTAGGCAAACACTTAATTCATGTTCAAATTTATGTTGATGATATTATTTTTGCCTCGACCAACCCTAATGAATGTGACCGTTTTTCAAAGGAGATGGGCTCCAAATTTCAAATGTCTATGATGGGACAAATGTCATTTTTCTGGGAATTACAAATTTCACAAAGTCCCGGAGGCATTTTCATTAATCAATCTAAATATGCTAATGAAATTTTAAAGAAATTTGGATTTGACTCTTGTGACCCTGTTGACACTCCCATGGTGGAGCGCACAAAACTGGATGAGGACAACTCAGGGATCAGGGTTGATCAAACTAAATATCGAAGTATGATTGTGTTGGAATCACTCCTAACTATATTTCAAGTGGTAGTAATCAATATGTAATAGTTTGCTTAATTAGCTTTTAAGTTGTATTAATGGCAAGGCTTATGTAGAAAGCCCATAAGCCTTGGCCTAGTCCAATAAGAAGGAAGGGACTTGTAGTGTTGCCCTAGTTCCTTTCCCTATATAAAACATGTAAACCTTCCAAGGAAGGTTGGTTGTTCACTTTCATCAATATCATACGCATAACCTTCCTTATATCATTCGTGTATATTGTGTGTGTAGTGTTCATCCGATCTATCTCTTCTCTATTTCTTAAATATTGATGCTCGTGTTACATTATGGTGACCTAACAGTGGTATCAATCACCATCTAGTTGGGTGAAACACTTTGTTTTTGAAGTTTTATCTCTTTACGCGTGGGTTTCACAAGCATAAACTTTCACACGCTTAAAGCTTTATTTTTTACACTTGTAAACTCAAGATTCTTGTGGTTTAAGGTTTATTTAGTGTTAAAGTATAAGTTTTTTGCATCAATTTTCAAACTTTACGTGTAGAGATTAGTATTTGCTTGGTTTTTGATTCGTGTGGTTTTGACTACGCGTAAGGGTAAAAGTAGTTTTGGATCATCAAGTTTCAAACTTTCTTGTTATTTTGGTGATATGGAAGCTATTTCATCTTTAAAATCAGGTTTCAAAACACTTTTGGGCATAAAATCAGTTTTGGTGATAGTTTGTACTTTCTACTCGTAGTAAAACCCTAGTTTTACTCGTAAGCTCCAAGTCTACGCCTAAGCATCAGTTACGCGTAAGCATTTCATCACTTGATCTTCAGAGCTGTTGGTTTACTTAGTGTTTTCTTGCTTGGAAAAGCCTGAAAACACTTCGAATTTGGATATCTTTTACACTGGTATAAGTGTAAAGGATTTTTGGGTAAAACCCTAGTTTTACTCCTAAGCTTAATACTTACGCGTAGAATTCTCTTTGCCTAAGCATTTCTTACGCCTAAGCTTGTCTTACGCCTAAGGAAATATTACGCATAAGGATTCTACTACTAAGTCTTTAGTTTACACCTAAGCTAAGCTTTTCTCAAGTCTACGCGTAAGCTATCACTACGCGTAAGCTCTTGTCTACGCGTAAGTTGGGTATTACGCGTAAGGTACTCTCTACGGATAAGCTGTTTTCTACGCTTAAGGTTACTTCATCAACAAAGTTTCATTCGACTACAAAGATCCATCATCAACACAAGTTTCAAGATGTCTCAACCTCCATACTCTAGCTACTTTCCTCATGAGTATCCTCAACAACAACAATAACAACAATAACAATTCTATCAACAATGTCCTCCACCATCTCCACAACAATTGCAACAATTTCAACAACAATTTTAACACTCTCCTCAAGGAGCAAACCCTTTCCACACAAATGGTTCAACCAAACCCTCGTCAACAAGTACAACATTATACATACTTTCAAAATCAGTATCCAACCAAGTATGCTATGAATGTTACAACACCAAAGGAACCCTCTTGGTTTGCAAAGATGTGTGAAGCTTTAAGTAGTCAACAATCCATTCATGAAGCTGGATCCCTTGACAGACCTCCAATGCTCACTCCCGAAAACTATGATCAATGGGTGATAAGGTTCTTTAGGTTTTGTGATCTAAAGAAGCCACATGGAAAGTTTTTGAAGAAGGTCATTCTTGAAGGTCCTTTTCAAATGCCTACTCTCATTGTACCCGGAGATCCGAATGCTAATCCACCAAGAGATGATATTACCAACGTTGTCGGTCTTGATCAACTTACTACTGACCAACTTCTTCACTTAGAAGCCGATGAAATTGCAATGCAATATATCCTTTTGGGATTACCCAATCCGATACTTCGTAGTGTTGATGCTCGGAAGACTGCTAAGCATGTGGGAGCACATTCATATTCTAATGGAAGGCACTGAACTCAATCAAGAGGATATGGAATCAAAAATCTACTTAGCATATGAACACTTCATGATTGAACCAGGGGAGACATTAGAGTCATATCATCATCGGTTCTCAAACATCATCAATGACTTGGATAAACATAATATCATTATGCCAAGGATTGCAATCAACACAAAGTTCCTGAGTTGTCTTGGTCCTGATTGGGAAAAGTATGTTACTTTCATCCGTCAAAGCGAAGAATATCCATCAAGCTACATACGGATTGTTGTATGACTATTTGAAGCACCACCAAAAGGAGTTGACAAAGAGAAAGAATCATCCGTGGGGTCCCTGCTTCGCCTTCACTCCCGGATAATCAAAATCTTGCTTTGTGGGCTCAAGCATGTTATCCTTAATTCCTGACTTTGCCAACAACCTTCACAAATCCTCTACAACCAACTGCTCAGATCACACCATATGATCCATCACAACAACAATCACAAGAAACTCAATTGTTGCCATACAACAACAACAATGATCAAGCACTCTACAGTGAATCAAATGAGGATGCAGAAGCCTTCGATGCATTGAATCAAGGATTTGTTATGATTGCAAGAGCCTTCGGGCGTTTTGCTAACAAATCCAACAACCGCATTCGCACCTCATCAAATACAAGGAATCAACCTGTTGTTAACAATGGAAGGGTTGAAGTTCACAATCGTGGAAATGGTCGTCAATGAATAGTGTTCAAGGATTTCATGTTAATGAAGGAATAACATGGGTGCTCCACAACAGGTTCAAGTGGTTGATCAGGGAAATGCTCAGACTGGGGTTAATGGTCTCCGATGCTATAACTGCAATGAGAAGGGTCATCTGGCTAATGCATGCCCAAAGCCGAGAACAAGAGGCAGCGCTTATCACAAAGAGGCTTTACTCTTGGCTCTTAAGGATGAAGCTGGTGGCACTCTTACCAACAAGGAACAGAGCTTCATGGCTAATGCAGATTCTGATGATGACATGGAGGACTTGCAAGCTAATGCTGCTGTGATGTTAATGGCAAACATGCAAGAACTCCACATGAGTGACACAGGCCCAGTGTATGACACTGACGGCTTGTCTCAGGTACCGGATCAAACTATTCTCATTAATGATCTGATATCTCCGCAACATCTGCATCAGCGAGGCTCAGGTGTTCAACATGAATTTTCAACATCTCATTCCGATGATAATCAAATGAGCCCCGTAGTTATATTTGACGATCAAGATGACATTATGGTTAATATTGATAGTCAAGTTGACTCCGTGGTCATATTTGAGGATCTAAATAATGATCATGTTAAGATTCAAGTTGAACAAGATGAACCTTTGTCTAATCCAGATCTTGAGCTCATGACCAACTTAATTAAGACCACCCAATCTCAACTGGAAAAGTGCAATGACATCAATAAGAAATTGCAAGAAAAAATTACACTGTTGACTAAGGAAAATGAATGCTATAAGTTCCAACTCAACATTTTTTAAACTAAAGAGAAACGTGAAAAAGGTTTTGAAGTCGCATTTGCTAAATCTTATCAAAATGAAAAATCTTTGGAAAAACAGATATGTGATCTTGTTGCATCCAAGAATGCTTTGTTGTCTCAAATAGAACGATTGAAATATGATCTACAAACAACTTAACCTCTCTCACTCGGAAACTCAAAAAAGCCAAGTCTGAGTTGTTAACTTGTCAAAACAATTTTGTGAGTACAAAAAGCATTCAAGGAAACAAATAGATTATCTTGAGGAAATTGTCGACTTACAAAACAAAATCAAAGAGTTTCGAAATGTTGTTTATAACCATGGTGAGTCAATCACAAAATTCAAAGTTTTCTTTTAAACCAAATCCTAATGGATATGGACCAAATCTTGCTGATTACAAACCACATTTTTCACATAGAGCATTCAAACCTAATCCTCAAGTCTACAGTGCATAACATAGAATTGATGATTCAATTACGAGTATTGTTGAATATAATCGTATGGAGGAATTAGATGCAGAAGATGAGAGTCGGTTAAAATTGGAAAATGTTGTTTATAACAAACCGTTTAACTATTCAAAAGCCATAACTTCGTCACCAACAGGATAATTCTAACACACCTGGGGTTATCACCCTGCTTGATAACGCTACACGCATCGTTCGGGGTCAAAAGAACTTCCTTTTCTTCGAGCAAGTTTTATAACACCCTAGGCAGTGAACCTAATCGTTGTAGTGTAGTATTAGGGTAAGCCACGGGTATTGATATCGTTCTCTAGGGGAATAAGAATGCTAGTGAGAAGTTACTACGCTAAGGTTGGGGTTGAGGAAGATTATTTTTTTATCTTTTTTATGTTTTTTAGGAAATTGAAAAGTACGAATCTCGGGTTTTGGATTTGGGGGTTGGTATTGCTACCGATTACTCTACTTATCTAATTATCTAATCTAAGGTGTATGTAGTCTATGTCTAATTATTGTGTGCTCGTATGATAGTTTAAAGATGTGTTTACTTAGGTTTTACTACTCTTTAATTATCTCCTATTGGTGGTTGAATTGTCACGTCCTTATTCTTAATTGCGTTGTGTGTCTAAGTTCGTAGGGTATGCGTTTATCCTAACTATTTGAAGTTACCAAAGGGTCTCGTCTACAAAATACCACTAGGGATCATACACTCTTACTCTAAGGCCTCTTTGGATAATTTAGCTTACAACCGCTCAAGGTGCTATAATCTAAGGTTCACAAAGATTAATCAAGCATTAAGTACACAACGAATGACCTATCGCATTACTAGATCATATAACAACTAAGATATAGACAACCAATCAATATTCAATAATTAAGTTTCATATTCCCTAAGCAAACAAGCAAGTAAATTAGCCGGACATGGAGAACATGCAAGCATACACACAAATAATCAAAGACATAATTGAATTAATGAAGTAAAGCACTTATCTTGGTGTAAGATAGGGTTTGGAACCCTAAAATACTGTACAAGACAGCCTTGGTTCGGTTTAGGTTTTTACTCCAAAAGACTACACACTAATACTGAAAATTCGGATTCTATATATAAGATTACACATGCGACGGCGTCACCTTATGTTTTGTGACGCCGTGGATCGCCGTCAATTAGGTTTCGTCTTGGCCACTTAGACTTGCGACGACGTCACCTTGTTGCTTGGACGCCGTCCTCCTTAGCTTCTGACGCCGTCTGGATCAAATCTAAGCCGTCTGAGTTGCGACGGCCTACTCTTTTATAACTTGACGTCGTCACTTGAAAATAAATTTGGGCTTCTTTCCCGTCACAAAATCCTCCGACGGCGTCGCGTATTAGCTGTGACGCCGTCACCTTGTCATTCAGCAGCTTTGAGTGTCTCAATTCTTGACTTTGGCCATTTTCTTCGTCTATCCGCGCCTTTTCGTCCAAATAAGTGCCATTACAGCAATTTGCCTTCAAGAGACCTAAAAAGTGAAAAGGACCGATATTAAGTAATAACGGATACAAAAGTGATCAAATAAGGGCTTAAATGACCCCTCAAAAAGGTACATTTTAAAACCTTATCAAATCCTACACTTGGTATTTGCTTGTCCTCAAGAAAATGTGCTTTTAGCCAATTAAGTTATAAGTTAGAGGTCATGAAGCATTGGTTTAAAACAGTCCACAACACATATAAGCCCCGCAAAAGTCATAACAAGCACGGAAATAACATACTAGCACCTCACATGGGGTGTTTGGATACTCACATCTCTCTTGGTTGTATATGAATATACAAGTTGGAAATGGAAGATAAACACTCATTACCGGTCCTAGTACATAGATTACCATAGGCTTGAGAATAGATCAAACCTCCATTGCTTTGGCGTAGCGCACTAAAAGACTATCAAAGAGGTCTTAAAAGGGTTGTAATGTTAGGCTTACGGTAGGGAAACAAAGTTTTGGTGGGATATGCTATTTAGTGTTGGCCAGTCAAAATCTCTATGTTGCAAGTATACAAGAATGGCGTTTGCTAAGCCAAGACTCGACATTCTAGACTCTAGCTCACTGAAACAAACAAACATAAATTTAAAAGGGATAATGCAGGATGGAGCCCTTATATATATATATATATATATATATATATATATATATATATATATATATATATATATTGATATATATATAAATATATATATATATATTATAATATATATAGATATTATATATATATTCCTCTATTTTTTTTTTCTTTTCTTTTTCTCTTTTTTTTTTTCTTTTTTTTTCGATTTTTTTTATACACTTTACTCTACCATCCTCTATGGTACATCAAAATGATAGGGATTTATAGGCACATCCCTACACTTGAGTTTTTTTTATTACTCTAACACTAATTTGACCCGAATTGAAAAGATCAAACACTTGGGGTATGTTATTACGCAAATTAGAGAAATTAACGTTCCCTTTCAAACATTTTATAAACTTTAACTTTTTCCCATGAGTCCCAATCGTCCCAAAACTGTGTACAAAGGATATGACTCGACTTAGCACTCATATGTAACAACTAAAACACTAGATAATTGACTAAGGGTTTAGGGTGGGAACAATAAGGCACTAAAAGTGAGTGCATACAGGGTAGGCTAAGGCGATTTGGGTGTATATTGGGGGGTGGGGTGTAAACAATGCTCTTCATTGATATTCCGGAAAAAACCGAAACATCGCTAGAACCGCGAAAAGGATAGGCTCCGGGTTAACTAGGGTTATCGTTTCTAAAGAGAGTAAAACGCAAAGGGTGTGGGGGAATTACTCAACCGATGTGGAAGAAGTAATTATATTACGGGTATCAAACAAGGGTTATCCTAATGCCTCTTATCATTTAGTTATTCCTAACTACACAGTGTAGTCTTACTAGACGATCTCGAATGCATCACAAAACAATTCTAGAATCTAATATACTACCGTTTCACACTCTAGCATTAAAGATGAATGCTTTAAATTCTTCTAATTAACTATGCGATCCTCACATTTTTGGTGGAATTTAGGTGGTAAAGGTTTTTTGTGCTAGTCATGCAACTTCCTATCCGTGAGACGCTTTTGTTAAGACTAATGGCCCACCCTATATTTCATGAAAAAATTTTAAATTTGGTGCCAAAATTACCTGTAACCGACATTTTCTATGGTTTATTACACAATACATTGGACAAAGCAAAAGTCAGGATAAGCATAGTTTCAAAGTCCCGTTTTGTTTTCCCTCCCTACACTTACTGAACATTGTCCCCAATGTCCCCGAAAGTATCAATTATGATAATGGAAGGTAATAAACGAAAGAAACTATTACTCGTCTCCCCCTTAGCTCGGTAGAATCCTTGGGTGTGAAGTAGTGATTAAATCCTTTCCAAAAAATGTGTGCGTGAAAGCTCCTTCCAATCTTTGTTTCTTCTCTTGATATGAAACCTGCACATTTGAAGAAAACAACAAAACCTTCGCGTAAAATCCACGTTAATAATATATATAAGACTCTACTAACTAGAATAACTTGTGGAATGGATGTTTACAGATTTCTGGAAATTAAGAACCTCTGAAAATTCCAAAAATTAATAAGTAGCTCAGAAAACGAGAAAAAAGTAATCTGATGTTTTTACTCCTTCCTGACCCGTCATGTTGCAATCCTGACGCCGTCCGGTTTCCTGACAAAAACTGTTCTGCGATTTTCTGGAAAAATTCTAAAATTTACATCTTTAGAATCTGGAAAATTTCTGCAAACATCCTTAATGACTCGAACAAGCATTTGACTCGAACAAATACACATATATATCTTTTAATGAATTGTTATTCTCATGTTTACGTTTCATTTGAAAACGTGTGTAATCCTCCCTACACTTATCCTTTATGTAAAATACCTTTATATGCAATAAGACGAGGTAAAAACAAAATAAAGCATTTTTACAAATTAAACATGAGAAAAACATTAATAAAAGATTATGACACTAACAAGCAAACAATTAAGCATAGGTTGCCTCCCACGAAGCGCTTTTCTTTATTTAAGAGTCTTGTAGCTAGACTCGTAGTCGTGCCCTCACGTGACTTCATTACGTCTTCCTTCTCTGACGGTCTCGTTGGGGGATTCCATGTTGTAGAATTCCCTATGATGCACCTCTCTAAGAGTTCGTCTTCTCCCCACTTGGTCCTATATGTCGGTCCTAGGTTCAAGCAGTCCTTATAGAATCCGAAAATCTTAGCCATAACATAATCTACTCCTTTTTCTTTTTCCTCCTCATTCCTATAATAACCGATGATTTAAGTTTCCTTTTCATCATTAGAGAGTGATGATAACTTCTCAATCTTGAACGGCATTTGGTAAGCTATGTCGTCATTCTCATCCTTGAATTGCCTATTCCTAATAAGGATCATAAGTCATCCCGTGTTTTCTATGAAAGGTTTTCCTAGACCTAACGGTGACAAGCTAGGTCTATGCCGTGCTAATATCATCCCCATTATAAGTCCGTAGGAAACAGAAACTACCTAAACGGGCAATCCCTTGACTCTACCAAGAAAATTGCAACTAACACTAGGATCATCGGGGTCTTGCCTAGTTGAATCGGCTTTTCACTACCCAATTGTAGTAGGTGCTAGTCATTATGTTGATTTGGGATTTGCGGTCAATGTATGCCTTTGCCACGAAAAGGTGTCCTATGCACAGGTATGTTAAGATCCAAGGTTCCCCAACTTATTCTAGGCTTTCCTACATACATGTGACGGAGGTCACGTACTAGTGAGGGGCAAGATAGCTCTTCTTCCATAGGAAACTTATTGAAATAGTCATTTTCTACTTCATCTACTTCCTCGGTTGTTTCATTAGTCCACGTGTATGGTCCTCTTCATCATTGGTTCTATTAGGTTTCACTAAGGCGATGGTAATGGACGAATTGGACATGCTTAGCTCCTTACTTGGGGCCTTAATCTCTACACCGAAGGCTCGGGAGTTGGATAGCATTAACCTTCCTATCCTATTGGTCATGTTTTCAAAAGGTTGTCTATCTTCCCTATCCATTTCGGACTTGTTGTTGGTTAAAGAAAAGCGTCTGAGAGCTTAGCTATTTGGGCTTCCTGGGTTGCAACTAGGTTTTGCAACATCCCTTCGATGTTTTTGGTTGGTAGACCGTGGGTGGGGGCCATGAAAAATCATTGGAAGTGATTCCTTGGTTTGTCCCCAATAAAAGTCGGCTTGCCCTACCATGCTTCTCGGTTTTCATTGAAATTCCTAGGTCCCGGGTATGTAGGAAATCTTCCTCCCGTTCCATTAAAACGCGAGGATGCGTAGTCAACGGAAGCATGTTCGGGGATCGGGGATAAGGGTGCAAGTGCGTGGTGTATGAGGGTCATAAGCGGCTCCCGAAGAAGAAACTTTGTTCACATGGCGTGAAGACTAGGGTTTCATAGGAACTCATTAGAATTTGAACTTATCTTCAAGTTGATCATCCTACGTTCGGAAATTGGAGTCAATGGTAGCAAGAGATTGCTTAACGGTTTTGGCATCTCACGGGAGTCATCCAACTTTCGTTGTCATAGAGAGCAAGGTCCTCTATTATACCCCATGATTCTTCTGCGGTGAGATCACTAAGTTTTTCACCGGCCGCTTGGTCAATGGATCGCTTGGTGGGGAAGTTGACATGATCATAAAGATTTGGACTTGAAGCCAGAGATCAATGCCATGATGAGGGACTTTATGAAGTAAGTCCTTGAATCGAGTCCATGCTTCGTAGAGATATGCACTTGACGTTGTTGGAACTCAAGATGTCATTCCAAGTTTAGGGTTCTCCCGGTGGGAAAATTGAGCAAGGAAACGAGAGGTGGATCATCCCAACTTGAGATGGAGCCGGGGGAAGTCGCTCAAGCCATTAGTAGCGTGGTCCCGTAGAGAAAATTGGAAGAGACGCAGGCGCGTGGTCTCCCGAGTAGTCGCATCAAGGTCGATGGAATCGACAATTTTAAGGAAATCCCTTAGATGCTGATTTTGGATCTTCGGAACGAAGTCCAATGAATGCACATCCGTTTTGCACCAACCGGATGGTGTCGGATCGCAGGGCCGTAGTTTGGGCTTGATCGGGAGCTCATGGTGTTTCCTATAGCCTAGGTGGCTTGGTCTCGAGTATTCACCAAGAGTTCGGGCTCGTGGCGGGTCATTTGGTGGTAGGTTGATGAATGGTGGTTGGTTATCACCTTCCATGATGAAAGTGATGGGGTTACGAACAAAGGTCACGAAGAAGGGGATAGACCTATGAGAGCTAAAAATGAGAAATTTACTTGATAGGAATCAGCAAAGAAACCAAACGGTGGAGAACTAACTAGCTATTCTATTCCCCGGCAACGGCGCCAAAACTTGATAACGCTACACGCTCGCTCGGGGTCAAAGGAACTTCCTTTTCTTCGAGCAAGTTTATAACACCCTAGGCAGTGAACCTAATCGTTGTAGTGTAGTATTAGGGTAAGCCACGGGTATTGATATCGTCTCTAGGGGAATAGGAATGCTAGTGAGAAGTTACTACGCTAAGGTTGGGGTTGAGGAAGATTATTTTTTTACTCTTTTTATGTTTTTTTAGGAAATGGAAAGTACGAATCTCGGGTTTTGGATTTGGGGTTGGTATTGCTTACCGATTACTTTACTTATCTAATTATCTAATCTAAGGTGTATGTAGTCTATGTCCAATTATTGTGTGCTCGTATGATAGTTTAAAAATGTGTTTACTTAGGTTTTACTACTCTTTAATTATCTCCTATTGGTGGTTGAATTGTCACTGTTAGGAATTAGAAATTCCCGGTATTAAAGAGTCGGTCACCTCAAGTATATGTAATCGTTAGAATGCTCGTAGTCATAGTTATATTTAGTTAAGTAGTATTTTGTTAAGTAACACCGTGGAGGACAGACGGGTCTTTACCCACTGTATGCCTGATCCACAGCCCGTTGTGTGGCGTTTTATGTAAGACTATAAATACTCTCTACCTCCCAAGGTAGAGAGTTGGAGCTCATAATAATATCTTTTTCTTTCTCTCACTAAGTTCCCTAAACCTCTAACTTTCTCTCTCTAGAATTCCCTTTATACGCCACTTTGTGTTATGGTTTGATGTGTATGTGAAATCCAATATCCAACAATTGGTATCAAGAGCCATGGTTAGATCATATCTTGCACATCTTTGGATTTCTAGTGGTTTTTAGGTGGTTTTTGAGTTTGAAAAAGTTTAGTGGTTTGTGCATCATTTGGTTGATTTCTTGTGTTAAAGCTTGGATTTTGTTAGTACTTTTATGTTTAGAATCATCACAAGTGTTTAGGTTTTCATTTGGTAAGCTTGAATCATCTTGGTTGGGTTGTTTTTGGATTGAAAAGTGATGTTTATGTGGTTTTTCTTGCTAGCGACTTGATATACGGATCTCTTTCTTCTTAGCGACTTGCTTCACAATTTTGTAGCGAGTTACAGTTTTGGAGCTAGCGACTTAGACCTAGCGACTTACAGTACAAGTAGTGGACTCTCCACTACGGGTAGCGACTTGGTGGTAGCGACTTGGTCTGTAGCGAGTTGCTCTTTAGCGACTTGAAGTTTTAGCGACTTGAGTAGCGAATTGCTGCCAAAATTTTGCTAGCGACTTGAGGGTTAGCGAGTTACTACTTAGCGACTTGCATTTGTCTAGCGACTTGGGACTTTAGCGACTTGGGGGTGTAGCGAATTAGGTGTTAGCGACTTGGTGCATTATCTTCTAGCGACTTGGGTGATTGTTTACGGTTTTCTCTTGATTTAGTAAAATCCCGTGAAAGAATCTATTTCCGGTTTAATCATAGAGTTATAAAATCCCGTATAATCTGTTAACATGTCTACCAACGTTCCTACTATCATCTCCACTGTTGCCGAGGATGTTCAAGCAGCTGGTTCAGATACTCGTCCACCCATGCTTGACAGAACTGACTACGATTCTTGGGCTCAACGAATCAGATTGTACTGCCTTGGAAAGGAAAATGGTGTCAACATTCTCAAATCCATTGATGAAGGACCGTATCGAGTTGAGACGACTAGAGATGTACTTGATACTGCTGAAGATGGAACTCTGATTTACGGAATGGACAGACCAAAGATGTATGATGAGCTTGATGATAAGGAGAAAAAGAGATTCGATGCTGATATCAGGGCTTCTAACATTGTTCTTCAAGGTCTTCATAAAGACATCTACAAGCTGTTCAATCACAACACCAAAGCAAAGGCAGTATGGGATAATGTCAAGATGCTTCTCTCAGGCTCAGAATTAACTATGGAAGACAGAGAATCACAACTCTATGACGAATTTGAACACTTCAAGATGAAACCAGATGAGAGTGTCTATGAGTACTATGTGAGATTTCATAAGTTGGTGAATGACATGAGGAACATCAGAATGACTATGCCTAACATTCAGCTGAACTCAAAGTTTGTGAACAACATGAATCCCGAATGGCACAAGTTTGTCACTTCTGTGAAGCTCACTAAAGGATTGAAGAATACAAACTATGAGCAACTCTATGCCTTCCTCCTTCAGAATGAGAGACATGCTATGTTTGAAAAATTGGTTCTTAATCAGTTCAAAACCAACCAGGGAGAGACAAGCTCGTCTAATGACTCAACTGCCTTCTATTCAAACATCGGAATCACAACCAAAGCCTCACAAGTCATACCCATGGGAATTGGTAATCACAAACTAATTCCTGATCCCATGTTCAAACAAGCTGATGCTGATGCACACGTGGGTAATTTCATTAATCAACTAGCTCTTCTGATCAGTCAAAACATGAATTCTCTCCCACAAACCAATAACAACCTCAGAACAGCATCTAACCCACACAATCAAGCTACTGTTAAAGATGGGAGGATCGTGGTGCAACCAGTTCAGGAAAGACAGTATGATCAGGGAAGAGGTGGAGCTGGTAGAGGTTATGTTGTTAATCAGAATCGAGGAAGGAATGGTAATCAAGGTCAAGCTAAGCTGATCAAATGTTATAATTGTGGTGGTGAGGGACACATTGCAAGGAACTGCACATCTCCAAAGCGTCCACAGAATGCTGATTACTTCAGAGATAAGATGCTCCTTGTGCAAGCTCAGGATAATGGTGCTACTTTGGATGAAGAGGAATTGTTGTTTCTTGCTGAGGGCAATGCCAAGACCTATGATGCAGATGTGGATGAGCAGCCTATTCAGGAGATAGGTCACAATCATCAGAATGCCTTTCAAGTCGCTGATTGTGATGCATACGATTCTGATGTGGATGATGAACCTGCTGCACACACAATCTTTATGGCTAGCATTTCGCCAATGGTTTCTCCCAAGGTCTCCTCTTCAACACAGGCTGGCCCATCCAAAGACACAATCATCTCAGAGGTACTAAAACTATACGATGATGCTGATGTGCATAAGATGCATGACAAAGTACTATCAACTGAAACTTTTGTATCAAATAGTGAAAATATGGGTAATATCAATGTTGTCCCATATGATCAATATGTGAAACAAAGTGAAAGTGAAGTTGTACCAAGTGATGCATCTCCTGCAGTCAACAATGACTATATTTTTGATGAATACACTGCCTGTGCCCCTGATGATTCTGTAATATCTGAATTAAATGCCTATAAAGAACGTGTTGCTATTTATGAACAACGTGCTAAATTTGAGTTGACCACTCGTGAGCAGGAAATGGATGACCAAGTGCGTACAATTATTAGAAAAGGTAATTTTCGAGAAGAAGTATTAAAACAAGAGTTAAATTCCTTGCAAGAAAAACTTTCTAAAACTGCTAAGCAAAAACAAGAACTTCAAGAAAATGTGAAAATGCTTAAGCAAGAATTTAATGCAAAGGAATCAAAACTCTTGAAAGATTTTTCTAATCTGAAAACTTTGAAAAACAAACTTGAAAACAAGTTGTACATACAAGGGAACACCATTCAGACTGCTCACATGATCACTAAGCATAGGGTCCTAAGCGATAAGCATAGCATTCCCCTTGTTGAGGAACCAAATCCAGAGGTCATTAAAAGGGCTAGAAATGCTCATAAGGTTCTTTATGATGGCAATGAAATCCTTAAAACTAGACAGAAACCTAGTTGCGTTGAGTGCACTGAGGAAGATAAGAAATCGGATGAAGTCACTAGGGAAAAGATGAACAAGAAATTAGATGATCCTAAATGTAGAGAGAAGAAAATAAAGATCACACCCCATGATTACAAGAAGGAAAACTGGATTTCCTTGAACATGTTTAAACCTCAGACATTGTTGACTCCCGAACAAGTTTTCTGGAAAATGGATTTAGATAAGCGGAAAGCTGAAAATATTGTTGAAACAAACCCTCCTCTTTGGAAAATGCCTAGAGCGACTGTGTATCCTCCTAATACACCAATGCATCTTGTTCCTAGAACAATTGCCACTAAAAGCAAGACCTTAATTAGCCAATATGTTATACTTCAACTATTTGCTGATTTTGAGAAAACTTGCAAGAAAAGGATCACACCCACTGGTATTACGGAAGGAGAAAGAGGTTTTGAGCAAATGAAAGAATGTTATTTAACTGAGGTCATGCCTTTCTTTAAACTTCTAAAAGATCACTTTGAGAGTCTTAAAAAGGGGATAGAAACTGATATTAAAGGAATGGAAAAGGAATTTGATGCAATGATAGTTGAAGTTAGTGACTATGAGCGAGCACTAAAATATAATGAGATTGAGAGGAAGAACTTGCATACACTAAATGAGAACCTGATTTCTGAATGTATTACTCAGGATGTGTTTTTCATTGCTACAAATTGTTCCATTAATGCTTCCAAATTTCATGAATTATCGGTTGCACTGAAAGTCTCCCATGATCGTGTCATTGAGCTTGAAAAACTAATTCTGAACTAAACGAGAAAATTGAACTGGATGATCACGACAATTTGGTTAAACATTTTTCTAAACTGGAAGTTGAGCATTTTAATTTACAACTAAAATATCAACATCTTAAAGAAAATGTCAAAACTTCAAATATCAAGACATCCTCAGATGCTCCAGAGTTTGATGCAGTTTTCAAATTAACAAACGTGATGAACAGATTCAAGCTCAGTGCAACACGATCAGAAAGTTGAAAGCCCAAATCTCTCAATTAAAGGGTCAAACGAACAATATGACAGGCTCCCAAATGCCTCCTCCTTTAGATTCTCAGAATTCTCAAACTTTTCATCTTCAAAACTTAGTTGATGCCTTACAAAAGGAAAACGAGAGTTTTCTAGAAGAAAATGAAAAGGTTAAACGACATTTTAAAGAGTTATATGATTCAATAAAAGTCACCCGTGACCAAAACAACGAAAAAATAACGTCTTTACAAAAGGAAATTGAGAATCTGAGAAGTCAGGGAAATGGGAAACTGCCACTTGTTTTCAATAAGAATGTTGTCTCAAAAGCACCCTTAGACTGCAAATACACTGTGACAGTTAAATATATTCCTCCTCATCTCAGGAATAATGAACATGCTTTTCATGAATACTGTGCTCACCTTAAGGATAGTCTAGAATGTCTCCGTGAGATTGTCGAAGAGGATTTCATTAACAAACCTCTTGATAGTGAAATTAGGTTTGCTTGCCTCCATGCCAAACGATCTCAAGAGTTGCTAGAATGTGTAATTGCAACATGTCCCAAATCCTTAACCTTAGGTGCAAAAGGCAAAGCTGTGATGCCTTGTTCTATGCCTAGTTCCAAGGAGGAAATCCGTTCTATGCCCAATCTTAAGAAAGGAAACACTAATGTGCCTTCAAGTAGTTCAGATTCCAGATATGTTAGTGCTAAGAAAGTGAACTTTAGTGTGCCTCCAAAAAGCTCAAATCACAGTCTTAAGAAAGTATACACTAATGTGCCTTCTAGTACTTCAGATCCTTGCACATCAAGTTCAGGAATGCAAAATTTAGATCAACCAACTAATGTTTCCATTCCCTCTACAGAGTAATCATGACTTTAAAGCGAACAAGTCAAAGTCTCAAGACAATACAAGGAATGATAGGACCTTGCAAGCTAAGAATGTGCATTGGAAGAGAGTAGAAGACCAATCTAGGAACTTTAAGCTTGAGTTGAATAAAACGAATCGTGTTGATTCTAGTATTAGCCTTAGGCGCATCAGTAATTAATTCGAATTCTGATACTATTTGCAAACCTTGTAATGATGTCTGCTTGAATTCTTTTGCTAATCATGAATGTGGTGTGAATGCTTTGTCTAATGCTGTCAAATGCCCGTTAAAATTGTTAATGCTAATAATCGTGCAAATAAGGCAAAAAGGCAAAACGAAAGATTGTTAGAAAACAGTGGAAACCCACAGGAAGAACTTTTATAAAGATAGGTTATTATTGGATACCTTTTGGCCATAAGAATAATCAGTTTGCTCTCAAACTACTAAGATTATACCCACTAGAAAATGGATGCCTACTGGTAGAACTATTCCCTTAAGAAGTGAACATACTTTGAATAGGTCAAATACAGACACCAGCATTGCATCTATTCCCAATGATTCCATTGCTTCTACTTCTGATATGGATGTTTCTATTCTGATGTGGGTGTTCCAATTACTGTTACTAACCAAGTGGAACCCATTCTTGCATGGGGATCCCAATTATCCAGTTATCCATTCTTGTCTCTGTTCAACTGCAGATCGTTCAAATCGTTCTGTGGTACCTGGACTCAGTCAGTTCCAAGCATATGACTGGAGACCGGTCGCGTCTCATGAACTTCGTGAGCAAATTCATCGGGACAGTTAGATTCGGTAATGATCATTTCGGTGCAATTAAGGGTTATGGTGATTATGTTGTTGGTGATAGTGTTATCTCTAGAGTATACTATGTGGAAGGTCTTGGTCATAATCTGTTCTCTGTCGGTCAATTCTGTGACTCGGATCTAGAAGTAGCCTTCAGAAAACATACTTGTTTTGTTAGAGAACTTGATGGTAAGGAACTTTAAGAGGAACTCGTGGTTCAAATCTTTACACCATCTCTATAGAAGATATGATGAAGTCTTCTCCAATTTGCTTGTTGTCAAAGGCTTCAAAACCAAAGTCATGGTTATGGCATCGACGTCTCAATCACTTGAACTTCGGCACCATCAATGATCTCTCCAGTAAGGACTTAGTTGTAGGTTTACCTCGACTAAAGTATGAAAAGGATCATCTTTGTTCAAGCATGTCAATTGGGAAAAAGCAAGAAGTATGCCCATAAACCCAAACCTACTAACTCGCACGTAAGTTCTTCATACAATACATATGGATTTATGTGGACCAATGAGAGTGCAGAATATCTTTGGGAAGAAATATGTGTTAGTTATAGTTGATGATTACTCTAGATTCACCTGGGTCAAGTTCTTAAGGACAAAGGATGAAACTCGATATCATCATCAAACTCATCAAACAAATGCAGTTCGACTTAACAAAACCGTCAGAATTATCCGGACAGACAATGGAACTAAGTTTGTTAACAAACAACTTAGTGAATTTTATGAAAGCATTGGAATCAGCCATCAAAGAAGTGTTCCACGAACTCCTCAACAGAACGGTGTAGTTTAAAGACCAAATCGAACTCTTGTAGAAGCCGCTAGAACAATGCTGATTTACTCAAAAGTTCCAATGTTTCTCTGGGCTGAAGCTATTGCCACTGCATGCTACACACAAAATCGTTCCCTGATTCACACTGTTCATGGAAAGACACCATATGAACTTGTCCACAACAAAAACCTAATCTCTTTCCTTCGTGTGTTTGGAGCTTTGTGTTATCCAACTAATGAGGGTCAAGACTTAGGCAAACTTAGAGCTAAAGCAGACATTGGAGTATTTGTAGGGTATGCACCAAACAAAAAGGGATACCGAATCTACAACAAAAGAACCCGAAACATCATGGAAACAATTCACGTTACGTTTGATGAGTTGACCGGTCAAATGGCTCTGAACAATTCCAGATTCTGGACCCGCACTTAAAAACAGTCCAATTGGTTCATCCCTTGTTCCAAACTCTTCTCAAGAAACTCCATATGTACCTCCATCTGAAGATGATTTAAAGGAATTGTTTGATCCTATGTTTGATGAACTTTATGATCCAAGTACTAATGAGGTGTTGATTCCTACAACAGAGGCTGCTCATATTCCAGTGAATGAAGTCAATCCCTCGGTCTCAATATCTTTAAGTCAAGAAGTGCCTTCTGCCGATCCTTCCGTCTCATCAACAAATCATCATTCTTCAAATGTACATCATGGAACTGTTTCGGGCATCAATGATGAAGTTAATCCCTTTGCTACTCACGAAGATGCTCCATTTGAAAACATATTTGCTCCTGAATCATCATCAGAACCATCCTCTTCAGGAGACATCGACTCTGCTACTTCAGTCCCTCAACAACTACCACATGAACACCTCGGAAAATGGACTCACGATCATCCATTAGACAACATCATTGGAAATCCCTCTCGTCCGGTATCCACACGGAAACAACTTGCAACCGATGCCTTATGGTGCTTCTTCAACTCCGTACTCTCTAAGATCGAACCAAAAGATGTTAAAACCGCCATGAATGAAGATAGCTGGTTCAATGCTATGCAAGATGAAATTCATGAGTTCGATCGACTAGATGTATGGGAATTAGTACCGCTCCAGATTGTGCTATGATTATTGCTCTAAAATGGATCTTCAAAGTGAAACTTGATGAGCATGGTGATGTGTTGAAGAACAAGGCTCGATTAGTTGCTAAAGGATACCGTCAAGAGGAGGGTATAGACTTTGAAGAATCTTTTGCTCCTGTGGCTCGAATCGAGGCAATTAGAATCTTTTGGCTAATGCTGCAAGTAAGAACATGGTAGTCTATCAAATGGACGTAAAGACGGCATTCTTGAACGGAGATCTTAAAGAAGTCGTCTACGTCAGCCAACCTGAAGGATTTGTAAATCAAGAGCATCCTACTCACGTTTATCGTTTGAAGAAGGCCCTTTATGGTTTAAAGCAAGCTCCAAGGGCATGGTATGATACGTTGTCAAAGTTTCTTCTATCAACCGGATTTAGCAAAGGAGCATTTGATCCAACATTGTTCACCAGGAAGTCAGGCAAACATTTAACTCATGTTCAAATTTATGTTGATGATATTATTTTTGCCTCGACTGACCCAATGGAATGTGATCGTTTTTCTAATGAAATGAGTTCAAAATTTCAAATGTCAATGATGGGACAAATGTCATTTTTCTTGGGATTACAAATTTCGCAAAGTCCCGGAGGCATTTTCATAAATCAATCTAAATATGCAACTGAGATCTTAAAGAAATTTGGATTTGATTCAAGTGACCCTGTTGACACTCCCATGATTGATCGAACCAAACTAGATGAGGACCACTCAGGGATCATGATTGACCAAACAAAATATCGTAGTATGATTGGATCCCGATGTACCTCACGCTAGTAGACCGACATCTTGTTCGCTGTTTGCATGTGTGCTAGATACCAGGCTAAGCCTACTAAAAGCACCTTGAAGCGGTTAAACGGGTCTTTCGGTATCTCCAAGGAACCATCAATATGGGACTTTGGTACCCGAAGGACACCGGTATGTCACTAATAGCCTATGCAGATGCAGATCATGCAGGATGTCAAGATACTCGTCGAAGTACGTCCGGAGGTGCTCAGTTTTTGGGTGATAAGCTTGTGAGCTGGTCTTCAAAGAAGCAAATGAGTACTTCTATTTCCTCTACAGAGGCTGAATACATAGCCATGTCATCTTGTTGTGCTCAAATCCTATGGATGAGATCCCAATTATCGAACTATGGCTTTGAATTCAACAAAATCCCTCTGTACTGTGACAATAAAAGTGCTATTGCTCTCTCATGCAACAACGTTCAACACTCAAGAGCAAAGCATATCGACATTCGACATCATTTCATCAGGGAACAAGTGGAAAAAGGTGTGGTGGAACTCTATTTTGTGAGGTCTGAATATCAGTTAGCAGACATCTTCACCAAAGCTCTTCCAAGAGAACGTTTTGAGTTTATTCTTCCACGTCTTGGCTTGAAAAGCCTTCAACCAGAAACACTCAAACGTCTTCAGGAGGAAGTCGAAGAGTAAAGGTCTATCTTCATCTATCTCTTGTATATATCTATTCTAAAAACAAAATACAAAATTATAAAACCTTCAAAATCCATAAAAATCTGAAAAATTCGAAAAATCTTCAAAAAATATTGTCAATTTGTTATGCTTTTTCTCGGTTCGACAATATCTACGGTCTTTGTGCTGTCATTCAAAGAATGACACGGGACTTTAGATGTTGTTCGAATTTAAAAAAAAAAAAAATATATAAAAAAAAAAAAAAAAAATTATTTTTGGGAGAAAGAGAAACAATGGTTTATTGTCATTTCAGGCAAGTAACCGCTTTTTCAAAGAAAGAACAGAGCCATACTTTATCATGTTTTCAAAATTCCATGCTCTGATTCTTTAAACATTTATCTGCTGAAAACTAATTGCTTTGAAAAATAACTCAGTCTCTATTTTTGATAATCATCCGGACTTATTTGTCAAAATATCAATCTCTCAATCAACAACCTATGTCATTGATTGAGGGGAGAATGATTTCAATTAAATTAAAAAGTTATTTGGCATTCAATTGTTTTCAAAAGATATTCATGCATGTTTTATCAATGGAGTTTAAAGTCTTAAAATCCGATCATTATCAGTTAAAACGCTTTCATAATCAAGTCACAATTCTCCTTAAAAGCTTTCAAAATCAATTTAAATCTATAAGAGATCACAAATCTCAAATGATTTGATAATTGTGATCGGGGAGAATGTGTGATTTAAATTGGATTTAAACTGATAATTAGGTAAATGGTTTTATAAGGATGTACAAGCTCTCCTTCCCACATGTGACAAACGATTTCAAATTTTCCATGCACATGTTGAGGGGAGCATCTATCTTAAACCTATGATTTGAAACGTGATAACTTATCTCAAGGTGCAGGTTCCCTCTAGTATGTGCAAAACTTTTTCCAAATCTCGAGGCACATATTGAGGGGAGCAAAATCATGAAAACCTCATCCTTCCCCAAAATGCTTTATCTACTTGATTCGATTAGGGAAGTGATGTTGATATTTTTGAAAATGGTAATCAAAGAAGTTAATTCTTTCTCTTGCCTCCGTGTGGAAAACTATTTCAAATACTTGATTCACATGTTGAGGGGAGTTCTTCTTCTAAAAATATCAAAAACAATTCAGGTACAAAATGCTTTGATAAAATATCATAAGTATCTGGATTGATTTTCAAATGGTTTTCAATTGGTTCCTATGGCGGATGAACAATACCAAAAAGACCGACCAACTTTACATTATGTATGGTGATATAAGGACGATAAGGTTAGGTATGTGTTCCCATGATCCGCCAGAACCGGAGGGATCTACCCAGGGACTATCCACTAGTTAGTGTAGAGTTCTTAGGTATGATGATAAAAGGAGAAAAATGAGATATGGGAAGAGTGCGGACTAAGACTGAGCTAGTACTTGAATAAACCCAACAAGGTTCTAGCTATGAAGTCTCGGTAAGCACTGAAGGGGTTGAAGAATTAAAAAGAATTGAATGAGAAAAGGGTGAAAACAAATAGCCCTCCATATATTCAACCTTAGGGCAGAAACCGGGTTCAATTCATATGCTACTGATGGTAACATCGGTATTGAAGACAAGACGTCATGGACCCAGTGACGCTCTGCACTTCAACTTCCCAAACCACTCAAGTTCCTCTTAAAAGGACTTGTTTCATTCTCACGGGAACCGACATTATCTATCAACTTTCTCTTAGAGATTGTTGATATTGAAGGAGGAGACCCTCTCCCTAGTCTCCGATATAGGATCCAAATATGCACAAATTGAGTCTAGTGCCACGAGATCATCAATAAATCTCATTAGGACACTTTCAATGAAGACTCTCTGTTTCACACAATGTGGAAAGAGAGATTATATCTTGAGTCCTACGCATTATCCTTGTGGTATTGCGAGAACATCTGAGTGATATGCAAACATATTCACAATGAAGATGGAAAGCCTTCTGGAGCCAACATCTAACAAGCTCCTGTTAGGTGGCATGTGAGATCTATTATACAGATCAACCATGTGACAACTGGACAGAAACAATGGGGCGATTCAATCTTTTGAATCAATCCGGTTCAGGTTATGGATTGACGGATACCTTTGAAAAACCGGTCTTTGTGCTTTAAAACTCTTTTCATTAGCACGTCGACCGTGTACTAATTTTTCAAATCAAAAGGTGTTTTATGATTGATAATTGATTTTCATTAAAACCTTCGTTATATTGCAAAAACAATTTCTATTGAGCAATACATGATTGTTTTTCAAATCTCTTTTCATCAATCGTGGATGTAAATTATTTGGTTCACTCACTCCGTGTTGTCTTCTTTGAGACGTTCCGGTTTGAGAACGCTAGAGTACTGCGAAACCCTGCAAGGAAATTCTTCGGAATTATACCTGATCACAGGCAGTACTTGTACTGATCAACGGGAACCGTGGGCCGTGTACCTCAATTCAACGAAAGTGATCAAAGACACTTTCGTGCGATTTATTGCTAACTGTTGTATGCGTGTACACCCCGACGTTTGTGATCGAATGGAGCGGTCAATTCATAGCCGCATGCTCACACAACACATTCATATCAAAAGAAATCATGATTGGTGCATCAATGACTCTGATATTCTAACTCCATGCTTCTGCTACGCTGCTGCCAATATCATGAATCAACGAATGCTTCCGCTACTCGGATGAGAAGATATCATGATCCAAAAGTGTGAGCATGTCGGTCCGAAAGTCACAACATCACATAATACCAACACCACAATGGATGTATCAGAGATTTTCTATTAGTTAATGATCTCAAAAGCTGGCTCAACATTATTATCACGTGGATCAGTAAAGACCTCCACTTGGATTAACCAAACATGCAATGAGTGGAATCAATGACTACGAGCTTCGGAGCAAAGTACTACATCAAGAATGCAAGATCAATTGTTAATGTAATATCGGATTGTATTCAATGTCATTTTAGTATATGTTTGAGGTGACCTCCCTTAGGGGAGATTGTTAGGAATTAGAAATTCCGGTATTAAAGAGTCGGTCACCTCAAGTATATGTAATCGTTAGAATGCTCGTAGTCATAGTTATATTTAGTTAAGTAGTATTTTGTTAAGTAACACCGTGGAGGACGGACGGGTCTTTACCCACTGTATGCCTGATCCACAGCCCGTTGTGTGGCGATTTATGTAATACCTCCCAAGGTAGAGAGTTGGAGCTCATAATAATAGTTTTTCTTTCTCTCACTAAGTTCCCTAAACCTCTAACTTTCTCTCTCTAGAACTCACCATTATACGCCCACTTTGTGTTATGGTTTGATGTGTATGTGAAATCCAATATCCAACAAAATCAAGAGAAAACCGTAAACAATCACCCAAGTCGCTAGAAGATAATGCACCAAGTCGCTAACACCTAATTCGCTACACCCCCAAGTCGCTAAAGTCCCAAGTCGCTAGACAAATGCAATTCACTAAGTAGTAACTCGCTAAGCCTCAATTCGCTAGCAAAATTTTTGCAGCAATTCGCTACTCAAGTCGCTAAAGAGCAACTCGCTACAGACCAAGTCGCTACCACCAAATTGTCAGCTACCCGTAGTGGAGTCCACTACTTGCTTTAATCGCTAGGTCTAAGTCTCTAGCTCCAAAACTGTAACTCGCTACAAATTTGAGAAGCAAATTGGTACGAGAAGAAAGAGATCCGTATATCAAGTCAAAAAGCTCGAAGAAAAACCACATAAATATCACTTTTCAATCCAAAAAACAACCCAACCAAGATGATTCAAGCTTACCAAATGAAAACCTAAACACTTGTGATGATTCTAAACATAAAAGTACTAACAAAATCCAAGCTTTAACACAAGAAATCAACCAAATGATGCACAAACCACTAAACTTTTTCTAACTCAAAAACCACCTAAAACCACTAGAAATCCAAAGATGTGCAAGATATGATCTAACCATGGCTCTTGATACCAATTGAAGGATATTGGTTTTCACATACACATCAAACCATAACACAAAGTAGGCGTATAAGTGGAATTCTAGAGAGAGAAAGTTAGAGGTTTAGGGAACTTAGTGAGAGAAAGAAAATTCTTATTATGAGCTCCAACTCTCTACCTTGGGAGGTAGAGAGTATTTATAGTCTTACATAAAACGCCACACAACGGGCTGTGGATCAGGCATACAATGGGTAAAGACCCGTCCGTCCTCCGCGGTGTTACTTAACAAAATACTACTTAACTAAATATAACTATGACTACGAGCATTCTAACGATTACATATACTTGAGGTGACCGACTCTTTAATACCGGGAATTTCTAATTCCTAACAGGTTGTTCCCGACACATGACAGGCAATCTTAAACTGTTATCAAACTTTGTTTCAAAGTTCATTGGCACTGTCAGATTCGGGAATGATCACTTCGCAGCTATCATGGGCTACGGAGACTACATCAATGGCAACATCGAAATTAGCAGGGTTTATTATGTGGAAGGCCTCGGTCACAATCTATTCTCAGTTGGTCAATTTTGTGACGGAGACTTGTAAGTAGCTTTCAGGGAGAAAACTTGTTTCATTCATGATCTTCAAGGAAGTGATATTATGTCTGGCCAACGCTCATCCAGTCTTTACACTATCTCCATGCAAGACATGATCGCTTCATTTCCCATTTGTTTACTCTCAAAGGCTACATCTACAAAATCTTGGCTATGGCACCGTCGTCTATCACATCTAAATTTTCAAACCATCACCAATATTGCACGACACAAACTCGTTGAAGGTCTCCCGCGATTCCGGTATTCTAAAGATCACCTATGCTAAGCTTGTGAATAAGGGAAAAGCACTCATGCTCATTTTCCTTCAAAGGTGGAACACAGCTCTGAGCATGTGCTTCATCTTCTTCACATGGATTTGTGTGGCCCGATGCGCGTGCAGACGATAACTGGCAAACGCTACATCTTGGTAATTGTTGATGACTACTCAAGATGGACTTGGGTTTATTTTCTTCGAAGTACAGATCAAGCTCCACAGATGATCATCACCTTTCTCACAAAAATTCAAATTCAGCTCTGGAACACCGTTAGACAAATTCGAACAGACAAAGTAACTGAATTTGTGAATCAAACTCTTCGGGAATACTATGAGAAAGTGGGAATTGAGCATCAAACATCTATTGCCCGCACACCAGAACAAAACGGAGTTGTTGAAAGACGAAACCATACGTTAGTGGAAGCTGCCAGAACGATGTTAATCAATGCTAAACTTCCAGATTACTTATGGGCTGAAGCTGTCTCAACTACATGCTACACTCAAAACCGTTCAATGATTACAAGACGCCACAACAAAACACCATTTGAGCTTCTCCACAATCGTAAACCGAATCTCAAACACTTTCATGTCTTTGTATCTCCTTGCTATCCAAATAATGATCGTGATGACTTTGGAAAGCTCAAAGCTAAAGCTGACATTGGAGTCTTTATTGGATATTGTGAGAATTCAAAAGGTTACTGGATATGGAATCGTCGTACAAAGCAAGTTATGGAAACGATTCATGCTAATTTTGATGAACTTACTGAAATGGCTCCTGAGTATAACAGCTTGGAACCCGGTCACAACCGCTTAAACTTCCCCCAAACCCCATCATCGGTGAGCTACAAGCCCTCAGCTTACTCGTCAACAAATGGAAAGACTATTTGCTCCTCGTTCGGTGGCGATATTGATGAACGTGCTCGAGTGTATCCGTTGTTTCCGTGCTCAACCCGATAATACTCTAATACCTGATACACCTGCTACAACAACTATTGTTGAAGATGCACCACCAGTTAACTCTACTACAACAGTTGAACAAACCGCTTCCAACAATGATGAACTGGCTGATGATGTTCTGAATGAAGTACCCCCACCTGCAGATTTTGATCCAAATGCATTCTTTAACCCGTTTGCTAATGAAACTGATGCACCTGATGTCGCGGAATCATCAACAAGTCATTTGAATCCTCAAAATCTGCACAACGTATACCAACATCAACCCTCTACACATAGATGGACAAAAGACCATCCTCTGGAAAATATTATTGGCAACCCGAATCAATAAGTCGTTATGAGACAACGTCTTCACACAGACGGTGAACATTGTATTTATGCACTCACTGTCTGCCGTCTAAAATGGATTTGGAAAAACAAATTGGATGCTGAAGGGAACATCATCAGAAACAAGTCACGTCTGGTTGCTAAGGGTTATAGACAGGAATAGGGTATTGACTTTGAAGAATCATTTGCTCCAGTTGCTCGTCTTGAGGTTGTTCGGATATTTCTGGCGTTCGCAGCTCATATGAACATCACGATCTTTCAGATGGATGTCAAAACTGCTTTTCTGAATGGTCAACTGAAAGAAACAGTTTATGTCAGCCAACCAGAAGGATTCGTTGATCCCGCGCTTCTGAACCATGTTTACAAACTGAACAAAGCTCTATATGGTCTCAAACAAGCTCCTCGGGCATGGTATGATAAGCTATCATCTTTCCTCATTGCCAATAATTTTACCAAAGGTTCGGTCGACCAAACTCTTTTCATACAATATCCCGGGGAACATATTTTAATTTTTAAAATTTATGTGGATGACATCATTTTTGGGTCAACTCATAAAAAGTACTCAATCACTTTTGTAAAACTAATGAAGAAACATTTTGAAATATCCATGATGGGTGAACTTACGTTCTTTCTAGGACTACAAGTTCATCAATCACCCCGTGGTATTTTCTTGAGTCTGTCCAAATATGCCCTTGAAATTCTGAACAAATTCGGAATGAATACTTGTGATACTTATGCCACACCAATGGCACATACCAAGAAGCTAGACGCTGATTTGCATGGGAAATTGGTTGACCCTACCAAATACCGTAGTATTATTGGGTCTCTCATGTATCTAACAGCCAGCAGACCTGATATTGTTTTTGCCGTTTATCTTTGCTCCCGTTATCAGTCGCGACCAACTGAAACCCACCTCTCAGAGGCTAAAAGAATCCTCCGATACATAAAGGGAACCATTAATTTGGGGATCTGGTATCCGAAGGATTCTGGTTTTGAACTAATTGCTTTTAGAGGCGCTGACCACGCAGGATGCTTAGACTCTCGGAAAAGTACTTCAAGAGCACTACAATTTCTTGGTGACAAATTGGTATCTTGGCAATCGAAGAAGCAGGATTGTACATCGATGTCCTCAACCGAAGCGAGATATGTAGCCATGTCAGCATGTTGTGCTCAAGTCATTTGGATGAGAACACAACTCAAAGACTATGGTTACGTATTTCATGCAACTCAGTTCAATATTCGAAATCAAAGCACATCGATCTTCGATATCACTTCATCAAGGACCACGTGGAACAGGGTACTGTTGAATTATACTTCGTGGGTACAGAATACCAATTGGCAAATCTTCTCACCAAAGCCTTAGCTCCTGCTAGGTTTAATGAGTTGGTCCACGGATTGGTATGCGGTGTTTGACTCAAGAGGAACTGGATGAACTCTTAAAACATTCTTAAAAACCAGTCAAACACCAAAACTTCTTTTGTAAATATTTTTCAAAAACAAAATACAAAAATATAAAATCAGATAAAACAACAAAAATATTCTTCTATCTATATTTCTTTTAACATGGCAAGTACAACTCTTCTGTCAACACTCAAATCTTTCAAAATTCAGTATTTTTTCCGATCAAGTGTTGAGGGGGAGAAAATAAATACTTAACTGTTTCAAAATAACTGTGTACTTGCATGTTATCCTATCCCGGTTGTTTCTTTTATCAATGGTGGTAAATTTTCTGGTTCACTGACACTCCTTGGACTAAAATTTATAACCTTTCTTTATTTCTTAAGTCAAGGGGGAGTGTCGTCAAGTGTCTGTCTTAAAATCCTTCGTTTGGTAACCAAAATTGAAGTTAAAAGGCATTGGATGAAAATGGAAAAGGTGGAGGGACTAAAACTGCCAAATGCCTAAAGCTATTTTAATAAAACACCTCCACCTAACTTATTGCTTCACATTTATTACAAACCAAATATCATCCTACGCACAAAATTCGTTCTTCAAATCCATGATTCTGATCATCAATCTGTAAGTGTTTTTGTGTTCTTAACAAGTTTTTGAACAATGGTTTTAAATCTTTCATTAATCTAACGGTTAAAACTTGAGTTATAGTGATTTTAGTGTTCTACGCATAAGCGCATGAACACTTAATCGTGTATGAGTGTTTGTGGTGAAAAAGATTGTGTCAAAACGTTTGTATAACAACAAGGAATATATTTTCATCACTTAAACACACCCAAAAACACTAATTGATTGTTTTGAGGAATTAGGGTTTATGCGTGGTTTTGGGTATTTTCAAATGTGAATGTTTTTGGTCAAAAAGGTAGTTGTGTGATGTTGTGATCAAGGTGAATTGATGATATCCAGGCTTTAAAACAACCCAGAAACACTAATTGATTAGAAATTAGAAATTAGAAATTAGGGTTTAATGTTCTTGAGAATTGGGTATTTTTGATTCACTGCGAATTTGATGTTAAAACTTGGTTATTACACTCACATGACATCTAAGAACTACTAGAAAAAGTTTGGTGCAAAATCCATGGCTAAAAATCTTACGCGTAATCTTTGAACTATTAGGGTTTTTGTCTACGCATAATACTTTTTACGCGTAATTGTTTGATAAGCACTCATGCCATGATCTGTTATAGAATGAATGTATGTGTTAATATTGATGCTATGATGACTCAGAATCAAGGTCATTAGCAATCTACGCATAAGGATCACCTTACGCGTAGAAGGTTATGCGTAAGAGAAATCTTACGCGTAGCATTTACGCGTAAGGTTCTACAAAGGGACTACGCGTATCCTGTGAAGGATATGCGTAAACAGTTACCACTACGCATAAGGTCTACTCTTACGAGTAAGCCTTACGCGTTAGGTGTTATATACGCTCGCACGTAAGCTCTACGCATAAGGTCCCCTTTTCCTACGCGTAATATTTCTTACGCGTAAGTACGGATCCTACGCATAAGCTTGCTTCTACGCGTATACTTCTCCTGTTTACGCATAAGCTACCATTTCTACACCTAAGCCTTGATCAAACCTTCATTATTAATTGTTACGCGTGCAAACTTGTAAATAAATAAATCATAACGTCACGAAACCAATAAATGTCACTAATAAGCTTAAACGTTTAATATGTTGTGGAAAATAAGTGATAACATAAACTTTAAAACTTAAAGTTAACTAACTCACGAAACTTTTCTCGACGACATTGGACTATTGAACAAACAAGTGACGTTGGACTCGTAACAATCATTGACATATATCATTCAATAAGTAGACAATAAAACCTTATGTTGAGTAACATTATGTCTTTCAATATGTTGGTTCTTCTAGCTAAATGTGTTTCAGATCACGACATGGAAGCTCAACTGAATATGGATGCACCAAATGTCCTCACCCTTGCTGATATCTTCCCACATGGCTATCCAATGAAGATTGGAAAGAACAATCTCAGAGTTGACTTTGAAACTCTCACCTGCTCGGAATCTTCTTGTCTCATTGCAGTGGATATTCTGAAGAATCATCCCTATCAGAACATGCTCACCAACTCTTCCATTGTTCCGGAGATCTACATACAACAATTCTGGAATACAATGCAGATGGTCAAAGGTCAAAATGCTATGACGGTGACGCTGAATCACAAGCAACTTACCATCACTGTTCTCCTCATTCCTGACATCATACCAACTGAATTCTCTGCTGCACCTACTGAAGAGACGGTTCTAAAATTTTTGATTAATATTGGGTACGACGAAGCTTCAGGGGTTATCATTAAGCATTCTCATGTGGATCTCAAGAACATCCCTCAGCCTTGGAGAACCCTTTATATCATCATCACAAAATCCATTTCTGGCCGTGACAGCGGCTATGAGCACCCCAAGCTCATGGAACTGCAAATCTTTTGGGCTCTGATCAACATGAAGCACATCGAAGTTGAAGCTCGGATTTGGGATGACATGATGACATTCCTCAAAAAGCTTGGCTCAAAGATTCCTTACATCAGATATACTAAATTGTTGATCTAGAGAGCACTTGGGTATAACCCAGATATCCCCAAGAGAATCTATGACCCTGACAATCACGACATGTTGTCTGAACCTACCCTAACTGTCAGATTTAAGGAGTCAACTACCAAGACACAAGGTGCTGTGTTGCCAGATCACCTTCTCTCAGATGAACTCAAACAGCTCTACTCTTATAAAAGACATTTGGTTGCTGTAGAAGAGAACAAAGTTGGATTTCTTGATGAAAAATCTTCTGGTACACCTGCAAGGAAAACCAGAAGAGGAAGCGGAGGAAGTGCTGCAAGCACTGAGAGTCAGAGGAAGTTCCCCAGGAGGAATCCTCCACGAAAAAGGACAGTTCCCGCCAAGGAAGCTGTTCCTATTCCCGTACCTAAGCCTAAACCACAGAGAAAGCTAATTGACGAGGACTCGGAGGGTACTGCATCAGATGAAGAGACTTTCTACTCTGAAACTGCTAAAGATGACACTACAACGGTAGCTAAACCTCCTAGTCCTCCAGCTGACCAAGGAAAAGGGAAGACTCCAGTATTTGTGCCTTATGAAGAAAGCTCAGATGAAGAGCAACTAGACTCTGATTACAGGAAAAAGTTCAAATTCATTAGACTTCAACACGTCGCACAAGAATTTGCTAAAGAACAAATGGGTGGTCCCGGAGGATCTAGTGGTGGAGTTCAACCTTCACCAGGTCCTGATGCGGTTAATCAACCCGATAAGGGATCTGGTGCCACCACTTTGGTACAACAACAAACACGTGTGGAGGACACTCTTGAGTATGACTTTGAAGAACCAGAAAAGGAAAAGACTTCTGGTGATGAAACAAAGACTGATGATACGACTAAGTCTCGAAAAGATGATGACGCTGATTATGATAAGCTTCTTCTAGACAGTCCAACACGTACCAAGGAGAAAACCTCGGAACCTCCTAAGGACCCCGAGTCTCCTCACATCTCATCATCATCAGATTCATCTTCTCACTCTTCCCCACCACCATAAAAAAGAACAACCAGATCCACATCCAGATCAGTGAAGAAGCCAACTGCATCTTGGATCTCTCATGCAATGACTCGAATCGTCAAAGCTGTCAAGCAGGTCAGAAAGAAAGACATACTCTACAAAAATGAATTTTCTCATTTGATCAGTTAACATATCTTCATGATGAGAATGACAAGATGCAAGTTGAAAGGGAGTATGTCCAGAAGCTCATGAAAGATGATCTTCAAGGGAGAATGGATGAGATGATCAAAGGATACTCTCACAAGTTCCTTATGGAGGTCGTTCCTAAACTGACAAAGGAGATGTATACCAGACAACTTTATCCGAATCTCTTACATCTAGCCAAGCAAGCCATGAAATCAACTCCAATGAATTTGAGCATCAATCCAGTTGAACTCACAATCTTCTCAGATGATGAATTGGTGAACCGGCTAGTAGATCAAATGTCGAAACGCTTTGCAACGTTTGCCTCCCACGAAGCTAAATTGTTTGAAGCATTGCTGGAATACCAACTCAGTCAATCTGAGAAGAAGCTAAGGCCTAAACGTTTAAGAGACGCGAAGACAAAGATCGGGATAAGGATAACGAGCCCAAACACGAAGAAGTCGGTGAATCATCCTCCATTCAATACTCAATGCAGCCTCCACCTCAAAGAACTCCAGCTCAACAAAGATCTCCTCCTCGTTCTTCAACAGAAAAACCTCAGGATTCTGAGACACCACCCCAGACTCAGAAAATCGGTGATCATTTTGAGTATACAGGTGGTGACGGTGAGGAAATCCCTGAGCCACAACAACAACCTATCTCTCCTAACACAGCTAAGAAACCAGAAGCTTTAACCAGGCCTAAGAAAAAGAAGAAGAAGGCGCATATGACTGACGTCGTATCATGGCAGGAAGAGGATAACACTGAATTTGAATGGTTCTCGAAGCTTGTTGATTCCACTCCTACCCATCCCGAAGGTCAAGAGGTGACGAATGTAGTACATTGGAGCATGCGAAACTACTGCAAGAAAAATTCCGTGTGTAAAAGATGACGAAATCCGAGTTGAAGCGAATCAAGAATGAAGCATTTCAACTGCTAAAGACAGCTCGGAAAGTGCTATAGAAGTTGAGTATCACCTTGATAATATAGCACGAGCCATGTCTAATAATATGGATTGGCTTAACCCAGAAGCAAACATCGATTTCACCAAACGGGACAATCCTCCATATTACACTGACTGGTCCAAACCTCTCCCAACAATTGGCCAAGCGGTCACCTAGGATTCCATTATGATATTTCTTCAACAAAGACTTGGAATTTCTTCTTCACGGTGGCGATGGTTCAAGGAAATACGCTACATCAGCGACACTTCCATTCCCTGCAGCCATATACTCTAACTGTATAGCCATCGAGGAAAGAGCTAACCACATGTTCTCCAACAATGTGGAAGAGTATGACCGTGATGCACGGTATGGGATTCACCATTGGCCGGAACGCCGAAGAATCTACTACAGAAGCTGCCAGGTTCAAAAGTCTCAACATGAAGTGTTCAGTACTAAGAGTATCGTTGCCATCAAACATGTTGATCTTTCGTCCAAATGGGACTACACTTTTCTCAAGAATATTGTGGTCAAAAGGCAAGGCGAAGAGATTATGCATTCTCCGGACTTTGAGAATTTGTCTCTCAACCACATTGAAGACATGTATCTTGCCAAAGTACAGGGTCGCATGAGACAATTTTTGACTGAAGTACAACGTGAATTCATCAAGTCCTTGCTTATTGATGAGTGTGTAAATACTCATCATTTTTGTACAATATAAACTGCAAAATCATCTGAAAACACTCAGAAACACATCAAAATGATCAAAATACCACAAATCAGTGTTTTATGTGTTTTAAATGCAAAAATATCAAAATCGGATGAAAAACATATCAAATTTGCAAAAATTGCAGTTTTAGTCCCCCAGTTTCAAAATTGTCAAAAATAGTCCACTGAGCCAAAATTTCAAAGAAAAATCATCAAAGGTCCTTTTTAAATCATAACTTGTCAAATTTGGTCCTTTGGTGAAAAATCTAAAAGTTTTGAGAAAATTACAGTTTGGTCCACGAGCTTTTAAATTGGTCAAAATTAGTCCTTGGGAATTTCAAAAATGTCAAAAACTAACCCTTGGATTATTAAAGTTGGCAAGACCAACCCCTTGACTACTTTTCATAATTTACATGATTGGTCCTTGATTTTGTGGAAATGGCATACTTGGTCCTTATGTGTTAAACTTATCCAATTGGACCCCTTTTAATTGCCTTGGCCCATTGTTGGCCCAATCCCATCCAATACCCGGTTTAAACCCGAATCCAACCCATCCCTGTTATTAAAATAAGCCCGGTCAAATAACTTTGACCCACCCCTTCCCTCTCTCATTCACATGATACACCATAGCCATCATTTCCCCCCCTGCATACCACCTGATCACACTCCACCTCCTCAACTATCACCCCTATTCCCCCCTCCAAACACAAGAAGCCAAGTAAACATTTAATGCCTCTAAACCTAACACTCAATCTCACTAACAGTTAAAAAAAAGGAATTGGCGCCAAAATGGTTTAAACGGCTAGGATTAACTTGGGTGATCCAAGGGTCACTTTTATTGCTGGGATTTGTCAAAGAGAGAGAGAAAAGCAGGATTAAGCTTATAAAAAGGCCAAGAGAAGCATGAAGAGATAGTTAGCTTTTAATATTTTAGCAATGAATGTCGAATTTTAATTCCTTAGTCTAAATTAGAGTTACATTTGTATTTTCAAGTTCTGTCGTACTCAAGTAACCTCTTTCTAGGTGTTTTGTAACTTGATTCAAGGTTTAATTTCAGTTTATGTTCAATCTCCATACAATGTGTCCCTTTGTTTAAATTTTAAGTTTTAAATTCAGTTGTTAGAACCTTTAGCAACTCATTTTCAATCTCAAATAAGCTTATACAAGCTTAAAATAGCTTTCCATAAGCTTAAACCTCAGTTTCATTTACTTTTGACATTTGGTCAACAAAAGTCAACACGGGTACAAGATTTGAAGCAGATTGGATATGGGTTGTGCAGGCATGGAAATGGGTTGAATAGGATTGATTTGGGTTGGTATGTATTAGGTAGTGGTCCATTGTTTCACATTTGGCCCCACGCATGGCTATGGACATGTTGTAAGTTCAAATCTGTTTTTGCTCGATTACTCTTTGATTGAATGCTCATTAGTTGTTATGGATCTTTGTTGATCTATACATGATGTTTGTTTAGATTGATTTCGTATATCTGCTTATTAGTTCTATACAGATGAGTTAAGAGGTGTTTGGCTTAACTGATTTAAGCGTGGTAGAGGCTAGTAGATCTTTGGTTTATAGCTTATACTTGTTTGAGTAGTCAATTGATAGTCAGTTAGGTTTTGGTTATTGCATTTTTGGCTCAGATAGTCAAAATAACAGTAAATCTGCTCTTGTGTCTGTTTCTGTCAAAATCAGTAAGTCATAATCTGCACAATGGTTTGGATTTGTTAGATCTAGCTTGTGGTTATAATTTCTAGTGTTATAACATCATTTTCAGTTAATTAGATTGGATCAAAATTCACTTTGGTCAAAGTTGCTAAGTATTTTCAAAAGTCAAAATATCTGTCAAACACAGTTTTCATCAAAACTTTGTGAAACAATTTCGGTTCATTTGAGTGTTAGTATTTGAAACTTTGGATTTCACATTTCAACGGTCTAGTTCGATATTCACTTTTTGCTTAAACTGGTTCAGTCAAATTAAGCTTCAAATAAGCTCATTTTTCAGGCCAATCACGCGCACCAAAAGTCATGAATCTTGACTTTTTCTCAGAAAGTGCAGCTAGTGCACAGTGCTCTCAAGAGCTTAGCAAGGTCTGGTTTTTGGTGAAAGTGTAGCTGGCCAGGTGTTTAGTAGGACTGCATAAGTGGTTTTGTGGATTTGCTTATTAATTAAGCTGTGCATAAGCTCAAACAAGTGGTCCTGAGCACCCTTTGTTTGGTTCATTAGCAGGTTGGCTTATTTGATGGTTCTGAGCCTTAAGCTTGTTAGGAGTAGTTAGAAATAGTTGCAATTAGCTTATTTTAGTAGACTTCGCCTTGTTCAATCTTTGTTTGGTAGCTTATCTCATTAGTTTGCTTATTTTTAGTAGCTTATTACTATAGCAGTTACACTATAGCTTCATTATTTCACACATAACTTGCTATTTTCTTAATTTTCATAGATTCATAATCTGATTTTAGAATTTTCCTGAAAGTTTCATAAATTTTGGTCTTAATTTGCTATTTTTCTCAATTTAAATAGATTTTAATCAATTTTTAATTAGCCTTTAATATAAAAAATTCAGAAAAGGTTCCAAAAAATAATTTTTCAATTTTATTAAGTTTAGATAAATATAAGAAGTGAAAAAAGTAATTTTCCAGATTTTTCTTAGTTTATTTGGTAATTTTTAGTAATTTAATTAGTTTTAAATAGTTTAAAATTCATAAAAAATAGAAAAATAATCAGAAAAATACAAAAATAGTTTTGAAAATTCTAGTTTGTTATTTTAGACTTTTCCATTTCATAATTTTATTTTTCTAGCTTTATTTCCTAATTTTTTGTATTTTAGATAATTATTAAATAGTTAGAAATAGTTTTTAATTAATAATAATTAGATAATTAGTGATAAAAATATTTTTCTTTTTCTAAAAAGTTTCTTTTATCATTAGGTGTGTAAAAATATTATTTTCAAATTTTTAGGGTTAATATTGATTTAGTTTCACGTTTTTAATTTGTACGTCGCGTAGATTTTTAATTCAGTTTTATAAAAACATAAAAACAAAAACATCATTGTAAAAATAGTGATAGCGTTTATTTAATAGATTTTATCTTTTTAATTTCCTTAATTTGCATTTAAGCCGTTTTAATTTGTTGGCTTATTCCGTAGTTATAATTCACCAAATCCTTTTTCCGTTCAAACTCCTCGATCACTGTACGTTTGATAAATCATTGCATAGCTCGTTTGGGACATAACGACCGGGGAGACCATATACTCCTCAGATCTTCATTGATTTCGTGCTTTAGCAGTTTTAAGCTGGTTACGGTCCGCCATTCACAAGTGGCGGGCTTACAAGTGTTAAGCTTGACTGTTTCGCGGCGCATCAAATTCTGCGCCGCTGCGGGGTCTGATCTATCTTCCGTTTAGCAGATTAGTTGTTTGAATACTCACTCATTTGTTTATATCATCCATATCTATCCATCTATATATATATATCCATATTTTTCTTATAAAAAATCCAAAAACCCAAAAACATCCAAAAACGTATAAAACACAAAAATATTTTTCTTTTGTTTCTATATATGTATCAAAAATAAAAATACAAAAAAGATTCGTCGTTTTCTTTAATAATAACAACTTAAAAGATTACCACATAAACCAAGGCGTGCACTACCTAACTTGGGGTGCGACCATAATAAGTTCCCGAACTAAAGATATAAAACTTGCCTTTGTGTCCTTGTGATTGATGTACCTTTTTCAAAGAAGCCATTCATCTTGGATTATTGGTTAAGTTCACTGTTGTTTTGCCTCGATTTTGTGTTAATTGATTTTGTTGTGATATCGACGTTTGAGAACCAGAAAACCCATAAAGATTCTTCTCACGATTTTTATAAAAGCGTCTTCATAATTCTCATTCTCATCTGAAAGATCTTCATAATTCCATTTCTCTCCTTAACTCTGAGTTCCTTAGAGTTACTCTAGTGCATCTTTTCGTTCTTCTAGATCATTGAGTCCTTTGCGTGATCTAGCGAAATTCCTAGACGACGTTCGTGGCGTCTTTGCCCAAATAGTCGAACCGAGATTCGTACTATTTCAAGCAACAACATGGCGAACGAACGTACTATGGCGAAAATGCTCCAAGCACCCACCGAGGGTTATGGAGATGCCATCGTTTTACCGGTTATCGATTCGATCACTTAATGAAGACACATTTGATCCAACTTGTGTCTACGAATCAATTCCGCGGGTTCGATCGAGAAGACCCGTATGCACACATCCGTTGGTTTAACAAGTTGACTTCAACTATCAATTTCAAGGATGTGCCACAAAAAGTGATCAAGTTGATGCTATTTCCATTCTCACTTGAGGGGCGCATTTGGTGGGAAAAAGAACCCCCTCGATCCATCGAAACTTGGGAGGATCTTGTTCAAAAATTTGTGAATTACTTCTTTCCTCCATCAAAGACGACTAATCTTAAAAATGAAATTTCTGGATTTCGTCAAAATTTTGATGAAAATTTTGGAGAGGCATGGGAGAGATTCAAAGATCTCCTCAGGAAATGCCCCATCATGAATTCACGGAGCTTCAACAAGTCAATATCTTTTACAATGGGTTGAACGGTAATGATCAAGATTCCTTGAATGCATCCGCGGGTGGAAATATCTTGAATCGTAGACCTAAAGATGTGCTTGAAATTTGCGAGAGTAAATCAAAAGTTCCTTTTTCTCGCAACAAAGTCAATGTTCCGAACACTCCTGCTTCTTCATCCGGTAACTCTTCCGAGTTAGCCGCTCCGTTAGCTCTACGGATATGATCCATGTGTATGATAAAAGGTGAAGAAATCAAAGCGAAATTCATAAGCAGGAACCAATCAAAGCCATAAACAAGGTGTGTGAAATTTGTAGTGGTCCACATGCGTATTATGATTGTCAAGCAACCGATGCTTCCTTTTACCAAGCTCGTAGCCGGTAAACCACAATCAATACCGACCACAGGATGATCCTCACTACCGTGCACCTAGCGGTATGACACCACCTGGTTTTCCTCCTGCGCAAAACCATGGCAATCAAAATCGCTTTGTTCCGAATCAAGGACAAAATTTCAATAACTCTCAAAATTTCAATCAAAACCGGAACAATTTCAACCAACCTTATCAAGCTCCAAATCAGCAAGGTTATCAACAACCTTTTCAAGCTCCTAATCATCAAGGTTATCAACAACCTTTTCAAGCTCCAAATCATCAGAGTTATCAACCACCTCCTCAAGCTCCTATGCCAAATGACTTCATGAAAATGACTGAGTCAAACATGCGTTCAATGCAAACTCAGATCAATAACATGAGAGGTGAGCTAAAAAGGGAAATTGATACCACAACTGTCTCGTGCAGACAAATGAGTTAAAGAATATGATGAGCAGTTTCATGAACATGAATATGAACAAAGCTTCACCATCTTCTGGGGGACTCCCAAGCAATACTATTCCTAATCCCAATGCCGAGTTGAAAGCGTCACCACTTTCGTAGTGGTAAGGCGCACAATGGACCTTTGACTCCAATGCCCCCTCCTCCTGTGGCATTTAGTCAAGTTACCAAGGAGACAACGGACAAGGTGCATTATTCTAGCCCACGAGTACGCACCGCGTCCCACCGGTAGTCCAAGCTTTAAGTCAGAACCCGATGTTCCGAAGAAAAAACCTGAGCCAGAAAACACTTCCATCCCGGCTCAAAAGTCTAGTCAGCTTCCTTACCCATCAAGAATGAATGATGAGAAGCTTAAAGACAAAAACAAAGAGCAAATGGAAAAATTTTTCCAAATCTTCAATGAGCTTCACTTTGATATAAGCTTCGTTGATGCTCTCGTTCTAATGCCTAAATTTGCATCCACGCTTAAAGGCTTACTCACCAACAAAGACAAGTTATCAGAGATGGCTAAAACTCCTCTCAATGAGCAATGCTCAGCAGCCATTCTTAATAAGCTTCTCGAAAAGCTTGAAGACCCTGGCCGGTTTTTAATCCCGTGTGATTTCTTGGGGATGTTTCAATGCTTTCGCCTTGGCGATCTTGGCGCTAGCATTAACCTCATGCCACTCTCAGTATGGAAGCAACTGTCTCTTCCTGAACTTTCATCCACTCGTATGACACTCGAGCTAGCGGACCGTACCGTAACTCGTCCACTTGGAATAGCCGAGGATGTCGTGATGAAAGTGGGAAAGTTTCCATTTCATCTGCGACTTTGTTGTAGTAGACCCGATGCAGTCCTAGAGTTCCCCTAATCTTAGGGAGAGCTTTCTTAAGAACGAGTCGTGCTCTGATTGATGTGTTTGCTGAAGAGTTAACCATACGGGTTGACAACGAAGAGCTCACGTTAAATATCAACGAGAACTCTAAACCTCGTACAAACGAGTGTTGCCACAATTGATCAAAATCGAAAGAATCAATGCAACACTCTCAAATTTCACGGTTAAGAGTGTTCACCAAAAGCGTCTTTGAGCTCAAAGCTTTGAAAATTACCCACGGTTCAAGCAAATGGTTTGAAAGTTGTACGGGGAAGTCAAGAGTGTTCTTGATGATGATGACGATGATCTAGAATCGGAGACTTCAACGGAAGTGGTGGAAACTGCTAGCTCTAAGAGCACACCACTTGTCCCACCTCGGCATCGGTTTGTCGATCGAGATTGTTAACTCTGTGGATGAAGCTGAATTCTCTTCAAAAGATCCAATCATATTTGAAAATCAACCTATCATAGCCAATTCTACTCCGTCTCTCACTCCTTTTGAGGGAAGTGACTCAATCTTGGAAGAGATTGAAGCATACTTGGCTAGTGATTCTGTTCCTTGGGAGATTGATCATGCCCCAATTGATATCGAAGGGGACATACTTCTCATTGAGAAGTTGCTTTATGGAGATCCATCATCCATTTCATATCCTGATCCTATTGTTTCCGACTTTTCCATTCCTTCTCTCAATCCGGATGAGGAAAGTGATTCTATTATGGATGAGATTGATGATTATCTCAATCTGGATACATTTCTTCTTGGTATTGATGATACCGAGAGTAATCAAGAGGAAGATGTTATTCTTCTTCTTGAACAACTGCATACCGAAAAAATTATACCATCCTTCCTCCCAAACAACTTCATAAAGAGAATCCAAATCTTGAGAAAGCTGATAAAATTCACGAGATCAAGCATAAGACTTCTCCTCCTTCAATTAAATTTCAAATTCTTGAGGAGGAAGTTCTTGTGATTACTGCCATCGATCTCCTACTACCCTTCACCTACCGGTGATTTCTCCTTCTCTTCACTCATTCGGGAGTGAAGATGTTACCTTTGACCCCGGTATCATCCTCTATAGTTTCTACTATTAACAATGCCGCGGTTATATCTCGTCGGTGTGGAACTTTCTGATGTTCATATGTTCATTAACATTGTGAACGAAAGTCTGATCGAGATTGGTTTTCCACGTTACTTTCCCCATGAACCAATGAATGCGGGAATCGAGTCAAGCTAGCGACTCGGTAATCAAAAACAGTAGCATGCCATATGGGTTTTCACCCATATTTCTGTCTTCTCACCTCTTTCTACCACCCTAGTGTGGGGGGGTTGCCCACACACCAATCTCAAAAAAATCTTCTTTATAAATAATGGCCGTAGTATTTCCCTTTCACGTTCTTTGTTTCGGCATAACCGCCGGTACTTTGAATATTGAGGGCAATATTCATTTCTAAGTGTGGGGAATTCTCACGAATTTTATCATATTTATCCACCCAATTCCCCCATTTTTGGCCAAAATTTTTTTGGAGTAAGTGTTTTACACTTTCTCACTTGGTTATCAGTCCGCCTTGTCTGTAAGACAAAAGGATTGGCTAATCCAGGAGCAAACGGCTCTTGGTAAAGATATATCAAATCCGTTTACGGCTTGCAATTTGCCCAAAATTGTATGGTTCTCAACTCACCATATCCTAAAAAGTGAAGAGTTGGCTAGCCCGCAAGAGTATGGCTTGTGGTAAAGGCAGTGGAAAAACCATAATTGGTAATCGACTCACCAAAGATAATGTTGATAATTTATCTAAGAGTTGGCTAGTCCAGAAGGGTACGGCTTCGGTAAGACAAATCAAATCCGTTGGAAGTTTGGTGGTTTGCTCAAAATCACGTGGTTATCGGTGTACCATGGTTCTTACTTGAACTAAAACATTTGGCTACTCGAGAAGTAATGGCTTTTGGTAAAGAGATTAAAATCCATTATGTTTCTCAAATCATTGCTAGGGACTAGCAATATCTCAGTGTGGGGATTGATGAGTGTGTAAATACTCATCATTTTTGTTTCAATATAAACTGCAAAAAATCATCGAAAACACTCAAAACACATCAAAATGATCAAAATACCACAAATCAGTGTTTTATGTGTTTTAAATGCAAAAATATCAAAATCGGATGAAAAACATATCAAATTTGCAAAAATTGCGTTTTAGTCCCCAAGTTTCAAAATTTGTCAAAAATAGTCCCTGAGCCAAAATTTCAAAAGAAAAATCATCAAAGGTCCTTTTTAAATCATAACTTGTCAAATTTGGTCCTTTGGTGAAAAATGTAAAAGTTTTGAGAAAATTACAGTTTGGTCCCTGAGCTTTTAAATTGGTCAAAATTAGTCCTTGGGAATTTCAAAAATGTCAAAAAACTAACCCTTGGATTATTAAAGTTGGCAAGACCAACCCCTTGACTACTTTTCATAATTTACATGATTGGTCCCTTGATTTTGTGGAAATGGCATACTTGGTCCTTATGTGTTAAACTTATCCAATTGGACCCCTTTTAATTGCCTTGGCCCAACTGTTGGCCCAATCCCATCCAATACCGGTTTAAACCGAATCCAACCCATCCACTGTTATTAAAATAAGCCCGGTCAAATAACTTTGACCCACCCCTTCCCTCTCTCATTCACATGATACACCATAGCCATCATTTCCCCCCCTGCATACCACCTGATCACACTCCACCTCCTCAACTATCACCCCTATTCCCCCCTCCAAACACAAGAAGCCAAGTAAACATTTAATGCCTCTAAACCTAACACTCAATCTCACTAATTGATTAAAAAAGGAATGGCCAAAATGGTTTAAGCGGCTAGGATTAACTTGGGTGATCCAAGGGTCACTTTTATTCTTTGGGATTTGTCAAAGAGAGAGAGAGAGGATTAAGCTTATAAAAGGCCAAGAGAAGCAAGGAGAAGATAGTTAGCTTTTAATATTTTAGCAATGAATGTCGAATTTTAATTCCTTAGTCTAAATTAGAGTTACATTTGTATTTTCAAGTTCTGTCGTACTCAAGTAACCTCTTTTCAGTGTTTTGTAACTTGATTCAAGGTTTAATTTCAGTTTATGTTCAATCTCCATACAATGTGTCCCTTTGTTTAAATTTTAAGTTTTAAATTCAGTTGTTAGAACCTTTAGCAACTCATTTTCAATCTCAAATAAGCTTATACAAGCTTAAAATAGCTTTCCATAAGCTTAAACCTCAGTTTCATTTACTTTTGACATTTGGTCAACAAAAGTCAACACGGGTACAAGATTTGAAGCAGATTGGATATGGGTTGTGCAGGCATGGAAATGGGTTGAATAGGATTGATTTGGGTTGGTATGTATTAGGTAGTGGTCCATTGTTTCACATTTGGCTAGCCACAGTGGCTATGGACATGTTGTAAGTTCAAATCTGTTTTTGCTCAGTTACTCTTTGATTGAATCTGCTCATTAGTTGTTATGGATACTGTTGATCTATACATGATGTTTGTTTAGATTGATTTGCTGTATATCTGCTTATTAGTTCTATAACAGTAGGTTAAGAGGTGTTTGGCTTAACTGATTTAACTGTGGTAGAGGCTAGTAGATCTTTGGTTTATAGCTTATACTTGTTTGAGTAGTCAATTGATAGTCAGTTAGGTTTTGGTTATTGCATTTTTGGCTCAGATAGTCAAAATAACAGTAAATCTGCTCTTGTGTCTGTTTCTGTCAAAATCAGTAAGTCATAATCTGCACAATGGTTTGGATTTGTTAGATCTAGCTTGTGGTTATAATTTCTAGTGTTATAACATCATTTTCAGTTAATTAGATTGGATCAAAATTCACTTTGGTCAAAGTTGCTAAGTATTTTCAAAAGTCAAAATATCTGTCAAACACAGTTTTCATCAAAACTTTGTGAAACAATTTCTGGTTCATTTCTGAGTGTTAGTATTTGAAACTTTGGATTTCACAATTTCAACTGGTCTAGTTCTGATATTCACTTTTTGCTTAAACTGGTTCAGTCAAATTAAGCTTCAAATAAGCTCATTTTTCAGGCCAAATCTGCCCTGCACCAAAAGTCAGTGAATACTGACTTTTTCTCAGAAAGTGCAGCTAGTGCACAGTGCTCTCAAGAGCTTAGCAAGGTCTGGTTTTTGGTGAAAGTGTAGGGCGGTGTTTAGTAGGACTGCATAAGTGGTTTTGTGGATTTGCTTATTAATTAAGCTGTGCATAAGCTCAAACAGTGGTCTTGAGCCCTTTGTTTGGTTCATTTTTAGATTGGCTTATTTGATGGTTCTGAGCCTTAAGCTTGTTAGGAGTAGTTAGAAATAGTTGCAATTAGCTTATTTTAGTAGACTTCAGCCTTGTTCACTGTTTGGTAGCTTATCTCATTAGTTTGCTTATTTTTAGTAGCTTATTACTATAGCAGTTACACTATAGCTTCATTATTTCACACATAACTTGCTATTTTCTTAATTTTCATAGATTCATAATCTGATTTTAGAATTTTCCTGAAAGTTTCATAAATTTTGGTCTTAATTTGCTATTTTTCTCAATTTAAATAGATTTTAATCAATTTTTAATTAGCCTTTAATATAAAAAATTCAGAAAAGGTTCCAAAAAATAATTTTTCAATTTTATTAAGTTTAGATAAATATAAGAAGTGAAAAAGTAATTTTCAGATTTTTCTTAGTTTATTTGTTAATTTTTAGTAATTTAATTAGTTTTAAATAGTTTAAAATTCATAAAAAATAGAAAAATAATCAGAAAAATACAAAAATAGTTTTGAAAATTCTAGTTTGTTATTTTAGACTTTTCCATTTCATAATTTTATTTTTCTAGCTTTATTTCCTAATTTTTTGTATTTTAGATAATTATTAAATAGTTAGAAATAGTTTTTAATTAATAATAATTAGATAATTAGTGATAAAAATATTTTTCTTTTTCTAAAAAGTTTCTTTTATCATTAGGTGTGTAAAAATATTATTTTCAAATTTTTAGGGTTAATATTGATTTAGTTTCACGTTTTTAATTTGTACGTCGCGTAGATTTTTAATTCAGTTTTATAAAAACATAAAAACAAAAACATCATTGTAAAAATAGTGATAGCGTTTATTTAATAGATTTTATCTTTTTAATTTCCTTAATTTGCATTTAAGCCGTTTTTATTTGTTGGCTTATTCCGTAGTTATAATTCACCAAATCCTTTTTCCGTTCAAACTCCTCGATCACTGTACGTTTGATAAATCATTGCATAGCTCGCTGGGACATAACGACCCGGGGAGACCATATACTCCTCAGATCTTCATTGATTTCGTGCTTAAGCAGTTTTAAGCTGGTTACGGTCCGCCATTCACAAGTGGCGGGCTTGCGTGATTTAGCTTGACTGTTTTGCGCGCATCACTTATCTTCATCAGAAGCATAGTCATCAAAGAACGTGTAGAAGATCTCCAGCTCGCAGTTGAATCATATCAGACCCGTGTCAACTTCACTCCACCTCAGCTAGATCTTCCCGACATCAACTAGCTTTCACAATACACATTCATCGAAACCATTGAGTGGTTTACCTTAGTGAAACACAACGCAATCGCTTGATGGCGTGTAGAGATCTTCACAAGTTTGGGGATCACACATTGAAGAAGGTTAGGGACGGATTAGCTTATAGGTTGAAGGATATTCATGAAGGAATTGGGTCTAAAAGCGATGGAATTCTAAGGAAAGACGGGATGTGAAGAGAATCATCACCATGATTGATGAAAGGTTGTATCGAAGGGATCAGTTCAGAACGCTGAAGAGCTTTGTAGGTGGTCGTCCCAGGATTTCTCTCCCCGGCCATCAACGCCCAGTTCGCATTCCTGGAGACATTGATGGACTTCCTGGTACCCCTTGAACTGCTTCTATTTCATAATAATTTTGGATGTGTGATTTATATGTCTATGGCTTGTGCACACATTACAGTGTACAACCCGCTCTTGTAAATAAAGGACCCTTTCATACGCTTCAGTGCCACAATCCTTATAAAAGGAGCGAAAGCTTCTTAGTTTTGAGTAAAACCTATCAAAACTTTCAATTTTCAAGGTTTTGCTCAAAAGAACAAGTACTTCCCCTTATGATTTTCAAAACCTCAACCGTTTATATCACTTGTTGAGGGGGAGTATTTGACTTTAAAACTTTGCTCACTAATTGTTCACAGTGGTCATCTTCCCACAAAACTCAAAATGGTCATATTTATTCTCAACATTTCTTCAAAAATAACATTTATATGCCATTTTTTAGGGGGAGAAAATTTATGTGATAAGAAATATGTTGTGTAACTGCAAATGAATCTTTGTGCTATAGACTTAACCAACGAATTGACGAGATCTTAACTGTTAGTAACTCGAAAATACTTGTCCTGGACGGGTAATAATTTCAAGCTAGTTCGCTAGTGATGTAAACGTGTCTCGCAAAGGACTTGTCCGAGTAGAATGTACCATTCGAGAAATTCCTGGTAGACATGATCTTTGACGGGTTTGACAACCTTTCGAGGTTTGTCCACACCTTCAAGATAGTTATTAGAGCTAGTTGTCACCTAAAAAATGACAATGTAACTCCTTAACTATTCAACGTAACCGTGTCTCGCGGGGGAGTGTCTATCTTGAGTCGATCAATTCAAAAGTGCGCGCTCTTCTCTCACCGTGCAGATTTCTGCCTTAACTATTAAGCAGGTGTGGAGGGGGAGTATTTATACTAAAAGATAAAACTCTCACAGTGGTACAAAATGTTTTTTATTCACAAACACTACGAGAGATTTTCTTGAAAATGGTTTTATGGCAATGGAGTTATAAGGAGATTAAGGTTAGGAATAACCGTCCTATGATCCGCCAGAGCCGGAGAGATCTACCCAAGGACACTACCAATAGTTAGAATTAGAAGTCCTTAGGTATGATTGTAAAAAGGAGAAAATGAGAATCGGAGAAAGAAGGAGTTGAAGAATTAAAAAGAAATGCAAAGAAAAGGGTGAAAAGAAATAGCCCTCCAAATTATTCAACCTAGGGCAGACACCGGGTTCAATTCAGGTATTGAAGATTAAAAGTCGTCATGGACCCAGTGACGCATGCACTAAACCTTCTTAGCCACTCAAGTTTCTCTCAACAGAAGCTTGTTTCATTCTCACAGGGAACCCTACGTAAACTATCGGCTTTCTCTTAGAGATTGCTGGTATTGAAGAAGGAGACCCTCTCCCTAGTCTCCGCCCAAGAAAACCAAAACGCACTATTGAGTCTAGAGCCACGAGATTCATCAAAAGATCTCTTAGGTACACTTGACATTTCATCACTTGGTGTTCAACAATAAGAACATCAGTGGTACGTTATCGAGTCCTTCACAGATCTTAGCAATCTGTCGAGAACATTTATGAGAGGTTTATAATTGTGATCCTCAGTGATTGAATGGAAACTCCTGCCAGGGTCAACATCAAACAGCCTTGACAGCAGGTCACTTCGGTAACTCCCCGTGGATTACGCTTAGTGTGTCTCAAACGGTCTCCAGTCGTGAGGTGATGCTTCGTGTACCTCGTGACTCATCGAACCGTAGATGTACTTCGGTACATCGCGTTATCTCACTTGTGGGACTCCGGTTCAGGCACGGCCTTTGTGAGAATTAGAGTTGTGTTTTTACACTATGCTGTTAACACTCTCGAAGTTCGAACTTCTAAGTGCCGGTATCCGCTTATTACTAACCTTTCTTATGTTTACTTCTTATGGAAGCTCGGAGCGGACTGATCGTGCAGATTCTTCACATGCTCATGCCAATATCATCACTAATGAAAGTTCTCTCGAAAGACAACACAAAAGTCAGAATGATTCTACGTCAAATCAAAGAATCTACAAAGTTGAAAGACTTAAAGAACTTCATCATCTTGAAATACAACGTCAAAGAGCGTGTGAGCATGTTGAAGAATGACGTGGAGACACCGGAGCAGTGAAGCGGACTGAGGCGACTTGATGCGGAACAACAACAACATACTGTCACTACCATCACAAAGAACAATGATCAAAGAACAAAGATTATGATGACGTCAAAGCATAACTGTTTAAAGAAAACAATTTCTCTACACTCGGGAGATTGTTCGAATCAAGGCAATTCTTCTCACAAGAAAGAAGAATGTCAAGAGACGTCAAAGCTACTATTACATCAGCACTTTCACCGTCTGTATTCATGACCAACACTTGAAGGGGAGATTGTTGGAATCACTCCTAAACCTTAATTCAAGTGTTAGTAATTAATGTGTAATAGTTAGCTTAATATGGCCTTTATGTTAGTAATTAGCCTTAGGCTTATGTAGAAGGCCCATAAGCCTAGGCCTAGCCCAATAAGGGAAAGGATGGGAACTAGGAGTGTTGCCTTAGCTTCCCTCCTAAAAATACCTCATGTAAACCCTCACTTGAGGGTTGGTTGTTCAATTTACTCTTTCATTCATACTCTACGCATAACCATTCTTACTCATACGTGTGTGTTTGTTTGTTTATTGTTCAACCGATCATTATCTTCATCTTATCTCTTCTATTGATACTTATGTTGCATATTTGGGAACCTAACACTTCTTAACGCTAACTGTTTGGTTTACATGTATTAACCTCTATTGGTAATGAAACGCAGGGTCATAGAAACAGAATGGGGTGTTCATGAGAGGCTGAGAACTGACTTAAGTATCGTGGGTTGCATTTGGGTAACTTGCCCCACTTACTATACAATATTGATTGCAAGAGGCAATGTCTTTTAAATTTGGCCTGCGCGTTCCCGTATCTTGGCGGTGTAACCACGACTGTTATGTGGTTGCTGTCATGGCGGGCACGTAGAGTGCGTCAATAAATTGGAAATCTAAGCCTCATTTTGGATGTTAACAGCAGAACTGAAACTGATTATGCCATATGTTGAACTGAATCCGCCAACATTTGCTAGAGTACTGTTTATTCTAGGCTTTTTGGCCCGTTTTTTGTTGGTAAGCCAAGGTCTGGATAAAATAACATGAACCAGACGTGGAACGTCTCTCAACTCTGTCTGTTACGCCATGCTTTAATAAAAGGTTTGTGATTCTTTATCTCTTGAAATGAAATAATGCAATTTTTCCTTCTTTTTACTCATAGACTAACGACGGCTTTTTTTAAGCAGGCATTGGGGTAAACAAATATGTTGATCGGTGTTCGGCCAACAAAAATTACACCTTGATTGCTTGTCAATAGTATATTTCTCAAGCAACACAAACGGTTAGGTTTGAGTCCCCGGATCATTCCAAACGAAGGATGAATGGAGTTAGTAACTCGTATCGCGTTCACATGAATTCGAATGAGGAATAAAAGGCAAACAATGGGGTTCTATGATAAAATTATAAAACATAAGCTAAAATAAACTCATAAGGCATCTAAAAAGATAAAACAAAGGAATTAAAACCTAAAACGCACTTAAAACCTAAAAAGGAGCTCCCTCGGGGAAAACCCAAGCCTAAAGTGTATACTAAAAACTACAAGGGACATCAAAAATCAGGCATGGAACTTCAATGTATAAGCAGATAATAAGCTTTGAACTTAACTACTTGGGATAGTACAGTGGAACAACAAACAGTTAAAGGGACCAAATGGGTGACTTTGAGGTGAAAAATAAGCAATCTAAACACTCCTAATTACCAATCAAGTTGAAAACAGACAATTTAGTTATATAGAAAACAAATAGAACTACTTTAAGCTAACTTTGAAACACTTTAAGACCTTAAAATTTGATTGTGAACAGACAAGTTTAGGACAGAAAAAGTGAGTTGGACATATTTGAAAAAGAAGCTTAAAACCTCAAATTTGACTTGGAACCTTAAAACTTTGAATGAAACAGCTTCAATACCAGTTCCTAATTTCAACTACATAAAACCTAAACAATCTAAATGAATTTAAACCTTGAAAATAAGCCTTATCCAAACACCCCCTTAAGCAACAAAAATGCAATTTCATTATTAAAACTTGATGAATGCTATCTTAAACTGATACAAAATGCTCAAACAAACATTAAACTGAATTGTTTAACCAATTAAAATTTGAAATTCACCTAAGACTGAGTTGACTTTTATTTTTGACTTTGTTTGACTTTTTTGAAAAACTTGGAATTAAAGCTAACTTAAACAATAATAAGCTCACATAAGCTTATTGAAGCTTATGTGAGCATAAATGAACAGGAATTGAAGTTTTTAAATACTAAAAGATGCTTGAAAGTAAATTGAAAGAATTTAAAGAACTTTTAATTGGATTTAAAAAATGGAATACAATACTTGAAAAGGAGAAATTACAACTGATTTTAAAAAGCAGAATTTAAATAAGACAAAGATTAAACAGGTCAAAATCTTTCTAAAACATGAAAAATTGGACAAAAAACTATCTGTGATGAATGAGGTATTTATAAGCTGGACAGGAGCTTGCTAAGGTTTCCAGGAATCATCTAGAGCTCTAATCTCGTCCCTTGATCCAATTATGTCATCATCTCAACAATTTGTAGCCCTTGGATCACGCGTGCACATCACATCAACCAATCATTGAGCTTGGGATTGCCAAGGTGGACAAATAATGGTGTCATACCCTCTACCATGTTAGAGTTCTTCTAGACACACTTTAAGTTGGGGTTAATTCCTTGGTGATCAGGGTAAATTAGAGTGGGGAGGATAAACAGTAAACAAGAGGTTTGACCCAGGGTATTATTTGTTGACCTGGGTAAACAGAGGGTATAAGGTGTTTGACCGGGTCTAATGGGAAACCTGGAATGATTATTTCATGGTTGGGCTTGGGCTAGATATAGGTAAAAGGGCTTCGTGATAGAATGGGGTAATATTGTTTGGTTTTGGTCTAGTTTTGGACTTGAATTTGAATCCATTTAGTATCATAAGGACCATTCATGTATAATTGTGAACTCCAAATACCAAATGTGTGATTTGTGAAAGGTTGAGGTGTGATATGGCACTTTGGCTAATGTGAGGGGTGAAAGGGTAATTTGGGTAAAGTTGGGGGTTCAAAGTGTAAATATGATAAAGGTGAGGGTTGAATGTGTAAATTTCCCAAACATGATCTATAACTCTGTAAAATATATCTTTGAGCATCCAAGATCCATAACACTCGTAAAACTTGTTGAAACGTTATAGACCTTGATAGATCTTGAGCACTCGCAGATCGTTAGTATTACTTATGTAATCACAAGCAAACTAATAGACAATCTCTACGACTTATATTCTTTAGCGGAAACTCAAATATAAGTACAAACACAATAACTAAGAACTCGTTGATCCTCTATGGATCTTTATATTACTAAAACTCTGTTTTTCAATTCGTTACAATAATCATTCTATTGTGTTCCTTTTATAACCAAGAAACCCTAACTTGTTTTCTAAGAAACGTATAATCATCAAACTAAATAAGATATACATTATCACTTCCTAATAAAGCTCATGCATATCCTAACTAACTATAGAAAACACGGAATAACTATTTCTGCAGAAACAAACTACGTACTATATAGCTTCAGGCAGAATTATGTCTTCGGCAGAATCCATACACCTCAGTAGAATCCTTTCAGCAGAAACATCAGCATAATTCATACTTCACATAATTCCCAACAATCCTCCCCTAAACTGGAATTTGATGTGGTTAAGTTACAGTTTCTTGATAGATCTTCAACGCTTCAGAGGATTGTACTCGAACATCAGCAACAAAAACACCAAACAATGACACCTCGATGATGACAAAACATAAAAGTTCCATGTCTTTGCAGCAACAAATGACATAATGTAGATCAAAACATTTTAGTTTCATACTATTCTCATCACATCCAGGTGTGTGAACTCCTGTGAGAGGTGAATCATTGAAAATAATGGATTTGATGTCTCTTTACCAATAGCCATCACTACTGGAGTAGCCAAATGTCTGAGTTCGAAAACTATGGTACACTGATAACCATCTGATTTATTAGCAAATCAGAAACCGTATAACGGATTTGAAATGTCTTTACCTGTAGCCGTTTGGTCAGGACTAGTCAATTCTTAGAATTGGTGAACTGATTACCAAATATGGTATGCCACTGCCTTTAACACAAGCCATATACATGTGGGCTAGTCAATTCTTGGATTCCAAACAGGAATAAACCATGGTGAATTGAGGACCATACAACACTCAGCAATTAAACATGGGTGGTTGCATAGCCTATGATTTTGAGCAAACCATCACAGCTATCAACATATTTGATGTGTCTTTACCAAAGCTGTACCCTTTGGACTAGCCAACTCTTTGACATACACAAGGTATATCTGGTGAGTTAATAACCATCAATAAGATACAACAAACCTGCAATAAAAGTTAGTTAAACAAAGAATATACATAGGTTTTTTATAAACTAAGAAATAAACAAATAAACACAGAAAACAAATATTACAAACCATAAAAAGTACCACAATCAAGATGAGTTTCTTTGTTGCATAAGCTGATTCTTAATAATGCCAACACATTGTTCAGCATCCAACTTATCGTTTCCAACAGGATCCGGAGAAACTTCCAACTTCTGGATAAGCATTCTTTCCATAAGCCTCATAGGTAATGGATAAGTTCTCTCAGCAAACATACAAACAGTAATACCACCCTTTGTCTCCACCACATGCACACGAGGCAGAGGATAAAATCGCCAAGATGCAACCTGCCACAGATGAGAGTTCTTCCAAATAAAATGTCCTTTACCAGTGGGAGATTGAGAATCAAACAGAACATGAAGATCTCCCAATAAAAATAATCCAGAACCCTGTGGTGCATTATAATGGTAATACTTATTGACAAGGGTATACAAAGTAAGCAAATCTGCCCTGTCTACCAAATGCAATATCTCCTTCAAAAAGTTAAACTGCATGGTGAATTGATCCAAACGGTAAATGATATTAAGCTCACCATCTTTCAATGACCAATTAATCAAAACATCATAAGATCCCTCAGGAAAATCAGCAGCAGATCCTTCTTTGATAAAAGATGACTCAGCTGCCTTTAAATCCACATGAATATCCTTGTGAGATGTCTCAACCTTAATATGCTTGCGAGATGACTGAATCCTAGCTGATCTCACAGATCTCATTAGAGAAGAGAATTTCCGTTTAGCCATCCTCTTCTTCCTCCTACCAGGAATATAGATGTCCGAAGATGGAACATCTTCAGATTCTTCATGAGCTTCTCTAGAAACACCACCACGTAATGCATTCATTCATCAAGCACCTGTCTGCTGTTTAGATTTGTGGCTTGTTTCAACTTCCTTAACCATATTACCTCCTTCTGTATCAACAGATGCCACGAATGGAGTTGAAACTGGCATATCAGGTGTCTCAGAAGAAACCACAGAAGGTTCAGTAGAAGAAATATTATCAGTTGAACTAGTAACTTCAGTAGTTGCTTCAGAAGTAACACGAGAAGGTTCAGCAGAAGAAACCCTGTGAGGTGAAGGAATAGCTTCAGTAGTGGCTTCAGAAGGAACCACTGGAGACATCACCTTAGGTGGAATATCATCAAAATTATCCACAATCTCAACAAACATAGGTCTTTTGGCCTTTGGATCAACTGTATTTCCAGCAATCCTTTTCAAATTGGAAGAAGGTGTTGAAGAAGTTGAAGAAAACTTCATGATATGATTATACTTGCGAATCAGAACATGATCAGGAAAAGCCAAGACTTGCTTCATTGTTAAACATGTGTTATACACTGAAGAACTCTCGCTTCAGTTAGTGGTTTCTCTCGCTTAGCTTTGTTCTTTTGAGTAGTTATGGCTTTCTTCTTTGCAGCTTCTTCTTTCTTTCTTTGTTGTCCACGAGCCATCATTTGAACCACAAAATTCTCACAATCAAAATCTGCACCCAAAATACTATGAGCAAGTGAAGGATTAGAAATAGCTTGTTGAGTATAAGCATCCCAGTGTGCATCAGGCATCTAAGTAGCCATTGCATCTAATTCTTTTCGTCTCTCAGGAGGCAATTTAGAAATAGACTCAGCTTCAAGTTGTTTAGCCAATTCATCACTTTTCTTCAAATTGGCACATTCATCTAACATCCTGTCTTGTGCTAACCTTTCCTGTTCACTAACTAGATCTGGACCAAGCTCAGTGTCAACCGTTACTCCTTTCTCTTTATCAGAAGATTCAAAAACAACATCAGCTGAAAAAGTATCATTAAAAGGAACTTCAGAAGATTCATCCAGATGTGCATCAGAAGAAACATGTTGAGATAAGTCCTCAACAGGTGTTGAAAATATATTTGCTTCTGGATTCAAATTAAAATTCCTTCCAGCAACGAAAACTTCAGAAGTATCAGCTGAAGGTATAGAAGCAGGTTGTGCTTGCATAGATGAAGCATGACCAGCTTCAATAGCAATGTCCATCAAAGGAGTATCAGCAACAACATGTTCTTCAATAGTTGAAATATCCTCACTTTGCAATGTATCCTTGTGCAAAGATTGCTTTCTCCTCCTTCTGGTAAACAAAATTGGCTCCTTTTGCTGTACAGATGTAGTAACCATTGGAGTAGAAACATTAGATTCTTGAGCCACATTAGCCAACATATCAAGTGACTTAAACGGCGTCCACTTCCTCCTCATCGAAGAAACATCCAATCTTCTTTTTCTACTCGACCCAGGTTGTACTTCCAAATCCCGAACCTTTCTTTTCAATTCTACAATCTCACCACCAAGATTAGATTTAGTCTCTCCAAGCTCCTTCTTGAGATCAGTAACTTCAGTTACATACTTGTTCACTAAAGCATACAAAGATATAAGTGTAATAGGGTCCTCAGCTCCACCAGCAGATTGCTCTGTGGGAATGGGAGCATCATTGGGCCTTTCAGAAGAAATACCAACATGCTCAAAGAATGGAACACTATCATCAACTGAATCTCTAACAGGACTAGGAGTGGTCAACCTATTAATCTCAGTCTCATCCTCATCATGAGGAACATGTGTAGGTGGTGGACTAGAACTAGGTCTCGGTGAAAGTGTGGGTGAAGGTTGTTCAGGAGAAACAAGAGGTGCTTTAGCAGCATTAGAAGGGCCTTCATCTATTGTAACTGATGGATTCCCATCAGCAGAAACAGTAGTAGAAGGTGGAGAACCAACAACATTCCCCTCAGCAGCAGCTTCATTGCCTTGAGGCAACATAGCCACTAGCAAAGGATGATGTGCCCCCTCACACTTAGTTCTCATTGAAGCAAATAGTTTAGAAGTTAAAACTCCTATGGAACAAAACTCTTGGGCTTGTGTGGTAATGTCTAAAATCATCTGAAGAAACCTAGGGTACATCAAAAACTTATGCTTTTACCTATCTATATTTTCAACCATATTATCAAAAATAAATTTAGAAAAATTATAAGTCAAACCCTGAGAAAGACAAACAATACCACATCCCAGTTGCGTAGAAAATTGATCCCATCCTCCTGATTTATTGCTCATACACTGAAGCAATGTGTGAACCAAAAACCTCCACATTGGACACAACTGATTCTTTAACCACATATCAGTCCTTGTACCCTGATATCCAAAAGCTCTTAGCCCAGCAAGAATATCCACAGCATTAGAATGATAAACCCCATTAACATCATCCAAATAAGGCTTTCTTCTAATCAGTTCCTCTGTCACTACATACTCTGTTCCGTCAACCACAGCTACGATCTCTGTATCACTCCTCTTTTCAGCAGTCGCCCAAAATTGTGTAACCAAAGATTCATAAACAACTTCCAGAGAATGTGTTAAAGCATAATGAATCTTGGATCTTTTCAGGAAGTCCACCATTGGCTTATATAATTCATCACCCTTTGATTCTCCCAGAAAAGCAACTTTGTTGTGATCTTTCTTCAATTGAAGTGCCATGAAAAATTTAGATAATGGGTTACGATTTTAATCGAAGGTGTGTTTAAACCGAATAAAGAGGGAATCAGTTAATAATAGACCACGATATGTGAATAGGGTATAAGTAGAAGTTTCCCAAATTTTGGTCAAATATATTAAGTTATTGACCAAAGCTGACGTGTAATGCAACCTTTTATCATATTTAAATTTCAACTTCAGCAGAAACAATGGTCATTCTGATGAAGTCTTTCAATCAGCAGAAACACATCACGTATTCAAGAAGCTTCAGTAAATATCGTTTCTTGTTTCACCTAACTCACATTAAATCTCATTAAGACTTGAAACCGTCTATAAAACAATCCCCAATGCATACTTATCTCTTATCACTTACCCCCAAATATCATCACAAACCCTAATTTCATCAATGCCCAAAAATTAACCATCATCAACCATGAGTAATAAACCAGAGGTTGTTAATCCAACCTCTTCTCCATCATCATCATCATCGAGTGATTTCCTTCAGTTTTTTCCATATCCATATGACCCACGACCATTGAAATCCCCATGTCTCAGTTCTTCAGATGATGATAGCGTAGTGAATCCAAGTGAGTCTTCTGATGACTCTGATGGGTCCACTAAGAAGAAAACATCTTACTCCCAACCTTCAGCATCTCAACCTCAATAGAGGCCTTGTGCCGGAAAGGAGGTGGTGCTTGCTCTTCCGGCGCCATGGTTTGGTGCTTCATCACATATCGTATAGGGGAAGGGCTTAAGGAAGGTGGATGGATTGCTTTTTGGTAAAACCAAGTAGATGAAGCACAAAGGACATGTGTGGTCATCTTCATCATCATCGTTTGCATCAATCCATTCTTCCCATTTTGATCCTTAGCTTTTTTGTCGTACCGGTCATGCATATCCAGCCATCGAGATAGAAGGAATGGGTGGTTATGCAAGTCATCACAAATGCATATCCAGCAGCTGGAATGGAAGGTATGAGCAATCATGCATATCCAAAAGCTGTAGGAATAGATGATATGAGCTAGTGTTTAGCATAGGTTTAGTAGTCCTTCTATTTCCTTTTGAAGTTGATTGTAATCTGTAAGTGTAAGTACGTAAAAGCTGATTTCTTGAATGAAAGAATGAACAATTAACTTGATTACTTCTTTGTATGAACAATTTGTCTTCAAGATTACATCACTTCAGTGGAAACAAATAGCTCAACTTCAGTACTTCAAACAAGCTTCAAGGCTTACTTGACCATTTTCCATTTGACCAATCATGATGAACTTCAACTTACTTAAGGAGTCTGCAAAACAAAACAGACAGAGAAACACACAAACCAAACAAAGACAAACAGACTAAATTTACATTAGCTGGTTAGTGTTAGAAAACAAAATATACAAAGTTTACATCCAAAATCCTCCCTTGAGGCATATGCCTCCCCTGAGGCCTATGCCTCCCCTTAAACTTTGCAGTTAAGGGTTAAGCATACCAATATGGACCACAAGGTGTTGAAACCTTGGTCCATCAAAAGCCTTAGTTAACAGATATGCCACATTATCATCAGTGTGAATTTTAACCACTTTTATCAAATGTTTTTCATATGCATCTCTTATAAAGTGGTGCCTGATTTCAATATGCTTAGTTCTACTGTGAAAAACTGGATTTTTAACAATGCATATGGTACTTTGATTATCAATAAAAATTGTTGTGTTCATGAAGTTATACCCATAATCCAACAACTGATTCTGTATCCAAAGAACTTGTCCACACAATTTGCAGCAGACAACATACTACGCTTCAGAGATGAGGTAGCCACAATAGTTTCTTTCTTGCACTGCCAAGAAATCAATCGCTTTCAAAGGAATTGGAAACCTCCAGTTGTGGATCTCCTATCCAGATTTGCACCAGCATAATCACTATCACTATATGCTTCCAGCTTAAAAGGAGACTCTCTTGGGTAACAAAGGCCTAAATGAGGTTGACCTTTCAAATACTTAAAAATCTTCTTCACTTCATTTAGATGGGAAGCAAGTGGAGTGACTTGATGTCTAGAGCAAGCACTCACGGCAAAAGTGATGTCAGGCCTAGAAGTTGTTAGATACATCAATGAACCAATCATAGATCTGTATAAATGAACATTCACAGGTAGATCTGGTTCATTGTTTGTCTTTGACTTTGGAGCTTCATAAGGTGTTGTGGCGATCTGACACTCTCCATTCCAAACTTTTTCAAAATGTCCCTCACATATTTGTCCCGACCGATAAAGATACCATCGGGTTTCGGTGAACTTGAAGACACAAAAAGAAAGTTAGCTCCCCCATTGCACTCATCTGAAACTCTCCCTTCATCAGTTCCTCAAACTCCCTGCACCAAGCTTCTTTAGTGGACCCAAAAATGATATCATCCACATAAACTTGCACAAGAATAATGTCTTTGGAATTCTTCTTCAGGAAAAGTGTTTTATCAATGGCACCTCTTCTATAGCCATGCTTCAGCAGAAATGATGAAAGCCTAGCATACCAGGCTCGTGGAGCCTGATGTAGTCCATAGAGAGCTTTAACTACTTTGTAAACATGTTGTGGATGATCTGGATCTTCAAATCCTTTAGGTTGAGTGACATATACCACCTCTTCTATTTCACCATACAGAAATGCACCTTTAACATCCATTTGATACACCATGAAACCCATGTAAGATGCATAAGCCAAGAATATCCGTATGGCCTCTACTCTAGCAACAGGTGCAAACACTTCATCATAATCAATTCCCTCCTCTTGTCGATACCCCTGAGCTACTAATCTTGCTTTATTTTTAATAACAACACCCCTTGCATCTCTCTTATTTTTCAAATATCCATTTTGTCGCAATAGCATATTTCCCTTCAGGTAGTGGGACCAATATCCAAACCTGCTAATTTTGGAACTGTTTCATCTCTTCTTGCATAGCTTCAAGCCAACTTGAATCTTCCAAGGCTTGAGTAACACTGGTTGGTTCCACTTGAGAGAGAAAGCAGGCAAACAGACAATGATCATAGTCTGTGTGATTGTCTCTTTGTTAATTGGAGACATAAGAGTTAAAAGCCACTTGACCATATTTAGAACTTGTTACAGTGCCTCTAGTTCTAACAGGTGCATGAGGATCACCAATGATATTTGACTTTGGATGAGCAATGTTGATCCTTTTAGTAGCAGTGGTGTTTACATCAATGGAGGTATCAAGATTAGTCACAGTTGGTTCAAAATCAGTATCATAGGAAGGTAAGGTGAAGACTCTAGCTTTGGGTTGATGATTACCAAGATCTGAGGGTCTTGGAAAACGTATATAAGGATCTCCAAAGTCTGTGGACACTTTATAGAAATGGGAGTAGAAACAGCATCACCTTCAGCAGATTTGGTGATGATAGGAGAAACAGGATTACTTTCAGCAGAATTGTGATTTCCACTGATTGCTTCTCTTGCACTCTCCTCAGCATTCCTCTCAGCTTCTAGATTAGCTGCATACTCTTGGTTCTTAAGCCTAGCAAGGTCCTATGCATAGTTGGACTAATCTTTACTCCCAGTAGTAGAACTGTTGGAAGTGTCACCTGTAAAATTGTTAGGGGAGAAAGAAGGTACAACAATAGGATGCTCATCATCCTCAAACTCACTATCAGAATCAGCATTCATGGTAGCGATCTGTCGAGTGGGAGACACTTGAATACCTGCATTTTGGTTAGCCACATGTCTAGAATAACCCAAATAGTCAGTTAAGTAATCAAGGTCAAAAGACCAAACATGACCTTGTCCTTGAACATTAGGCTTGTCTTCTAGATATCTCAGGTTCAAAGTCTCCTCTATCTTCTTAGCATTCAAATTGTAAACCCTATATGCTTTACTATGAGCCGAATAACCCACAATGTAACCCTCATCAGCCTTCTCATCAAATTTACCAAGTGGATCACTAGTATTCAAAATAGTCACTTGGCAACCAAAAGGTTTAAGGTAATGAATAACAGAAACTTTCCCATAGAGAAGTTCATAAGGTGTCTTAAAGTGAGGTCTAGTGATAGATACCCTGTTTAGAACATAACAAGCTGTGCCAACTGCTTCAGTCAAAAACATGGTGGGTAACTTAGAGTCTGCAAGCACAGATCTTGCTGCCTCTATGAGGGTCCTATTCTTTCTTTCAGCCACCCCGTTTTGTTGAGGTGTTCTAGGAGTACTATAGTCCCTTTTGATTCCTTTAGAAGTACAGAGTTCTATCAAAACTGCATTCTTGAACTCTGTCCTATTATCACACCGGATACCTTTAACCTTTTTGTTCAGCTGGTTTTCAACAAGAGTAATGTACTCTTTTAAAACTGGAGAGGTTTCATCTTTAGTCCGCAAGAATAATACCCAACAAAACCAGCTATAGTCATCAGTAATAACCAGACAAAAATACTTGTGATCTATGCTTCTGACTTTAGTTGGACCAAAAAGATCCATGTGAAGCAACTGAAGAGGTTACGAAATAAGGCTCACTTGTATTAATAGCTTTGTATGAGGCTCTGTGCTGTTTTCCTTTGTTTCAGGCAACACAGTTATGTTCATTGGTGAAAACTTTAGAAGGAAGTCCTTCAACAAGACCCAGTTTAGATAGCTTGTTTATGGTCTTGAAATTCACATGTACCATCCTTCTATGCCATTTTGTAGATTCATCCAGGGATGCTTTAGCCACGAAACAAGTTAAGTCACCTTCTGGTTGTACATCATTTAAGTTGAATGTGTATAGATTGTGACTACGAGGAACTCTCAGCAATATAGATGTATCTTCTGGAAGTTTGAAGTCTTTAGACAACACAAGACATTCATCCTCAGAGAAGAGTACTTTGTTCTTTGTATCATAGATTTGTGAGACTGAGAACAAGTTGAAGTGTTGAAGTTCCTTGATATAGTACACATTCTCAAAGTCCAGTTGAGGTGTTTTGATGGTCCCTTTCCCAGTGATTCTACCATCACTTCCACCAAATGTCACATTGCCTCCTCCTTCAAGGGGTACAAAATCATGCATCATATCTCTATTTCCTGACATGATTCTAGAGTAACCACTATCAACAATGACAACATCCTTGTGCTTCAGAGGATGATCCTACAACAACAACAAATATACAAAAAATTAGTACACTATTGTGGCTCAAGTCATTACTGACTTGAACCAGCCTTGTGGATCTTTAGATTGAGGCCATGCATATTTATAAGATCCACCATTGTTCTTGGGTTTCCATTGAAATTTAGGTCCCCTTTGTGGCCAAGAACAACCTGCTGAGGGCTTCACAGCAGTATTCCAATAACCTTTCCCATCATTCAAAGAGTCAACATATCCAGGCCAATAACCATTTTTAAAGTATGAACTTGTTGGTTGCACATATGGTCTTGCCACAGATCTTCTCCAAGGAGAAGGTTTGTTATGAGTAGCTTGTGGAATATAAGGTGGTAGACTATTAACATTAGTCCACATTGGTCTAGATTTCCCAGCACATACACCCATTCTTTGTTCATGAAAATCACAATCCTTAATTAAATGAAATTTACTTCCACACACAAAACATGTCTTCTGTTTAGAAGATTTATTCAAACCAAAAGATGTTCTATTACAAGCAGAAGTATTCAAACCAAAAACATTAAAGGAATTGTTTTTAACATTATTATTATGCAAAGACTTAAAAGACAAGTCTTCAGAGGAAACTGACTTGGAAGATGAATCTTCAGCAGCAACTTTTAAAGGCTTGTAGGTAGGCTTGGGTGCAGGCATAGGTGAGGTCTTGGGTAGGTCTAACTTATCACTTGAATCACAGCTGGCATAAGAAGTAGACCCTTGATCAGAAGATTTGTCACTGTCAGAGCAAGAGACAAAATCATTAGATGAAGAATCGAGTGCGGCAAGTCTTTGGACTTTTTGCCATAAAGATGATGTGATCCATCAAAGTCAACAATAATGGAAAGGTCAACAGGCATAGGTATTCCTCTAATGGATCCACGCATACGGCATGTAGGTCACCTTTTTTGACATAATTAGCTAAGCCTGCTGGTGTGGATTTACGTGTGTCATCTCTAGCTTCTAACCCTACATATTTCTTAAAGCCTAAGCCTATTGAAGTATTAGGATTTTGACTAGCATAGATGTGACTTGCTAACTTATTTCCATTCAATAACCATTCGTTATGCCTAGCAATTTCAGCATCTAATTTTTCTTTTAATACACTGTTTTCAGACACCACATCAGCTCTCAATTTCTCAGACCTTTTTAATTCAATTTGTGTACATTCTTGATTACATTCCAACACCCTAATCTTCTCATCATAAGCAATTTGATTCTTCTGAAACCAAACCTTTTGTCTTTCTAATGTTTTTAAACTATGTTTATAAGCTTCAACTTCAACATAGCATTCATTATATTTAGGTTTCAAAATATCATATGCTTCCTTATGTTCATTATAACGTTCACTATAGCCAAAAAAGCAATTTTGTACCTGAGAGATGCCCATCAAGGCAATCTGATCATGCCTATCTTCTGAAGTACAGCTTGCTAGCAACCCAATATTATCACCACTAGGACCATCATCATTCCCAGACTCATCTGATTTCCAGTCGACATTGGCATCCAAAGTGACCATAGCAGTTGAGGATCTAGGCTTCGAAGTTCCAGCATCCCTTTGATTCTGCTTATAGGAAGAGTATCTCACCTTATCTCCAGCCTTCCTATCCTTGCACTCTCTGGAGAAGTGACCCATCTGATAACATGTAAAGTACTTGACCTTCTTCTTGTCAAACCTTGCAGGATCTCTTCCTTGGAAACCAAACTTCCTCCCAGCCTTACATTCAAATTTCTTGATGTCCATAGATAGCATAACCACTTGCCACTTCAACTTCATCTCTTCCATCTCCAGAGGATCTACCTGATCAAAATCCTCATATGCAAGTTCCTGCTGAGGATCATAATCAGCAAAGAAGGATCCAAGCACATCTTCCATTATACCTGATTCTCGATGTAGTTTAGGGGTATGTGTGTATGGATAAAACCACAATATCGATATCAAAAATAACCACAAGGAATAATTTAAAATCCATTTAGGAAAAAGGATAATGAATCAAATCCCGTGAGTGATAGTGATACGGATTAGGAAATCCGAGTCGTGTCCCAACGAGGTGTGAATGGGCAACGTCGTTATCGGTTCGTTATTAAAATGCTCGATGTTTTGGATTTTTATATATTGTCTAAACTACGGGAAATGGGAAAGCAATTAAGGGAAATTAAGCTACGGGGAATCCTAAGTAATAAAACGTAATTAATGAAACGCGAATTAAATGCAACTACGTCTAATCTAAGTCCTAAAAATGATCTAAAATTATTTTTAAACTAAAAATGAAATTACAAACTTAACTGAGATTTAAAACTAATTTTTATGTTTTTTCTGGAATTTATTTGAATTAAAAACTAATTTTAAACTAATTAAATCGCTAAAAATTACAAATTAAACTAGGAAAAATCTGGAAAAATTATTTTTTTGCTTTTTATATTTTTCTTAATCTATGAAAATTGAAAAATTATTTTTTTAGAAACTTTTCTGATTTAATTGTATTAAAAGCTATTTAAAAAAAACCTAAAAAGAGATTTAAATAGGGAAAAATAGTAAACAGGGATGAAAAATTATGAAAAATTCAGGAAAAGTCTAGATTAATATTCAAAATCTATGAAAAATATAAAAACTATAGCTTATGTGAAGGATTTAAGAGCTGTAGTGTAACTGTTTGAAAATAAGCTATTTGATATAAGCTACAAGCTAATTGAGTGCACCAGAAGCTACCAATACTTGAAATAAGCTAAAACTAGGAGAAATCAACTTACTGCAGCTATCCTACACCACCAGATTACAAGCTACAGGCACATGAGCTTAATTTGATTTATTTCAAAGCTAGTTTAACTACCTAATTTCTAGCTAATGCACAAGCTTATTAATAAGCTCAAAAGGAAAACCAGAACTGAGGAGCTTAAGACCACCAACTAAAGAATCACAAGACCAAGTTTGAGACCCTAACAAGCTAATTTGAATCACGTGCGAGATCTTCAAAAGGCACGCTCACACTCGGTATTAGTGAGTATGAGCAGGCGATTTAGCTTATTGAGCAGCTTGTTTGGACCTTATAAAAGCTTCCAAAAATTTCACAAAAATCTGTTTACAACACTAGACCAGCAGAACTTGAAAAAGAACAAAATCTCACTTAATTTGAACCAACAATGAATCAATCAAAATTCCACAAACTTTTGTAAAAACTGTGTTTTGAAACTTTTGACTTTAGAAGCAGTTTTGAGAATTTGACCAAATTGAGATTTGTGTCACACCCCCAAAATATCGCAGCGGAACGATAGTGTCATTGGGGTATGACGTCATAGCACAAAGTATGGATACAGAAAACGACCTCTATAATGAGACGTTTTGAAAAGTTTACCATTCGATAATAAGGTTAAAGTTTACAACACAAAAGATTCCAAAGTTAGATAATACATAAAGAGTTTACAAAATATGTCGAATGGTAATTGTTAAAAGCACAAGACTCCAATGTATGCCATGTGACCCAAAAGCTCCATGAAATGCTATCACCTTAATACCTGAGATAAACATGCTAAAAAGTGTCAACACAATGGTTGGTGAGTTCATAAGTTTGTGTTAAAATGATTTGAAATACTTAGAGAAAGGTTCACACAGCAAAGGCATTGTAAATCCACTCAGTTCCAGGTTCCGCCCATACAAAACTTGCAACCTGTGTGTTCACAACCCATTGCCTAAAATAGAATGACAATCATGAATATGCGCATGAAGGTAGTTAAAAGTATAAATGTCACCACAAGGGTCTTCCAACATATAAATATTGGGATGTTTGTAAATTAATAGCCTTCCAACAACTTAATTTGGAGCCACTAATTCTTGTATGTTTGTAAATTAATAGCCTTCCAACAACTTAATTTGGAGCCACTAATTCTTGTATGTTTGTAAATTAATAGCCTTCCAACAACTTAATTTGGAACCACTAATTCTTGTATGTTTGTAAATTAATAGCCTTCCAACAACTTAATTTGGAGCCACTAATTCTTGTATGTTTGTAAATTAATAGCCTTCCAACAACTTAATTTGGAGCCACTAATTCTTGTATGTTTGTTCCAAATATGCATATGAAATCAAGTATAACCCAATCAAGTATATAACGTAATCAAGTGTAGAGTATAAGTAATGTTGTTTGGCAAAAGAGTTTAAATGTTTGGATAAATAAGCATATATCTCGCCCCAAATAGTTTATAGGAATTTAAATGAGTAAAAGCGGGGTATGAACTCACCTGGTGTGATTGATATGCTAACAAAATGAAGTGCACGAAAGTGAGGCTCGGAAACTATCCGCGACCTAAAATGAATGTTACGACTTGAGTTATGATATGTTGTCGTGAATGCATGATTTGAAAACGTATCACCCAATATGTTACTTGAAAATTAGTTATATAGAAATATTGTTACTTGAATGTGTGACGGTTTTAGTAATTTGAAAAATCGGTTTACATCTAACTTGACGTAATATATACATAGGAAAACTAACTCGTTTTTAACGTCCATTTCCCCCGAAACGTCCGTTTAGGCCCTCAAAACCTTGATTAAAAATCCTGACAGCATACTAATGCTGGGAATAGTGTTTTCAGCGCTTTTTGACTCAAAGTTTTGTTAACCATAACTCACTCGTTTTAAGTCCGTTTTTCAAGTTCTTTATATCCACTCGAAGGTAATCAAGAGTACTAATATATTTTTAAACTTCGGAGACTTCACAGAAATTTTAAGGCCACTGTTTGGTCAGTTAAAACTCGGACTGCATATACATTTTCCGGAAAATTGTAGTTTTTAAATCGTAACTTGGAAACCACGTATATTTTTCGTTATAACTCCGTTTTAGTCCGTTCAAAAGGCCACGTTCATAACTAAAAATCTATTTTCTAAAACTTTAATAAAACTTATAAAAATGACTAACTTTTCGGAAAAATTATAAATTTCGGCGGCGCTTCCGCGCCCATTTTAAAATTACCATTTTTCTCTAAACATTTTAACTCAAACAACACCACAATATTCCCTTAACCTACTCATCACCAATCCTACTAGTAAAACAACTACATTTGATCGTAACCAAAATAAATATTCATTTTGAGGCTAAAAAAAATACATACGAACTTAAATAAACATATATAAAATTTATGTAACCATTTCCTCCAAAAACCACAACTAGACTTTGATGATCCATTTTTCTTACACAATAATTTTATAAACTTTTAACTAGCACATGATTGTTATAAATATTTATATAGCACATATGGGTGATAATCTTGGATGATAATGAATAAAAATCACAACAAATCAAATATGACCATGAGGACTTCATAAAAATGTATGAAAAATATGTATGAAAAGGTAAAAGATGAAGTTTCATGCTTACAAGAGTGTATGATAAAGATGGTGATGTTTGGATGTGATGAGAGCAAGATGAGCACCGAACCCGAATTAAACCCACAATCTACTAATCAAAACACACCCGATAACTTGGACACTACTTGGAAACTTGAAGGTTTTTCTTCCTTGCCCTATGGCTGCCGAAATTTTGAGAGAGAAGGAAGAAGAAGTTTTTGATCTAGTTTTTGCATTATTGAAAGAATGAAGTGAAAAGTCTTGGAGTGTAAAGTTGTATATGTAAGAAAATATTGAAAAGTCTAGTGAATCTTGTAATTAATAATACATATATATATTTATTATTATTATTATTATGTAAATGTATAAGTGTAAGTTATGCAAAGTTACTTGAAAGTAAGTAGTAACTTGTTGTATTGTTAAGTAATATTAGTAAGTTGTATACACATTTGAATATTTAAGGTAGCGTTAGATAAAAATAAATTTTTCACGGGTCAAGATAAGATATATTTAAGTCATAAAAATTATAAAAATACATTTCTTGAAAGATTTGAGTGAATAAATATTTATCGGGTTGAATTTAAGAAAACCGTCGTAATTTATATAAACATAACAATTTATATATGAAATAAATTTAAAACACTGGGTAAACTAATAATAATATTTTTATAGACTTAATATGAGTATAAAAATATATTGTGATAAATTTTTGGAAGTATTGTATCAATTGTTCAAAATAATTTATTACGCGATAAGGTTTATTTAATATGAAATTTACGCGTTTGATGTGAAATGCAAAACCCATGCATGAATCGTTATGAAATGATGAATATGGAGTATGAGAAATGACCGGAAATTGAGAATTGTGACATTCTTCCCCTGATAGAAGAATCGCGTCCTCGCGATTCAATCGCTGATACTTAAAGTTCTACCCTTAGGTTTAGAGAAATCATAATGTATGGTCAAAGTGCTTATGCCAAAACTTACGCGTCTAGGTTTCTTATCTAAGGAGACTCACTGAATCTGAATAATACGGTGGATCACTTAATGGTCTAGGAAAAACGTGCCGATTCGCATTGCGGGCTTCCTCAGTCCCTATATAGAATGCTCGACCTCGAGGTGGACTGATATTGAGTACAGGGTTTGGGTTATTTCCTTCAATTGCTAAAGCTAGGTGTTGGTTACCTTGTGGTTGCCTCTGCGTTCCATTCAACTTAGGACAATTATTCCGGAAGTGGTTCGGGTTGTTACATTCAAAGCAAGTCCTTTGGTTATTCCTCATGTTGCCCACGTTAGCGGTGTTACCTGTGCCTTACACTGCTCTTTAAAATGGCCGTATCGATTGCAATTTGTACACAAGCGGCGGGGCTTGGTCTTCGGATGATGATAAGCACACTTAGCACATTTGGGATGTGTACCCGCATACTCTCTTTGTTCAAGGTTGCCACAAAAACTCTTGCCCTTTTGTTTATGCGCTACCACGTCTATCTGCTTATTCGACCCACTTGTTTCCTTCCTCTTATCACTGCTCTTCAAAGTACCATTTCTAACCATCTCGTTCGCCGGGTTCCTGCCCTCGATTATTGCACTTTGTATTGTAGACGGCTCATCGTTTTCGAGTTCCACGGATTTCAGGCACAAGACCATATATGTACCTCGATATTCTCTTAGACTCAGGGGTAACTAGATGAGGAACTAGTCTGGCTAATTCATGAAATCGATGCAGTAGGCTGCGTGACCAGCCCTATCATGGAGTGGTGATAAAATTCATCCTCCGGTTTCTGCATTTCATTGTCAGGCGGTACTCCTCTTTCAATAACGCCTTAAATTCGTCCCATGTCATACATGTAGGTCGCTTCTCCGCCTAGCACAGTAGGCGTGTGTTCCACCATGTCAATGCCTTTCCGATAGCAAGCAAGCAGGCATACTTCACCCTCGATGTGTGGCACAATTCTTGATGTCGATCATCGACTCGTCTTCTCTACCCATTGAGTATACGCCAAAGCACCTTCTATACCATCAAACTCCACGGGTTTGCATGCTGAAAATTCCTTATATGTGCATCCAATTCTTTGTTGTTGTTGTTATTCTGCCACTACATTGTTGGTGTCGCCATTCCGTTCCGTGGTTTCCCGAGTTGTTCATATGATTTCCAACTTGTGTGACAATAGTGGGAAGCAAGATTTGAAGTTGTTGAGCGATGATGGCGGCAAAATCAAGGTTTCCGCCAGTGTTGTTGTCATTGTTACCCACGTCGCTACCGCCTCCTCTACCTCCACGCTCACCTGTCATTCCACCCCTTGGCACTGCACCACCTCGACCAGTGCTGCGTGTTACCCTCTTTGGTGCCATGATCTCTGCAAGGGAAAGAACCGTTGAATTCCCAGTGTCTATGCTTAACGTCCTCAAATATAATACCACGCCACAAATTGGTTCCTAAGGTGTCCACACCGATCTACGATGGTCGCATATGTCCAAGTGGGTTGTGACGCATTTATAATTATGTTGGCCACCATAATTATAATTGCCTCATTTCACACATGTACATACCACCAAGCATACATGTCTCGGCGTTTGGTGTTACTTAAAATAGGTAGCCAGTCTATCATCCGATTCTAAACGGTGAAGGAGGGATTTAGGGTAAGTATCTAGGAAGAGTCGCACTTGGTGTATAGGAAATTCCGTTAGGTGCTAAAGTCACTACGAGGTTTGGTCGCCAGCAGTTCCCAAAGTATCCTCAAGAGAACTCCCATCCTCGGGCAAAATCATCAAATCTATCCAGCTTTATAGTAACACTTATTTAGCTCAATCTCGCATCTCATCAAACAAGAATAAAAATCACAACAAATCAAATATGACCATGAGGACTTCATAAAAATGTATGAAAAATATGTATGAAAAGGTAAAAGATGAAGTTTCATGCTTACAAGAGTGTATGATAAAGATGGTGATGTTTGGATGTGATGAGAGCAAGATGAGCACCGAACCCGAATTAAACCCACAATCTACTAATCAAAACACACCCGATAACTTGGACACTACTTGGAAACTTGAAGGTTTTTCTTCCTTGCCCTATGGCTGCCGAATAAAAATTATAAAAATACATTTCTTGAAAGATTTGAGTGAATAAATATTTATCGGGTTGAATTTAAGAAAACCGTCGTAATTTATATAAACATAACAATTTATATACGAAATAAATTTAAAACACTGGGTAAACTAATAATAATATTTTTATAGACTTAATATGAGTATAAAAATATATTGTGATAAATTTTTGGAAGTATTGTATCAATTGTTCAAAATAATTTATTACGCGATAAGGTTGTGATGAAATAACACTGATGCAAGCTAAGTCACTATCTTTTATACCTCTATGCAAGATCTAACTAACTGATTTTTACAGAAATGCAAATAAGAGCAGATTCAATATGATTTTGACTTCTAGAGTTCTATTATGCAAATTAATGACTTATCTAGACTGAACTAAGCTAAGTTCTATTAAATCAACTCAAAACTTATACTACTAAAACCTCCAACTCATTTTTGCAATGAGATCCAAACAGTAGTTTAGCTAACCTAATTACTTTATCTTATTCCAAGCTTCAAATCAAAATAGCAATTAACTAGATTCTAACAATCAAATAGCAACTAACAAGTAATCTAATATTGATTAATAAACTACAGCTAATAGGAATACAAAAGTGCAGCAAAACAGCTTTGAATTTAAACTTGAATTAGTACTCACATGAAGTCCACTTATTTGCATTAACTAGAACCGGATACCACTATCCTAATCAATTCAAACCCCAATCCAATTCTGCATCAACCCAATTCCAACTCCATATCAGCAACTCAGATCCAACAGTAGTAATTGACTGCAGTTTGGCCAATGTTTGATATTGAAAGTAGAACTGAGTAGAGACCTGAATAAGCAATTAATAAGCTATTGACGAGCTTATAAGAGCTTAAACTAACATAATCACAAACTGATTTGAACTTAACAACAGATTTGAGACATTTTTTTATTTTTGGAGTATTTTTCTTTTTTTTTTTGTGATTTTTGTTTTGTAAAGAGAATAAGCTGAAAACAATTTGAGATAAGCTAATTTTGAGAAACTAAAATACTTATAAGATATTTAGAACAATAGAACAGTAATTAAAATTGATTGAAGATAAAAACTGAAATTACTTCTATTAATGAAACTTGATGATTACAAAGGAACTGAAATTTAGAAAATACAGAAATGAAAAATGAACATGAATAAGCTACTAGTATTCTACTCAAATTCTACATGGTTACAAGTGAGAAATGAAAGGGTATATATAGCCTAGCTTATGCCTTGGAAGGATCTGGAATGTATCCATTTGTGCTTCTTTTGAGTCGTTTATCACCATTGATCAAATCCCAAATGTCATCTATCATTCTTAGCCATCAGATCATATCTTCCACATCCCTATAGCCAATAAGAATCAAGCAAGGCACACGGATTGATGACCTGGCAACCCACATGTGTCAGGTGGTGTCATAAGGTGTCAGAGAAAGGACGGAATTACCCTTAATTGTAGTGAATTGGCTTAATTGATCGAAGGGTGTTTTAGGGTTTATCTGGGTTTGGGAATTGGGGGCAAATTTGGGCGCGTTTGGTTTATTTATTATTTTTTCAATTTTGTTGACCGGTTTAAGTGGGGTTTGACTAGGGTCCAAATGGGTATACGGGTATAGATATTAAACCGGGTTGGTTGACCGGGTATTAATAATGGGCTAAGGTGTTGGGCCATGGATAGTAAGACTTGGACTTAGGATTGTATTTGGACCCATGTGTTATTTCAAGGACCAAAAGTGTGCATGCTGAAATTTCAGGGACCAAACATGTAAAACTGATAATGTAATCCAAGGGTCAATCTTGTCAATCTCCAATAATCCAGGGACCACTTTTGCCAACTTTGAAAATTCCAAGGACCAAACATGTCAGTTCTGAATCTTCAGGAACTAAAACTGCCATTTTGAGAATTGATTGTCCAAACTTGCAAATTCCTTTCCCAGCCTCGGCTTTTTGCATTCTTCTTTCTCTCGTGCTCGGTTTTCTTCAGTTTTGGCTTTCTTTTGTCTGTTTTGTCATATCCGTACCTGCACACGCATAAACTCAAGAAACACGCAAATATTAGCAATAAACGGCTCTTTCTTGGTTATTTTGGGTCAGTTTTGATAAAGAAAAGATATGTGTTTAAGCACATATCAAAATACCCCAGACGAGACCATTGTCGTTTCCTCACGCAATGCAATCAACTCACGCTTCTAAAACCAAGGATTTCAATCTCTTTCTACTAAACCTTTGAAGAAGTAGCAAAGATTCCTCAAAAGAGATTAAGAAAGCCTTAATTCTAAAAATGCCCCGTTTACCTTTTAATTCACATGTAGATATTACGATTAAGACACGTTAGGATCACGGAGTAGGAAACACATCACAGCGTGAAGTGACCATACGGATAGAATACATCGTTCCTGATTTTTCACAAGTCCCCAAACTAAGCGTAAAATCGAAATCATTGTTAAATATGATTCTAGATGCTAACACTACCCATGGAAGTTACTTGTGTAATTACCTTTTGCTCCCATTTTCCTATTTTTCCTCTATTTATTTTATTTTTGTGAGAAATGAATTTCTTCGAATTTCTCGTTTCGATAACTTTTATTCTGAAAAAGATATGAAGCTAAGTCGCTAATTAGTTATCCATCTTCCCTCGAAAACCATTGCACACAAGAATGAGGTCCACATCAAGGTCCTAATTTCGCACGATTTAGGGAGATATCTCCCGGATTCAAAGTTTGGCTTAACACTTATTTCAGCACATTTGCATTTTTGCAATTTAGGCCCTTGGTCTTTTCAACCACTAATTCAACGGGATTACCATTTTATCAGAAGTCTTATTATGACTTTGGAATTTCCTCAACCTTTTCTGAAGTCCATGACAACGGGGGTACCGTCAGACATAGAAAATTATTATGGCTTTGGATTTTTCAACTTTAATACATTTGGGCTTTAATTCATGTTAACTTTTGCCAAACTCCGAATACTACGGCTTTTATAACAATAGAAACAATAGCAGCAAACTATCAGGAATCAGTTGTCTATTACACCGCAACACTGACAGTACCTTGATGTGTACCCAACTCTCATGGGCAAGGATTCTCTAAAGAAGAATAAAGAACTAACTATCGCCATAAACTCAACATCTTTAATTATTTATTCACAGATATGGGGTGAAACAATTTTGTGGGAATAAAAAGCCATAAGTACCTTCGATGGGCTCTAAAGAGAACCAACTACTCCACGCTTAGCATCTAAACTCATAAGTAACTCTATCATTCCTCGATCTCCGCAAATTTAAAATCCCAAATAATGAGATCCGCGAATGCTTAGCCGATAATTTTTAGATTATCTATGGTTAAGGGAACAAGCTAGGGCTCAACACGCCCGGTCAAGTCAGAATTCTATTCCTACTCTCACCAGCGGAAAGTCAACAAGGTGTCAAAACATATATTAACTTAGCTAATGCTTCGTCAAATAATCTCAAGTCTCGCATTTTTAAAGTCACTTATTAGAAACTAGCAAATTCTTGTTTAAGCTTCGCATATTTAAAATCACTTAGGGAAGCTTGCAAATTCTTGGCCTTGTGAGCTAGAATCGCATTTTATAGCCTCTTGTCTAAGCAATTAGCAAAGGCTTTTTCAAGAAAAATGCATATTTAAAGTAACTTCTAAGAGACTAGCAAAAACTTTTTGATCATAAAACTAACAAAAGCTTACAAAAATTTTTAAATTTTCTCATTTTTGCACAATTTTTTCATTTTCTAAGGAAAAACGGGGTCGCGAGAGTACATGACAAAAATAAGCAAGTGCGGTCAAATCAAATCGAAGATTACCCTACCCCAGACTAGAACGAAACATTGTCCTCAATGTTTAAAAGCAAGGGCATCAACAAAAATCTAAAAGCCATTTATTAAGTATGCTAGAAGATAAACGTTAGTCGATAAGATTTCGGATATAGGTTTTCCATCAGCATCGATCCTGAAACTCGAGTGGAGAAAAGACAAACTTCGAGCACGAGAGTCTGCATATCGAGAAATTCCTAGACAAAACATCACAAACAACCAAACACGAGAAATCGAAGAGGCTAACCCCTTCACGTCACTTATTAGAAAGAACATAGAAAGAAGATAGAAGGATAAGCATGGGGTGCCTCCCACGAAGCGCTACTATTTTTGGTCACCGAGTCGCTAGCTTGACTCGATCCCCGAATTCAGTTGTCCTTAGGGAAAGTTTGGAGATCCGGGACAACCATAGACGCTATGTCCCCTCCAAAATAATGTTTAACACGATGACCATTCACCTTGAAATTTGGGCCATCGGGTTGAGAAAGCTCTACCGTACCATATGGGAAAACCTGAGCAATGGTGAATGGTCCGGACCAACGGGTTTTGAGTTTTCCCGAGAATATCTTCGAACGAGAGTTAAAGAGGAGAACTTGATCACCAACGTTGAAAACGCGGTTTTTGATTTTAGCATCATGAATCCTCTTAGTCTTCTCTTTGAAAATCAAAGAATTCTCGTAAGCCTGATCCCTAAGCTCATTTAATTCATTCAATTGAACTTTCCGGTGATCACCCGCGGTCTTAAGATCAAAGTTCGCATGTTTCAAGGCCCAGAATGCCTTATGCTCGAGCTCGATGGGCAAGTGACAAGCTTTTCCATACACCAACTTAAATGGGGTGCACCCGATGGGTGTCTTATATGCGGTGCGAAAAGCCCATAATGCATCATCTAACTTATCGGCCCATGAAGCTCGATTTTCTCCTACAATCCTTTCTAAAATCCTTTTCAAACCACGATTGGAGACCTCAACTTGTCCGCTCGTTTTCGGGTGATACGCGGTAGAAAGACGATGGGTAACTCCATATTTACCCATAACTTTAGCGAATTGTTCATTACAGAAATGGGTACCGCGATCACTGATGATAGCACGAGGTGCTCCGAATCGGGAAAACAAGTTCTTCAAAAACTTAACAACCACTCGGGCGTCATTGGTGGGGAGCGCCTTCGCTTCAACCCATTTAGACAAGTAGTCGACGGCCACGAGGATATACTTATTACCCTTAGATGATGGAAATGGCCCCATAAAATCGATGCCCCACACGTCAAAAATCTCGCAAACTTGAATAGCATTTTGTAGCATTTCATCTTTTTGCGAAATTTTCCCTTGACGTTGGCAAGAATCACAAGACTTAACTAAATCATGAGCATCTCGATATATGGTAGGCCAATAAAACCCGGAATCAAAAACCTTCTTGGCGGTGTAGCTTGCACCATGATGGCCACCAGTGGGTCCGTTATGGCAAGCATAAAGAATATCAAGGGCCTCTTGGCCATAAACACACCGCCGGATTACTTGATCCGCACAAATCTTAAACACGTAGGGATCGTCCCAGAAATAATGCTTAACATCTTTGAAAAACTTTTTCTTCTGTTGGGACGACATCCCTTTCACGATGAAATTGCCTGCATGGTAATTTGCAAAGTCGGCAAACCATGGTGTGTTCGGGTCTTTCTTAGAAATCATCCCAAGTGTGTCAAGAGGAAATGTTTCCGTGATCTCCTTTTTGTCGACCACACTTTGATGGGGATTCTCAAGTCTAGAAAGGTGATCGGCAGCAAGGTTCTCCGCTCCTTTTTTGTCAAGGATAGTAACATCAAATTCTTGAAGGAGGAGAACCCACCGAAGTAATCGTAGCTTAGCATCTTGCTTTGCCAAAAGATACTTTAGGGCAGAATGGTCGGTATACACTATGGTCTTCGATAAGACAAGGTAGGGTCGGAATTTCTCGAAAGCATAAACAACGGCCAATAATTCCTTTTCAGTAGTTGTATAATTGTGTTGGGCCTCAAACAATGTCTTACTCGCATAGTGTATGGGTTGAAAATGTTTCGATTTACGTTGCCCCAAGACTGCCCCAATTGCGTAATCACTTGCATCACACATGAGCTCAAAGGGCAAATCCCAGTCGGGGGCAACTAAGATCGGAGCCTCAGTTAATTTCTTTTTGAGAAAATTAAATGCTTCAACGCATTCATTTTTGAAGATAAACAGAGCATCCTTCTCGAGGAGGTGGGTCAGAGGGCGGGCTATCTTAGAGAAATCTTGGATGAAACGGCGATAGAAACTGGCGTGACCTAAAAAACTCTGAATACCTTTGACGGTAGTGGGATGAGGAAGTTTAGCTATAACGTCGACTTTAGCGCGGTCGACCTCAATCCCAGATTTTGAAATCTTATGGCCGAGGACAATGCCCTCTCGAACCATGAAGTGGCACTTCTCCCAATTCAAGACCAAGTTGGTGTCTTCACACCGTTTTAGCATGTGGTCTAGATGAGAGAGGCAAGAAGTGAAAGAATCTCCATAAACCGAGAAATCATCCATAAAAACTTCCATAGACTTCTCGATCATGTCATGAAAAATAGCCATCATGCACCTTTGGAACGTACCGGGAGCATTGCATAAGTCAAATGGCATGCGTCGGTAAGCAAACGTTCCATAAGGGCACGTGAAATTCGTTTTCTCTTGATCCTGCGGATCGATCGGAATTTGAAAGTAACCGGAAAAACCATCGAGAAAGCAATAGAACTCATTCCCCGCTAAACGTTCGAGCATTTGATCCATAAAAGGTAGCGGGAAATGGTCCTTACGAGTCGCATCATTCAACTTTCGGTAATCAATACACACCCTCCATCCGGTGACGAGGCGTGTGGAAATCAATTCATTACCTTCGTTCATAACTACGGTCATTCCACCTTTCTTCGGGACACAATGGATAGGGCTAACCCATGAGCTATCGGAGATTGGATAAATGATTCCGGCGTCAAGGAGTTTAAGAACTTCCTTTTTGATAACCTCATGAATTTTCGGATTAACCCTACGTTGTTGTTGAATAACGGGTTTGCAATCGTCTTCCATTAAGATCTTGTGAGTACAAAAATGAGGGTTTATGCCTTTGATATCGGAAATTTGCCAAGCGATGGCACTCTTATGTTTTCGAAGAATATCCAAAAGTACGGTTTTCTCCTCATCTTTTAGGTTTTTAGCAATGATGACGGGAAACTTGTTCGGTTCTTCAAGAAAAGCGTATTCAAGATGAGGAGGTAAATCCTTGAGCTTGGGCTCTGGAGGTTTTTCATTAGTCGTTTGTACTTATTTGATTTCTTCAATCGTAATCTCTTTCGGAGGGAGTGATGGTGATGGATCTTCATTTAGCAATTGTTCAAGATAAAGGATATCTCCCTCCGAATCATAAAAATCATCATCAATTCCCGGTGGAATCGATTCGTCATTAGCAAGAAACTCATCGATCTCTTCCAAAAGGAAGTCACCTCCCTCAAACGGAGTGAGAGAGGGGGAAGAGTCGGCAATGATTGGTTCAGAAGGTTGTTCGAAATTTAGAGAAGAAGGTGAATCAGAAGAAGTAGAATTGTTAGCAAAACCGAGAACTTCTTGAGCGTACTCCTCACAAGAAACATCAATAACGTCGATTCGATTGATGGAAGCATCGTCGAAATTTGAGGAGTACCTTGTTGTTTGATTAATGTTGAATGTGACGGCTTCTTGATTAACTCTCAACGTAATCTCTCCTTCGAACACATCAATTAAAGCACGACCGGTCCTTAAGAAACATCTCCCAAGAATAATAGGTACTCGAGGGTCGGCATCGAAATCTACCACAACAAAATCCGCGGGAAAATAGAACTCCCCCACTTTGACAAAGACATCCTCATCTATACCCTTTGGACGGATCGTAGAACGATCGGCTAGCTCGAGGGTCATACACGTTGGGGTAAGTGGGGGTAACGAAAGCTTCTCGTAGATTGATTTTGGCATCAAATTAATACTTGCGCCAAGATCGGCCAAGGCGGAGCATTGAACAATTCCTTGAAAATCACATGGAATGAGGAACTTGCCGGGGTCTCCTAACTTTTCGGGAAGTTTCTTGAGGATAACCGCCGAACAATTCTCATTCAAAGATGTCGTAGCAAGCTCATATAGTTTTTCCTTGTTCGTAAGCAATCCCTTAATCGTAGAAGAAAGTTTGGGCATCAAGAGAAGGGCATCCGTAAAACTGATCTCCACATTCAAGTCTTTGAAGATTTGGAAAAACGTTTCCATTTGATGATTAGATTTTTCTCGAAGCGTTTGATCTTTAAGACGAGACGGATATGGGATAGACGGTTTCGGATTAGCTTTCTTCACATTAACGGGAGCATCTTCAGGCTCAGAATCTTGGACAACCGTAGGTTGGACATTCACAGTACTTCCCTTATTAGTAGGAAGCACCGGGTCCTTTGTCACCCCGGTCTCACGGTCCACCACACGTGACGGAGAAGAAGTGGTAGGAACCGTAGGTCCATCATAAGCTACACCACTTCGGGTAGTGATCGCTTTCATGTCACCTCTCGGGTTTGGAATCGTATTGCTCGGAAGAGAACCGGAACCCGAGGGTTGAGAATAAGAAGTAGACGGCTGATTGGCTTGAAAGAAACTAGCCATCATATTCCTCATTTCAGTCATCTGTTTGTTACTTGTAGCTTCCATTTCCTTTTTGAAATCCGTCCTCATGCCGTTAATTTGATTTTGCAAACATTTAATGGTGTAATCGGAGTTCTTCATGTAAGTTAGAAAATCATTGTTCGGAGCATCTTGAGGAGGTGCTTGGTAAGGTTGTTGAGGAGGAGGTGGTTGTTGGTAAACTTGAGGTGGAGGATCTTGGTAGTGTTGATTACCATGATTAACATTAGCTCCTCGGTTCTGATTAACATTATGGTTACCATTGAAACGGTTTTGATTTTGGTGTTGAGGTTGGTTGAAACCGGGAGGTCCGAGATAATTGTTTGAACGGTAGCTAAGAAGATTTTGATCTCCTTGCGGTTGAATGTAGTTTCCCGTTGCAGCATAAACATTCTCATGTGCGTAGCCACCGACGGCTGGGCACTCGGAATAAGAATGTGGACCTCCACAAGTCTCAGAAGTCGGGTGTACCGCTTTCACTTGTTGATTCTGCTTCTGATTATTCATTTGATGTATCCTGAAGATATCGTCCATCTTTTTGTCCAGAGTGGCTATTTCGAGAGAAGAAGACGTATTTGATCGAGATGATTCACCCCTTTCGGCGGTAGAATCCCAATAATTGTAATGAGCGGTCATGTTCTCAATAAGATCGTAGCATTCCTCGGGACGTCTCTTCATAAAAGTTCCACCGGCAGCATTGATTGTATCACGGTGTCGTAACGTCAAACCATTATAAAACGTATCAATTTGAGTGACAAGCAACATGTTATGATTCGGACATCGATCAATTGCAAGCTTATATCGTTCCCAAGCTTCAAACAAAGATTCATCGGGATATTGCCGGAAATTACTGATATCGTTCCTCAACTTCGTCACCATCGATGGTGGAAAGTACTTTGCCAGAAACTTCGAAACCATTTCCTCGAAGGTATGAATCGAATTCTTCGGGAGTCGATCAAACCAAGAAGTGGCATGATGAGTCAAAGAGTATGGGAAAAGATAGAGACGAAGGGCGTCATCGGAGACCCCATTTTGTTTCATACTCTGAGTAACGGTTAAAAATTTATCAAGATGCTTGTTTGCATCGTCATCGGGTAAACCATGAAATTGACAACTGTTTTTTACTTGTTCTATCATATGCTATTTCAAGCTAAAATCGGTAGCTTGAAAATTAGTCGGTGCAATCGGTCCTCCCCTCCCGTACGTTGTAGGTTGACATAGCTCCTCCATCGTTCGAAGATCGGGAGCTACATTTTGATTAACTGGAGGAGGATTAGGACCGGGGTTTGGTGGTACGTAGGGGGCAGCCATATTACGTAACTCGGGTACGTTCTGATTCTGATTCTGAAGTCGTCTTGATCGAGAGCGAGTGCGCATGCACTTAAAAACCAAGGCAATTAAAACGAACGGTATTCGAAAACACAGTGAACTTAACCAATAATCCCAAGTGAATAAATCACTTCTATAAGACAAACGCACAAGCGAGCGGAGAAGCTTTATTAGGTCAGCGCGAAGCTTATTAAAAACCCGCCTCTTTTCAGCCGCAATTTAATGTCAGGCCGTCCTTATACCCACCACACAGTTTGTTTATCCGATAGAAATAAATCGATTCACAAGCGACACAAAGGCAAGTTTTTGATCTTTGGTTCGGGAACTTACTAATGATAACACCTCCGTTGAGAATGTTATATAATTGATGTATTCTATTTAGCTCAAAAACAAAAGGAAAAATCTTTTTGTATTTTTAATAATGATATATATATATACAAAATAAAAAGGAAAATATTATTTACTTTTTTGATTTTTAGAAAAATAGTAACTTCACGAAGGAAGGATCTCGAGTCACTAATCGTCAAACCTTTAACGATATTGTCGCGACACAACCTCCCCGGCAGCGGCGCCAAAATTTGATTCTCGATGTAGTTTAGGGGTATGTGTGTATGGATAAAACCACAATATCGATATCAAAAATAACCACAAGGAATAATTTAAAATCCCTTTAGGAAAAAGGATAATGAATCAAATCCCGTGAGTGATAGTGATACGGATTAGGAAATCCGAGTCGTGTCCCAACGAGGTGTGAATGGGCAACGTCGTTATCGTTTCGTTATTAAAATGCTCGATGTTTTGGATTTTTATATATTGTCTAAACTACGGGAAATGGGAAAGCAATTAAGGGAAATTAAGCTACGGGGAATCCTAAGTAATAAAACGTAATTAATGAAACGCGAATTAAATGCAACTACTTCTAATCTAAGTCCTAAGAATGATCTAAAATTATTTTTAAACTAAAAATGCAATTACAAACTTAACTGAGATTTAAAACTAATTTTTATGATTTTTCTGGAATTTATTTGAATTAAAAACTAATTTTAAACTAATTAAATCGCTAAAAATTACAAATTAAACTAGGAAAAATCTGGAAAAATTATTTTTTTGCTTTTTATATTTTTCTTAATCTATGAAAATTGAAAAATTATTTTTTTAGAAACTTTTCTGATTTAATTGTATTAAAAGCTATTTAAAAAAATCCTAAAAAGGGATTTAAATAGGGAAAAATAGTAAACAGGGATGAAAAATTATGAAAAATTCAGAAAAAGTCTAGATTAATATTCTAAATCTATGAAAAATATAAAAACTATAGCTTATGTGAAGGATTTAAGAGTCAGTAGTGTAACTGTTTGAAAATAAGCTATTTGATATAAGCTACAAGCTAATTGAGTGCACCAGAAGCTACCAATACTTGAAATAAGCTAAAACTAGGAGAAATCAACTTACTGCAGCTATCCTACACCACCAGATTACAAGCTACAGGCACATGAGCTTAATTTGATTTATTTCAAAGCTAGTTTAACTACCTAATTTCTAGCTAATGCACAAGCTTATTAATAAGCTCAAAAGGAAAACCAGAACTGAGGAGCTTAAGACCACCAACTAAAGAATCACAAGACCAAGTTTGAGACCCTAACAAGCTAATTTGAATCCTGTGCGAGATCTTCAAAAAGGCCTGCTCACACTCAGTATTAGCTGAGTATGAACATGGCAGATTTAGCTTATTGAGCAGCTTGTTTGGACCTTATAAAAGCTTCCAAAAATTTCACAAAAATCTGTTTACAACACTAGACCAGCAGAACTTGAAAAAGAACAAAATCTCACTTAATTTGAACCAACAATGAATCAATCAAAATTCCACAAACTTTTATAAAAACTGTGTTTTGCAACTTTTGACTTTAGAAGCAGTTTTGAGAATTTGACCAAATTGAGATTTGAATCAACTCTATTGAATGAAAATGATATTATGTGATGAAATAACATTGATGCAAGCTAAGTCACTATCTTTTATACCTCTATGCAAGATCTAACTAACTGATTTTTACAGAAATGCAAATAAGAGCAGATTCAATATGATTTTGACTTCTAGAGTTCTATTATGCAAATTAATGACTTATCTAGACTGAACTAAGCTAAGTTCTATTAATTCAACTCAAAACTTATACTACTAAAACCTCCAACTCAGTTTTGCAATGAGATACAAACAGTAGTTTAGCTAACCTAATTACTTTATCTTATTCCAAGCTTCAAATCAAAATAGCAATTAACTAGATTCTAACAATCAAATAGCAACTAACAAGTAATCTAATATTGATTAATAAACTACAGCTAATAGGAATTCAAAAGTTCAGCAAAACAGCTTTGAATTTAAACTTGAATTAGTACTCACATGAAGTCCAGCTTATTTGCAGATTAACTAGAACCAGATACCACTATCCTAATCAATTCAAACCCCAATCCAATTCTGCATCAACCCAATTCCAACTCCATATCGGCAACTCAGATCCAACAGTAGTAATTGACTGCAGTTTGGCCAATGTTTGATATTGAAAGTAGAACTGAGTAGAAACCTGAATAAGCAATTAATAAGCTATTGACGATCTTATAAGAGCTTAAACTAACATAATCACAAACTGATTTGAACTTAAAAACAGATTTGAGACATTTTTTTATTTTTGGAGTATTTTTCTTATTTTTTTTTTGTGATTTTTATTTTGTAAAGAGAATAAGCTGAAAACAATTTGAGATAAGCTAATTTTGAGAAACTGAAATACTTATAAGATATTTAGAACAATAGAACAGTAATTAAAATTGATTGAAGATAAAAACTAAAATTACTTCTATTAATGAAACTTGATGATTACAAAGGAACTGAAATTTATAAAATACAGAAATGAAAAATGAACATTAATAAGCTTCTAGTATTCTACTCAAATTCTACATGGTTACAAGTGAGAAATGAAAGGGTATATATAGCCTAGCTTATGCCTTGGAAGGATCTGGAATGTATCCATCTGTGCTTCTTTTGAGTCATTTATCACCATTGATCAAATCCCAAATGTCATCTATCAATCTTAGCCATCAGATCATATCTTCCACGTCCCTATAGCCAATAAGAATCAAGCAAGGCACACGGATTGATGACCTGGCAACCCACATGTGTCAGGTGGTGTCATAAGGTGTCAGAGAAAGGACAGAATTACCCTTAATTGTAGTGAATTGACTTAATTGATCGAAGGGTGTTTTAGGGTTTATCTGAGTTTGGGAATTGGGGGCAAATTTGGGCGCGTTTGATTTATTTATTATTTTTTCAATTTTGTTGACCGGTTTAAGTGGGGTTCGACTAGGGTCCAAATGGGTATACGGGTATAGATATTAAACCGGGTTGGTTGACCGGGTATTAATAATGGGCTAAGGTGTTGGGCCATGGATAGTAAGACTTGGACTTAGGATTGTATTTGGACCCATGTGTTATTTCAAGGACCAAAAGTGTGCATGCTGAAATTTCAGGGACCAAACATGTAAAACTGATAATGTAATCCAAGGGTCAATCTTGTCAATCTCCAATAATCCAGGGACCACTTTTGCCAACTTTGAAAATTCCAAGGACCAAACATGTCAGTTCTGAATCTTCAGGGACTAAAACTGCCATTTTGAGAATTGATTGTCCAAACTTGCAAATTCCTTTCCAAGCCTCGGCTTTTTGCATTCTTCTTTCTCTCGTGATTGGTTTTCTTCGGTTTTGGCTTTCTTTTGTCTGTTTTGTCATATCCGTACCTACACATGCATAAACTCAAGAAACACGAAAATATTAGCAATAAACGGCTCTTTCTTGGTTATTTTGGGTCAGTTTTGATAAAGAAAAGATATGTGTTTAAGCACATATCAATACCACTAGTTGTAGATTGAGAACTGGATGGAGAGTTAGTGTAAGATGATGATGAGTAAGTAGGACTTGGAACATGAGTCATCTTTGGATTAGAGGCTCCAACAAATCTTTGTATGACTAGCAGTAGATGATGAACGGAAGGGACTTCGTACATCAGGCTCAAGAGATTTAAGCTTGTTGTACAGCTCATCAAATGTAATCATATCAAGCCCACCTTTAGTTTTAAAGGCAATGCTTACTTGTAGCCAGGATTGAGGTAAAGATCGCAAAAACTTGGAATTGCAATCATCATTATCGGGCTTTGCCTTAAGCTGATTCAACTGACTTAATATCTTGTGAAACCGGTCATAGCCTTTGTGAATTCCTTCCTCTTCAGAGATCTGAAAGTCTTCAAACTGTTGTCGCAGCATCGATTTTCTCATTCTCCTAGACTCCTCATTCCCTCCAAACTTGGCCTTGATGGCCAACCAAATATCCTTAGCATCATTCATGAAGTGAAAATCACTCAAGTGATCCTCGGGAATAGCTTGAAGAAGAATTGTCTTAAATTTGGTTTCTCACGAACGCCAGTAATTCTTCGCAGATTTGGGAGGAACATGAATAAGTTTTCCATCGGGATCTGTGGTAGTTCTCTTTAAGCCCTTCTTGACTACTTCCCACATATTCCAATCAATGTTGGAAATCCAGTTTTGCATCTTCATTGCCCATAAATCATATTCCTCCTTCTTTAGATAAGGAAACTTGGCGTTCTTTGTTCGAGAGACTTAGTTGTTGCAGATTGGTGGTGTTTTGGTTGTTGGTGACTTCAATATCATCTTGTGATCCAGGCATGGTGAACAATTTGATGGTTGTATGAGTGTTTATGAAAGACGGTTCTTAGTATCGTAGAGACTCTCTCGAGGCTCTGATACCACTTGTTGAAACGTTATAGACCTTAATAGATCTTGAGCACTCGCAGATCGTTAGTATTACTTATGTAACCACAAGCAAACTAATAGACAATCTCTACGACTTATATTCTTTAGCGGAAATTCAAATATAAGTACAAACACAATAACTAAGAACTCGTTGATCCTCTATGGATCTTTATATTACTAAAACTCTGTTTTTCAATTCGTTACAATAAGAAAGGAACCCTAACTTGTTTTCTAAGAAACGTATAATCATCAAACTAAATAAGATATACATTATCACTTCCTAATAAAGCTCATGCATATCCTAACTAACTATAGAAAACACGGAATAACTATTTCCGCAGAAACAAACTACGTACTATATAGCTTCAGGCAGAATTATATCTTCGGCAGAATCCATACACCTCAGTAGAATCCTTTCAGCAGAAACATCAGCATAATTAATACTTCACATAATTCCCAACAAAACTGATTCCCGACAGCGGCTTTTGCACTCTTCCTTTCCCGTGCTCGGTTTTCTTTTGTTTTGTCTGTTTTGCGATATCCGTACCTGCACATGCATAAACTCAAGAAACACACAAATATTAGGCATTAACAGCTCGTTTCTGGTTTATTTGGGTCAATTTTGATAAAGAAAAGGTATATGTTTTCATATATACCACACCTCTTACTGGTGTGTTCTCAGCTTTTTCGTTGGTCGAATACTGATCATCACTTATGGTTCGTTGTTTTGGACTTATGATGAGTATATCACAGTACAAAGTCGGATGCAAAGGCACTAAGCAAAAAAAATGTTGTTTGCGACAGATTACGTAATACCTTTAAAACCAAATGGTTCGTTTTTGTGTTTGACGAGAAACTGTGTATTTGTAATTAAATGTAGCATCTAACATATAAAATGTTACATAATACCTTTAAAACCAAAAGATGTATCATAATTTTAATTAAAATATAAAATGTTCCATAATACCTTTTTGTTGATCAGTTTTTATTTCATTCTGTAGTGCAAAACTATGTCCCTCTTGTTATAGCTATGATTAATTTACTAATTATATTTTTCATCCACAATATTTTTTAAATGAAATGTTTATAATATATATGTAAGCTCCCGGAAAATTTCATTGTCATTATCCATCTAATCATGAATAAAGCACAAATTTAGAATCATAAAATTTTTCTTGATATCGATTTTGTATATCACTTGGCAAGTGCATCGTAAACTTTGAGCGTAAGGCTTAAAATACACCGTTGTGATCCGATCAAATTTACCACGACCTCTATAATTATATTTATTATTATTATTATATATATATATATATATATTATATAAAATATATACATTAACTTCTTATTTATTTATTTTGTTTAAATCTCCTAACGGGCCCCTTAAGTCCAAACCGACCCCATCTTTATTTTCCCTGAACTTGGGCTCGTTATCCGCAAACCCAACCCAACCCTTTCACTATATTTCTCTTGGGCCTAGCCCGTTCAATCTCTGGCCCAGTGCACCCTTAATATTAGTTTTAGTCAAATTTTGTTGCAAGTTGAATTGGTGGAAACGTTTTCTCATTTCTGTGACACCAACGAGACACAACAAAAAACACAACCTTGGTCAATGTTACTTTTGCGTGTGTGCGTGTGATCAAGAGGAGACAAAGCACAACCAAGCCACCCTAACACCATATTATAATTGCCTAAACCATCCTTTTGACCTTTTCAAAAACTAGAAGGAGGGGGGGTTGAATAGTTTTACCGATTAAAACTTCGTTTTAAAGTATTTAAATCGACTTATGTAATCTATTTAATGTGTGTATTGGATAATGATAGATAAACATATAAGTAAGTAATGTAAAGATAAAGAGTAAAAGAACACAAAACAACAACACGAGTTTTATAGTGGTTCGGCTACAAGGACACCTTCCTTGCCCTACTCCACTCCCCGAGTACCCCACTCGAGAGTTTGTAAGCACTACACAACACAAGCTCCTTAATGTGGCGGAGAAGCCTTCACAACATCGCCTACTCTTTATCCGGTACAAGGCTAGACACCGGGTTCTTCCACAAGGTAGAACCAAACCTATCACAACGTCACCTACACTTTATCCGGTACAAGGCTAGATACCGAGTTCCATTACAAAGGAGGAACTACTACCCACCAGTACACCACAACACTACTACGTCAAAGGAGACACACTCCTTGTTACAAGACTAGAAGGATATCAACATCCTTTAACCCAAACTATCTAACTTGTATATCGATGCACCATATCGAATGTACATCCTTGGCACCTTTCTTTAATTCCTTCGACACGACCCTTCGGCACCTTTCACTAATGCCTTCAACACAACACTTCTATGTAGGGAGGAAATAACTATCCACAAGATACACTTCAGTGGTCTTGATGATGACGAAGATTAGAAACTCATTACCTTGAGCTTGCACGTCTTCAAGATGTGGTGATCTCACCTTTAAGAGGAACCTAGAGAATCACACAAACATAAAATTACATAGAATGATCCTTTGGATCAGAGGTTAGAGATATTAGAATACTAGGAGAAAGTATATGTGAAGTGGTGTTGAGCAAGAGAGAAATGGCTCACTATTTATAGACGAAAACTTGTCTACTGTCTCACGGTTCCCACGGATCCCTCCCCAGAGGGATCCGGCTAGTGTAAACCTAGGGATCCGGCTACGGGGTCAGTTTATGTTGGGTTTATTGATTGGAAGACTTGCTTGCAAAAGAAAATTTATTGTTTAGTACTTCATAGTATTTTGTAAACCCAAATCCTCTAGTATATAAAAATGACATGGGGTATAGGTTTTATGTACAAGTCTTCCATAATGTAGTCTATTAAAGGTGTGTGTGTGTCTAGGGCATAGAGTATAAACACCTAGACTAGAGTTTGTTAGTTAGCCTCAAGATCAATTCATTGATCATTGTTATAGTTTAGATAACACGTTATATTCTGATCAAATATAATTGAAGGCTTTATTGGAGAAAAACCTTGTTCCTAATAATGTTAATCTATTGTTGAATATTCCGCTTTCATTATTATGTGTCCTAGATAATATGAGTTCTAAAAAACCTCGAGCTACAACGATCTAACAAGTGGTATCAGAGCAAGGTTTTTCATGATATCTAGGATCGTACAAGGTTTTATTGATCGAAGAATGGTGAAAAGATGAAAAAATTTGAATCTGAAAAATTTTCAAAAAAGTTTCTGCAGGATAATTTTCAAACGACGATAACTTTTTTGTTAACCGCTGGATTGTGACGAAAGGTTTGGTGGACGTTCTCTATATATCAATCTAACTTTTCACCGAAGGGATTTTAGATCTGATCTTCCAATAAAAAGTTATTAATTGTCGAAGTCTGCTGCTGGGTGACAATTCGACTTTTTATTTTATTTTTGGGTTTGATGCTTAATCGTTTTTATTATGCTTGGTTTCTACTATTGTATGAAGGACACCTAGAACCTTATTGTTATTCTAGTTATTATATGATGGTTGGTGTCTAATTGAAACCCTAAAACCCTAAAACGATCATTCTGTCTGAAGAAGGGTTTCTGTTGTGATCAATATTTTATGAGTTTTTATGTTGCTCTTTATCAGTAAGTTACAAAATCCTACATTCCTGTTGTTAGTTGGTTTTGTTAATTTTGCGAGAATTTATTCGAGCAGCTGTGTCATGAGTTAGTATTGTTAGTGGTATGTTTGCTACTTATGATTTTGGATATACATTCATGAAATTAGAAGTCTACTGATTGGTATTTTCGTTAAATATGAGTGCTTAGCTTAACAAGTTTGACTTTAGTCTGTGAGTTTTTGGTTTCACGTTAGTATGGAATAAGGATTTTTAAAGAGTGTTTCATCAAATAACTCTCCCAATGAAGGAAAGCGTGATTCTTCAAGTTCGTTCTATTATGCTGCTACTCACTTATCGTTGCTGCCATCTTATTACTGCGTTTGATCGATACGCATGAGCTAAGGTTTAAATGAAAGAAGCTGCTGATATGATGTCTTTAAGCTGCTACTGCTACTCGTTTCTACTGCTACTTTCGAGATACTACGGTTGCTCATATGTTCAAAAGCAGTTTGTACTGCTAGTTATGCAAGGTTACTACTGCTCGTTCTTTATGTGTTGCTCGTTTGTACTGCTTGTAGTTGCTCATTTCTACTGCTCGCCCTTCAAACAGTTTGTACTACTCGTTTCCGTGTTTGTACTATTTGCGTTATACGGAACTTAGTACTGTTTGTTATACTCACTACTACTCAAGCAAAGGTACTGGTCGAAGGTTTGTAATGGTGATAGTAAGGTTATTATGTGATGAAAAGGTGACATTTAGATAATGGTTTACGGATGCATGGATATTTGAATATCATAGAAGGTACCATGGCTAATTATTCTTTGATTGGTTAATAATGATATTTTAATGTGGAGATTTGGAATTTTATGAACGTTTTCAACAGTACATAATGGTAAAAGTTTTGGTTCATTGTTTTGATATCAGATAACGTACACATGTGATTGGTTTTGGAATTGAGGGGAAGTCGTATATAGTTTTGGATTTGGTATTCGGCTTTGGACGACACACACAAGAAGATTATTTTTGGTTTTGCTCTTAAACATCAAAAAAGTTCGTTTTTGGTTTTATTGAAGAATTGATTACGAATGAGATTGTTTATCACTTATTTGAAGGTGAAGTAGGGTTTCTTAGATGCGTGTTCTTATTGTTGTGCATTCTTATTGTGACGAAGAATTGAGAAACACTTGAATGAGTTACGTTATTGTGCTCAGTGGTATCGTCAAGGGATTACGGTCACCCTATACATTAGTGGTATACATTCAGAGTCACGGGGTTAGTACAAGATATAAGAAATAAGTTTGGGTTATTCTACTTCTTCATCAAATTCGTTATATTTGGTATTCTTCACAAGTAATCATTACAAGGAGCTTACATATTTGAAGAATCATGATGATGGTTAACACAATGATTTAAGGGGAAGCTTATTCTTATGATGTGTTTAATCATTTGATATTCATGCACCACTTGAGGGGAAGTTTTTGATTTTTACTACTGTTAATCATTTGATATTCATGCACCATTTGATATTTTTACTACTATTTTGAATCCATTTTTCATACGGTGCGTAATGGTGAGCGATTTTAAACAATGGAGGTTTTGGATTTGGAGTGTGGTATTGGTTCGTGGAGGTCAAGATCATATTTGCATATGTTCTCTATTTGTTGATAACAAAAAGAGGAAGAGATGTTGGAGTGGCATGGCATGAATTAAGGGGAAGACAAGGAAGATACACTTGTTTAATTTATGGCGAGGTTTTATTATCTCAATTTCTCTACTACGTCTAGAGAAATTCGTACAAGAACGTATTTGTTTTGTCATCATCAAATAGGGGAAGATTGTTGGGTTTATTGATTTGATGAAACAAAATAAGAAGAATGAAACAAGAGGGACTTAAAGTGACAAGAATGAAACCTACAAAAAGATGGAAGGACTTGCTTGAAAAAAAGATTTATTTTTTAGTCCTTCGTACTATTTTGTAAACCCTAATCCTCTAGTTTATAAAGAGGACATGGGGTATATGTTTTATATACAAGTCTTCCATAATGTAGTCTATCAAAGGTGTGTTTGTGTCTAGGGCGTAGAGTATAAATGGCTAGACTAGAGTTTGTTAGTTAGCCTCAAGATCAATTCATTAATCCGTGTTATAGTTTAGATGACACGTTATATTCTGATCAAATATAATTGAAGGCTTTGTTGGAGAAAAACCTTATTCATAATAATGTTAATTCATTGTTGAATATTCCGCTTTCATTATTATGTGTCCTAGATAATATCATGTCTAAAAAACCTCGAGCTACAACGATCTAACAGTTTAGTCTGGATTTCGGGTTGCAAACTGGGTTATGAGTTATGGGTTATGAACCATGGGTTATGGGTAATGGTTTATGGATACCCAACAAGATATAATGTATCTAGTCATTGAGTTATGGGTCTTGGGTCATGGATCATGGACTTTGGGTTATGGATCATGGATAATACCAACATGACTTCATGCATGATGTCATGAAATGGGTCATGGGTTATGGATCATGCTCCATGGGTATGGGTTATGGACTTTGGTATTTACCCAACAACATTTGTTGTACCTAGTCAATGGATCATGGGTCATGGGTCATGGACTTTGGTTTCTACCCATCACTTTACCCATTACAAAATATATACAAAGTATATATATATATATATATATATATATATATATATATATATATATATATACATACATTTCTATATTACGTAAGCACTAGTTGTTATACATATGCATTTCTATAAGATGTAAACAATATTACTTGTTTAGTGTTTATATTAAAATGTCTTTGGTTTTATATAACTTATTTACTAAACATGTTTTGATATAGTTTTATTATGTTTAGTAAAAGTGTGTTAGTGAACTATTGGGTCAAACCATTTAAGTATTTTATTTGTTTCGTTAAAATGATTTTAATTTTGTTATCGACAAAACATTAGAAGATCGTAAAATATAAATAAACGTTTTTATGGTTTATTTGTATTAACAATCTCCCTCTTTTTGTTGATGACAAAACATAAGATTATTTTAAGAAGAAAATAAAATTCGTAAAATTTTGAATTAAATTTTTTACTCTCTTCTCCCGCTTTTTGTCGGAACAAAAAGAGCGTCGAAAAAAAACTAACACATTGTTTTGGGAAAAACTTTTGAAAAAAATAAAAAATAGAGAGTAAGAGGAGAGAAAGATTCTCGTCTTAGCCCCACCTTGACGGATGCTTCCCTTTGTTGAGGGCGTCAAGTAGTTGGAAAGCTAAACAAGTGTATTGCAATAGCTCCCCCTTGACGGATGCTTCCCTTTGTTGAGTGCGTTAAGTAGTTGGAAAGATAAACAAGTGTATTGCAATGGTTTCGTCTTTTGACGAAATGCTCCCCCTTGACGAGTGCTCCGTCTTTAGGAGGACATCAATTAGTATAGAAAACCTAAGTGAATGTATTGCAAGCGTTTTTGGAATGATTTTCTTTGATGAAAAGCTCCCCCTTGTTGAGGGTGTCAAAGTCTTCATGTGTATTTTGAAAATCTACAAAACAAAGGTTAGAAAACAAGTATATGGGGCATAATTTCCTGCAAATGAGAATCATATTAGTGATAAAATATGCTTCTATTGCACGGATCCCACGGATCCTTCCTGTGAGGGATCCGTCTAGGCAAATTTGAGGAAACCGTGTACCTGCATTCTTTTGATAGCAATGTAGATGTAAAGAGTGATGTTAACATCCAAATGAGTTATGTATTATAGCACCAAAGATATTCTCATAACTATATAGAATACAACATGTAGTTTTGTTCAATAAAACATGAGAAATGATACACATATTTCTAAAACTAAGAGAATGATACAAACATGTAGTACATTTTCTATCATTTTTAAGTTTTTCCTAAGACTAGAGAAGAGCACCATTGTGCTTGTATTCCTAAGTTCTAAGGACGAGTAGATTTGTTGACCTCATCAAAATGTTCGAGAAGGTGATAGAACATGAAATGTAATTCGTCACGTACTTCATGGACTAGTCCTTCGACATGTTGACAATGAAAGCAATCATTGTCATGGCTAGGGAATGGTAGCGGTAGGAATGGAGTGGTTTGAAGTGGAAGATTTGATGAGGAAGGTGGATGTTCCACAAAAGATTGAGGGATTTGTGGAGGCACATTTGATGAGGTTGGAGGTGGTTAAACTAAGGGTGATGGTGGTGGAATATGTGTTGATGGTGTCGGCAGAGAAGTATCTACTTCCATGTGATCCGGTTGTTGATTTTGATGATTCATCATAATCCAAAATGGACCATTTTAGGGGGGTGAAAGATACGGGTACTAGTGTTGTTTCAACACCAAAATTTTGGTGAGGAGGTTGTTGTTGCACTATTTTCTCAATTGAGTAAAATGTTGGCAATGGTGGTGGATGAGTTGGCCTAGGTGGCAAGTCCTCTAAGTTGTAAAGGTGTGGTGATGGTTTAGTGGAAGTAAGGGTGTTTGGTTTAGGAGGTATATTAGTCTTTGACAAGGGTTGTCTTGTGGGAACAATCCTTTTGGGAATTGGTTTGATTGGTAGAGTTGGTTGTGAGGGAGTTCTAGTGTTTGAGGCTTTCACGAGTGATGATTCGGTTGAAGAGATTTCATGAACAACCTGAGCAATTTTCTTGGGAGGTCCACATGTTGAAATAGTAGTAAGGGAAGGTGTGAAAAGAGAGCTTTAGCTACTGAGAATGATTGTGTGAATGGTGACTTGGAAGTTCTAACACCAAAGGTTTATAAAGAGAAATATTTGGTAAGTGAATTAAAGCTTAAGCCATTAAAATCCTTCAAATTGCAATGATTTGCATGCATAAGAGTTAACTACAGAGTTGCACTAATCTAGGAAGTCAATTAAGACAATGTGGAGTGTTCAAATTAACAAAGAGGGTTTGAAATGATTGTTGTAAGTAGGATTGGCTTTGTCTGTGCATCCGGTTCCAACGGATCCCTCACATGAGGGATCCGTCTAGGCTAAACCTAGGGATCCGGCTCTCAAGAGCCAAGGAAAAGAAAGATGATGTTTTTGTAGGGTCTAGTACCTACATATCTTGAGTGTTTCAGTCTCATCAGGTGTCTTAAATGACATGAGACTTAAATGATCAAGTGTAATGAGTGATGGTAGCTAATGATGTCTTTTATGGAAAGAAATGGGGTTTTTATGAACACCGATGGGTGATCAAGGATGATACTAAGAATTTTTAGGGTGTCAACTGGAGTCAAATGATCCTAGAGATCAGACGATGATCTAAGGAAAATTTTGAAAATTCCTTAAAAATTATAAGAAATAAAAAACTAGTTTTTAGCTAATTTTGAGATAAAGATGACTAAAATCAATTTGCTAAAATTGAGAGAAATATCAAACTAGGTGTTTTAAGAAGAGAGGAACAATGTGTGAACATTGGAACGGAACGATGGTGAGTTTTGAAGTGAAGATAAATTAAAAAGTACCTTGAATATGATCCTAAGTTAACTATGAGTGAATGTGAGATCAACTGAGCTTAAGGAAGACTTAAGTGATCCTAATGTATCATGTCTTACTGGTATAATAAGGCCTGGAGGGCTAGATTGATGTGAAGATGCATAAAAATCAATTTCTGTTTACCCGAATCTCACAAATCCTTCATTTGAGGGATTCGACTAGTTATAGCCCAGGGATCCGGCTTCTAGGACTATTTTCGTCACAGAACATGTGCAAAATTTTGTTCTAGGTGTCGAATTCTGAAACTAATGATTTCTACTGGAAACATACATATATACAAGTAAAAGCACAACATACCACATAAAGACAACCTATAGGTGAGTAAACACGATAAAGACCATATATTAGAATAAAAACAACTAAGTAAGTCTTGCACAAAGTTATGAGCATACATTGTTTTGGCAATCACAAAACCTCTAAAATAACCATAAAGAAAAGCATAATGTCTCTTTCGTCAATCTCTTCACTTCTTCTTCTTTCCCGAATTCATGATGAAATTAGTTAGACACTTGAACATCCCTTTCGTTTGCTTGAATTCTTCAGATTCATTTGGAAGAGTGGGAAGTTGTTCATAGTAAGTCATGGGGTCGATTTGATAATTAGAGACGGGATCGACTTCAACTTCTTCATCTTCATCCGAAGAGTCTGAGAGAGCGCGAGCCCTTTTCCCATTGATCATGAACCGTTTGGGGGGTTGTTTGGGTAATGGTTTGTGGATACCCAACAAGATGCAATCTACCTAGTCATTGGGTTATAGATCTTGGGTCATGGGTCATGGACTTTGGGTCATAGATCATGGATAATACCTAACATGACTTCATGCATGATGTCATGCAATGGGTCATGGATTATAGATCATGCTCCATGGGTATGGGTTATGGACTTTGGTTTTTACCTAACAATATTCATTGTACCAAGTCAATGGATCATGGGTCATGGGTCATAGACTTTGGTTTTTACCCATCACTTTACCCATTACAATATATATACAAAGTATATATATATATATATATATATATATATATATATATTTATATACATACATTTCTATATTATGTAAACACTAGTTCTTATACATATGCATTCTATAAGATGTAAAAAATATTACTTGTTTAGTGTTTATATAAAAATGTCTTTTGTTTTATAAAACTTATTTACTAAACATGTTTTGATATAGTTTTATTATGTTTAGTAAAAGTGTGTTAGTGAACTATTGGCTCAAATCATTTACGTATTTTATTTGTTTGTTAAAATGATTTTATGTTTGTTATCGACAAAACATTAGAAGTTCGTAAAATATAAATAAACATTTTTATGGTTTATTTGTATTAACAGACCTCTTTGACCTTAATATCCATTAGACTATATGTTTCCATGCTCAAATGTGATGTGACTTATCCAAACCATGCCCCTACTTGAAGCTGGAAACCGAGAATGCTTATAAACATTTAACCCATCTTCTACTTTCATATTGGAAATGGGAGAGATACTAATAAAATATGGTAAGAACCATACGTCTTTTCTAATATAAAACACACCTCAAAACACTTAAGATGAACCATTAAACTTATCAACATACTCAAACGCTTCTTATTCTCTTACTCACAAATCATCCACTACGGAACGAGGGCAAGGGAAAGGAAATCGCTAAGGGTTCTAGTATTTATTTTCGGGTATAAGGAGAACAAGAGGAAAACTTGGGTCACGTTCAATCTCTTCGAATCGCATCACCAACTTAGGGTGTTGTAAGTTCATCTCAACTCATTTTCATATCTCATTTTCTCGTTAATATTATATATCACTCGTAAAACTTGTTGTAGCACCATAAGTAATCTATCACACAAATGTTTTATAAAGTTAACGCGAACCTCTAAGACGTTGGAAAACCAAATAGATACATTTCTATATCAAACCTAATCATAAAACATGGTTCGTGAAATATGTAAAAGTCTCGTTACACTTTTTTCCTTGGAACCAAGTCACGTATAACTTTTACCAACGTCACCCAACTTTTGTTTTTGCGATTGGAACCTTAAGTACACTTAACATCAAGTTAATGACACAAGAAACGATTTTAAGCAAACTATTAAACACCCCTAAGTCACGTTTTTGCCTCTAACACCCAAACGAAACCATATGGGCCATAAGGCCTAGTCACGTTAAAAACTATGGCCCATTTGTCTTTTACCCGACCCATTAAACATGAAAGTGGGACCATAAGCTAACAATAAGCTAATCATAAGCTACTATGAAAGTTAAACATGAAAACTAAATTCGAAACATATTTTTGGACCTAATTTACAAAAACTATAGTTATCGGGTAGAAATGTACATTTTGGAAAGTTAAAGTATATATATGTACGTTGTACGTATACATGGGAAGTCCAGGGTAGAAATTGTAATTATGGAAAAATTGTTTTAAAAGGGAACTAAAAGTTTTGTGCCAAAAGTGTCAACTTCGAAACTATAAGGACCAAAAGTGTAAATATAACTTTTGGGACAAATTTTGTAAAAACAGTTTTATGAGGGACTAAAACTATAAATTCATTAATATTTTGAATAAGAAATGTATTTGTGTATAATTTGATATTTTTCCAAAGTATAAGGGCCTAAATCATATATTTTATAAATTGAGGGTAAAAATTTTTAATTTGGAAAAATGTTTAGAAAACTTGTAAAACTTATAACGACTTAATAAAAATGAGTATTTTGATGACCTAATATACGTATACGAGAATTATTACGTCGATAACTAAATAAACCTATATATATATATATATATATACATATTTATAAGCATATAAATATATGAATAAGTTATTCGATAACGACACGTACTAGAAGTGAATAAAACAAACTCTTGGAAACATCTATATGAATCGGCAACGGGGAACATTTTAATTATATATAAGTGTGAATTTCTTAAGAATAACAAACTGATATAGCACGTCTTTTGAACTTGAACTTTAAGCACTATCCACACAAGTGAAAACAACGCTATTATCGCACTATTGAATTATCTATTCAATGCTCAATCATTTTGGTCATGAACCAAACGTTTATCATAACTCTGAGACTTGCCATCGCGGACCTAGGTTCCGGGTTGGAGTCGTTGCTATATCACACATGATCTCATTGTGCTTTACCACTATCACCAAGGTGAGTTCATAGCCTCGCTTTTACTTATCTTTACAAACCCCGCGAGGGAGATACATGCTATAAACTAGAACACAAGGTTTTTTCAATTGTTCGCTACTTGATTATTGGTATTGCCTAAGTTATTAGCTGAAAGACCCTTGTATCATGAACTATTAGTCACTTGCGAGTGAACGCAGATATCGTGAATAGTACTATGAGGAGTAACGACCCCGTCTTGGTTATCGGAAATAACCGGGGCGTATCATATTTGAATTGCACTAGGTAATTGGCTATTACCTCCTTGGGGGAAAACTGTTATGTACACCAGTAATTAGGTGTATGTAGTTGAGTATTGGTGCCATAAGCTTAGCGCATAATAATTTGTGATTTTCTATTATAAGTTGTTGGTTTACAATTATCATCTTTCTTGCATTAAATGATTAACTATAAACCTATGGATTCACTCAACATTGTTGTTGACATTTTAAGCATGTTATCTCAGGTAATAATTGAAGAACATCTTTATGGCACGGAGAGGGCTTACAAGACCTTTTTATTGTGTTGTAAACATAAAGTTATCATTTTTTCACAAACTCATGATCTATCTTTTGTGTACCATCAAAAACTATTTGGAAGTGTTTTTTTTAACAAACTATGAGTTTTTCTTGAATGATAACAACTTTTATCAAAACGTCTCTTTTTGAGTCGTTTTCTATGATTATTTACTGTGATCCTTAAAGTAACACCCAAATTAGTCTTCCACTGCTATGTTTATATTCTGGGGGTGTTACAGATTGGTATGAGAGCCAAGGTTATAGAGAAGCAAAGTGTTTTTCTAAAAACTTTTGGACTGTAATTATGCTTTTGAAACGGGACTATTTTACACCACTACTCTATGCCCTCCGTGACCGCTCTATAACATCGAAGTGCATTAGGATTAATGCATCACTAGTAAATTATCAAGTGTAATGAGTGATGGTAGCAAATGATGTCTTTTATGGAAAGAAATGGTGTTTTTATGAACACCGATGGGTGATCAAGGATGATACTAAGAATTTTGAGGGTGTCAACTGGAGTCAAATGATCCTAGAGATCAGACGATGATCTAAGGAAAATTTAGAAAATTCCTTAAAAATTATAAGAAATGAAAAACTAGTTTTTAACTAATTTTGAGATAAAGATGACTAAAATCAATTTGCTAAAATTGAGAGAAATATCTAACTAGGTGTTTTAAGAAGAGAGGAACAATGGGTAAACATTGGAGTAGAACGATGGTGAGTTTTGAAGTGAAGATAAATTAAAAAGTACCTTGAATATGATCCTAAGTTAACTATGAGTGAATGTGAGATCAACTGAGCTTAAAGAAGACTTAAGTGATCCTAATGTATCATGTCTTACTGGTATAATAAGGCCTGGAGGGTTAGATTGATGTGAAGATGCTTAAAAATCAATTTCTGTTTTCCCGAATCCCACGGATCCTTCATTTGAGGGATTCGACTAGTTATAGCCCAGGGATCCGGCTTCTGGGACTATTTTCTTCACAAAACACGTGCCAAATTTAATTCTATGTGTCGAATTCTGAAACTAATGATTTCTACTGGAAAGATACATATATACAAGTAAAAGCACAACATACCACATAAAGACAACCTATAGGTGAGTAAACACGATAAAGACCATATATTAGAATAAAAACAAGTAAGTAAGTCTTGCACAAAGTTATGAGCATACACTATTTTGACAATCACAAAATCTCTAAACTAACCATAAAGAAAAGCATAATGTCTCTTTCGTCAATCTCTTCACTTCTTCTTCTTTCCCGAATTCATGATGAAATTAGTTAGACACTTGAACATCCCTTTCGTTTGCTTGAATTCTTCAGATTCATTTGGAAGAGTGGGAAGTTGTTCATAGTAAGTCATGGGGTCGATTTGATAATTAGAGACGGGATCGACTTCAACTTCTTCATCTTCATCCGAAGAGTCTGAGAGAGCGCGAGGCCTTTTCCCATTGATCATGAACCGTTTGGGGGGTTGTTTGGGTAATGGTTTGTGGATACCCAACAAGATGCAATGTACCTAGTCATTGGGTTATGGATCTTGGGTCATGGGTCATGGACTTTGGGTCATAGATCATGGATAATACCTAACATGACTTCATACATGATGTCATGCAATGGGTCATGGATTATAGATCATGCTCCATGGGTATGGGTTATGGACTTTGGTTTTTACCTAACAATATTCATTGTACCAAGTCAATGGATCATGGGTCATGGGTCATAGACTTTGGTTTTTACCCATCACTTTACCCATTACAATATATATATATATATATATATATATATATATATATATATATATATATATATTTATATACATACATTTCTATATTATGTAAACACTAGTTCTTATACATATGCATTCTATAAGATGTAAAAAATATTACTTGTTTAGTGTTTATATAAAAATGTCTTTTGTTTTATATAACTTATTTACTAAACATCTTTTGATATAGTTTTATTATGTTTAGTAAAAGTGTGTTAGTGAACTATTGGCTCAAACCATTTACGCATTTTATATGTTTGTTATAATGATTTTATGTTTGTTATCGACAAAACATTAGAAGTTTGTAAAATATAAATAAACATTTTTATGGTTTATTTGTATTAACAGACCTCTTTGACCTTAATATCCATTAGACTATGTGTTTCCATGCTCAAATGTGATGTGACTTATCCAAACCATGCCCCTACTTGAAGCTGGAAACCAAGCATGCTTATAAACATTTCACCCATCTTCTACTTTCATATTGGAAATGGGAGAGATACTAATAAAATATGGTAAGAACCATACCTCTTTTCTAATATAAAACACACCTCAAAACACTTAAGTTGAACCATTAAACTTATCAACATACTCAAACACTTCTTATTCTCACACTCACAAATCATCCACTGCGGAACGAGGGCAAGGGAAAGGAAATCGCTAAGGGTTCTAGTATTTATTTTCGGGTATAAGGAGAACAAGAGGAAAACTTGGGTCACGTTCAATCTCTTTGAATCGCATCACCAACTTAGGGTGTTGTAAGTTCATCTCAACTCATTTTCATATCTCATTTTCTCGTTAATATTATATATCACTCGTAAAACTTGTTGTAGCACCATAAGTAATCTATCACACAAATGTTTTATAAAGTTAACGCGAACCTCTAAGACGTTGGAAAACCAAATAGATACATTTCTATATCAAACCTAATCATAAAACATGGTTCGTGAAATATGTAAAAGTCTCGTTACACTTTTTTCCTTAAGTACACTAAACATCAAGTTAATGACAAAAGAAAAGATTTTAAGCAAACAATTAAACACCCCTAAGTCACGTTTTTGCCTCTAACACCCAAACGAAACCATATGGGCCATAAGGCCTAGTCACGTTAAAAACTATGGCCCATTTATCTTTTACCCGACCCATTAAACATGAAAGTGGGACAATAAGCTAACAATAAGCTAATCATAAGCTACTATGAAAGTTAAACATGAAAACTAAAGTTGAAACATATTTTTGGACCTAATTTACAAAAACTATAGTTATCGGGTAGAAATGTACATTTTGGAAAGTTAAGGTATATATATGTACGTTGTACGTATACATGGGAAGTCCAGGGTAGAAATTGTAATTATGGAAAAATTGTTTTAAAAGGGAACTAAAAGTTTTGTGCCAAAAGTGTCAACTTCGAAACTATAAGGACCAAAAGTGTAAATATAACTTTTGGGACTAATTTTGTAAAAATAGTTTTCTGAGGGACTAAAACTATAAATTCATTAATATTTTGAATAAGAAATGTATTTTGGTATAATTTGATATTTTTCCAAAGTATAAGGGCCTAAATCATATATTTTATAAATTGAGGGTAAAAATTTTTAATTTGGAAAAATGTTTAGAAAACTTGTAAAACTTATAACGACTTAATAAAAATGAGTATTTTGATGACCTAATATACGTATACGAGAATTATTACGTCGATAACTAAATAAACCTATATATATATAGACATATTTATAAGCATATAAATATATGAATAAGTTATTCGATAACGACACGTACTAGAAGTGAATAAAACAAACTCTTGGAAACATCTATATGAATCGGCAACGGGGAACATTTTAATTATATATAAGTTTGAATTTCTTAAGAATAACAAACTGATATAGCACGTCTTTTGAACTTGAACTTTAAGCACTATCCACACAAGTGAAAACAACGCTATTATCGCACTATTGAATTATCTATTCAATGCTCAATCATTTTTGTCATGAACCAAACGTTTATCATAAATCTGAGACTTCCCATCGCGTACCTAGTTTCCGGGTTGGATCCGTTGCTATATCCCACCTGATCTCATTGTGCTTTACCACTATCACCAAGGTGAGTTCATAGCCTCGCTTTTACTTATCTTTACAAACCCCGCGAGGGAGATACATGCTATAAACTAGAACACAAGGTTTTTTCAACTGTTCGCTACTTGATTATTGGTATTGCCTAAGTTATTAGCTGAAAGACCCTTGTATCATGAACTATTAGTCACTTGCGAGTGAACGCAGATATTGTGAATAGTACTATGAGGAGTAACGACCCCGTCTTGGTTATCGGAAATAACCGGGGCGTACCATATTTGAATTGCATTAAGTAATTAGCTATTACCTCCTTGGGGGAAAACTGTTATGTACACCAGTAATTAGGTGTATGTAGTTGAGTATTGGTGTCATAAGCTTAGCGCATAATAATCTGTGATTTTCTATGATAAGTTGTTGGTTTAGAATTATCATCTTTCTTTTGTTAAATGATTAACTATAAACCTATGGATTCACTCAACATTGTTGTTGACCTTTTAAGCATGTTATCTCAGGTAATAATTGAAGAACATCTTTATGGCACGGAGAGGGCTTGCAAGACCTTTTTATTGTGTTGTAAACATAAAGTTATCATTTTTCACAAACTCATGATTTATCTTTTGTGTACCATCAAAAACTATTTGGAAGTGTTTTTTTTAACAAACTATGAGTTTTTCTTGAATGATAACAACTTTTATCAAAACGTCTCTTTTTGAGTCGTTTTCTATGATTATTAACTCTGATCCTTAAAGTAACACCCAAATTAGTCTTCCACTGCTATGTTTATATTCTGGGGGTGTTACAGATTGGTATCAGAGCCAAGGTTATAGAGAAGCAAAGTGTTTTTCTAAAAACATTTGGACTGTAATTACGCTTTTGAAACGGGATTATTTTACACCACTACTCTATGCCCTCCGTGACCGCTCTATAACATCGAAGTGCATTAGGATTAATGCATCACTAGTAAATTATCAAGTGAAATAAGATAATGAGTAAATTGCATTCATTTTAGTTAGGCATGGAGATTTGCTTGGCAGATTATGCACGACTAACTAAAATCTTGTTTATCACATCATTTTTGGCATTTTTACTTACATTACTATCTTTCTGGGTTGTTACAGTACCATGTCGTCCGCCTCCCACCCAGTAATGCTATCATCTGATTCCGATATGGAAGATGTGATGTCATCTACCACCGTACCTATTCCAGGGAGTCATGTCCCAGCTTCACCTGCCATTGCTTCTGGTGAGACTGAACCCTTTGAGTAGGGAGAGCTCGCACAGACTCCAGTCATCCCAGCCACACCTATTCATTCTGGAGAGCATTCTGCATATGCTCCCATAACCTACGATCAGCTCATGCTGTCAAAACAGTGATTACCTGCATAAGATGTTGGAGTAGATGACGAGGCATCCGAGTCATCAGAGAGTGCTTCATCTGCATTATCAGTCACACCATCCTCATCACTGCTACCGATTCGTCATAGACGAAGGAGATTTAGAGTTCTGAAGCCTTATGAGCCTGAGCCTTTTGGCATACCATACAGACTACACTCAAGAGGTTCGATTTTCAAGCACACCGCTCGGAAGCGTGTGCGAGCACCCACTATGCCTTTTGTACCTCCAACAGACATACCATCATCATCAGCTCATCCACCATCAGCTCCATTCACATCACCACCTATGACTACCTTACCACTATCACCACCCACTACTTTCTTTCATCAAACCACTATTATGCCTGTATCATCACCACTACTAGCTTCATCGCCTTTGGATGTCCACAGTGAGCCCTAGCTACCACTTAGTGAGAGAAACTGTTTTCTCCCATCATCATCAGATACGTATATGCAGGCTGTGATGTTAGGTCACCATAAGTTAACACAAGTATGTAGATGATAGAAATGAGATGAAGATAAAAGGTTGAACACAAATCACATGAGTAGATAGATAAAGGTTATGAGTAAATATTGATAAGTGAACAATACCTCTCAAATGAAAGGTAACAAGGTATTTACAGGGGAAGGGAGCTAGGGCAACACATCTAGTCCCTTCTTTGTCCTTTTGGGCCTTTTCATAGGCTCATGGGCTTTCTACATAAGCATAGCCTTAATTACTAACATAAAAGCCATATTAAAGCAACCTATTACATATAAATGACTAACACTTGATAATAATATTTAGGAGCATTTCCAACAATCTCCCCCTAAGTGATACTTATAATGTAATAGCGGTCGCTCAATGTCTTCTAGCATTCTTCTTTCTTGTGAGTAGAAATGCTTTAGGTTCCAACAATATCCCCTTA
>OU343219.1:100692069-100712711 GCA_910596185.1 Chrysanthemum makinoi | reverse complement strand
CCTTCTACATGCTTAAGGTTAATAACAAACATAAAGGCCATAATTGCTTAACTATTACATATAAATTACTAACACTTCTGATTATGGTTTAAAGAGGATTCCAACAATCTCCCTAAGTGTTAGTGATGAAAACTGAAGGCGCTGTTGTATTGTAGAAACTTTGATGTCTTCTCGATTCTTCTTTCTCTCTTGTGAGAAGAATTTCTTGATTCGAACAACTCCCCAAGTAGAGAGATAGTTTCTTTTGAACAATTATGCTTTGACGTCTTTAACTTTGTTCTTTGATCATTGTTCTTTGTGATGAAAGTGATAGTATGTTTTATCTCATGATCAAGTCTCCGCTCTCAGTTCCGCTGCCAAGGTCTCCACGTCATTCTTCAACATGCTCACTCACTCTTTTGACGCTGGAATTCAGAGATCGATGAATTTCTTTAAGTCTTTAACTTTTTAGATTCTTTGATTTGACGAAGAATCATTCTGACTATTGTGTTGCTTTTGGATAGAACTTCCATTAGTGATGATGTTAGCGTGAGTATAAGAATTCGCACGATCATTCCGCTCCGTGAGCTTCCATAAGAAGAAAACATAAAAATGGTTAGTAATAAGCGGATTCAGGCACTTACAAGTTTGAACTTCGAGAGTGTTAACAAAGATAGTGTGAAAACACAACTCTAATCTTACAAAGGCGTTCCTCGAACCTGAGTCCCACAAGTGAGATAACACGATGTATCGGCACATCTACGGTTCCGATGAGTCGCTGAGGTACACCAAGCATCACCTCACGACCGTAGACCGCTTTGAGACCACTAAGCCGCAATCCACGGGAGTTGCCGAAGCCACCGTCGTATCGCTTGATGTTGACCCGGCAGAGTTTCCATTCAATCGAGGATCACAAATGTGAACCTCTCATAAATGTTCCCACGATTTCTAAGATCTGAAGGACTCGATAATGTACCACGAAATTCTTATTGTTGAACATCAAGTGATGAAAATGTCAAGTGTACCTAAGAGATCTTTTGATGAATCTCGTGGCTCTAGACTCAATAGTGCTTTTGGTTTTCCTGAGCGGAGACTAGGGAGAGGGTCTCCTTCTTCAATACCAAAGAATCTCTAAAGAAATGATAGTTTACGTAGGGTTCCTGTGAGAATGAAACAAGCTTCGTTGAGAGAAACTTGTGGCTAAGGTTTAGTGCATGCGCCATCGTCCATGACGACTTTTAATCTTCAATACCGTGTCATCTAGTGACATCCAAGAGCATATGAATTGAACCCTGGTTCCGCCTCTAAGTTGAATAACTGAGGGCTATTTCTTTTCACCCTTTTCTTTGCATTTCTTTTAATTCTTCAACTCCTTCTTTCTCCGATTCTCATTTCTCCTTTTTATCATCATACCTAAGGACTTCTAAATTCTAACTATTGGTAGTGTCCTGGGTAGATCCCTCCGCTCTGGCGGATCATAGGACTGTTATTCCTAACCTAATCTCTTACAACCTTATTGCCATAAAACCATTTTTCAAGAAAATCTCTCAAATGGTTTGTAATGAAAACATGTTTGAACCACTGGAGAGTTTTATCTTTTAGCATAAATACCTCCATATGTGCTTAGAGTTTTGTCGGAAATCAAGCATTGAGGGAAGAAGACTTTTTGAATTGATCACTCAAGGCAGACATATTCCCACAGACACGGCATGGCATAAAAGAGTTGCATTGTCGCTTTTAGGTGACAACTAGCTCTAATAACTATCTTGAAGGTGTGGACAACCCCGGAAGGTTGTCAAACCCGTCAAGGTTCATGTCTACCAAGAGTTTCTCGAATGGTACATTCTACTTGGACGAGTCCTTTGCGAGACACGCTACATCACTAGCGAACTAGCTTGAAATTATTACTCATCCCGGACAAGTCTTTTCGAGTTACTAACAGCTTAAGATCTCGTCAATTGCGGGTTAAAGTCTTCACACGAGAGTTCATATAGCAAAACACAACATATTTCTTATCACGTATTTTCTCCCCCTCAAAATGGCATATAAAATGTTATTTTTGAAAAGTTGAGAACAAATATGACCATTTCGAAAGTGTCAAGGGAAGAATGACCACTGTGAACAATTAGTGAACAAAGTTTTAAGTCATACCCCCTCAACGAAGTGATATAAACGGTTGAGGTTTTGAAAATCATAAGGGGAAGTACTTGTTCTTTGAGCAAAACCTGGAAAAGTGAAAGGTTTGATAGGTTTTACTCAAAAGAAGATTCGCCTCCTTTTATAAGGATTGTGTTCAAGCGCACTAACGTGGTCCTTTATTTAATGCACGGGTTGTACATTGTAATGTGTGCACAAACCATTTACATAATCAATCATACATCCAAAGTTATAATGAAAGAAGCAGTTCAAGGGTACAGTGTAGTCCGAGATGTTGCCGTGAGTGTGAACCGGGCTGAAAGCCGGTGATGTTAATCCCGGTCGACCACCAACATAGCTTAATCTCATCAATGATCCCTTCGATACAACCGCTCATCAATCATCGTGATGATCCTCTTCACATCCCTTCGACTCGAGAATTCCACGCTTAGGAGACCTAATCTTCTGATGTATATCCTTCAACCGATAAGCTAATCCGTCCCTAACCAACTTCAAAGTATGATCTCCAAATTTTGGAAGATCTCTCGCACGCCATTAAGCAATTTCTTTGAAGTTCACTATGGTAAACGACGAATGGTTTGGTCGATGAGTGTACATATATTGAGATGTCCGGTTGATGTCGGGAAGATCAAGCTGCGATGGAGTAAAGTTGACACGCGGCGAAAAGATTCAACCGCAAGCTGGAGATCTTCTACACGCTCTTTGATGACTATGCTTGATGAAGATGAGCAATGACTTGATGACTTCATGTTGTACTTCAGTTGAAAATTGTCTCATGCGACCTCAGACTTTGGCAAGGTACATGTCTTCAATGTTGATGACAAATTCTCAAAGTCAGCCTTCGAAAATGCATAATCCTTCGCTTGCTTTTGACCATATTTTCTTGATGTGTAGTCCCATTTGACTAAAGATCAACGTGTTTGATGGCAACGATATTTTTAGTAATCGAACAGACGCATGTTGAGACTTCGGATCCGATACCGTAGTAGATTCTTCACGTTTCCAATGATGAATCCCATACATTGCATCACGGTCATACTCGCCACGTTGTGGAAAACAAGTGGTTAGCCTCCTCATGGCTATGCGCTTGAGTATTCAACCGAATGGAAGTGTCACGATGTAGCATATTTCCAACCATCGCCACCATGTAGATGAGGGACTGTTTCGTACTTTGTCGAGAGGCGGGTTGTTTTTGGCTCATGGTAGCCTTTCATCGTCACCACCCGTTATACTCAAAGTGGTCACCGGTTTTCTCAACTGGTGGTGTCTCGGAATCCCTGAGGTTTATCTCGAAGAGGAGGAGGTGATCTTTGTTGAGCCGAGTCCTTTGGGTGGAGGCTGCATCGAGTACTGGAAGAGGATGATTCACCGCACTTCATGTGCTTTGGGCTTTTATCCTTATCCTCGATCTTTATCATCATCATCTCTTGAACACTTAGGCCTTACGTTCTCCTCAATGATGACTTGAGTTGGTATTCCAAAGAATGCTTCAAACAGCTTTAGCTTCATGGGAGGCAAACATTGCAGAAGCCGTTTGACATTTGGGCTACTAGCCGGTTCGCCAATTCATCGTCTCGAGAAGATTCTAGTTTCAACCGATTGATGCTCAAATTCATCGGAGTTGATTTCATGGCTTGCTTGGCTAAATGTAAGAGATCTTAAAGTTATCCGGTATACATCTCTTCTGTCGCTTTGAATGAGCTCCATAAGGAACTTATGAGAGTATCCTTGATCATTTCGCCATGCTCCCTTGAAGATCATCCTTCATAAGCTTTGTACATACTCCTTTCGACTTTCATTTGTCCGTCTCATCGTGAAGATACGTTATCTCATCGCCAATGAAATTCAAACTTTCTATAGAGCACATGTCTTTCTTTCTCGACTCTTTTGCAGCTTTAACGATTCATTCTTTGATTGAGATCCAAGATGAGTTGGCTTCATCGATTGGATGATGATTTGGTTGATTTCTTTGATGGTGGTGGTGAAGTGTGAGAAGATGAATCTGATGATGATGAGATGTAGAGACTCCCGGTCCCGGTGCTCGTAAGTTTCTTCCTTTGATCAAGCAGACTATCTGAAGAAACGGTCATACTCAACATCTTCTTCATTTTCGTGACTTAGCTTGTTCATCGCTTTGGCTTGGGTCAGCTTCTTCATCGCCTTTTAGCTTTAACTTCTCGATTTTGGCTCTTCAAGAGTGTCCTCCACACATGTTTGTTGTTGTACCAGTGGTGGCACCATATCCCTATCGGGTTGATTAACCGCGATCGTGACTCAGAGGTTTAGCTGCAACCACTGACCCTCGAGGCCACCCATTTGATCTTTGCAAATTCTTTGCCACGTGTGGAGCTCTAGGAATTTTAACTTCTTCCTGTATGAAGTATCCGGTTTCTCTTCTTCATCCGAGCTTTCATATACAAGTACAGAGTCTTCCCTTTCCTTTGTCACCGGAGGACTAGGAGGTTTAGCTACCGTTGTAGTTTCATCTTCGCAGCTTCATAGTAGAAAGTCTCTTCATCCGATTCAGACTCGAGTCCTCTCATTAGCTTTCTTTTTGGTTCAGCTCATATACTGAATAGGAACAACTTCCTTGGCGGAACTGTCTCTTTCGTGGAGGATTTCTTCCTGGAACATCTTCGACTAAGCTTGCAGATTTCGCGACTTCTCTTCCGGTTTTCCTTATAGGGTGTACCGTAAGATTTTTCATCGAGATGACCAACTTGCCTTCTTTCACCGCTACTGATACCTTTTGTATGTCTCGAAGTTTGATTTCATTAGTCGAAGGTGATCGTGTAACACAAAGACTGTTTCTTTGTTGACGATTCCTTGATTCCGATCGATAAGGTAGGCTCAATCAACATATCGTGATTTTCGGGTCATTGAGCCTCTGGGAATATCGGGATGAAGTCCAAGTGCTCTCGGATCAACGCTTTATGTATTCGACATAGGGAATTTGAGCCAAGTTTCTTGAGAAATGACATCATGTCTTCCCATAACAGTGTTTCAATTTCGATGTCCTTCTTGTTGATTAATGACCAAAAGATTTTAGTTCTATGATTTGGGATGCTCATATAGCCACTATCACCAGAGATAGATTTGTAATGATGATGTAGGGTTCTCCATTTGAGGAATGTTCTTAAGCTCCACTGAGTGCTTAGTGATTATTCAAGCTTCATCATAGCCAATATCAATCAGAATTTAACCTGCTTTTAGTAGGTGTGGCATAGAAGTGTTGGCTCGATTTCAGAATTAGAAGAACAGCCCGTAGGTCCATGTGTGATGGTGATTTGTTTGTGATTTGCGCATTACCAAGCGACTTTGACCTTTGATCTTTGCATTGAATTCCGAATTGTTGAATGTAGATCTCGAACAGTAGCAGAGTGAGAGCATGTTCTCGTACGGATGATTCTTTAGAATATCCACAAGAATCAGACAAGAAGATTCGAGCATGTGAGGGTATCAAAGTCAACCCTAAGGTTGTTCTTTCCAATCTTTCTCGGATTGCCATTAGGGAAGATATCAAATGGTGAGAATTCGGATGCATCCACATTCATTTGAAAGCCATGTCGCGGATCTCAAATAACATTAGCCAAAAAACCAACATATCGAAGACATAATGTTAGTCAAAGAAGGTTTTAATGTCTAATTATTGAATTATAATGTCAATGGTTGTTATATCCAAAGTCACTTGTTTGTTTAATAGTCCAATGACGTCGTGAAGAGTTTCGTGAGTTAGTTAACTTTAAATTTTAAAGTTTATGTTATCACTTATTAATCACAACATATTCAACGTTTAAGCTTATTAGTGACATTATTGGTTTCGTGACGTTATGATTCATTTATATACAGTTTGCACGCAACAATTCATAATGAAGGTCAATCAAGGCTTAGGCATAGATATGGCAAAGTTACGCCGCGAAACGAGTGGTATATGCGCGAGGTGCTTACGCGTAGGATCCTACTTACGCAAGAAATGTTACGCGAGGAAAAAGGGGACCTTAAGCGGAGCTTACAGGCGATATAAGACCTTACGCCGTAAGGCTACTCGTAAGAGTAGACCCATGAGTCACTGCTTACTCATATCCTTCACAGATACCCGTAGTCCCTTTGTAGAACCTTACGTAAGATTTCTCACGCGATAACTTTCACGCGTAAGGTGATCCTTATGTAGAGTTACAAAGACCTTGATTCTCAGTTTTAGCAAGATCAAATAAAATCATCATATCATCAATCTTAACACATATATTCATTTTAAGACAGATCATGGCGAGAAACTCATTTTACATTGCGGAGTCATAACGCTGTGAAGTCAAAACCCTAGAGTTTAAGAATTACGCATATGATTTCTAGCCATAGGAATTGCACCAAACGTTTTCTTGTAGGTCTTAGGTGTTGTGAGAGTCTAATAACCAAGTTTTAACATCCAAAAGTCAATGAATCAAAAATACCCAAACCTAAGAACATTAAACCCTAAATTCCAAATTTTAATCAATTAGTGTTTCGTTGTTATAGGCCGGAAATCATTAATTCAACATGATATTAACATCACACAACAATCTTTTGGACCAAATACAATCACATTTGAAAATACCAAACCACGATAAACCCTAATTTTGAAAACCAATCAATTCGTTTCGGGTGGATTTAGAGGATAAAACTAGTGTCATTGATGTTAAAGACACTTTTTGACACAATCTTTTTGACCACAAACATACCATGATTTGTGTTCACGCTTATGCGAGAACACATAATCACACATAACTAACGATTTAGCCGTTGGATTTGCATAAAATTCAAAACCTTTGCTTGTAATAACGTTAAGATTATGAAAATACTTACACATTGATGATCAAAACACATATTTTGAACGATTTTTGGCGTAGGATTAGTTAGGTTATGAGTAATAAATGTGGGATGAGATGTTAGGTGGAAGAGTTTTTATTAAAAATGACTTTAATTTGGACAGCTTTTGGTCCCTCCACCTTTTCCTTTTTCATCCAAAGCCATTTAACTTCCATTATGGTTACCAAACAAAGATTTTAAGAAAGAAACTTGACGACACTCCCCCTTTACTTAAGAAATAATGAAAGGCTATAAATTTTAGTCCCAGGAGTGTCATTGAACCGAAAATGTACCACCATTGATAAAAGAAACAACCAGAATAAGATAACATGCAAGTACACGGATGTTTTGAAACAGCTAGTATTTATTTCTCCCTCAACACTTGATCGGAAAAATATGAATTTTGAAAGATTAGAGTGTTGACGGATGAAATGTACTTGCCATGTTGAAAGAAAAATAGATAGAAGAATATTTTTGTAGTTTTATCATGTTTTATATTTTTGTATTTTGTTTTTGAAAAATATTTACAAAAGAGATTTTGGTGTTTGATGTTTTAAGACTGCTTTAGGAGGTCATTCAATTCCTCTTGATTCAAACACCTCATACCAATCCGGTGGACCAACTCATTAAACCTAGCGAGAGGCAAGGCTTTGGTGAAAAGATCTGCCAATTGCTATTTTGTACTCCACAAAATATAATTCAAAAGTACTGCTCCACTGTCCTTGATGAAATGATATCGAAGATCGATGTGCTTTTATTTCGAGTGTTGAACTGAGTTGCACGAGATTGCAATAGCACTCGATTGTCGCCAGACATCGATTCGTCAAATACGTAACCATAGTCTTTGTGTTGTGTTCTCATCCAAATGACTTGAGCACAACACGCTGACATGGCTACATTTTCTGCTTCGGTTGAGACGCGACGTACAATCCTCGCTTCTTCGATTTCCATGACACCAGCTTTATCACCAAGAAATTGTAAAGCTCCCCGGTACTTTTCGAAGTCTAAGCATCCCGCGTGGTCAGCCGTCTAAAAGCGATTAGTTCAAAACCGGAATCCTTCGGATATGGATTCCCAAATTAATGGTTCCCTTGATGTATCGGAGGATTCTTTTAGCCTCAGAGAGTGGGTTTCGCTTGGTCGATCGATAACGGAGCAAAGATAAACGCAAAGACAATATCGTCCTGCAGTCGTTAGATACATTAGAGACCCAATAATACTACGTATTTTGTAGGGTCAACAATTTCCCATTCAAATCGTCCAGCTTCTTGGTATTACCATTTGTGGATAGGTGTAACATGGTGTATTCATTCCAAATTTGTTTAACAATTCAAGGGCATATTTGGACTGACACAAGAAAATACCACGGGGTGATTGATGAACTTGTAATCCTAGAAAGAATGTAAGTTCACCCATCATGGACATTTCAAAATTTTTCTTCATTAGTTTTGCAAAAGCGATTGAGTACTTTTTATGTGTAGACCCAAAATGATGTCATCCACGTAAATTTGAACAATTAAGATATGTGCCCCGTGATATTGTATGAAAAGAGTAGGGTCAACCGAACCTTTGGTGAAATTATTGGCAATTAGGAAAGATGATAGCTTATCGTACCATGCCGAGGAGCTTGTTTGAGACCATACAGCTTTGTTAGTTTGTAGACATGGTTCGGGAAGCGGGATCAACGATCCTTCTCGGTTGGTCGACATAAACCGCTTTTAATCCATTTAGAAACGCAGTTTTGACATCCATCCGAAAAGACCGTCATATTCATATGAGCCAACGCTAGAAATATCCCCAACCTCAAGACGAGCAACCGAGCAAAGATTCTTCAAAGTCATTCACCCTCTTCCCGACGATAACCCTTAGCCACCAGACGTGACTTATTTCGATACGTTTCCTTCAAAGATCCAATTTGTTTTTCCAAATCCATTTGAGACCAATGACGTAGTCCCCTGTTGGTCTTTCAACCAGCTCCCCATACTTCAAGACGCTTGAATTGGTTGAGTTCTTCTTGCATGGATTCGATCCAGTTGTCTTTTGTCATTGTGTCTTTGATGTTTTAGGTTCGATTGGCGACAGTGAGTGCATAAATGCAATGTTCACCATCTCGAGTGAAGACGTTGTCTTGTAACGACCGGGTTGATTCGTTGCCAATAATGTTTTCCAGAGGATGGTCTTTTGTCCATCTATGTGTGGAGGGATTATGTTGGTATACATTGGCGATTTTGAGGATTCAAATGGCTTGTTGAAGATTCCGCGACATCCGTGCGCAGCCTCATTAGCAAACGTTAAAAACGATTTGGATCAAAATTTGCAGGGGGTACTTCATTCAACATCATCACCGGTTCATCATTGTTGGAAGCGGTTTGTTCAATCGTTGTGTTGGAGTCAACTGGTGGTGCTTCTTCAACCGTAGTTGTTGTAGGTGTGTATCGTATAAGAGTATTATCGCTGAGCAAAGCAGAAACAAGCGGATACACCTGAGCACGCTCATCAATATCGTCATCGAACAATGGAGCAAATAACCTTTCCATTTGTTGACGAGTGAGCCGAGGGCTTGTTTCACCGATGATGGGGTTTGGGAAAGTTTAAGCGGTTGTGACCGGGTTCCAAGCTGTTATACTTAGAAGCCATTTTCGTAAGTTCATCAAAATGAGCATGAATCGTTTCCATAACCTCTTTTGTTCGACGATTCCGTGATTCGAAACCTTTAGAATTATCACAATATCCAATAAAGACTCCATTGTCAGCTTTGGCTTTGAGCTTTCCAAATCATCACGATCATTATTCGGATAGCAAAGAGATCCAAATACATGAAAGTGTTTGAGATTCGGTTTTCAGTTGTGGACAAGCTCGAAAGGTGTTTGTTGTGGCGTTTTGTAATCATAGAACGGTTTTGAGTATAGCATGCAGAGATACGCCTTCTGCCCATAAGTAATCTGGAAGTTTAGCATTGATTAGCATTGTTTTTGCAGCTTCCACTAACGCTCGTTTCGGCTTTTCAACAACTCCGCTTTGTTCCGTGCGCGCAATAGATGTCCGATGTCAATTCTTTCTCATAAAATTCACGAAGAGTTTGGTTAACAAATTCAGCTCTCCTATTCGCTCGATTTTTCTGACGGTGTTTCTATGAACTTGTATTTTCGTGAGAAAGGTGATGATCATTTGTGGAGCTTGTTCTTTGCTTCAAAGAAAGTAGACCCAAGTCCAATAGTCATCAACAATTACTAAGATGTAGCTTTGCCATTAATTGCTTGCACGCGATCGGCCACACAAATCCATGTGAAGAAGATGAAGCACATGTGAGAGTCGGTTCCACCTTTGAAGGAAAATGAGCACGAGTGCTTTTCCCTTGTTCACAAGCTGAGCAAAGGTGATCTTTAGAATACCGAAATCGTGGGAGTCCTTCAACTAGTTTGTGTCGAGCAAGGTTGGTTATAGTTTGAAAGTTTAAATGTAAGAGACGACGGTGCCATAGCCAAGATTTTGTTGATGTTGCCTTTGAAAGTAAGCAAATGGGAGATGAAGCAACCATGTCTTGCATAGAGATAGTGTAAAGACTGGAATTACGCGAGCCAGACATAAGGTCGTTGCCTTGTAGATCACGAATGAAAAAAGATTTCTCCCTGAAAGCAACCTCCAAATTTCCATCACGAACCCGATCATCGAAAACGACAGGACCGAGGCCTTCCACATAATAAACCCCGCTAATTTCGATGTTCCCATTGATATAGTCTCAGAGTCCATGATAGGCTGGCGATTGATCCCGACTCGACAGGCCAATGAACTTTGCAATAAAGTTTGATAACAAGGTTGCCTCGTCATGTGCCCGGGAACATCCGCTATCAACAACAGAGAATGATCAGATCACTGCATTACAATAATGCATCGATAACGGATGGAATAGAAGTAGATTTGGAACCCGAAATGTTAGAGGGTTCCAGAGCAATTATAGTAGACATACACATATCAATAGCTTTAGGTATCCATTTAAACTGTGTTATATATCCATTTCTGCCATCTCCAACTAGTATTTGCTTTAGTCTTAGTGAATGCACTAGGTGGTACTACATTCCTAGGAGGTGAAACCGGAGCTACAGGGACAGCAATGCTTGCTAGAATCTAAAGAGATGGTCTACCAAGCAATGACTTAGAAAGATTAGTGGGCCTAGAGGTATTCCGATTCTTAGGATTCCTTAAACGAGAGATGATAGCTTTAGCAACACATTTGTCATGACAATCAGAATTCATACTTTTACGACAAATCACACAAGGTGCATCGATCTAATATCAAAAGTGCTTAAAGGTTTAGCATTCGTTACATCACTATTTCTATTACATTTGCCCGACGCAATATCTATAGTGGAAGCAACATGAGTCTTATTCATAGTCCTAGGGTGTTCTTCTACTTTAGCATTCCTTATTGATCTTTTCTTAGGTCGCAACTTCCTATTCTTCTATGTAGTGCTCCTAGGTCTGAAGTGCGACGTTTGGAAAAGACGCAACTATTCCTCGCTTTCAGGAAGGAAGCACGCTAGCAACTTGTGATTTGGCAGTAGGGATTCTAGGTTCACGATTACTAAGTGTTACTGGGCTATTCTCTTAATCACGGGCGGAAGTTGTTCATACTTTCCTAACATTTAACTTAAAGATGTGTGAATCGATCTTGATTTTCAAACCTAATATTTCCTAGCAAAATGCATAACTTCTTTAGTGTGTGCAAGATAATGATCAAGTTCATTTGATGCTTCATCACGAGTCTTTTTGAGTAAATCAAATATGACACCATATTCCTTTTTAACTTTTACAAGTTCTTGTTCATATTTTGAGATTTGACTCTTAAAAGACACGTTTTGATCATCCAGTTCCTCAATTTTAGATCGAAGATTTTGCACGAACCTGGGCGATTTTGTGTTGAAAAGCAAGTTTTTGATCGTGAATATCTTTTTGACACCAATTAAGACGACGTATTGCATTTGAAAGTTCGTTTGACAATCGCTTATTTTCAACTTTTAAGGACTCGACAAGCACATTATTAGTGTTCTCAACATTTACCACGTAATCAACAAGACGCCAGAGATATAATCAAATGCATATGACAAAGAATTCAATAACACAACATTATGGATATCAGCACAGATGACATCTTCCAAGAGTCGATCAACATCTTTTCTCAACATTTTCTTTTTACGCTTAGTATTAGAAATAGATGTTTCGTTTCAAAATGACCTTCATCAATCCAAGTTCCTTATGAATGTCCCTTTCCCAAGACAATGCACAACTTTTCAAATTTTTAACATTTGGTAAAAGATTTTTCTGAAAAATGTCTCTTTGTTCTCGCGCCAAAGGCGATTGAAAATGTTGAAATTTGATTTTAGAATGATATTCTATCTCATGTTGTAAAATTTTGAGGTCAGCCATGAAAAGGTCAAAATATCTAAGAATTTTGCGATTTTCAGGTTTTAAGTTTACTTCATCGATGGAAGGTAAAGGACCATAAGTTTGTGCATAACTGGTTTGGGATTAACATTAGAAGACTCGTGACGTTTTATGATAATCCTTGGTGTGTTAGAAGAATCCATTGGTGTGACGAAAGTGACCGCTTTTGAATAGTTAAAAGGTTTGTTGTAAACAACATTATCTAATTTTGATCGACTCGCCTCTGATCTAATTCTCTTGACGATGATATTCAACAACACTCATAATGTAATTATCAATTTTATATTCTCAGACCGAAACTTCAGATTTGGTTTGAATGCTTTGGTTGAAAGCTTAGGTTTGTAATCTGCAAGATTTGGTCCATAGCCATTTGGATTAGGTTTTAAAGTAAACTTTTCAATAGTCAGGACCGACTCACCATGTTTGTAAACAACGCTTTTAAACTCTTTAAGTTTATTTTGCAAGCCGATGATTTCTTCAAGATGATCATCTATTCGTTTCGTTGAATGCTTTTTGTAAGCAGAGAACTGTTTTTGACAAGTTAACAACTCAGTCTTAGCCTTTTGATTTTCCAAGGTGAGAGCATTAATTTGCTTTTTATGTTCATGTTTCAGCTTGTTCTATTTCGCACAACAAAGCATTCTTAAGCGCTAGATCACGATCTGCTCTCTAAATATTTTCATTTTGATGAGATTTAGCAAAGGTCGCTTCAAAACCTTTTCACGCTTTTCTTGAGTTTTGAAAAAGTTAAGTTGCTTTTGTAAACATTCAAAATCCTTGGTTAACAAAGCAGCATTTTTACTTTTCAAGTCCTCGATTAATGCACGACATTCTTCCACTATGGTTTGTTGGTCTTGTATTAAACGAGCAAAACTGATGAGGCAAAAGTTCGGCGTGTTCAACGTGAGTCACAACATGATCATTACTTAGATCCTCAAGTATAACCACGGAGTCAATTTGATTATCAATGGAAACCATTTGGTCATCTTGATCGTCAAATATAACTACGGGGTCTAATTGAAAATCGCCGAATGAGATGTGGATCTACTCATTTTGAACATTCCGAGCCTTGCCGGATCGGATGTTGGCGGAGATAATAGATCGAGATGAATATGGTTTGTTCGGTACCGAGACAAGCCATCGCTGTCATACACGGGCCTGCGGTCACTATGTGTAACTCATTCATATTAGCCATCAACATAACAACCGCATTAGCCCGCAAATCCTCCATATCATCATCTCGAAGTCGTGATTTGCCATAAAGCTATGTTCTTTGTCTGTGAGAGTACCACCAGCTTCATCCTTAAGAGCCAAAAGAAGAGCCTCTTTGTGATAAGCACCGCCTCGCCCCTGGGCGGCATGCATTAGCCGATGTCCCTTCTCATTGCAATTGTAGCATCAAGACCATTCAACCCATTCTAGCATTTCGCTCCACCACTTGAGCTCTATTGTTATTCCTACCCACAAAGATTAAACCCTTGACCACCGCCCATCCGACGCACCATAACCACGATTCAACTTCAACTCGCCCATTGTTCACAACAGCTTGATTCCGTGTGTTAGATGAGGAACTAATACGATTGTTGGATTTGTTGGTATAACGGCTAAAAGCATTAGCAATCATAGTAAATCCTTGTTGCAATTTCAATGGATCGATTCCTCATTAGCTTCACCGACAAGTGCTTGAGCATTGTTGTTGTTGTATGGAACCAATTGATTTTGTTGAGATTGTTGCCGTGTAAGGATCATATGTGATTGTAGCAGCTTGGTTGAGCCGGTTGAGGAGGATAATTGTTTTGAGCATACAAGGCAAGTTGTTGATTTTCCTGATTTGACGAGAAGCAATTTGAGCACGGAGAATCCTTTCCCTATCAACTTCCTTTTCATGAGGCTTCAAGTAATCATACAACAACCGTATGTAGAATGATGCATGTTCTTCGCTTGATGGAGAAAGATGACATACTTCTCCCATTCGTGACCAAGACTACTCAGAACTTAGTGTTAACCGCAATTTGGCATGATGATGTTGTGTTTATCCAAATCATTGATGATGTCCGAGAATCGATGATGATAAGACTCTAGTGTCTCTCCGTGTTCAATCATGAAGTGTTCATAAGCCAAGTAAATTTTGGATTCCATATCCTCTTGATTGAGTGCAGATCCTTCCATAAGAAGATGAATATGTTCCCACATTTCCTTTGCAGCCTTTTGAGCATCAACACTTCGAAGAATTGGGTTAGGTAATCCTAAGAGGATATATTGCATTGCAAGCTCATCACCTTCATAGTGTAGAAGTTCCTCTGATTCAGTCTGGCAACAATAGCAATGTTGGATTGTTCATCTCTTGGTGGATTAGCATTTGGATCGGATGGGTACAATGATAGTAGGCATCTCAAATGGACCTTCCAAGATAACCTTCTTTAAGAACTTTCCCTGTGGCTTCTTCAGATCACAAAATCTAAAGAACCTTATCACCCATTGATCGTAGTTTCCTTGAGTGAGCATTGGAGGTCTATCAAGTGATCCAACCTCATGAATTGATTGTTGGTTGCTTAAAGCTTCACACATTTTTTCAAACCAAATGGGTTCCTTCATAGTGTTCCTTGATGGATGTTGATTGAAGTCATTTGTGTAGGGTTGAACTTGAAGACTTGGTGGTGGTTGAACCAATTGAGGTTGTGGAATGCATGCAAGTTGTGGAGTATGTTGTTGATTAAATTGTTGTTGATAAATTGCTTGTTGTTGATTCCATTGTTGATGTTGTGGAGTTAGTTGTTGTTGACGTTGAGAATAAGTGTAAGGGAAATAGTTGGAGTATGGTGGTTATGACATGTTGAAAACTTGTGTTGGTGAAAATGGATCTTTGTAGTCGAATGAACCTTGGTTGATGAAGTGTCCTTAGGCGTAGAAATCACAAGAAACCAAGTAGGACTTATGCGTAAAGACACCAAAGTTACGCGTAACAATCACCAGTTACGCGTAGATTTAGCTTACGCGTAAGTAGGGTAAAGGCACTAAAGTTATGCGTAGACACAAAGATAGGCGAGAAAGTTAGGCTTAGGATTACCTTATGTAAGACTAGGCTTAGGCGAAGATGAATCTTATGCGTAGGATTTCTACGCCGAAGCTTTATGCTTATGTAAGTTTAGGTTTTGCTCAAATGATCTTTTACACTATCACAAAGGCAAAAGATATCCAAAGTCGACGATTTTTCATGCTTATCCAAGCAAGAAAACACGGAGTAAACCACGAAAATGAAGATCAAACCACGGATAAAGTTACGCGTAATATTAGGGTTTTGATACGCCGAATCTTACTCGAAAAATGATTTTGCCCAAAGATGTTTCTAAACCAGTTTTTGTATGATGAAATAGCTTCAATAACAACAAAATGACACAAAAGTGTGAAACTTGATGATCCAAAGGTCTCAAAACGGTTACGCAGAGGTTTATACCCTCGCTCAAAAACTAGTCAAAAACAATGATCCACGATAAAGTTCAAACTTTTGCCAAAACAAGAAGTTTAACACCTTATAGCATTGAAAGTACAAGAATCTTGGATAAAAAAGTGTAAAAAACGTGTTTTTAAGCGAACCAAAAAACTCGTTACCTTTACGCGTATGATCAAAAACTTTCTTCAAAAGCAATAACCATTCACCCAACTAGTTGGCGATTGATACCACTGTTAGGTCACTAGTTTCACAACACAAGCAACATAGAAAGAGATAAAGGCGATTGAACAATAAACCAAACACACACACACGAAATACTTATATGGTTATGCGTAGGATATGTGTGAAAGGAAATGAATTGAACAACCAACCCTCAAGTGAGGGTTATACAAGAGTATTTATAGGATGGAAGCTAGGGAAACACTCCTAGTTCCCATCCTTTCCTTAATGGACATAGGCCTAAGCTCATGGGCCTTCTACATATGCTTAAGGCTAATAACAAACATAAAGGCCATAATTAAGCTAACTATTACATATAAATTACTAACACTTGATTATGGTTTAGGAGTGATTCCAACAATAACTTTCTTCACAAAGAAAGCTATTTGACTATTTGACACTTTTGGTCCCTCAAGTCCTTTTGCTTCTATTTTGACCACATTAAAATTTCTATAACATTTATAACTTAACAACTAAGGCCCTTTGATTCCATGTACCTTATAAATGTGACACGTCATACTTTTTATTATCATTTACATACATTAAATACTTATAATTTGACTATCGGGTTGACTAACCAATCCCGTATGTCCTTTAAACTTATGAAAGTCGTAGTCAACTATTCAAATGGCATTTTTGCAATAAATACATAAGGTCCGGTTTCAGGCTGTTACAATAAATGCATGTTGCACCATTCTGGACCACTTACTGTAAAGTGTGAGAAATGCAACAAGGTGGGTCATCAAGCTAGAAATTGCCGAAACCTTACAAATGGAAACAACACGCAACTGGAAAATTTAAAGTGCGAGGAATGCCGCTCAAAACAACAATGCGCATGCAAGGGCATATGTGTTAGGAGATGGAGATGTTCCACTGAACCCTGATGTCATAACGTGTACGTTTTCACTTAACAATCATTCTGCAAAAATCTTGTTTGATTTTGGAGCCGATAGGAGTTTTGTATCTCCTACCTTTGCACCTTTACTTGAAATCACCCCAACTACCTTAGACACCACTTATGAAATATAATTGGCCGAAGAAAAGATAATAGGAACCAATACCGTGATCTGTGATTGCTCCATGCTCTAACAAGACCAAGCATTCACTATAGATCTTTTGCCGATAAAGCTTGGTAGTTTCGACGCAGTTATTGGCATGGACCGGTTATCTTAACACCATGCAAGAATTATATGCGACGAGAAAACTTTTCATGTTCCAATCAATGGTGAAACCTTGGTTATCCACGAGGATCAAAGTAAGAAGTACTTGAGCATCATATCCTACATCAACACTATGAAGTACATAGAAAAGGGATGTCATGCTTTCTAAGCTCAGGTAACGTAAAAGGAGTTCGAAGAGAGGCGACTGGAGGATGTTCTTGTAGTAAAAGAATTCCCAGAAGTATTCCATGAAGATTTTCCTGGTCTTCCACCTGCCCGTCAGGTCGAATTTCAAATTGATCTAGTGCCTGGAGCTACACCCGTAGCTCGAGCACCATACCGCTTGGCAACATCTGAAATGCAGGAATTATCCAAACAACAACAAGAATTGTCCAACAAGGGATTCATTCGACCGAGTTCCTCACCCTGGGAAGCTCCGGTTTTGTTCGTCGGGAATAAAGATTGATATTTTCGAATGTGCATCGATTATAAGGATTTAACAAGCTCACAATCAAGAACCGATATCCTTTGCTTAGGATTGATGATTTGTTTGATCAGTTACAAGGATCGAGTGTATACTCGAAAATTGACATAAGATCTGGATACCATCAGCTAAGGGTGAAAGAAGAGGATATTCCAAAGACCGCATTCCGAACTCGCTACGGTCATTATGAGTTCCAAGAGATGCCATTTGGTTTAACCAATGCGCTTGTTGTATTCATGGACCTAATGAATAGGGTCTGTAAACCTTACTTGGATAAATTTGTCATTGTGTTCATTGATGATATTCTCGTGATAAGGAAAAACATGCGGAACATCTCAGAACTGTCTTGGGATTGCTCAAAGATGAAGAATTTTATGCTAATTTTTCCAAATGCGATTTCTGGATCCAACAAACCCCACCGAGATTCGATAATTTTTAGGTCTCGCCGGTTATTACCGGAGATTTATCGAAGGTTTCTCAAAAATTGCCAAACCATTGACGGAACTAACTCAGGAAACGAAGAAGTTTGAGTGGGGAACCGATCAAGAGTCAGCTTTCCAACTCCTAAAGCAAAAGCTTTGCGAAGCTCCAATTTTGGCTTTACCCGAAGGAGTAGAAGACTTTGTGGTATACAGTGACGCTTCACACTTGGGTCTAGGCGCTGTTCTAATGCAAAGGAACAAAGTAATTTCTTACGCCTCCCGCCAACTCAAGACTCATGAGAAAAGTATACCACTCACGATCTGGAACCAGGAGCAGTTGTTTTGCTCTTAAGTTATGGAGACACTATTTGTATGGAATCAAATGCATAGTGTATACTGATCATAAAAGCCTTCAACACATCTTGGATAAAAAGGAATTGAACATGCAACAACGCCGATGGCTAGAATTGCTCATTGACTATGACTGTGAGATCCGCTACCATCCCGGAAAGGAAAATGTCGTACAGATGCCTTGAGTAGGAAAGATCGCCCTAAACCGCTTATAGTGAGATATTTAGGAATGGTAATCAATTCACCCCTTCCATCAAAAATTCTTGAAGATCAGATTGAAGCACTTAAAGAAGCAAACATGCCAAACGAGAAAATTTACGGCATGCCGAAGAATGAATGGATTTATAAAGAAATTGGATGGAACGTTGTGTTTCAAAGAAAGAAGTTGTATTCCACTTTACGGAGGTATCCGTGAACTCATCATGCATGAATCTCATAAATCTAAGTACTCCATCCATCCTGGTCCTAACAAGATGTGCCAAGATCTTAAACTTCTATATTGGTGGCCAAACATTAAGGCCGATATCGCAGAGTATGTTGGAAAATGTCTAACATGCTCTAGAGTCAATGTAGAACATCAGAAACCATCTGGATTGCTAACTCAACGAGAAATTCATGTTTGGAAATGGGAAAGGATCACCATGGACTTCATCACTAATCTGCCGAAAACTTCAAATGGTTTCGACACCATATGGGTCATTATTGACGGTCTCACCAAATCAGCTCACTTCTTTCCTATCAAATAAATTGACGAGATTAGTACGCTTGCTCGGTTATATCTGAGGAGATTTGCTTCTCGCCATGGGGTACCAATTTCTATCATATTTGATCGTGATAGCCGATTCATCTCGAGATTCTGCAAACACTCCAACGAGCTATGGGTACCCAATTGGATATTAGTACCGCATACCATTCTCAAACCAACAGACAAAGTGAAAGGACAATCCAAACCTTGGAAGACCTGCTTAGAGCATGCGTGATCGATTTCGGAAAGGGTTGGGATAGACACTTACAGTTGACGGAGTTTTCTTACAAAGACAGCTACCACGTCAGCATCAAAGCAGCTTCATTCGAAGCACTTTATGGACGTAAATGTCGATCACCCGTCTGCTGGGCAGAAGTTGGAGAGGTACAACTTACTGGCCTTGAAATTGTTCAAGAAACAACTGAGAAAATAATGCAAATCAAGCAACGCCTACAAGCAGCAAGAGATAGACAAAAGAGCTATGCTGATGTCAAGAGAAAACCCATGGAATTCCAAGTATGAGACAGAGTTATGCTAAAGGTATCTCCTTGGAAATTAATGGTCAGATTTGGCAAACGAGGAAAACTCAAACCCCGATACATAGGACCATTCAAAATTATAAAGAGAATTGGTCCAGTGGCGTATAAACTCGAGCTTCTGGAAGAGCTCAGTAGGGTACACGATACCTTTCACGTGCCTAACCTTAAGAAATGCCTATCCGATGAAACCCTTGTTGTTCCTCTAAAGGACATTCGGCTCAACGACAAACTTAGCTTCGTAGAAGAACCTGTAGAAATCATGGATAGGGAAGTCAAGAGATTAAAGCAAAGCTGCATTCCTATTGTCAAAGTTCAATGGAATCATAAGAAAAGAGATCTAATGCGTACCAAATATCCTCACCTATTCACCGAATCACCTACGACAACCTCTGCGAGTTAAACCGCAGGACGCGGTTCTCTTAAGGGGTAGGTACTGTAAGCTCCTAGAAAATTTCAATGTCATTATCTATCTAATCATGAATAAAGCACAAATTTGGAACCATAAAATTTTTCTTGATATCGATTTTGTATATCACTTGGCAAGTGCATCGTAAACTTTGAGCATAAGGCTTAACATACACCGTTGTGACCCGATCAAATTTACCCCGACCTCGATAATTATATTTCTTTATATATATATATATATATATATATATATATATATATATATATATATATATATATATATATATATATATACTAGTTAATTTACCCTAACGCATGCATGACTTATAATTATTTGTTTATATTTTTGTTAATTGAATTACATTTTTAGAATTGTCAAACAATATTATAAAACAATTGTTTCTTTGGTTTTTAGTTGTTGGTTTTAGTTTTTTTTTTTTTTGCTT
>OU343219.1:100612069-100687069 GCA_910596185.1 Chrysanthemum makinoi | reverse complement strand
ATTGAATACTTACTTAACCATTAAGTCCAGCATGTGAGTCGCATGACATTATCCAGTTCATTTACAACATATTCCCTTCTTTGTTTCTTTAAAAAATAATCCCTTTTTCTAATATACAGTCGAAGAGAGAACTTCAACTCATTTACTTACAAATGGCTCAATCCGGGTGACGTTTTATCTATATCATCTGAAATGAATAATCAGCTAAAACGGTCAATAGGATCAAACTACGTCAAACTTCTGAATTTTCTATTATAAAAGTGGATAAAAGTGTTTAGTGGTTGGACTATCCTGACCACTTAACCTATATTACATAATTACCTCACCCAAACCCATGTGAACCGACGTATATAAAAGGAGATTCGTGTGAAAAGTGCAGCACTTATTGAACTGATTCTTAGATGTCATAATCAGAAGCATATTTTTGTTTAAACTAACATTGTAAGCTGATCAAAAGCAATGGCTGATATTCTCCTTCAGATTAGTCAAGTGGCAGCCCCAAATGATAACATTGTTACACTTCTTTTTAAGCCTCTGCATGAATGCACCGTTACACCATAAAGATATAAGAAAAGCATTGAAAGAGAGTTGTACACACGATTAACATATCATATTTCGATTATCAAACCACAACTATGTTTCGAAGTTTGATTCACATCGATATGTAATTATATCTGGTTTGCCCCATGGTTATTTCGTACTACCAAAGCTCTAATACCATAACTCAAACTATAAGTAAACCGTAGAGATAACTCTTATTCACAATAGGAAGCATAATGGTATATAGTAATTTAAAATTATAATAATCGCATTAACGATTATCAATTATATCAAGTTACAAATCTTGTTTGCATATGGAAACCACAGTCATTAGTTTCTTGTGGAGTAAAAAAATTAATAATCTATTGGTAGTTACTACTAATCAACCTTAGAATTTGAAATAGGTTCGAGCTGTTTGGACAGATTCGGTCTAAGGGGATGTTTGGACATATTCTGTTTAAAGGGCTGTTTGGACACATGTAAATCAATATAGAGGTAGCTGAATTTGTAGCATTAACAATAACTACCTGTTCCAGTTGCAGTTTTGATTTGCTATTCGGAGCTTGGTCTGCTGTTCCACGCGTGGATACTGTTGGATCGATGTACTCTAACCAAACTAACTTAAATAGCTTGTTTAAGGTTTAATAACCTCGGATAAATCCTAAGTTATTAACAGAGAAACACTGAGCAAACTCTATTAAATATGCGGAATTTACTTAACAAAGTTAAGAAGAATAACTTTAACTTTGAACGATTTTATTAATAACACTAACTCTGCTTATTATGCAGATACTTTAACAACTCTAATAATATCGAACTTCTCTCTAAAACTCTAACAATGTCGCATATTCTAAACTTGTGAACTCGTAAACTCTAAGACTCGTACCTCTAATACCAATCTAGGGGTCCTTTTATAGGCTCAAGGATATACCTAGTCGGTTTACAATTTGTATCCTTGTACGACAAGTAATCTAATAAAGAATATTCTAGAGTTACAAGACTTTCTATAAACGAATAAAACAGTTCTTTGTTCTTGCAGTACTTTGACTTCAACAGCAGTACTTTGACTTTATCTTTAGCAGTACTTTGACTTTTTGACTTTTTCTAGTACTTTATCATCCTTCAGCACTTTCATATCCCAACAATCCTCCCCTAACTTGAATTCTACTAGCTTGACTTCAAGTTCCTTTGTGAATTTTATCTTTAACAGCTCCATCTTTAAGGAAAGATTATGTCTTAGACTTTGATTGTATCTCAGTAGTTTCGTGCTTGTATCAAGATTATCAAAGTATCTTTAGAATTATTCTTTTACAGATCATCCAAAGAAGATCCATCTTTTCAAAGAACACAGCAACATATGACAATTTGTACATTAATTCAGCTTTAGGTTGCAGCTATTCTCATCACTTCCAGTGTGTTAACTCCTCGAGAGGTGAATCATTGAAAATTTAATGGATTTAGGTTCTCTTTACCAAAGCCATTAACTCTGGAGTAGCCAAATGTTTTGGTGTATAAGACCATGGTACATTGATAACCATATGATTTTTAGCAAATCATCAACTATCAACATATTTGATTTGTCTTTACCAAAAGCTGTACCCTTTTTGACTAGTTAGTTCTTTCATCATGGTGAACTAATTACCATATAATGGTTTTTCCACAGCCTTTACCACAAGCCATTTTCTTGTGGGCTAGCCAACTCTTCACATTACTGACATGGTGAGTTGATGACCATACAACTTATTAGCAAGTTGTCAACGTAAAACGGATTTGAGATATCTTTACCAGAGCCGTTTGCTCATGGATTAGCCAATCCTTTTGTATCCATGGTGGATTGATAACCTATTGATGTTACCATCTCAAAAACCATTTATTTTATTCAACCTTTGTTCCAAAATATTTTTTACTTAACAAAAGGTTTCTTTCAAAAAATCACTTAACTAGTTAAAAGTCGCAGCAAGCATTACTTTGAATAAAGTATTGTTTGATCGCAGCACTTTGAATAAAGTATCGATATTTCAAAAGAATTTATTCAATTAAAATTCATACCGCTTATTCATCTTCATCAGAATTGTAGTCCAGGTTGATAAACAAATTGATGACCATACAAGCAATTTCATTGTCTTCTTCAACTTCCATTCCATGCTCTAGCATCCTCCTCATAAGATCTACTGTAAGAGGATATCTTCTATCTGCAAACATATGAATCATTGTACCATTTCCTCTCTAGAACATGAACTCCGATTCTTCAAAGAATCTCCAAAGAAACAATTTCCCAATTCTCTTGATTCTTCCAAATGTCATCGTTTGCTCTTCAGTTTCCCATACAGTTGTGAGATCTCCAAGCAGAACTAAACCAATTCCTTCTAATGGATTATGTTCAAAGTAATCTCGCACCACATGATATAAATAAAATAGATCCACTCTATCTATGATGTGCAATAAATCCCATAACCTGTTGAACACTCTAAAGCTTTCATCTTCTATGAAACATCGATAACTTCCATCTTTGGATTCCACAACTTCAAAAGCAATAATATGAGATTTTTTCATCTTCATGTCAAGATCTTCCTTAGATTACTCAAAATCCACTATCCTTAGATAATTTCTTAGTTCATCCCTAGTCTCATATCTTAGTTCGACTTTTTCTTTCTTTGAGAACTGAACATCTTTAACTTTTTTCTTTTTAAGTTTCTTCTTCTTCTTTCCATGTAGCTTCATCTCTAAAATCTTTGATGCTTTCAACACTTTTCTTATAAGCTTCTCTAGCAGCATCATACAATCGTTTCATTTTAACATAATTCAACCTCTGCAATCCTTTATACCCTTGACTTTTTAGATAAGCCATCATTGCATTTCTGTCCTTAGCTTGGTTTGGTCTTCTTGGTAGAAATCTAACAGGAATAGGTGACTCTAATGGTTCATCAGCTTCAAAATTCAATTCCTCTTGCAACTTTCTAGTCTTATCTCCATTCACGCCTTCCTTAGCTTCTCTATCTTTAGCATTTAATTCCTCTTGAATCTATCTAGCTGCTTGTTCATTCAAAGCTCTTGGCGACTCTTATCTGGCTAAAATTGGTTTCTTTTTCTTCCTTTTCTACCAACTTACCCTTACCTTATCTTTGGATCTATTGCGGTTGAGAAACTCTTTGTTGTTCTCTTCTTCGCACTGCCGTAATATTAACACCCTTGGCAGTGATAAACCTTGCAAAATTACAAAGAATGGTTTCATCATCACTTGCAGTATGAATAGGTTTGGGTGTAGCTTCTTCTTCTTGTATAACAGTTGAAGGACCCCGGCTTCTTCATGTACGCTTGTTGAAGGACCAACTTCCTCTTCAAAGTCTAACAACCTTGGAGTAATCAATTCTTTCTTGTAGGATCCTTGTTGTTGAAAAGCAGTACTTTGATCTTTAGTACCTTGATCATCAGTACTTTGAACTTGAACATCAATCACTTGCTCCTCAGCTTTGTTGAATGACCTCGTTCTTCTCGCCTTTTTCATATTCTTCAAGTACCTTCGGTTCATTTTCCTTAACAATATCTTCTTTCAAATCCTTTTCTTCTAAACTCCTCCCCAATTGGACGTAAGATTGTTTGTGAACCTTTTGGCGTTTGGTTTTCCTAGATGTCTTTGCTCCTTCTTTTAGATTTGACCCATATACGATGATGTTGAACCAATGGCCGACAAAATTTTGAGCCTTCTAAACTTGAGCTTTAATTTCTTAATCTGTTTAGCTTGAGCCTCAGTGGTCTTTTTCAACTTGACTAAGTCCCTTGTCAAAACATAATTATCCAATGTTAAACCTTCAGGGGATATAGTATGTGAATCATCTCCTTGACTTGGTGAATGTTCCTCGTTGAGAATCGTGAACGATCTTTGTGGAGATGGAGAAGGTGAAACTGCAACATCTTCTTGAACTTCAATACTTGGGGAAGCAGTACCTTCTTGAGATGCAGACTTTGAGATGCGACTTGCAGATGCAGATTTGCGACACAGCATCTTCACTATCTTCATCTTCTCGCAAACATCACCGGACAAATTGAACGACTTCCATCATAGAAGTAGTTAAGGGAGTGTCCCTTCCAGTGAATAAATCACTCTTCCTAGCCATAAAGGTGAAAATTTTGGCTTGTTGAACCACAACAGGTAAAAGACTTGTTGGCTTAGGAACATCTGAAAGTTGTTTATTGAGGAATACTTGAACAAACCTTGGATACATCAGCCATTTTGAACCATGAGTGATGTGGGAAAGCATTCCATCTAGAATGAGCTTTGAAAAATTAAAAACACGATCTGTAGCCAAGACCACAATAGCAGATGCTATGTTAGATCCAAATTACTCCCATGAAGTACTTTTAGCACTAATACAATGAAGCAGCACATGTACTAAAAACTTCCATTGAGGACAAAATAGTTGTTTCCTGAATGTTTGTTCAGTTAAAGACCCTTCATAACCAATGTGTCCAAAAGTATCCCAAAGTAGTTGCTTATCAAAACGAACAGCCCCATCTTCATCATCAAACAATAAATCTTCTCGAATAGAGGCTTTGGTAACCTTGATATGTTTCCCAGCAACCCTAGCATGAATATACTCTTCATCATTCTCCATATGAACCCTATGCTTCCCAAAATTGTTGAATCCGTGGCTCTATAACATCCGGTTCTACTAAAAGTGCATAACTGATTGGCGACCCAGTAAGAAAATCGATGATGTCATGAAAGATTGCATTTTCTTCAGTCTTGTCTAAATTAGCCACCATATTGTGCTTTGAAACTGTAGGACGATTCGCCATTGATGTTTATGTTATCACAAAGAAGAGATATGACAAATAAATGGGTGAAAGCGAGAGAAATATGGAAAAGATTCTAAAGTATCAATATGAGAGAGAAAATCAGAAAGTAGTTATTTATAGGTGAGATTTAAAAAATCACAGCCATTAATAACAAAGTTACCATTAGTAATAATTACCCCTCAATATTACCTTTGGAACAAGACTTTGAATAAGACAAACAAGATTTCCACGTATGCAATACTTTCCTTTGCAAGACTTTCCAAGCAAGACTCTCATAAAAAAAGACTTTTCCAAATTCCTCCAGTATAACATAAATATCCTCCCCTCAAGCAATGCATAGGACTATATTAACACTAAATAGTCCTCCCCTTAAATGTAGCTCGTTAGTTAATCATGCCAATGCTTACCACCAAGTGATTGAATCTTGAAACATCAAAGCCTTTGGTGAGTAAGTCAGCTACATTATCATCCGCTAACCTTAACCACATTAATGAGCTCATGCTCATAGCAATCTCTCGATAAAGTGATGCCTAATCAGATGTGCTTGGTCTTGGAATGATAAACTTGATTCTTCACAATACAAATGGTACTCTCATTATCAATATTGATAGGAGTATTCTTGAAATTGAACCCATAGTCCAAGAGGTGATTCTGCATCCACAAAACTTGTCCACAACTTGCATCACCTACATATTCGCCTTCAGTAGATGATGTTGCCGCAATTGTTTGCTTTTTACACCGCCATGAAACTAATCTTCTGCCAAGATATTGGCATCCACCGGTTGATCTTCATAGTTGTCACCTACATAATCACTGCTCAAAAGCTTCCAAGTGAAAAGGTGAATCCTTCGATACCACAACCCTAATCGAGGTTGTTGTTTTAAATAACGTAAAATTCTTTTACTGCATTCATGTGAGAAATCTTTGGTGAGACTTGATATCTTGCACATAAACATACTGCAAACATGATATCGCCTTGATGCAAGAAGATACATAAGACAGCCAAACATTGATTCAGTATAACTTGACTTCAACTGGTTGTCCATCTTCATCCTTGCCCAATGAGTTAGTTGATTTAATAGGTGTAGTAACAAATGTGCTTCATGTCATCAAAATTGAACTTCTTAAGTATGTCAATAACATACTTGTCTTGACTTATGAAAATTCCTTCCTTTGACCGCTTAACTTGAAGTCCCAAAAGAAAGTTAACTCACCCATTGAACTCATTTGAAATTCATTCTCAGACGCCTTCTCAAATTCCTTGACCATGGACTGTTTAGTAGCTCCAAATATGATATCATCAACATATATTTGAACTAACATGATATCTTTCTTATCTCTCTTTATAAACAAAGTCTTGTCTATAGCACCTCTCCTATAACCATGTTGCAATAAAAATGTAGAGAGCCTTTCATACTGTGCTCTGGTGCTTGATGTAAGCCATAAAGAGCTTTGACAACTTTGTAGACTTTGTTAGGATGTTTAGGATCTTCAAAACCAGGAGGTTGTTTGACATAAACTTCCTCTGTAATCTTGCCATATAAAAGGCACTCTTGACATCCATTTGATAAACCTGAAATCCCATATAAGAAGCAAAAGCAAGAAAGATTCTAATAGCTTCTATCCTTGCTACAGGAGCAAACACTTCATCATAATCTACTCCTTCTTCTTGTCTCAGAGCCTTGTGCAACTAGCCTTGCCTTGTTCTTGATGACATTACCTCTTTCATCTCTCTTGACTCGAAAACCCATCTCGTTCCAATAACTCTTCCCATCCGAAGATCACATAATACCCAAACTTCTTGAAGTTTAAATTGAAGAAGTTCTTCCTGCATAGCTTCTACCCAACTCTCTTTAGTTAATGCTTAAGCAATATTCTTGGGTTCCTCTTGAGAGATAGAACAAGTAAACATGCAAGTTTTATGGTCCTTATGATTCAGCCTGTTTTGTTTATACACAAAGCTAAGTAAAGCATTGTGAGGTGTTGAAAAATTCTTAGCTCTGTGTCTAGTCATCACTCCAGAAGTAGAAGGACCAATGATTTGATCAGTAGGAAGATTCTTATGAATTCTTAAGTTTGGAGACTGTGGAACTCCATAAGTATCTTCCAAATTAGTAAAATCAGCATCTTCATTGGAATCTGAGAAAATACCTTCATGTTCAAACTCATCATCGTTTCTCTAATCCGTGCATGGTAGGATCATCCAAATCATCCAAAGTACTGTAATCGGTGCAGCAAGACTTTGTTCAAAAGTACTATCCAAAGTAACTGTGAGAGTACTCTACGCCTTGTTCTTCTTCTTTGCCTCTTCATAAGCTCTTCTTGGTCATCAGATATGAATGTGCTAAAACATCTTGAAGAAGCAACTGATTAAGTTCTTCTTGAATAGATTGATCCTCATCAGACAATGAGGATTTTGGTTCATCAAGATACTTTGTTTTGTAGCATCAAGATTTTGCTTTGGAGAATCAAGATTTTGCTTTGGACTAACAGTGGTCTTCATCGTGTACAAAGATCGTCTAAGATGAAATCCATGAAAAACATACCGTAAGTCTTCTCCATCATGCACAGTTGATTTTCTTCTCTAACAGTACATAGTTCATAGAAGGAGTTAAAACTTCAAGATCAAACATCCAATCAGGACCTTTACCTTTTTCATTATCTTGATCTTCTAAAAACTCAACATGAAGACAATCTTGAACCTTCTTAGTGACTCTATTGTACACTCTAAATCCCTTACTGTTGGTACAATAACCCAATGAATATCCTTCATCTGACTTGCCATCAACTTACCGTGTGCATTATCAATTGTATTCAAAATAGTAAGAGGGCATCCAAAAGGCTTCATAAATCGAATGTTGGGTTTGTTACCCATCAGCAACTCATAAGGAGTCTTCATTTGTGGCTTAGTAACTGATACTCGTATACATAGCAAGCATTAGCATTACACTTCAGCCCAAAATTGAATAGGTAGTTGTGAATCTGCTAGCATTGTTCTGGCCGCTTCAATCAAAGTCCTATTCTTCCTTTCTGCAACACCATTCTGTTGTGGTGTTCTTGCAATACTGAATTCCCTTTTGATTCCTTTGTTTGCAAAAAATTCATCCATAAGCTTGTTCTTGAATTCAGTTCCATTGTCACATCTAATACCTCTAACCTTGAGTCTCAATTGGTTTTCAAGTGCTATTATGAGTGTCTCAATAGCATCAAAAGTATCATCTTTAAATCCCAAGAAAAATACCCAACTGAATCTACTACAATCATCTGTTACAACTAAGCAGTACTTTTTCTTGTTTAAACTTGCCACAAAAATAGGTCCAAACAAATCCATGTGTAATAACTCTAAAGGTTCTCTAATAGTCCTCTCCTCAAGCTTCTTGCATGAAGCTTTGTGTTGTTTACCCTTCTTGCACGCCAAACAGGAGTGATCATTCTTGTAAGTCTTTGAAGGTAAACCTCTAACTAAATTCCATTTGACCATTTTGTTGATATTCTTGAAATTTACATGGCCTAATATTCTATGCCACTGATGTGCTTCCTCATATGTTGCTTTTGCCACCAAACATGTGACTCTTCCATAGGAATGTAGACTCTTCATGTCTAAACTATACACATCATTTGTTATTGGTACTCTAAGAATTACCAAGTTGTCATCAACAGGCTTGAATTCAGGAGAGAGGATAAGACATTATGTGTTAGTGAATAACACAGGATGCTTTTTATCACAGATTTGAGAGACTGATAATAAGTTGAACTTGAGCTCCTTCACATATCTAACATTCTCAAAATCTATTCGCCCTGCTTTGATAGTTCCTTTTCCAGTAATCCTTCCTCCATTAGGATCATTCCCAAATGCAACTCTTCCTCCATTAATAGATCTAAAATCGCATGAATCTCTTTGTCTCCTGTCATACTTCCGAGCAACCAAGATCTACAATCAAATGATCTTTAAGCTCCTCTTCCGGGTTGCCCTGTACAAATATAAAAGAGTTAGTGACTTTTAGGAACCCAAGCCATTACTGACTTGTGTTCCCTTGTGGAGTTACAAACTCAAATTCTTTGAGTATGTAATTTCCATCGCTTTTCAAAACATGATCCAGAATTATCTTTTGATTTTTAGCATGTGGATTTTCAAAACTTTCTGAATTTTCAACACAATTCTCTTTTACAAGTTCATTCTCTTTTTCTTGTATCACAAAAACATCTGATTCACTTTTTGTTGAAAGTATTGTGCATCCCTCAACAGTACTTTCTCTCTTAACCCATTCTGTTTTAACACTTGGTTCCTCTGATCTAGATCCCCTAGGTGAATTATAATACCTTCTAGGTTGATAGTAATGAGATCTCCTAGGGTACCTGTTCCAAGAAGTGTTAGCAGTACCTTGTTTTGAGGGAGCAGTACTTTGAGAAAGTACTGCTTGTGAAGGTACTTGGTGATCAAGAAAAAAGGTCTTCTCTGGGTGGGTACCTATGATCCGGTAAGAAATTGTTGTGATTGACCCTTTTAAATTATTCCGTGACTGGTTTGGTCTCTCTAGGTTTGTGGTTGGCGGACACTGTTCTTTTTGGGAATTTTCTAAGGTATTCTGAGTGATGTTCACAATCCTTGATTAAATGAGTAGGACTAAAACACACAAAACACAATTTTTGACCCATACTCCTAAAGTGACTTCTTCTATGTCTATGACCAAAACTATTTTGCCTTCTAGGTGAATGATTAAACTTGTTTTGACCAAAGTTATCCCAAAAAGGTTTGGCAGTACTGTTTTGAAAATATTTTCCTGAAGGTACTGCTTGACTTTGAACATTATTTTCAACAGTTTCTTTGGGGGTTTCAAACCTAGATTGGCCAACTAGCTTTTTCCTAAACTCTAAACTGTCTACTCCAAAACGAGAAACATCAGGCCTAGGGGGTTGATGACTTCCAGTGGGATGGGGAACTGCATGATAACCATTGTCTTTCTTATACTCAGGAGGTGGTTCACTAATTGAATTCTCATTACTAGATGTTTCTACATAATTAATGAGTTCATCATCACTAGTTGTTATATCCTCTAGGTCATCATCAGATTGATTCTCTTCTAGGTTATCAATGTCCATTCCAAAACCTAAGCCAGTTTTAATGTAAGCTCTTCTCTGTTTTTGAATATAAGTAACATGTGACACACTGATTCACCCCAAGCAAAGAAACTTAGCTAACAAATCATCTCTTTCCTTAGTCGGTTTCTATTTCGAAATTTTACAGTTTAATTTTCATTCACTTAGTTTTAACTGATAGTCCCTTGTGCATACTTTTCAGTCCAAGCTACTTCATTATTTTCATGTGTTAAGATTTTGGCTTCCATAGATTCTAAGGTTATTTGATAACCAGCTACCTCGGACCTAGCCCTAACACAATTATCTCTTTCAATCACATAACTGCCAAGTAATTTTTGATAAAAATCATGACCATTTGAGCATACCTCGAGATAGTGGACTTGGTGAAGTATCCACCATTGCAAGTAGAACAGGATCATCTTCACTCTCCATGCTCCAATCAACTCCTCCAAAACCATCTCCGATTCCAAAGCAAAGATGTTCGAGTTCTTCATCAAAAGCAGCTGCTCGTCCAATTCTTCTTCAACCGAATCTTCAACTGCTTCTTCCATCTACCATACAAGTAAGTCATGGTTCATCATCAAACTCTTCACTCCATCAACTCGATAACTTTTCTTGAGCAACCAAAGCCTTTGTTTCAGTAATTGGAATTTCTTTGAGCTCCGCTTTGGTTTTCACCAACCTGCTTTGCTTGATACTTAGCAAACCCGCACACTCCTAGCAAAGTGTCCAGTCTTTTGACAATTGAAGTATTCAATCTTGGATTTGTCAAAAGTGATACCCTGTTTTGGTTTGAAATCAATGTTTTTCCTGTTTCTTCATGTACTTCTTTATCCTTGCGTGATCATTGCAACTTGCCACCTGATATCAATTTCTTCTAAAGCATCCTCTTCAATCTGTGAGAGATCTTCTTCATAAGTTACAAGTAAAGAAGCTTGTTGTGCAAAGAAAGAGCATACAACTTCATCTGAGTGCATGGTAGTAGCGTGGGACTTGCTGAGAGGTGTAAATAAAGCAGTACTTGAGCAACAAGACTTTGAGGAGAAACAACACTTTTGATAGAAGTATCGCCCTTCTTTTCGGATGACGAAAAGCAATATTGTGTGATTTGGAATTGGTTTGGCCATTCATCTCATGCTCATACACCTTTAGATGATTGTAGAGATCATCAATGTCCATGACATCCAAACCTCGGTTGTCCTCGATCATAGTAGCAATCACATGCCATGTGGATGGCAAACTCTAAGAACTTCGATTAGCATCTTCACAGGAGACTGCCTTGTATAACTCCAACATGTTGAGGAGATTTTGAAATCTATCATATGCAGCATCAAGACTATCTCTTTCACCAACAAGGAAAGTTTCAAATGTTGTTTCAGCCAGATTGTGCATCTTCTTAGAAGCTTCATTCCTCCAAATCTGGTTGAGAGCGACCAAAGTCGCTTAACATCTTTAGCATCATGAAACTTCAAGAGATGTCCATCGGGTATAGGATAAGAGTATGTTAAGAGCCTTCTCTTGATTCCTTATGGTAGCTGCCGGTAAGACCGGGTTTAGGTGCTTTGGGTTGTCCAGGAACATCAATAGTTTCTGGAACTACTTCATTACCATTGACAATTACATTCCATAGTGCATGGTCTGTAATGGCAATGTATTGCCTCATCTTCATACACCATAGGTCATATTCTTCCTTCTTGATGATTGGAATTCTGAGTGAGGTGATTGATGGTGGTGGAACGACTTTCAGTCGACATCTTTAGGTTTTGTTGTAGTATGGTTTCTTCCTAGTCAAAGTTTCCACACAAGCTCTGATACCACTTGTTGGATCGATATAATCTAACCAAACTAACTTAAATAGCTTGTTTAAGGTTTAATAACCTCGGATAAATCCTAAGTTATTAACAGAGAAACACTGAGCAAACTCTATTAAGTATGCGGAATTTACTTAACAAAGCTAAGAAGAATAACTTTAACTTTGAACGATTTAATTAATAACACTAACTCGCTTATTATGCATTCTTTAACAACTCTAATAATATCGAACTTCTCTAAAACTCTAATAATGTGCCGTATTCTAAACTTGTGAACTCGTAAACTCTAAGACTCGTACCTCTAATACCAATCTAGGGGTCCTTTTATAGGCTCAAGGATATCCCTAGTCGGTTTACAATTTGTATCCTTGTACGAAAAGTAATCTAATAAAGAATATTCTAGAGTTACAAGACTTTCTATAAACGAATAAAACAGTTCTTTGTTCTTGCAGTACTTTGACTTCAACAGCAGTACTTTGACTTTTTGACTTTTTCCAGTACTTTATCATCCTTCAGCACTTTCATATCCCAACAGATACCAATTTATCTTGAACATTTGTGTAGAGTTTCCCGAGTGAAAGCTGCTTCACCTAAAAGTATTAGTTTCATTTGAATAACATACTTGAATTGGAATCAAAAATAGAAAAGCAAATAAAAAAATAACTAAAACTGGTGTCATACCTTAAAATCAGCAAATGCAACAGGCATTGCACCTCTATTACGCACCCTGAGTGAGTTAAATCCCGAGTATCTGTATTTAAAAGTAAAAAAGAGGTCTTCACCATTGACTGCAAAAGTATCAGTAATATCACATCCGGATTAACCAATTACAACCTATTTCAATTGTACTGAATATTATTCCTTTCTACCCAAACCCATTTTGACCTTTTAACTAATTGGATGAAATCGACCCATTTACTTATAACGAGATTTATTTAAAATATGACTTATATCAAACATGATTTAATGGTCCACTAAAAAAAATTGTCAAATGGGTAGCTGCTCATACATTTTAACCAAGAGCACCATCATTCCTTTCTAATAACTGGATGGCCACCGCGCTCACTCACACCACCATGGTTTTAATACTATTAAGGTGAAGTGTTAATGTAAAAGGATTTATCTGACATATAACTTTAGGTTATAAATTATTGACCAAACACCCCCTCTTCTGAAAAACACTGTATACACTAAAACTCAAATACAGTGGATTGCAAAGAGATTAGCATGTGTGATTATCGCATCTTTATCCAGACGTTTTCAAATATACATCACCAACATCTCTAACCAATATTGATAATTATTTTGAAAGAACAGGGATAGGTGTGTTGCACCAGTATCCTTGAACAATATCTAGTTTATTAGATGGTTCAAAGTTTCCTTCTTTCGGTCGCAACTAAAAGTCTGCAGAGAACTCACAAAGGCTTTTGAAAAGAATCATTGATGAATAAATGCCTTTAGTGGGAGAGACATTATCACTCACTCTAATCCTAGTAACCCCTTGTATATTTTCATGAAAAGTATTCTACAATTCCTTTAGACCTCTTAAGCACATGGACCTAAGTTTAGTGATGGACAAAGCTTGTTAATATTATACAACTTCAGTTGAGCCGTTCACATGAATGGGTCAAAATGGGCACCTTTAGCTATGATGCTCTCTATTATGAACCCTTTATACTCTAAGGCTTTACATGATACATCAGATAATGCAACCATGCCTTAAATTGATCAAGTCTTAGATGCCCTCCTAGTTAGTACTATTTGTCTTAAGCTATTTAACACACTTATGATGTGGCCTGGATAAATTTGACAAATGGGAGTTCTAAGATATTAGATCCAAAACTCTTTTGTGTGAACGTGTGATGTTTTCCTACTGACCTCACAGCAGCACACAACTTTAAAATTACACTTCCATTCTTCTTATAAACAATAGCTTACTGCTACTGATATGTTTCCAGTAAAGATGCACACAAGCAAAATTGATAGATTTCTCTTGAGCAACGTTGTTTGTATATTTTTTATTCTTATTCTGCATAAATTTAGTTTGCAATGGAGTAAATTACAAACAGAAAATGATAGATATAAGATTAGTCCGAGCACATTAAATATAGAATTTCTTACTGATCTGAGCACATTACTCAGTTTCTTTTGTAGTACGGTGTTGTTCTTTTCGATTTCATTATCATTTGGTTGCGCCTTCCCGTATGAGGACTCATAATCTAGACCGACTATTGCCTGCAAAAAAATTAAAAAAATAGTAAGAAAGGTTCGCTGGTTCAGAATTTGTAGTTGATTACTTGAATTCATAGTAAACAATATCTCGTGTATTCAAAAGCATAACCAATATAAGTATGGCCTCACATCAGTAAATATAACATGATTTAAATCATTTATCATTAAAAATAAAAATAATAAACATGATATTTCTACAAAGTATTCCCTGTTCACATCACTCTTTGGAATTGCGTCATTTGAGTTGATGATGAGTGCAATATCACGAGCCTGAATTGGTAACCAAAGTCAAGATCAAGAATGCAGACTTGACAAGCTTTTTTCAACTTGCTGCAAGCTTGGCAAATCTCACTTTTATAGTATCTAACATCTCGGCCAGGTCTCCACCTGAAGACTATGATGGGCCTAGTTCAGATCTTGCACCGATCAGAATTTTCTTTTGTCTCCACATAAGTTAAAGTTGTTTAGAAGCTTGTCTTGAAACCAAAATACCCTCATCATGAATATAAGTACTCGATCAGTTTTTGACTCCCAAGCAATGCCACTCCTCTTCATCTTGGTTATTGTCGCACAAATCCTCTTGATTGCATTAACTTCCAGTGGATTGTTCTTGCTCGATTCATTAATCATAACCAACATTAGTTACATATAATGCATCTAAGTTTATCTTTTAAGGTTGAAAAATTAAAATTAACTCACCTTTTGTGGTCACCGCAGCAAGATGTACCTTTCAGTAAGAAGCATCTCCTAGGCAAACAATACCATAGTAATCATAGATACAATAGCAAGTGGTGACTGCACAAAAGTGGTTTGTTTGTGCGTGCATTTGCGGTGCCATCATCGTTCGGGTGATTCACTGCTACTACAACCCTCGACTGGTACTCAACTGTTGAGACGCGGTGTTTACCCGGACGTCGGGAGGCCGTAGTCTTTTGTAGGTATTTTTTAATATTTGTAAGAATACGCCTAAAGCAATTGAAATGACTGTAACTTTCAATTTGTAATATGACTTCAAAAATAAAAAAAAAATAATAAAAAAAAAACATGAAGTAACTCCGGGTTAATATATCAAGATTCGAATCAAGGACTCACCTTTGGACAGAAACGGACATCCAGTGTCTCAAGCATGACGCGCCGGGATATGGCAGATTCAACATCTTCTTCACGAATATTGCAAGACTGTTTCACACATAATGTGCATATTAGATGGTTAGAAGATATTGTATAAAGTAATCCAGTAAAGCTAAGCTCAACTTTCAATATCTATTTACTGCAAAAGAAAACGATTTTAAGGGAAACTTAAGAGGTATAATATCAGGACATGAAGATTTAAAAAAAAAACGTAGAGATATTCCTTCCAAATTACATACATAAAAAAAGGTCTCAAGTTAAATGCAAAATTCTCCTTTGTAAAACTTATAACATAGAATAACCTCTTCTCTGGCACTCCTCTTCATCTTGGTTGTTGTCGCACAAATCCTCTTGATTGCATTAACTTCAAGTGGATTGTTCTTGCTCTGTTACAATTAATCATAACCAACATTAGTTACATATAATGCATCTAAGTTTATCTTTTAAGGTTGAAAAATTAAAATTAACTCACATTTAGTGGTCACCGCGTAAACAAGATGTACCTTTCGAAGAAGCATCTCCTAGGCAAACAATACCATAGTAATCATAGATACAATAGCAAGTGGTGACTGCACAAAAGTGGTTTGTGACAGGTACGGGTGCCATCATCGTTCGGCGATTCACTGCTACTACAACCCTGATTTACAGGTACTTAACTGTTGAGACGCCACGTGTGTTACCCGGACGTCGGGAGGCCGTAGTCTTTTGTAGGTATTTGTTAATATTTGTAAGAATACAACTAAAGCAATTGAAATGACTGTAACTTTCAATTTGTAATATGACTTCAAAAATCCAAAAAAAAAATAATAAAAAAAAATGAAGTACCTCCGGGTTTCTTGGCAATGCATAAGTCCGGACTGAATTGAGTGTTCCCTGCACGATCCTCAAAAAGTCCCCATATATATAACCTAAATCAGCCCATATTATGTCCTCGGGCATGAGCAAAGGTAAAAAGGCAATGCCAAATATCCATAAGTTTCCGACACTAAAGATGAATACCCAATCTAGAAAAAGGGACAAACTCATACCTTTATGAGGCTAAGGAGCATAGCCAAGAGAGCAATGAACCTGTGGCTTAACTTTTCTTTACTCCTTCTCTGAGATAAAAAGAAATTTAAATCAAGAAAAAAAGGTCAACTTGCGACCTCTAAGCTATACAGTGACGTAGATAAAAGATGTTGATTTTGGTTTACTATTTGGTATTCTGGAATTCGTATGATTAATTAAGCTATACAAAGGACGTAGATTAACCTTACTTTGTAGATCCTGCAACTCAGCAATTGCAACTCGGTCTTCAATTACAGATTCCTGAAAATAGAAGTTATGAAAATTCATCATTAATTTAGTGCTCACTGTACTATAAGTTGGCTACCAAATACCGAATTCTTACCAGCATGAAAGGGTCTAAAATACCCTTTAAATACTTCAAATGAGGTCAAATAAAATTGTTCCACCCGAATCAGTTACGTTGGTATAATAGTTGCTATGTTCCATACTTTCTTTAGCGCCATTGACTTTAAAATTGTAGCTCCACACAAACCAATAAATCACAAATTTTAAATGCATAAGCCAGAGTAGAAGCTCTCCATTCTGGTGCTTAAATTTACATGTAGCCTTTGCAGAAAGTCACACTTTTATATACAAACTTTACACAATCACATTATTTAAAATATCAAGCGTAAGCTAACACACACACCCCCTTAAAGACGAATCAGCTTAAATGTGCTTAAATTTACATGTAGCCTTTGTACCCAAACGATGTCATATTTGCCTCTTTGAGTGTCAATTCACCGATCAAGTTCACCATGATCACAGTTATTCCTTAAGGCGTCTTCCTAAAGCCTTCTTCCTGTTGCAACGTCAGGTATTTTCGTAAAAAAATAGATCAAGACATACCATAATATGTACTCATAATATGTACGTGTAGCCTAAGCTTAGGGTTGTCACGAGCACCGTCATATCCACGCTTCCTTAGAACCTGAAAGTGAACATGCTAAGAGCCTTAGTCGAAGCTTATAAAGATAAAACCACACATAGAACTATGATAATGATAACCAAAATATTATTTATAGTCACTGCAAGAAACAACATTTAAGCATATAAAAAACTGGTCCTAGCTATTGTCGTGTACTATGATAAGTAGGAAGAAATGATTATTTATTTCATAAGGAAAATAGATCAGAAAAAGCTCTTTGAAGATCATTGCTAATTTACATATTAACTGTTTAATAATTGATAACGGTCCCGCTTGACCAGTTATCACAAACGATAATCGAAATTAACCAATTCTAAGTGAACGGGCAAACTGCCACCTTCAAACCGAGTTATACACATACAGAATAGGAGATATTAGTACCTTTAACCAACTTTTTTGTCTTCTTAAAGTTACTCCATCTAGAAGAGCCATAATAGTGCATGACTTATCTTCTGGTACAACTTCATCAGACTTTGCAGCCAAAGATGTGAGCAACTTTTGCAACATATAAAAATACAAAGAAGACGAATAACCTGGATACATATTGTCATCATCTTTTAAAAAAGAAATCGTGTGTGTGTGTGATGAGATTAATGAGTGATATTAGGGTTTTGGAAAAAAAATACCGTATGATATGAAACAATACATATTTCAAAGAATTTTATTTACTATATGATTCTAATAAAATTATAGCCATTTATATATTATAGTATGCAACATAATTATCAAAATAACTTGTTGCCTAAGTGGTAAACACACAAGTTATTAATACTACTCTTACAAACGACCCAAGTTCAAATCTCGATTTTTAGAAACAATTGCTTAACAATTTCTAAAATTAATACATTAAATCCGAAAAATTAATAGTATTGCTTAGGTGGATTTAAAAATTGCTTGGTTGGACAACAAATGCTTATGTGGCATGAAATTTGATTATTTGGCATTGAGGTGGCATTGAAGTGGCATTGAGGTGGCATTAATGTCAAAGCCTCCCTATATAATATATATATATATATATATATATATATATATATATATATATATATATATATATATATATATATATAATCCGGATCGATTGAGAAGGTTTTTATTTTGAGAAGCTTTTCAAAAACGATAGATTTTTAACTTTGATTCATGTTTTTCAAGTGTAAAACTCATTTTAATGTGATTAAATATCAAAATGTGTAAAAAAAATTGATTCAATGTTAAAAAAAAACTCTCGATTTTGCGATATATGTAGAATACTGAATCATATGTACAAATTTAATGAATCATCATCATAACTTGATTTTAACAATGATTTGTGAATCAAATTTGTGATTTATAGATTCGATTCACCATTAAATGATGTTTACTTGTGAATCAAATCAAAAACATGAATCAATTTGCTCAAATGAAGATTTCTCAATATTCTCAAAATAAAAACCTTCTCAATGGAACCGGAGCCTAAATATAATCCGTATATATATATATATATATATATATATATATATATATATATATATATATATATATATAGAGAGAGAGAGAGAGAGAGAGAGGGAGTTTAACGTAAAATAGTGTCTTAAAGTAGGAAGAATAGGAAGTGATCTAGGTCATTGGATGTATCAACAATAAAATCATTAAATTAAAATAAGATAATGGCATTTTGGTAAATACCTTGAAACTAAGGGCAATTTTGACAAATAAATCTTTAGCGCAACGTGCATGTTTTCTCAGATTCATCCAATTTGCTTTCTTAACATAATTTTTAATTATATTTATTTCATTTATTAAATTTTACAATATTGATAAGCGTGATACATACACTACAAGAAAAAAGGGCTATAGTGACGACAGGAAAATCATCACTAAAGGTGGAAAGGTCGTCACTAAATCGGTTTAGTCACGAAAATCAAGGTCGTCACTTGTCGTCACTATAGCTCCGTCACTAAGTTAATAGTGACGAAACTGGAATTTGACACTAAATTTAGTGACAAGCTAAAGTCGTCACTTATGGGTGTGTGACAACACATTTCGTCACTTAATTTTCGTCACTGAAGTGGCTAAAGTCGTCACAATTTTATGTGATTAGTGACGAAAGAAAGGCATCATTTTTGGCTGAAACTAACGGAACCTTAACGTCCAATAATGACGAAATACATCGTCACTATTGGTATCATATGACAAAAAAAAATTAATTTCTTCAGCAATGTTGTTTCAATAACCAGAAGCATAAAAAAATATTAGTAATATAAATCGAAAATATCATTCATCTAATGTCTAAGTGTCTGATCTAAAGCATACAACATGTCACAACTGTGTCCACAATGTACCAACTTCGCTATGTGCGTATGCTGATTCAGTCTCGAAAGGCTTCTCTAACTTCCTTTCAGCATTTGAATATGAATCATTAGAAACATCATCTATAGGAGCTGAGTTTTCTGCCTGAGATGTGGATTTGGTATATGCAGGCACCGTAGCATCAAATGAGAAACCTGTCATTACAAACTAGTTTACTGCAAAGTACAAATGTGGTTGAAGAGAATAATATGAGAACATATGGTATAGGTAGCAAAATAGACTAATTAACTAATAAAATATATTGTTTGGGTCAAAACGGATTTTGTGTAGAACACGGGTTGGATTGACCCACCAACGCTGATATCTTTTAACATAAATGAGCTGACATTGCTTCTTCTCTGATATATAGTTACTACGAATATAAAAGAAAGTGTCAAACCTTCATCCCACACTGCAGATATATCTGGAACTCCAAGTTGCCCACCTTGAGAAACAAATAGGTGGACCATACTGCAATATCAATCATTTTATTATAATATTATACATATACCGACATTATTGCTAGTGAAGTAACTGAACTTACTTGAAGGATACCATCAGCGCTGCCACCCTGATCCATTTTCACAAGTGCCTGACTCAACTCCATCTTCCTCTCCTAAAAGTCAACAGAAAATTCAATTCAATAAAAAAAAAGATGGGATTAACTCCAAGTTACAATTAATGTGCTTGAATACCACATTAAGCTGACAGACTGTACTACTATTAAAGAGATATGTGAAGGTTTGTTAGATTCTTGATTGGCAAAATAATATGTCTAACATGTCAAACGGGCCAAAAGTCAGAAGTCTAACATGTCAAAGTAGCCAAAAGTCTCCAAAATCATGTTATTCAGTTATTCCAAATTAGCCTGTCACTGATATTATATTTTCATATCATATATTATACTTTCGGGTGAACCAGACCCGACCTGACCTATTTTGTCTTGAAAATAAAAGTTATCCCTTGTGACCCAAACCCATGACCCAGCTCATCCACTTTGCAACTTTTAGTTAGACCTTAACAGATGACAACCCATAGTAGAGAAACAAACCAAAACTGAATAAAAAGTACTACATTAAAAATGACAAGATCTAATACCATTGACGAGATTTGCAAAGGTTCTTTTACAGATGTTTACCTTCTTTTTTTACACTTAATCATGAAAGATCATTAATTGCGTTCTACGACTAAGAATATAATAAAGGGAATGGGTCTTCACTAGCAATAATGTCGGTATATGTATAATATTATGTGACTTTGGATTACAAATTTTGAGTATCAAATAATGTAATTGCAACATAAGGGTATATAAGTACTACTTATTCTCAGATAACTAATATTGTTGCCCAAATGATTAAGTGACCGCTAATAAATCAGACAAATAATATGCAAAGTAGATAAAGTCAATATACCTTCAAAACGCCAGCGTATCCTCCATGAACAATGCCTTCCTCAATCACATCAAGACAAGCTTGATGTTGTGGCATATTCGGAGCCGTCCGTTTGACTAATTTTACTCCGTAGATCTTAGACATATATTCGCAAGAGAAAAGAATGAATGATAACAGAAGTTGAGATTGGTTTACATCAGTACCTCATCAAGGAATATGATTGCACCATTGGGAATTTCGTTGGCAAGTGTAAACACTTTCCCCAACAACCTTTCACTTTCGCCAAAATATTTTGACATGATAACCTCCAATGGCACATATCACAGAGGGGCACCCTGCGTAACATAAAATGATCCTTTCAGTAAACCATTTGACTTGAGTTCTAAAAAAAAGGATGATATAAACATGCTAATTCATTTTTTAAGAGTAAATGTCGCCATGTTGTTTCTGACTGAAAAAAGGTGGAGGTAGACTCATATCCTAGAAACCCAATACATGTCCTATTCTATTAAGATACGGAGGTTAGTATAAGATACATGTCATATCCTAGAAACCCAATATATGCAAACCCAATACAGTTTGCTTATAAGATATGGAGGTTAGTATCAGGGCACCTAATATCATAAGTGGTCAACTTTCACAGATATATATGGAATTAATTGCAGAAATCGTCCTTAAGGTTTAGCCAAATTGCAGGTTTCGTCCCAAATAGTTTGAAAGTGCATAAATCGTCCCCAAATCAAACCTTTTTGCAAATTTTGGTCCCTGGATTTTACTGCCGTTAAGTGAATTTCGTTAGAATTAACAGGTTAGCCCTTTTGACCAAAAACTCTTGCAGCGTTCATCCTTTTGGCCAAAAACCCTTGCATAGTTCATCCTTTTCGCCAAAAACTTTTTCAGAGTTCATCCTTTTGGCCAAAAACTTTTGCGGCATTCATCCTTTTGGCCAAAAAATCTTGCATAGTTCATCCTTTTGGCCAAAAACTTATGCAGAGTTCATCCTTTTGGCCAAAAACTTTTGTAAAAAGTTTCATCTTTTGGCCAAAAAAACTCTTGAATAGTTCATCCTTTTGGCCAAAACTTTTGCGAGTTCACAAAACTTGGTAGCGTTCATCCTTTTTAAAAATCTTGCAGAAGTTCATCCTTTTGGACAAAAACTTTTTGCGATTCATTCTTGGATTCATCTTTTGGCCAAAACTTTTGCAGATTTTATCCTTTTTAAAACTCTTGTAGCGTTCATCTTTTATACATTTTCATATGTTTAATCGTCTTCATCTAATTTATGCTGTCCGTTTATACATTTTGTTTTGTTTTTTGTTTTGCTCCGTTTTTATATTATCCGTTTTATGCGTTTTATTAGTTTTACCGTTTTGTTTAATTATCTCAACACATAGAAATTTTTTTCAAAAAGAAAAGAAAATTTTGAAAATAAAAAAATTGGAATTTTTTTGAAAATTTGAAAAAAAAAATACAAAAAATTTTGAAAAAGAAAATTGGAAAAAAAAATCCGAAAAAAAATTTGGGAAAAAAATTTTCATTTTTTTTTTGTAAATACTTTTTTTTTCAAAAAAAAAAAAAAAATTGGATTTTTTTTTTAAATTGTTTTTTTCGAAATTCTTTTTAAAAAAATATTCCAAATTTCGAAAAAATTATTTTTGTAAAAATAATTTCGAAAAAAAACAATTTAGAAAAAAAATTCCAATTTCTTTTTTTTCAAATTCAGAAAAAAAAAAAGAAATTGGAATTTTTTTCAAAAAAAAAGAAATTGGAATTTGTTTTCTAAATAATTTTTTTCGTAAATAAAAAATTAAAGAAATTGAAATTTTTTTCGTAAAAATGAAAGAAATTAAAGAAATTGGAATTTTTTCAGAAATAACTTTTTTCAAAAAAAAAATTGGAGTTTTTTTCTAAATAATTTTTTCGAATTTTTTTTCCAATTTTCTTTTTCAAAATTTTTTGGAATTTTTTTTTTCAAATTTGCGAAAAAATTCCAATTTTTTTCTTTTTGAAAAAAATTTCAATATGTTGAGATAGTACAAAAACGGTTAAAAACGAACAAAAACGTATAAAAACGGATGAAACGCGATAAAAAACAGACGAAAGCGATAAAACAAACAAAACGTATTAAACCGGACAAAAGCGATAAAAATAGATGAAGACGATAAAACATATGAAAATGTATAACGATGATACGTTATTTTGGCCAAAAGGATGAACTCTGCAAAGTTTTTGGCCAAAAGGATTAATCACAAGAGTTTTTGGCCAAAAGGATGAACGCTGCAAAAGTTTTTGGCCAAAAGGATGAACTTTGCAAAAGTTTTTGGCTAAAAGGATGAACTTTGCAAAAGTTTTTGGCTAAAAGGATGAACTATGTAAGAGTTTTTAGCCAAAAGGATGAACGCTGCAAAAGTTTTTGGCCAAAAGGATGAACTCTACAAAAGTTTTTGGCCAAAAGGATGAACTCTGCAAAAGTTTTTGGCCAAAAGGATGAACGCCGCAGTTTTGGCCAAAAGGATGAACTCGCTAAAAGTTTTTGACCAAAAGGATGAACTATGCTAGAGTTTTTGGCCAAAGGATGAACCTGCAAGAGTTTTTGGCCAAAAGGGCTGACGTGTTAATTCTAACGAAATTCAATTAACGGCTGTTAAAGCCAGGGACCAAAATTTGCAAAAAAGTTTGATTTGGGGACGATTTATGCACTTTCAAACTATTTGGGACGAAACCTGCAATTTGACCAAACCTTAGGGACGATTTCTGCAATTAACTCGATATATATGCAAACTGTTCACTGACCATTCTGTTCATAATAAACATTGGCGCCACTGTATATTCAGATGGACAACATAGACATGTTTTGTCAAATTTCATCCAAAACTGGAAACGCAAATAAGATAAATTGCAAAGACAGCCTATGTAGTAAACAATCTGATTTAAGCTCACAAAACAAAAGTGAATGTGACAACGTTGCAAGAATTCATATGGCACACATCACTTCAGTGTTAATGATATAAGCCCATCCTAAAATGCTACAAGTATAGGAGTAACAGAAGCCAGCACATATGTCTCTATTTCAATGCCCAAAAGTCAGAAATGATTGCAATGAGACAAACATTTTACCGTTTCATTAACTATAACACATGCACATGATGTCTTCCCAGTACCGGATGTTTAAGCAAGAAACAAAAAATATGAAGAACATTAGTTTCAGGCTATCAGCTAAGATAGCTTTAATAATGATAAACTAGAGTTCACAGGAGACGGAAATTGAGTTATAATCGAACAAACTCTTACTACATTCTCAATGAACTTGGCTTGTAAAAAATGTAATAATGATAAACTAATTGCCATCTTCTATGTATGGATTCCTCATATAGCATAGTTACATACACCCAGAAAGTATAGAAGAACATGTTAAATTCAAGAAATAAACCTGGTGGGCCTTTAAAAAATGTACCGCACGAGGTCTATTTGTCTCAAACTTGCACCGGGTTCCACGAGCGATCTCAACAATCAGCAGATCAAAAGCTTATCTAAAACCGAGCCCTGGCCTCTATGTTTCAGCAATGGACAGTTAGAAATGTGTTTGTTATACAAATTGAGAGGTTTAGTTACTTAATATCTCACAGAGTACTCACAAACAATCAGTGTTGTAAATATCGGTCTTGGCGGCCGATATATCGGTGATATATCGCTTATCGGCGGTCGACCGATACGATATTTCACTTATCGGTCAAATTTATCGGTTTGGTCAAAATCGGTATTAAATCGGTCAAAAATCGGTCAAACTAGGTCAAAAATCGGTCAAACTCGGATTTATTTTATTTATTTATTTATTTTTATTATTAATGTTTTTTTTATATAAATTGAAATATAATTATGGACTTGCGGCTTTTCTTTTTCAAGGATGTTAAACTTTTTAGTTTTTTTTTTTTTTTTTGTTATCGACTTATTTTGTTATGATATTGCTAATATTTATTTTTTTTCAATAAATTCCTTTATAATTTATGGTCTCCGATATATCACTGATATATCACCGCCAAGACCGATATGGCGCTTGGCGGTGGTCGACCGCCGAGGTACCGCCGAGCGATATTTACAACCATGCAAACAATCCATTTCTGCTGTTTGACACGTATCCATTTTATATTACAGCAAATAAAATTTACAGAGGTGTGCTAGAGCTATGATATTACAACGTTATAGTAAGTTCCGTACCTTTTCTGCTGAGTATACCCAGCAATGTTTTCCCATGATATCTCAGATTTTGAGTCCTCTATTTTAGGCTCCTTGAGTCCATAGATCTTTACCCCCATCCCCTCTAGACTAGTGATTGACTTATCCATGAACAATGCCTTCCTCACTCGGCTTGCGCACCGGCTCTGATTTGAAAAATAGCCATCACAAGGCGATAGTAAGTGGTGAATTAGCTATGATATCTTGTCCACCTTTAGTTTTATAAGCGACACCTTTGTGACAGCTCCTTTTTCTTCAACAAGAGATGTCAATGTTCCTTTGATCAAGCCTCACACTGAAAGTATACGAGTTAATTGGCTTAGGAACTGAATAATAAAGTTGTTTTTGCATGGAAGTTAACAATGATTACTTTGGGACTAAATAATAAAGTTGTTTTCGCCGTTAGCAAACATATCCAGTTGCTTGTTACCATTCCTACCATAAAAATGCATAATCAAAAGAATTCAAAGGACATATCAAATTAAGCTAAGAATACCCATTCCCTTTATTATACTATTAGTCGTAGAACGCAATCAATGATCTTTCATGACGAACTCGCATCCATAATAGCCTACAAAAAGACATATACCAAGAGTAAAGTTCATAACAAAATAGCTCTACCATTTTAGAAATTATTAAATCACCCTTGTTTCGATCACAATCGCAAAACTAAACAAAAACTATTAGAAAACTACTATTAGCTTGTGGTAATTAGTTATATCTGAATTCCCATCCTAATCAGATTGCTACAATTATTTCTCCTAATTCAAAGTAGTATTTCGAGGCGTGAAACACTGAAACTGTATCCAAACTTTAACAACCACTTAATCTACCAAATATCTATGTAACAATCCATATCTCGTTGTAACTTAGAGCTGCAATTTATGCCACTTAATATCGTTATAGTGTAATACTTTCGCCACTTAACTACATTCAGAAACTAAAACTTATCTAGAGTGAACTTGACATCAGGTTATAAAATAGATCAAAACTACAGGCGAACACTACATTCCGATATCTATTCAATAAAGTTGATAAAACATCAAGTCATCAAATAACTACATTTGACACATTCTTCAAATAAAACAAGTAAATTTTTTGGAAATAAGCTATCAAATAAGCAAATAAAAACTAACTTCAACATAAATAAGCACAGCTTTTGCCCTAAACCTCATCAAAATTATGTGAGAGTCCTAATAATAAGTAAACCTAAAATCTGTATCCGCTAAACATAAGCTTCATTAACTCGAATAAGCAATCAAATCAACAATCAAAATTAGATCAAATCTTGATAATTAGACAAAATTGGGATAAGTAACATCAAATCTCGATAATTAGAAAAAATTAGGAATCAGAGATAAGAGATAACCCCAAAAAAATTGGGGAAAAATAGTGAAAAATGAGATTCAGCAGATGTTATCCATGGCAGAATGGTGCTAGTGTGTGTTTTTAGTGTGTGAAACTAAGATACTAGACCTGCTAGTGTGTGTTTGTGTGTGAAACTGAAATTAAATGATTCGTATGGTGCTAGACCTGCTAGTGTGTGTTTGTATGTGAAACTGGATTGAAGGAATATGAATTAATTGATAACAATACGCGTTTGTTTGTTCTTTTTAAAGCATTTAAGCATTTTGTCAATTTAAGTCCCTGTACTTTTAAGAGTTAGATAATAAAAAAGAGCATGTATTCACCCAAAGGAAGTGACGAGTAGTTTCGTGACTAAGTTATATAATATCAAAATCAAAGTGAAATTTTTTTTTGTAGTCACTATATGGTCTTTTTAGTGACCAATATAAATTGTCGTCACTAATATTTTGTCACTATAGGCTATTTTTCTTGTAGTGATATAAATTTTATACACATGATACATCGTTTATACATTAAACTTCCATATATTTGTGAGTAATAAAAAAATGTTGCAGAACATAGATACATCAGATATCAACTCGTAGAATCCATTCTTTTAAAGTATTATTCTAACGTGTTACAATTCTATAATTCCAGTTGATGCGCACTATAATCAGTTGCTAGAAAGAACGTTTATAAGCATACTCACAACCATTGAAACATGCATTTAAAGCCATTCATACACATACAGTGTCATCGGTACACAAACAACATTGTTACGGCCAAACATTAACTACATCTGATCCAGAAGACACCATCAACGACGAACATGGATTTCGGTAAAGGTTTCGATAGCGACAATGGTTTAAGATTAGGTTTAAGAAGGCACCTACATTTACATCAATGTCGGCGACTAGACCCGAAACTGCTACCGATGATTGAGATGTGGCATGGGCTGTATCCGGTAGCCAAACGGCTGCAACCATTTTAAAATCTCACATGAACCTTTTGTAACCCTAAAATCTCGAAATAATTGTCAACAACTAAAATACAATAATGCAATCATCAACGGCAAATCAGGTTTCCCACGTTGTCGGCTACGAAAAAGGCAAGACTAGTCAGTGGCTCCATGAGTGGTCTAAAGATATGAGTATGTTGTCAGTAAGGCACCTTGATGAATAATCGCTAAGAATGGAAGATCGGACTGGAACTATGGAGGCGGTTGAATATTATGGGGAGAAGAAAAGGGGAAACATGGCAACAATAATTTGACGAGGACTATTCGTATCAGTGAAATGGAGAAAAAAATGAATAATTCAAATTACTATAGTACCCTTGTAATTTATTCATCATTTTATTTTAACTTTCACTAATAATTTCCACATGTCAATTTTTTAGTGGCTTTCTACACTATTTTATTTTAACAACTATCTTATATGAACCTCATTCTATATATATATATATATATATATATATATATATATATATAGGGGATAGCTGTCTACAATTTTTATAGCTAATTGGCTACAATCCTTCCTAAAAAATACATTAGCATTGAATCAGGAACCCACAGAAAAAAAATCGGACCTACAAAGAATCGAGAATACATTTTATAGTACAAAAATTATAGCTAATTTGGATACAATAAATTGTAGCTAATATATTCTCATATATATATATATATATATATATATATATATATATATATATATATATATATATATATAGATATATATATATATATATATATATATATATATATATATATGTATATATATATATATATATATATATATATATATATATATATATATATATATATATATATATATATATATAGGGGAGCGTTATTGTGGTAGACACCTTTAAAGTAGAAAACAATAGGCACACATATGGACCATTGGATCAAGTTTGATTGATCAAAATTAAATTTAATTAAATGAATGGTTTAATTGTAATAAAATGCAAAACTAAGGGCATTATGTATCAATTTGACAAAACTGATTTCGCTGGCTTTCGTTTATCTTCTTTTTTGGTGAGTTTCTTTGTAAAGATTCATTAATGCACCATTTAAAAACCATTAAAACATTAATTATGTATATATTATTACGTACACTTCACACATCTCATGATACCTTTGTGACACTTTTTTTTAGAGTGTGGTGTAAAACTTTTACTTATTCATAATATTATAACAAACTTCTACTAATTCATACTATTATTTCCACCCAGTGATACAATAATTTACACCAATAACAATCTACAAATCTATATACATTAATTTTTCATGATACACGATTTACTATTTATATACAAAATAATTGACTAATAGGCACTATTTTTATGACACATTAAGTTTCTTGATAAATATATAGTGACACATAATATTTTTTTGAAACATTTGTAATGACACACAACAAAACTTTATTATACATTTGTAATGACACAATACAAAATTTCTTGATCAATACATAGTGACACACAATATTTTTTATAAATATATAGTGACGCACTACATAATTTCTGGATAAATATAAGTACATTTGTAATGTCACACTACAAAATTTCGTGATAAATATATATTGACACACAATATTTTATAGTATTTTTTATGACACACTAAGTTTCTTAATAAATATATAGTGACACACAATATTATTTTTTTGACACATTTGTAGTGACATACCACCAAATTTTATACTACATTTGTAATGACACACTACAAATATATATTACATTTATAATGACACACTACAAAATTTTAGTATATTTGTAGTGACACACTATGTTATCTCACTAATTTTTTGATGCATTTGTAAAGATACACGAGTTTCTATGACACATTTTTAGAGATAAAGTATGCCTTTTTAACACACTTAATTTCATAATATGTTTTTAGTGACACATTAAGTTTTTTGACAATTTTTTGCAACACACTTACCATTTTGATATATTTGTAATGACACACTAATTTTTTAACGCACTTTTATTGTTACAAACATTACACTAATGACTAATCTAATAAGTTATACATGGATTACCAAATAATAATAATAATAACAAGTACATTAACATCATTAATACATCAATTGCAAAGAAAGAAAAAAGAGAGCATATTAGGGATGAGCTCGGTATCAAACCCGTATCGAACCAGTACCGAATTGGCATGATCATTTTTTCCGAGCATGAAAAGAGTGTGCCGGTACCATATCGGACGGGATTTCGGTACCGGTACCGAGAAATCGGTACCCATCCGTGTATTCTCGTTTTGTTTGTTGAACCATATCACCCATATGGTTTCATATCAACAATAAATACAGATTCAACATATTATATTTATTGCTTTTTATATTAATATAAAGCCAAAAAATTCATTTGAATGTGTAGCGCCTGTTTATTTGTGTCTTGTACGTGTATCTTTATGTGCATGCATGTATAAACTTGTAAACCATAAACAGATGAAGATCTTTGTGCCATGCATGTATAGTATACATACATGTGTATGCATGTATGAAAAGAGATAGGACCAAACGAGTGTGATAATTGCATATGGAAGTTTATGTTTAATGGCTTGTTTGTAACTTGCCAACAAAAAATTATGAATCAAAATCCAAGCAGTCATAAGAGCGTGTGAGCACTTGTTAGTACAAAAGAAATTTCATTTGTACGACTCAGAAATTTGGTTTTCATTCACAATAGAAAACTTAATACAAACCATGTGATAATGATAAATTTAGATAGTTACAGTTCAGTGTATAGTTTTTGCTTTTGGCATCACATTTCTGTAAAAAGAAATTGAATCCCCAATCTGAAAACTGTTCGAAACCCGAACCTTGTCCGAAAAGGTGGTGCAACGGCGGTTTGTAAAAATCCGGAAACAAACCAACAACAAACGAGGCTAGTAAACGAAGGCCTAATGCTCGTTGTCTTCGTTGTCGCATAAAACGAGGATGGTAACTTTTTCGTTGTCTTCAAGAACCACCATATTCAAGAACCACCATCGTCACGAAAAATAGATCGGAGGATGGAGTTTATTATTTGTTTTTTTGTTGTCTTCAAGAACCACCTTCGTGGCAAAAACATAGATCTCGGTGCTTTTTATGTGTTTTTCTTTTTTGTAAAGGTAGATTTGTTTTGTTTTTTGTGGAATGAGATAGATTTTTTTTTTCAAGAACCACTTTTCGTGGCAAAAAATAGATCTGTTTTTAAGGATTAAATGGATAGAAGTGAAGAGGCAAATAAAAGTTGCAGATCCAATTTTTGAGGGAGGTCACATAAACGGTTTTAATCTAAAATGAAAGAGAGATAGTTGTATTCAAAGTTAGGAGCAAGTTAAATTACCTAAAATACCCTTAAAAATACTACCGAATTAATTCATCTAAATTATTTTGATCTTAATATATATGTTTGATCCAACGTTGCATAAGTGTACCTATTGTTTTCTATTTTAAAGTGTACACCACATGAACGTAACTATATATATATATATATATATATATATATATATATATATATATATATATATATAAAATATATATTAACTTCTAATTTATTTATTTTTATTTAAATCTCCTAACGGGCCTTTAAGCCCAAACCGACCCAATCTTTATTTTCCCTCATCTTGGGTTCGTTATCCGCAAACCCAACCCAACCCTTTCACTATATTTCTCTTGGGCCTAGCCCATTCAATCTCTGGCCCAGCGCACCCTTAATATTAGTTTAATTCAAATTTTGTTGCAAGTTGAATTGGTGGAAACGTTTTCTCATTTCTGTGACACCAACGAGACACAAAACAAAACACAACATTGGTCAATTTTACTTTTGCGTGTGTGTGTGTGATCAAGAGGAGACAAAGCACAACCAAGCCACCCTAACACAATATTATAATTGCCTAAACCATCCTATTGACCTCTTTGACCTTAATATCCATTAGACTATGTGTTCCCAAGCTCAAATGTGATGTGACTTATCCAAACCATGCCCCTAATTGAAGCTGGAAACCGAGCATGCTTATAAACATTTCACCCATCTTCTACTTTCATCTTGGAAATGTGAGAGACACTAATAAAATATGGTAAGAACCATACCTATTTTCTACTATAAAACACACCTCAAAACACTTAAGATGAACCACTAAACTTATCAACATACTCAAACACTTCTTATTCTCACACTTACAAATCATCCACTGTGGAACGAGGGCAAGGGAAAGGAAATCGCTAAGGGTTCTAGTATTTATTTTCGGGTATAAGGAGAACAAGAGGAAAACTTGGGTCACGTTCAATATCTTCGAATCCCATCACCATTTTCATATCTCATTTTCTCGTTAATACTGTGGAAAACTAGAAGGGGGGGTTGAATAGTTTTACCAATTAAAACTTCATTTTAATCTATTTAGATCAACTTATGTCAATCTATTTGGATGTGTGTGTTGGATGTTGATAAACAAACATATAAAGGTAAGTAATGAAAAGATAAGAGTAAGAAGCACAAAACCACAACGCAGGTATTTATAGTGGTTCGGCAACAAGGTCACCTTCCTTGCCCTACTCCACTCCCCGAGTCACCTACTCGAGAGTTCGTAATCACTACACCAATCTCCTTATGGCGGAGAAGCCTTCACAACGTCGCCTACTCTTTTTATAGTACTAGGCTAACCAGGTTCTTTCACTCCAAGGTGAACCACACCTACACAACGTCGCCTACCCTTTATAAGGTACTAGGCTAAGTACCTAGTTCTTTCACACCTTAGGTGAACTACACCTTCACAACGTCGCCTACCCTTTATTAGGTACTAGGCTAAGCACCTAGTTCCATTGCAATGGAGGAACTACTACCACACTACACCAACGACTAATCCCAAAGAGATCTACTCCTTTACAACATCATCAAGGATATCAATATCCTTGGATCTAATACTAGTCTATCTTGTAGATCGAAACAAACCATATCGAATGTACATCTAAGGCACCTTTCACTAATGCCTTTGACTAGATCTACAAGACACCTTTCACTAATGTCTTGTGTCTTCACTTCTAAGCACCTTTCACTAATGCTTCTTTGTCTTGACTTCTAAGCACCTTTCACTAATGCTTCTTTGTCTTGACTTCCAAGCACCTACCACAAGTGCTTTATCCTATAGACGATAGATACCCTTCATTAATATCTTCGTCTTGACTCTTGAGACATCTTTCACTAATGTCTTCAACACTACACTTCTTTGAAGAAAGAAAGGAATCATCAACAAGAAGACTTCAGTAGCCTTGATGATGAGGAAGCATGGCAACTCATGGACTTGAGCTTGCTCGACTTCAAAGGTGGTGATCTTGCCTTTAAGAGGAACCTAAAAGATCACACAAAAACAAAACTACAAACATAGATCTCTTGGATCTAAGGTTAGTGAGATTTAACTCAGGGGGGAAGGTGTGTTAGAAATGGATTGAAAGGGATGATGAATAATGAAGAAATAGCTCACTATTTATAGAGGAAAAATCCTCTTGTTCCGGATCCCACGGATCCCTACCACAAGGGATCCGGCTAGCACAAAGCTAGGGATCCGTGGTCCGCTCCTCTTTGCCCATGGGTATTTTGGTTATGGGTCATGGGTCATGGGTTATGGGTTGATCCATGGTTTTCTTTCTAGGTACAATTTGTCTTAAGGATACAATGAACTTGGTTAAGTGGTATATATAAAACCATGGGTTGTGGGTCAAAACCATTTGCTAGTATTTACCCATTTAGTATATACTTGTATTTACCCATTTTAGCATATACTTAGTTCCTACTCATTTTAGTATACTTAGTTTAAGTATATGTTTAACCCAATATGTAAACACTAGTTGTTGTACATATGTATCTAAATCATAAAATCACTTATACTTGTTTTAGTGTTTTATGTGAAAGCGTAAGTGTGTTAGAAAACTATTAGTCCAAACCATTTACGTATTTTATTTGTTTCGTTAAAATGATTTTACTTTTGTTATCAACAAAACATTAGAAGATCGTAAAATATAAATAAACGTTTTTACGGCTTATTTGTATTAACATTCTCCCCCTTTTTGTTGATGACAAAACATAAAATTATTTTAAGGAAAAAGCTAAAATTCGTAAAAATTTGAATTTGTAGTTTTTAATTTCTTCTCCCCCTTTTTGTCGAAACAAAAAGTGTTTGAAGGAAGGTAACACATTGTTTTTAAGAAAAACATGTGAAAGAAAAAGTAAAAGGGAATAGAGAGCAAAAAACGGGAAAGGATCTCGTCTTTTACTCCCCCTTGACGAGTCCATCCCTATGTAAGGGTGTCAAGTAAATGATACTAATCTAGTTTGTTTGCAAATAAGTTTGCAAAAGATATCTTCTACGAGACGAATGTGCTCCCCCTTGATTATTGCAAAGGGATGTCACGAAATGTAAACCTAGTATTGCAAGTAATTTGCAATGTATTGCTTTGACATAAAGCTCCCCCTAGCTTTAGGATGTCAAAGTCTTCATATGTAAATTGAATAACTACAAAACAAAGGTTAGAAATCAAGTATAATTCACAATTTCCTGCAAATGTGATTCAAGTTAGTAGAAAGAAATATTTATGTCTCACGGATCCCACGGTTCCCTCCTAGTAGGGATCCGTCTAGGCATTTCTGAGGGATCCGTGGGTGATGAATAAAGTCAGAAAAGATTGGTATAACAAGAAATGTTAATACCGAAAAGAGATATGGATTATATAGTATACCCACATACTCAGAAATATAGCAAGTAGCATGTAATTCCATTTAATAAACAAGAGTTATGATATACATGACTCGAAAAACAAGAAAATAGACAATACATGACTAGGAATTTCTAGATCACCTAACGCTTGAAGCTAAGACACCACTATAATCTTCTAGCTCAAGTTTTGTTTAGGTTTAATCTTGTCGAAACGTTCGAGGAGATGATAGAACATGAAACGTTGGTCTTCTCGTACTTCATGTATCAAACTTTCAACATGTTGACAATGATAGCAATCTTTGTCATGGCTAGGTAGTGGTGGTGGATGAAATGAAATGGCTTGATTCGAAGGATCAAGTGAAGCCGCTTGTGGAGCTTCAAACGATGGAGGGATTGGTGGAGGTGCATTTAAGAATGACTCAACCAAGAATGATGGTGGTGGTAAAGAAGTGTCAACTTCCATATGGTCGGGTGGTTGACTTTGATGATTTGTCATAATCCAAATGGGATTATATGATGAAAACGCCGAGAAGGAAGCCGGAGCAAGTGTTGACTCAACACCTTGATTTTGAAACATTATTCCTCCTAATGAGGAGAATGTTGTCGGTGGAAGCGGATGAGACGGCCTAGGAGGCAAGTCCTCTAAATTGTAGAGGTGTGGCGATGATAGTGGGGATGTAAATGAAATAGCTCAAGGAACCAATGGTGATGGTTTGGTGGAGATGATATTGTTTGGCCTAGGAGGTATGGTGGTGTTTGGCAAAGGTAGTTTTGTGGGTACTAACCTTTTAGGAATTGGTTTGATTGGATGATGAAGAATTCTATCATTTGTTGGCTTGACGGGAGATGATTCGGTTGAAGAAATTTCGTGTATAACACGAGCTCTTTTCATGGGTGGTTCTTTGGTGGATAAGTTACTACTTGGGGTTTTCCTCATGATGGGATGATTTCAAGAGGTTATAAGAGCAGAAAGTTAGGATAAGAGTGATGACTATGGAGGTCCTAAAAAGGTGGTTTATAAACTAAGATATTTGGCAAGTGCATTTAAGCCTTAAGCCACTAGAATTCATTGAAATGTGATGATTGACATGCACAAGAGTCAACTTCAGAGGTTGCACTGATCTAGGAACTCATTTAAGATGAGATGGAGTGTTTGAGTTAGGAAGATAAGTTGAAATGATTGTTTTTGCAAGATTTGACATAAACTGTCATCCGGATCCCACGGTTCCCTCCTCAGAGGGATCCGTCTAGGCTAATCCTAGGGATCCGGCTCTCAGCAGCTATGAAAGAGTGGAAATGATGTTTCTAAGATCTAAGACCTATATCATCTTGAGTGTTTCAGTCCTCCTAAGTGTTTTAAATGAAGGGATGCTTGAGTACTTGAAGGTAATGAATGATGTAGCTAATGATTGTCATTTATGGAAGGATTTGGAACTTTCAAGAGTACCAATGGATGAGCAAGGATGACACTAAAGATTTAGAGTGTCAATTGAAGCTAAATGATCCTAGAGATCAGGTTGTGTCTTAGGATAGTGTTTTGGAAAATATCCTAGAAGCTTTGAGATTAGAAAACTAGATCAACTTTGATCAATTTTGAGGTGAGGATGATTTATGATCAATTTTGCCATAATCGAAAGATTTCTAAGACTAGATGTGAGGGATCAAGTAGAAAATGAAGTGTGAGTTTAAGAGCGGAAGAGTAATGGATTAAGGACGAAACGGTAGATTTACAATTGACTTAGAAGTGTGATCTAGGTGAGTTATGTATGAGTAGGAAAGATCAACCTATCTTGATAAGGACTTAATTTGCCTTAAGACACTATGTTAGCTTAGTGTGTGAGGTGTTCTAAGGATATGTTTGAAATATAATGCTTGCAATTGCATTTTCTGTTTGCCGGATCCCACGGTTCCCTAAGAGTAGGGATCCGTCTAGTACAATCTTTGGGATCCGCCCATCTACTCAGCAGGACCTTTACTAAAGGTATGCAATGATCTTGACAATGCATTATATCTCAAGGATAGTCTAAAGAGAGTTCTAATACCAAGATATCAAATGTAAAATGTTTTATTTCATGAAGGAAATTGGATTACATTGATAAAGCACGAGTACAAGAGATTTGATCCTATTTTGGAATACTACTAGTTTCCTTGAGTTTTTTCGCTAGGAGGATCATTATGTGATTGATGAGTGTTGGTGGAATCAAGAATGAAGAAAGTCTTCATGAGGGATATGTTTAGCGGTTCCATCATCTTGTTTACAAGTACGCATAACGGACTTTGAAATTGAGGATGGAAGTGCATAACATTATGATAGAGGCGTGTCAAGAACATTCCATAAGGGATGAGTTTATTCTTGGAGCCTTGAAGATTTCAATTCGCCCTTGAAGAAGTAGGCGAGATTGTATGGTTGTTGTGTTAGCAAACAATACAACATGTGAGCATAACAAGCGGGAAGGATTTTCGATTTCCTAAGACTCCAAACATTTTCACGTAGGATGAGTGCAAGAGGCTTGTACTCTTCTCGGATATCCCTTGTAAAGATAATGTTTGGATCGGAGTAATATGGTCGAGGTTTGCATATTATGCGATTTAAATCTTCCGGAGAGGGTATGTGTGAACAATATGGACTATTTTCTTCACGAAAGTTGAAGAGAGAATCAAGAGACCAATCTTTGGTGAAGGCACATTGTCCATGATTTGGAATCCGGAGGATGTGAGCAAAATGCCCAAGGGTTAGAGTGAACTTTTGGTTTTTGATATAAAACCAAAGAGATAAAGAGCGATCCTCGTTACGAACGAGTTCGACTTGACGGAAGAATTCCATTATGAACCTTGGACATATCTTCTCGTTGATTTCAAGAAGACATTCTAGTCCTATGGCTCGGAAGGAGGTATTGATACCTTCTTCGAATTGTAGAGAGGTGTCTACAATACGTCCTTCGTGGAAGTGACGGTTTTTATTGAACCCACGGACATGATTGCCAGGTGTGTTGGGTTCGAGAGATGTTCGAGTGTAGACGGTGAGTGAAAAATCAAACTCATATTCATGCGTCATAGTTGAACCTATAGAAATGACAACTTGATAAAAGAAGATGTTTGTGGTCAACTTATGATAATCTAATGTTTTTACTAGATTTTTATTAACAATGGTTTTTAACAAGAAATATACTTAACTCACTTATGGTTTTGACATATAAGTGGAGTATTACTCTTAGAAGAAAAGAGGTTTTGATTTGCAAAAACAGTTTTCCAGTAGGATGGATCCCACAGTTCCTTTTCAAAAGGGATCCGGCTAGTATATCTTTCGGGATCCGTGGATCTGTAGTAGCAGAAATAGATTTGATAAAAATATAGGTTTTACAGTTTTTATACTACGATATATGTTTTAACCTACATTTTCTTTTAGCATGCATACATGACTTCTAATGTATCACAAAAGAATATAAAACATATAAATCAAAATAAGAAAAAAAACACATTATGATAACAACAACCTAGATAAACTAGATTACTAATAATATTGCATTTCAATACTAAGGATGATACAAAGGATTGGGTATATGATCCCAATATAGATTAACAACACAAAGTAAATGTCTCCGTATGTGAACTTCATCATAGGGAACACAAGTGCGATGAGTGTTATGGCGATGAGCACGAGTGCGATGTAAACCATGTTGAAGACGGATCTTTCTTGGTTTCGGTTGAGATGGAGTGAGGAGGAAGATGAAATTTTTGAATGAAAGGAAATTTTTGAAATTCGTGTTTTGTTTTATTATTGGATTGAAAAGAAATAAACCATAAGTTTTATATACTATGACCATAGATGAGAAATATAACACGTATTGTAAGAAAAAGGCTTCCTAACGAAGCTTCATGTAAAACATGTATGAGCACAAAAAGGATAATTATATAAATACCTAAATAGGCATATTTAATTATCAAGCACAATAAAAGGAGAATCATACCTCTAGCGCACTTAGGAATGTCTTTACAAATGACACAACAAATGTCACTTAGACGATTCCTGCTCCTTTGCGATTAAGATACCTTCTTAAGGAAGGTATTCTTGTTACCAAGCTACTCCTAAAGCTTGGTGGGTATGAGCTTTGACTAATCAATATGACAAAGAGGATTAGTGCAATTAAAAGAAAAAAAACAAATGTTGTTATCAACTTCAACATCCAAACATATAGTTTTGAAAAACATGGTGTTTGCTTTTATGAAATACTTTCTTTGTAGTTTTCAATTAACCATGGATCGTATCAAGTTTTTAAAGTACAATATACTTCAAGAACCTTGGTAATGAAGCTCTGATGCCAATTGTGGAAAACTAGAAGCGGGGGTTGAATAGTTTTACCAATTAAAACTTCATTTTAATCTATTTAGATCAACTTATGTCAATCTATTTGGATGTGTGTGTTGAATGTTGATAAACAAACATATAAAGGTAAGTAATGAAAAGATAAGAGTAAGAAGCACAAAACCACAATGCAAGTATTTATAGTGGTTCGGCTACAAGGTCACCTTCCTTGCCCTACTCCACTCCCGAGTCACCTACTCGAGAGTTCGTAATCACTACACCAATCTCCTTATGGCGGAGAAGCCTTCACAACGTCGCCTACTCTTTTTCCGGTACTAGGCTAACCACCGGGTTCTTTCACTCCAAGGTGAACCACACCTACACAACGTCGCCTACCCTTTATAAGGTACTAGGCTAAGTACCTAGTTCTTTCACACCTTAAGTGAACTACACCTTCACAACGTCGCCTACCCTTTAATAGGTACTAGGCTAAGCACCTAGTTCCATTGCAATGGAGGAACCACTACCACACTACACCAACGACTAATCCCAAAGGAGATCTACTCCTTTACAACATCATCAAGGATATCAATATCCTTGGATCTAATACTAGTCTATCTTGTACATCGAAACACACCATATCGAATGTACATCTAAGGTACCTTTCACTAATGCCTTTGACTAGATCTACAAGACACCTTTCACTAATGTCTTGTGTCTTCACTTCTAAGCACCTTTCACTAATGCTTCTTTGTCTTGACTTCTAAGCACCTTTCACTAATGCTTCTTTGTCTTGACTTCCAAGCACCTACCACAAGTGCTTTATCCTATAGACGATAGATACCCTTCACTAATATCTTCGTCTTGACTCTTGAGACATCTTTCACTAATGTCTTCAACACTACACTTCTTTGAAGAAAGAAAGGAATCATCAACAAGAAGACTTTAGTAGCCTTGATGATGAGGAAGCATGGCAACTCATGGACTTGAGCTTGCTCGACTTCAAAGGTGGTGATCTTGCCTTTAAGAGGAACCTAAAAGATCACACAAAAACAAAACTACAAACATAGATCTCTTGGATCTAAGGTTAGTGAGATTTAACTCAGGGGGGAAGGTGTGTTAGAAAGGGATTGAAAGGGATGATGAAAAATGAAGAAATGGCTCACTATTTATAGAGGAAAAATCCTACTGTTCCCCGAATCCCACGAATCCCTACCACAAGGGATCTGGCTAGCACAAAGCTAGGGATCCGTGGTACGCTCGTCTTTGCCCATGGGTATTTTTGGTTATGGGTCATGGGTCATGGGTTATGGGTTGATCCATGGTTTTCTTTCTAGGTACAATGTATCTTAAGGATACAATGAACTTGGTTAAGTGGTATATATAAAACCATGGGTTGTGGGTCAAAACCATTTGCTAGTATTTACCCATTTAGTATATACTTGTATTTACCCATTTTAGCATATACTTAGTTTCTACTCATTTTAGTATACTTAGTTTAAGTATATGTTTAACCCAATATGTAAACACTAGTTGTTGTACATATGTATCTAAATCATAAAATCATTTATACTTGTTTTAGTGTTTTATGTGAAAGCGTAAGTGTGTTAGAAAACTATTAGTCCAAACCATTTACGTATTTTATTTGTTTCGTTAAAATGATTTTACTTTTTTTATCAACAAAACATTAGAAGATCGTAAAATATAAATAAACGTTTTTACGGCTTATTTGTATTAACAAATACTATATATCACTCTTAAATCTTTGTTAGGTCACCATAATATGAACACAAGTATGTAGATGATAGAAATAAGAGATAAGAGAGGATGGTTGATTCAATAACACGTATGAATTTAAGGAAAGGTTTATGTGTATTACGAAAGAGATCAACACCTCTCAAATGAGATGTAAGAATGAATTTATAGGCAAGGGAGCTAGAGCAACAAGTCTAGTCCCTTCCATTGGCCTTTTGGGCCTATACATAGGCTTATGGGCTTTCTACATAAGTCTAGCTCTAATTACTAACATAAAAGCCATAATTAAGAAACCTATTACAATGAAATGACTAACACTTGATAATACTAGTTTCAAGTGATTCCAACAATCTCCCCCTAAGTGTTAGTGATGATGTAATAGCAGTTGCTTGACGTCTTCTAGCATTCTTCTTTCTTGTGAGTAGAGATGCTTTGTTTCTTTTGACTTTATCGCTTTGGCGTTGTTGTATTCTTTTTGTTCTTTGTTTTTGTGGATGGTGTGATAGTATGTTGTTGTCTGCCATTTGTCAGCTTCGTTGATCAGGTGTCTCCACGTCTTTCTCCACCATGCTCACACTTCTTTTGACTTTGATTCCACTTGTGGTGTAGTTCTCGAGTCTTTAAACTTTGTAGATTCTTTGGCTTTGAAGAAGAATCGTATTAACTTTTATGTTGCCGTTGATTTTGAGAGAACTTCATATGTGATGTTGTAGCTATGAGCATGTAGAGATTGCCACGGTCTTTCCTCCCAGGTACATCCATCAGTAGCTGCATAAAATGGGTTAGTGAAAAACACTAATCGATCATTGTGTACTTTTCTTAAAGAATTGACCACTACGATTGTTTTACTGATGAATGTCTTGATTCCATTCACCTTTGTCGGGTGAATCAGCCGTCCAAATCTCGTGGAGGGGCAGTTGGCATTACATTTAACAAGTTCAATTAATGACCCACATCTTCAAGACTCGATTTTTGAAAGGAATATCCTTAGCGGGATTTCCAGTACTTACTAGTTCGAACTTCGAGGGTGTTAACAGCATAGTGTGAAAACACATCTCTAATTCTTACAAAGGTTATTCCTGAACTGGAGCACCTCAGGTAGGCTAACACGATATAACAAAATATATCTACAATTCAGGTGAGTCGTTGAGGTACACTGAAGCATCACCTCACAAATGTAGACTGTTTGAGACACACTAAGCGTAACCCACAAGGAGTTACCAAAGTGACCTGCTGTCAGGGCTATTTGATGTTGACCCTAGCATGAATTTCCATTCAATCACTGAGAATCACATTTGTGAATCCACTCATAAATGTTCTCGGCAGATTGCTAAGACACCGAAGGACTCTATAATGTGTCACTTGCGTTCTTATTGTTGAACGACAAGTGATTAAAGATTAAGTGTTCCTAAGAGATCTTTTGATGAATCTCGTGGCTCTAGACTCAATGGTGCGCTTTGGTTTTTCTAAGCGGAGACTAGGGAGAGGGTCTCCTTCTAAGAGAAAGTCGTTAGATTACGTAGGGTTCATCTGTGAGAGTAAAACAAGCTCTTTTGAGAGAACTTGAGTGGTTAAGAAGGTTTAGTGCATTGCGTCACTGGGTCCATGACGAATTTGATCTTCAATACCGGTGTCATCTTGTGTCATCCAGTAGCATATGAATTGAACCCGCTGTCTGCCCTAATTTGAATAATTTGGAGGGCTATTTCTTTTTACCATTTTCATTAACTTTTCTTTTTAATTCTTCAACTCCTTCTTTCTCCGATTCTCATTTTCTCCTTTTTCAATCATACCTAAGGACTTCTAAATACTAACTATTTGTGGTGTCCTTGAGTAGATCCCTCCGGCTCTGGCGGATCATAGGACGTTTATTCCTAAACTTAGTCACCTTATAACTCCATGACTATCCTATGTTGCCATAAAACCATTTTCATGAAAATCTCTCAAAGTGTTTATGAATGAAAACATGTTTGTAACACTTCGAGAGTTTTGTATTTTTAGAAATACTCCCCCTCCACATGTGCTTATGAGTTTTAACTGAAATCTGCACAGTGAGAGTAGAGCATGCACTTTTGAATTGATCGACTCAAGATAGACAATTTCCCGTGAGACACGGTTACGTTGTATAGTTAAAGCGGTACATTGTCAGCTTTTAGGTGATAACTAGCTCTAATAACTACCTTGAGGATGTGGACAAATCTTGAAAAGGTCGTCAAACCCGTCAAAGTTCATGTCTATCAACAGTTTCTCGAATTGGTACAATCTACTAAGATAAGTCTTGAAAGACAAATCTTTTTGATTTATGACATTTTAGAGCTCGTCAATTCAAGAGTTAAGTCTTAGAACACTGAGATTCTATTCAAAATATAACATATTTAGATCACATAATGTTATTTTTGATGAAATTTTGATTTAAAATATAACCATTACGAGTTTTGCAGGAAGATTTCAACAAAAAACTTTGATTAGAACAAATTGTTTGCAAATAATCCCCCTCAACAAGTGATATTAATGTTTGAGGTTTTGAAAAAAATGAGAGAGAATACTTGTTCTTTTGAGCAAAATTTTGAAAATATTAAAATATTTGATTAATTTTACTCAAAAGTAAGAAGCTTTCGCTCCTTTTATAAGGATTTTGGCACGGAAGCGTACCATAGGGTCCTTTCAATACAAGACCGGGTTATACACTGCTATTTATGAACAAACCATAATGAATATATAAATCAAATATCAAAATCACAATCAAGTTAAAGAGTACCCAAATGTTTTACACACGACCAGGAACTTTATCTGGACGTTGGTATGTCAAGATAGAGAAGCTCTATCTTCCGCCCACGAAGCTTTCCAAACGTCTCATCTGATCCCTATGTATCAACCTTTCATCCAGCCTCTTGATAAACCCGCGAACATCCTTGCGATCCGTGGAGTTCCATCTCTTCTTCTGAACAATACCAGCCTCAATGTCCTTTAAACGATATGCCAACCCATAACGAACCATCTTCAATGTTACGTCACAAAACTTATGGATTTCGTCAAACGCCATGAATCATGTATAATGATGCTCACTTCTGTAGACGATTCCAAACTTCGGTTTTCGCAGAATTGTGTACTGAGGTTATTGGTGGAGCTCGTTAAATTGTAGGAGCGGTTTAGTGAGATTGATCTGCTTCTGGTATGATCCGACGCCGAGTTCCAAGTCTTCAACACGTTCCTGAATTTCCTTGCTACGGATGACGGCTAGAAGGGCAGTGATGAACTGGAGTTGAATTTCTGTCGAGAACTGTCGCATCCTTCCTTGTACTTTTATGAGATACATGTCTTCGATGTCATTGAGAGACAACGTCGGGAAGTCAGCTTCAGTGAAATCATACTCTTGTTCATCTTTTCTTTTGCCCTTGATCTTGGACAAGAATGAGTAACCCCACTTTGTTTCCAATAAGACTGACATCACAACAACTATTCTCTAGTCATTCTTCACCTCCTTGTTTGACTTTCTTACTTGGCAGCTCCTGTAGTATAGTCTCCTCCTCTCTTGCCAATGATGAATACCATATTTGGCATCAATGTCATACTCCACAACCTTGTCGACAAACAGATTTCGATGTTAAAAGAGAATACTGCATCAGGAATGTTGAATGTTAGCGATGTAGCATACTTCTTGCTAACACTGCTACCGTGTTGAAGGAACTCCAGATCGTTGTTGAAGAAGAAACGAAAGGGGAACCTCGGTTACTCTGGTTTGCCAATTATCGGTAGAGGCTTGGTCCAATCCATGTAGTAGGGTTCCTTATCCTTTCTTGTAATGTCGATGTTTGATTCGGGGTTGAGCCAATCGATATTTTTGGATATTGCATGGGCAATGTTGTCCAAGTGGTATTCGAGCTCGACTGCACTGCAGGATCTATCTTTTAGCAAGTTGAATGTATCGTTCTTTATTCTTCAGAGCTCCCGTTTCGTCATCTTCTTAATTCTGAATTCATCTTGGATAATCTCGACCTACTTCATGGTTCGACCATCTACCGGTTCTTGGCCTTCAGGTGTTCTGGGTGTTGCCTCAACCATGTTGCTGAACCAGTCATACTCCTCAGTGTTTTCGTCATCTAACCAAGAGACAACTGACGGTTTCTTCCTCTTCGTTCGGGAGGATAACTATGGTTGAGATGATGGTCGAAGCGTTGGTTGTTGTTGAGGCTCGGGAATGTCATGATCCTCACCACCAGTATATGTGAAATGATCACCGGTTTTCTGTTGTGGTGGTGGAGAATCTGCATCCCGAGGTTGATTAGATGATGGTGGTTGTTTGGTAGCTTGTTATGAGGGTGTCGTGGTAGTTCTAGCAGGTGGTGGTGGCATGGATGATGATGACTCTCCGGTCTTCTTCTGTCTTTTTGCATTCGGATCCTCGTCCTTATCATCATCATTTCTTGGTCTCTTGTCTTGACCAGCAGCTTCCTTGTAGGATCGTATATTTATGGTGTTTAGATGATTCGGGTGATCTAGGATTATGATGATATAAGATTTCCATGTTTAGAGAGATGAAGAGAGGAGAGGGAATTCTAAAGAGAGAGATAAAACACAAAATGCAAGGTTAGCTTCAAGAGTTCCAACCCTCTACCTTGGGAGGTAGAGGGTATTTATAGTTACAAACTAATACGTCCTCCTGTCAGACTGTGGATCAGGCATACACTGGGTAAAGACCAGTCCTTCCTCCACGGTGTTGCACTAAACTAAACTAAGCTAATAACTAACTAATAAACTAATAAATAACGTAACTAACGATATGTCTACGAGCTAACTTATGCTAGATTATATTTGGGATGACCGATACTTCACTTATGGAATTTCCAATTCCTAACAATCTCCCCCTAAGGGAGGTCACCCCATGTTTTACATTTCGAATCCTAGCATTCTAATTTATCTTCAGTCTTGAGCTCGTAGACTTCAATTCTTCAGTTCCGCAATCTTTGTGCTTGAGTAGTGACTCTTCATAGTGCGCATAGTTTGTACTTTCAGTGGAGGTCTTTGAACTGATCCACATCTTGATGATCTTTGAGCTTTATTGAGATCATCAGCCACTTGATAAATCTATGGATCACCCTTTATTGTGTTGCCATCATGTGATGTTGTGACTTTTGGACCGACATGCTCACACTTTCAGGATCATGACATCTTTCCATCCGAGTAGCGGAAGCTTTACTGGTTCATGATATTTGCAGCAGTAAGCAGAAGCATAGTATAAAAATATCGAGCGGTTATGTAGATATGCACTAGTCATGATTTCTTCAATTAAGTGTGGATGCTGTGAGCATGCGGCTTTTGATTGACTTCTCAATTGATCGGTACCTTAAATCCAAATGTACACGCAAACAACGGTTAGCAATAAAACATCACAAAGTGTCTTTGATCACTTTCGTTGAATTAGTACACGACCTCACGGTTCCCGTTGATCGATTACAAGTCACTTTTACTGTGATCGGAGGTATAATTCCGAAGAATCTCCTTGAGCGAGGGTTTCCGCACAGCTGTTCTAGCCATTCTCAAACCGGAACGTCTCAAAGAAGTTAACACGGAGTGAGTGAACCAGCGAATTGAGATTCATTGATTGATGAAAAATTGACTTGAAAAACATTCGCGTATTGCTTAGAAGAAAGGGTTTTGCAATACGACGAAGGTTTTATGAGAAAGATCAATTTTCAATTTAAAATACTTTTTGTATTTGAAAGAGAATACACATTAGATGTGCTAGAGAAAAGAAGAGATTTGCACATCGAGCAGGTTTTCCAAAGTATTGTCAATTCATTTCTGGACCAAGGTTGATTCAAGAGTAGAAAGCCCCATTGTTTCTATCCATTTGTCACAAGTTTGATCTTTAGAAAAGATCTCACATGTCACCCACCAAGAGTTTGTTTGATGTTGGCTCTAGAAGGATTTCCATCTTCATCGTGAATATTTAACATATCACTCGGATGTTCTGGCAATACCACAAGGATAATGCGTAGGACTCTTAATATGTACTTACTTTCCACATTGTGTGAAACAGTAAGTCTTCATTAATTCTGTGTCCTAATGTGGGTCTCCTTCTTCAATATCAACAATCTCTAAGAGAAAGTCGATAGATTATGTAGGTTCCCTGTGAGAATGAAACAAGTCCTTTTAAGAGGAACCTGAGTAGCTTGGGAAGTTAGGTCTTGATCGAGTCGTCATTTGGGTCCATGATGTCTTGTCTTCAATACCGCGTTACCTTGGTAACTACCGAGCATATATATTGAACCCGGTTTCTGCCCTAAGGTTGAATAAATGGAGGGCTATTTCTTTTCACCCTTTTCACATTCAATTCTTTTTCATTCTTCAACCCCTTCAGTGCTTACCGAGACTTCTTAACTAGAACCATGTTGTGTTTATTCCAGTACTAGCTCTGTCTCAGTCTGCACTCTTCCCGTATTCTCATTTTTTTCCTTTTTTTCATCATACCTAAGGACTTCTACACTATCTAGTGGATTGTCCCTTGGTAGATCCTTCCAGCTCTGGCGGGATCGTGGGAACGAATACCTAACCTAACCATCCTTATAACACCATGCATAAAGTAAAATGGCCGGTCTTTTGGTACAGTTCATTCTTCCTTGAAACCAATTGAAAAATCATTTGGAAAAACCAATCAAGGTACCGGTGACAAAATATCAAAGTATTTTGTACCTTAATTGTTTTTGATCATTTAGAAAAGCTCCCCCTCAACATGTGCATATGATTTTGAAATTGTTTAGCACATGGAGGCAAGAGTTCTTTGAAAAAACCATTTGATTTTCTTTGGTAAATTCTCCCCCTCAATATGTGCGTAGGATATTTGAAATCATTTTATCACATAGAGGAAAGAGTTCTTTTGAAGTACATCCACAATCACAAAAGCCATTAAGAAACCATTTAGAAAATCAATCAAGGTACATATGTTGAAACATAGAAATCTTTGTACCTTGAAAGTTTATTTTCTTATGAATTGCTCCCCCTCAATATGTGCTTTGAGATTCGAAAGCATTTAGCACATATGGGAGAGCAGTATGCACATTTGAATCAAAACGATCACCGTTTATCAAATTTCATTATTAAATCACAAATTCTCCCCCGATCAAAAATATCAAACCCTTTGAGATTTTGGATCCCAAGTGATTTAATAAGGTTTAGAAAATATGGGAGAAAATATGCCTGATTTAAAAGCTCTTCTGGTTTTAGATTTAAATGCTCCTCCACAATCATGTGCATTATGAATTTCAAAATCGTTTGGCACATGAAGGAAGGAGTGCTTTTGAAACAATCATCCTTTAAAATCGATTTGAGATTTAAATCACGATCTCTCCCCCGATCAAAAATTTTAAACTAATTGAAATTTTGGATCCCGATTGATTTAAATCATTTAGAAAGTTTTGGGGAAAGACATGGCAAAATTTAATTTTGAAAAATGACCGATAAGGATCAGTTTTAGACATTAAAGATTGTTAGTGTCAATTATGATATTTTTAAAAGATTATTATGTAAAATAAAACAATTTCACAATCAAACAAGAACAGAAAAAATTTCATTTTGAAAGATCTTAGTGTTTTAAAGACAATCATACCATGACATAACATTAAATCTTTAGATCACCACTTACTTTGTACAAAACGGACTTGATGGATGAAATATCGTTTGAAAATATATTATTTTAAATCACTCTCCCCCTCAATCGATGACCGTAGTCGATGATTGAGTGACTTACGTTTTGATAAAATGAAGTCCGGTGATTTCCAAAATTAAGTCCAATTTATTTTCAAAACAATATTTTCCATTTTCAAAACAATATTATTCAAAAATTGTTTAAAGAATGGTATCATCACTATTATCTGCACAAAGATACGTTAGGTGGTTGAGCTGCTTTTGTTGTTGTTGCTGAAGGTTGGAAGAAAACCATCTGCAGATGTAGTGTGTAGCCACCTGTAAAATTTCACTATCATTAATCTTCATATTAATAAACTAGATTGTTTATCAAAACTTATTTGAGCTAAATTGAGCATTTTAGCATGTACATTTCATTTTATTGCATAAAAATTTATGCAACTTCGAGTAGTCTTATTTAATCATGCCGATAATTCTTACATAACGAAATCAGTCTCACAAGAAAATTTTCTTGTCTTACGAGCGCGCAGCGTCGACACTAAATTAGTTATGGCTAAAGTCAAATAAATATTTCTACGAGTTAGAATTAATATCTTATTTTATTTTAATTGTTACCTTCATAAAAACATACCAATAATTATATATTACACGTTAGTCAAAAACATCAAACGGAACACGTGACCACATTTAAGCTCAAACGGGACACAATATACATTACGAAAATTTGAGATCCTTTCTTTCTTTTTCTTCCTTGTAACCGAATATACCTACAAGATATTTACACATCTCTTCAAAATTTGCAAATGCATTGACTTTTGAGAAAAATGCTTGAGAAGTAAATATATTACATAACATATAACCAAGCACTATGACACTCTTTTCACCTCTTTTGTCCTTGGCTGCCGAACACACTCACACAAGTGCACCTATCTCTTCCAAAACCTTGCAAATGTATTAACCTTGAAACCTTGTTTGAAAAATAAACACAATAACCAACATATAACTAGACATTTGACTTTGGGAAACATGTTCCCCATGCACACAACTCATCTCATCTTCTTCTTGTCCTTGTAGCGACCGAATACCACCCAAAACCACAAACCCATTTGCTTGTTTCCTAAATACTCCCTAGATGCAAGTAAAATCAAGATTGCATGTATCCAAGCTAAACATAAACCCTTGGTCTTTAACCAAAGGCTCTCCTCTTTTCTTCTTAAAACCCACGAGCCATAAGCTCATCACATATTTCACCTACAAAATCTCATTCAAAAACCTCTAAGTGTATGCAAAGCTTAGCCTTGGAAGTTTGGATTTCTCTTGGGTTACTCTAGCTCACGTCGACACACATACTCTTCCACACCCGCTTCAAACTCATTAAACTTTCAAACACTCAAAAGAAAACTAAGGGTACTTGATAACGAGCATAAAGGTTTAGAAACAAGGTAGTGGGTTCACTTTGTCAAAGCATATCGGGTTTCTTTGGTTATCATTCTTTCCTACGATACTACGTATTCTCCACCACCATTCTCGGTGTGCGTAAGTCCTTTCTCTTTTTCTTTTTGGTATATAAGGCGATGTAGTTTCTTAACTATTTAAAACACATCGAAGCATTGTCACGGCACTTGTACACGACCTCGTTATAACTAGCTACGTTGTCAAACCAACTACATTTCGAAACCAACAACATTTCGGAACACATTAATAAACTTGAATGGATAGAAACTTCGTTTTGTTGTTAACCTATTTGAAACTAACAATAAGCATAAATGTAAGGCTTAGATTGTATCCTTGGTACACTCGACATCTTTGTTAAAATCACAAACAAGAGAAGAAGTCATGCATATGCATGCAAAACTTTCGAAACTTGCTACTGTGAAGACATACAAATCAAGCATGAAACAGTCGAACTAACCATTAAATAGAATAATTTGTAAAAACCTAACACAAAAAGGCCCTTGGCTCAGTTGGTGGGGCTGGCTGGTACATGTTGGAGAGGTTGTGGGTTGAAAGCGCCTCATGGAGTTACCCCTTTTAATACTTGTAACTTTAGTAACTTGACAAATCCAGTCCCCCCAACTTCGCACCTCTTATCATATTTCTCAAGATCTTTTATAAGTCTTATAAACTAATATAGATAGCTACGATTTCAACCCTCGACTTTGAACCACTTAACACATTTTCTTAAAATCCTTATAAAATTTGAAACTTATATAAATCTTTACAACTTTGGTCCCTCCAAGATCTACACTTGCTTCCATCCTAAAACTTCTAAAAGATAATAAATTTATATTTTCTACAAGTCTTCGTCACATAAATAAAATTGGTACATATTTCTATTTGACAACCACATTTGCATAAACTAGAAAATATTATACTTTGCTAAATATAATATTTTCCATAACTTAAATAAAATATATATTGTACATATATATATACTTTTCAAAACTAAACAAAATCAAATAAATATAAGTTGATTTATAAATATTTCCACTTTAATAAATATACTAAAGCCAACTCTTATCACGAATGTTTAGTAAACTGTCCCACTCACTTTTTCAAGAGCCAAAGACTTATAAGCATTTCGAAACTTGTTTAAACTTAACCATTGCCAACACAAGCAACGATAAACTCAAACTCTTGAAAATACTTCAACCGTTTTCAATACCTTAAATCATGGATAAAAACAATAAACTAAGTGTTAGGAACATGTTTTATTATCAAGTGTAGGTCATTTCATTTGTAATAGGTCGTTAATAATTATGGTTTATAAATGTTTGTAATTAGTTTCACAGCTCATGTAGTAAGCCCATGAGCTGTGATAGAAGGTTCTTCTAGAACCAAGGGGAAACTCCCCTACTTATGTAAAGAATATAAATACCCCCTCCTGTCACAATTCTCAAATTCCGGCCATTTCTTAAATTAATTATGCATCATATTAATTCATTCATGGCATTTCATTTCACATGTAACGCGTAATTTTTATATTTAATAAACGTTATCGCGTGAGTTATTATTTTGAATATTTAATCCGTCACTTTCAAAAATGATCCCGATGTATTTTTAAACTTACATCTAGTTTATAAAAACTATATTTTGAGTTTACCTAGTGTTTTAAAATTTATTTTGTAAATAATTCGTTAAATTTATATTATTACAACGCTTTTCTTAAAAACTACACTATAATTATTTTATCACTCAAATTTTACAAGGAATGTATTTTTACAAATTTTATGATCTCATTACATTCTACTTTGATCTATTAAAAATCTCTTTTACCTAAAAGTTACCATTTACTTTACAAGTATTATTAACTACATACAATTACTTACATTTTCTCACAATCATTACACCAATGTTTATACAATACATTTAAAAAAAAAAAATAGATATTTTGATGACACAATCCCCCCAAAATCCGGCCTATGGGGGGGGGATGTATCATGGTTGGTGATATTTTATTCTTCTTGATTGTATATCTTTGTACACTACATTAAAAGTCCTACTTCATTTATTTCCCTCATTCTCATTCATTTACTTCCAATAATTCACCTAGCTAGAAAAAATTTTTTTTCTCTTCTTGTTCACTCTCCATATCCGGCCATCATAGAGTCTCCAAAGGGATCACCATTTTTTTTCAAGATCAAGCTTAAGCACAATCTAGATCACACTCTTGTTTAGGTTTTGAAATAAAAACCTAGGGTGTTTAGGTTAATCCTTGGTTCTAATCACCTCATCATATCACTTGTAAGCATCTCATATCTATTTTCATCTTACATATTCATTTCATACTCATCTCATCATTTTTGAGCAAAAACATGCAAGACTTGTGTTGATTTATACCATTTTTACATTGATTTTAGAGTTTATATATATAAAGTCATCCTATAATTATTCCCTTATTATATTTTGGTCTTGATGATGATTAGGAACCCATGACACCCTAAGAAGGTGTATGGTAGGATTAGATTAGCTTTGGAGTTGATTTGAAGGGATTGGAATAGGTTTAGTACGAGAAAAACTATTTTCGACAAGTTATAAAAGTGTTCTGTCCTTATTTTGTTTCTCTGGAAAATCCGACAGTAGGCACGAACTTTTGGCCTTGATATTTAGAAAATATACTTTAAAACGAATCCGTGGCCGCTTGAACGGAGTAAAACGGAGTTATAACGAAGAAGTGATGGATTTTACAAGTTTATTAAATCGAGAAATATATATTTTTCTGAAATTTCAGCAAAGTGTTTTTGTTTTGTACGAGTCAAAAACGAGTCCTAAGCTTTACAAATTATTTCGACTTCTCAAAAATATATTAGTATACTTTGATACGAAGCTAAGGACATATAAAGCGTAGAAAGCGGTTTGAAACGACAAAGATATGCACTTTTTCATAAACTTGCGTAACTAATTTTACTTTAGCACACAATTAGCCAAAACCACTATCTTTAACCCTTAATATCTTTATGTCCGAGACCTTTTGGACGAAAACTCTGAACTGAAACTTTTAGATATCGATACAAACTTTCCAAAACAGTCGAGATCGTTCTCTAACGATCAAGCGTACACCATTTTCGACTAGTTTTCCAAAGCCATTTTTGTTAATTTCAAGAAATTCCGTGACATTGTTTTGCTGACGAAAGTGGTAATTTCACCAAAATCATTATAAAACTCTTGTAGGATGACATTTTGGCGTAAAACTTGTAAAGTGCTTTTTGATTGGTCAAGGCGTCAAAGAGTATTTTTCGAAAAGAAAGTATTATTTTCAAAAACACTGCAAATGGTATAAATAACATAAGAAATGCATGCATAACATTACATTGCAACTCATTGCATATCATATCATTAGTAATAGGTCGGTTAAAGCATCATTATACCTCGGTATACTCACTTTTGTCGTCACATCTATTCATCAAGTGAGTATTCACGGACTCCTTTTTTAAATGCTTTAAATTGTTTTGGGGCTGAATGCATGAACCATACTTGAATTAAATTGATTCTTACTTTGTGAACTCTTTTGACTAGAACTTGTGAACTATTTTGGCTTGAACTTTTGAACTTGAATCAAATCCTTGAACTTAATTACGAAATTATGACTTATTTGAACTTATTGAACGATGCGTGTTATGACCTTGTCCCAAAGTCTCCCATGTTGAGAGCATCACTATAAAAAGTCTGCCTATTGGTGGAGGCGGTCTCAATAAATCTCGTCTAGGTGGTGAGAGTGACAAAGAAGTCTCGCCTTATTGGTGGAGCGGTCTCAATAAATCTCGTCTAGATGGTCGAGTGACAAAGAAGTCTCGCCTTATTGGTGGAGGCGGTCTCCAATAAATCTCGTCTAGGTGGTTGAGTGACAAAGGAGTCTCCTTGTTGGAGCGGTGCAAAGTGTCCCATGTTAGGAGCATCCCTGAATTATTATATACTTGGTACTATATTGTGAACTATTATGACCGCTTACACTTGACTACTTGGCCTTTATATTTTTTTATGCAATGGGTTGTGTACACACGGGTTGCAAGTTTTGTATGGAGAATTTGGGCGAGTGGATACACAATGCCTTGCTTTGAGAACTATTTTCGTTGACGAAAGCTTTGAATATTTCTTCACGAGTTTTCTTATTTTTGTTAACGTGTTTACTCACCAACTATTTTCATAGTTGACCCGTTTTCTCTCATGCATTTCAGGTGATCGTAGTAAGCTTTTTCTACCAAGTCTTGCATAATGAAGTTTTCACTTGTCGCTACAAATCATTATGTATAAAATATAATATTTTGGAATTTAAACTTTGTAATATATTTGCCGATGACGGTTAAACTTGTATTGTAATGGTGTAATATTTTTTTTTAATATTAATGTTGGTATGTTCTATTATCTTGTGCTTATGTTCCCTTCGATTTACACCTCGTGTTTCGCCTCCGTGAGGGTGTGACAATTGGTACCAGAGGCCAAAGGTTATAGAGAATGCCGATTTTTCAAAAATAAAAATCACAGCTATAACCGGAAAATTTTTTATTTTATTTTATTAAACATTGAACATCATCCGAGTCATCTAGTCCTATCGTTGCATTGTTACTCATAAATTATACATAGCCTGATCAACTATGTCTACTTTATGAAGAACCATCACAATGATAAGTAGTAGTTTTAAATCATGTTTAGTCGAGTCTTTAAAGTCTGGTCACACGAAGTTGCATTGGTCGGTGGGTATGCATGGCATGTTTTTACGTTCCGTCTACATTACGTATCTTGTTCATATCTTCTCTTTTCCATCTTTCGACTTGTTAGACATAGCATGTCTCTGTTCCGTCATGTTTCGATCACTATAACACATTACCACCGTTACGCACCTCATCGACTTCGTTCGAGATGTAGTTTACTCAACCCGATGTTTTGGTCCTCTGTAGAATCATGGCTGCAAGAAACACTGCGCTCGGGGAGGTAACAACAACGGCAACCCAAACAACAATGTGATCCAAACAACAACGCTTATTTCTGGAATAGCGGATCTACTCACCCAAATTATAACACATCTCGATGCTAGACGAACCAACGCCGGAGAAGGTTTAACTAGGATAGTTCCTCACATGGTTTCTCTTTACGTGGAAATTAGAAGGGATGTCACCTCGTCGAACACAACCACTCTGCAAGCCGCTGTGAGCATGGCATATTGCTTGACAAATGATGTGATCAGTGCGGAGAACTAACAAAAGCAAGCGGCAGGTGGGCTGCGACGGGAGGATCACCGAGGGAAGCCGAGACCGGTCGGCAAGACAAGAAGCGAATAACCGGGAACTATGGGGCGACCACGGGGCGCGCAGAGGATATGCATGGTCCACATCCTTTGTGCACTCAATGTAATTATCATCACTTTCGAGGCGCGAAGGTGCAACAAATGTGGGCCAGGCCGGGCCGAACCTTCGTGCGAAAATGCTCAAAGCGAGGCGGAAATCAGGAAGAGAGAAAGCATGTTACGAGTGTGGAAGTCTAGATCACCTTAGCAATACTGTCCAAAGCTGAAAAGAACTCCCAATCAAGGAGGTGATCGTCCAAACTTGGCATTGGCAATAGAAGGCCACTTAAGATCCAAATATTGATGTTTTCCCCCATTAAGCGTGGTCGAGCATTCTATCTGGGTACCGAGGAAGCCCTTGCTTAGCGGGTATATTTTCTTTAGAACAACTACCTTATTTCACATGCGACATGATTTTGGCGCATAACTTCCTTCCAATCTTTATCCGTTCACGACCTTGATTAATTTGAGACCTATTGATATCGACCTTAGTTGTTATATATTTTGTTGATTGGATTTGATTGTGTAAGCAAATCGAATATCGGGCGAATCTTTCAAAAGACTTCATTCAAGGATTTGGAATCCTACCTTCGACAACTTGTTTCCTAGCTTGATCTAGTATTGCATTCTTGTTTGATGAGTTCTGAAAATCAAGCTAAGAGACAAGTTTACTCAAATCGGTTTAGTTTAATCTCATGACAGTTCTTGTTTGATGAGTTGTGGGATTAGATTATAATCGACAACCTAAAGGTCTTTTGAGAGCTACGTTCGATATTGGGTAAGTGTACCCTATCAAATCTAGTCGACACGCACTTAATTGAATGGGGAACACATGCGCATGGGCATTGATATGATCATTTAGGACGTTGCGTTCGATCATGAACTTTTAGAACTCTTGTCGAGGTTCGGACCATAGTATCGTTAATCGAATCACGGGGGCGTGATTCGCGACATGGGAAGAATGTCACAATTCTCAAATTCCGGCCATTTCTTAAATTAATTATGCATCATATTAATTCATTCATGGCATTTCATTTCACATGTAACGCGTAATTTTTATATTTAATAAGCGTTATGGCGTGAGTTATTATTTTGAATATTTAATCCATTACTTTCAAAAATGATCCCGATGTATTTTAAACTTACATCTAGTTTATAAAAACTATATTTTGAGTTTACCTAGTGTTTTAAAATTTATTTTGTAAATAATTCGTTAAATTTATATTATTACGACGCTTTTCTTAAAAACTACACTATAATTATTTTATCACTCAAATTTTACAAGGAATGTATTTTTACAAATTTTATGATCTCATTACATTCTACTTTGATCTATTAAAAATCTCTTTTACCTAAAAGTTACCATTTACTTTACAAGTATTATTAACTACATACAATTACTTACATTTTCTCACAATAATTACACCAATGTTTATACAATACATTTAAAAAAAAAAATAGATATTTTGATGACACAATCCCCCCAAAATCCGGCCTATGGGGGGGGGATGTATTGTCACACCCCCAATTTAACTGTTTTGCAGCGGAATGGAATTCCTGGGGATTGACTGTCATAGCACCACATCACAGTTATATTGAACGACCTAAAGTGCCGTTTTTAAAAAACACATCGTTGGATATTTCATAAAAACATTCAGAGTACAACATCGGTCCCAAAAGGTTTACAAGGTTTGCGGAAGTACAAATATGTTACAAATCCAAACGATGTATTGAATAAAGTGCCATAAAGAATTACAAAATGTAAGTCGGCCTTACGACTCAAAATGTAGGTCCCTAAACCATGTCATGATGAATATGCCTCAGTTACCGAAAATACATTGCTAAAACGGTCAACAATAATGTTGGTGAGAAATCATAGGTTTATGTAAAGGTTTTATACGACTACACAAGTATAAATCGAGGCATGACAATCCGATCACGTAAAAATTTACAATTGCTTAGCGCATGACACCGAAGCTTCGACTAATGTACGCCCCAAAGAGTGTCTTGCCAAACAACTCACGGTAATGATTATGAATGAAATGCATCCGTATGACAATTGGGATTCACCAACCGGATGGAGAGTCACCCTCGATAGATCTATCCACTCACACACGCTTTTCCAAATTGCGGCTCATGCATTTGAAATGGGGACTTTTAGCGGCAACTTTGTAACTCAAGCAATGTAAATGTAATTAACATACTTGGTATCGTAATAAAATTTTGTGCAATGTATTCTCCCAGTAGGTTTGAAATAATGTAAAAAGCATGTAAAACGGGGCTATGAAAACTCACTTGGATAAACTGGAATAATCGGCAAAAGTGAGTACACTGAGGTTTAATGAAATGCGTCAACCGGGACCTATATCAATGATATGATATGTCATGAATTGCAATGTAATGTTATGCATGCACCACGTATGTCATTTATACCATTTCACGGGTTTTAAAAAGAATATTACTCGTCGACGAAAAATACTCTTTTGACGTCTTAACCCTTCAAAAATGACTTTACATGTTTTTACGTCAAAATGTCATCCTATAATGGTTTTATAATGATTTTTGGTGAAATTACTACTTTTAATTAAGCAAAACAATGTCGACGGAAATATCATGAAAATTAACAAAAATGACTCCGGAAAGTAGTCGTAAAATGGTGTCGCGTCGTCGTTAGAAACGAACTCGACGGTTTTGGAAAATTTGCATCGATATCTAGAGTTTCAGTTCGGGAGTTTTCGTCCAAAGGTCTCGATCATAAAGATATCAAGGGTTAAAGATGGTGGTTTTTGGCTAATTGTGTGCAGAAAATAAGTTTAAGCCAAGTTTGAACATCCGTAAATATTTCACTATAACTCCGCTTTTCAAACGGCTTTTTGTTTTGAAAAATATGGCCGATGAACTTGATTTTACTAGAAGACATTTCGTTCCAAAAAGTTTCACATCATGGTTAAAAACTGCCACAAACATAGCCTTTACTGGCTAATGAAATACTTGTAGCGTAAAATAATATAGATTTTCAGAAAATAATATTTACGGCAACTTTATGAAAATGGCCATATCTTTGTCGTTTTAAATCCGTTTTCTACGTAATATATGTCCTTAGCTTCGTATCGAAGTAAACTAATATATTTTTGACAAGTCGAAATAATTTGTGAAGCTTAAGGCTCGTTTTTGGACCCGAAAATACTAAAAGCAACAAGCTGATTTTTGAAAATAAATACGTTTCGTTAGTCAAACTTTAAAAATTCACCACGTTTAAGTATAAGTTTTTTATCGTTCAGCGGCCCGGATTCGTTTTAAAGTATATTTTCTAAAAATCAAGGCCAAAGTTTCGTACCAACAGTAGGTTTTTCCAGAAATTCGGATTAAGGACAGAACACAAAATATAGTTATCGAAAATAGTTTTTCTCGGACAAAACCTATTCTAATCCCTTCAAATCAACTCCAAAACTAATCTAATTCTACCATACACCTTCTTAGGGTGTCATGGGTTCCTAATCACCATCAAGACCAAAGAATACCATGGGAATAATTATAGGATGACCAATATGTATATATAACTTCTAAAATCATGAAATAAATGGTATAAATCACATATCATGCATATAAGCTCCAAAATGAAAAGAAACATATGAAAATGAAAAAGGAAACATGAAAATGATAAACATGCTTACAAGTGATATAGTGATGAGGTGAAGTAACAAGGATTAAACTTAAATACCCTTGGTTTTTATTTCAAAACCATAAAAAGAGTATAAACTAGGTTGTAAAAACACTTGATTTTGCAAAACTTTTGATCCCTTGGTTGTTCTTGATGCTTGGCCGGTTCTTGAAGACCAAGAAAGAGAGAGAAACTATTTTCTTGCTAACACTTTGAAGTAAGAATGAAATGAATGTGAAATATTTTTGAGTGCAAGACTTTTTGTAGCTAGAATGAATTATTAGAACATGAACCATACTCAACAATTAATACACCCTCAAGGGGCCGGATTTTTGGGTATCTTGTCCTCAAAATATCTATTTTTTTTTTTTATAAAATGTATATACATTTACTTGTAACAAGTTGTAAGAAAAAGGTGCAAGTAGATATGTAGTTATATGTAACTTATAAAGTAAATGATAATTTTTAGGTAGAAAGTATTTTTAGTAGATCAAAATAGAATGTAATGAGATATTAAAAATTGTAAAAATACCTTCCTTGTGAAATTTGAGTGATAAAATAATTATCGTATAATTTTTAAGAAACACATCGTAATAATTTAACTTTAACGATTTATGTACCAAATAAATTTGAAACACTAGGAAAGCTAAAAATATAGTTTTTATGAACTAAAAGTAAGTTTAAAAATACCTCGGGATCATTTTTGAAAGTAACGGGTTAAATATTCAAAATAATAACTCAAGCGATAAAGATTATTAAATATAAAAATTACGCGTTGAAGGTGAAATGAAATGTCATGAATGAACTAATGTGATGCACATGATGTCAATGAAATGTAGACTAATCATAGTCCATATGAAATATGCGTGATGATATGATCATGAATTAGCGCTAAACCTTTAAGGTTAATTTGAAACAAGTAAACCAAGTTTACTATAAATGTTGAAATAATGAGACATGAACTGTGTCGAGAAATGACCTGAAAGTACGGATTGTCACATTAAGCCCATCCAAAAGGGAATTCGAGTCCACTGAATTCAGTCGTTGTTAGGTCTATCGAATTTTTGAGTTTGTGATGAATATCGAAGGAAGAAAACATGGAGAAGTAGATTCACGGTTGTGATGATTGAGAGTGTACAAAACATCGTATTGGGTAAATCTCATAGTAATACTTTGACCTTTGAACATGTGAAGATTTTGCTTGCACTAAGATTTATAAATAACCGCTCCCAACCTAACATATCCCTCCAGAATTAAACATAGTTAGCTAGGCTATGTATAATTAAGGAACGATGATGTGACGTTTGGTTTAGTTGTTATAACTCTCAATGTTTACAAGGATTTAAACCGTGTCGTTACAATGATCGATAAAGTAATAAGAAGTAAAATTATCGTAAGTGATATCGAATTGAAAGGAAATAAAATCTGACAGGATGAGAATATTTTACAACGAGTGGTTTATCAAAAGTATACGTCTTAGGTTATAAAGATTGGATACGATGAAAACATAAACTTAGTGCGACATAGTACATAAGGAGAAATAAGGCGCTAGTTTCGATCTTCTTCAGTCTTTCGGCGTCGTTGGTACCTTGACGAGCTTCTCCTTTTCTAATCCATGAGCACCTTCAACTAGCGACCTTGGTTTTGAGGACATTGATTCGATAGTGTCCTTGCTCTCCACATCGAAACATGTAATTATAGTTTTGCCTTTACAATCCACGGCTAGATGTCCGGTTTTGGCATTAGCGGCACTTGGCGGGCAAGGACCGTGTGATGATACTTACATCGATTACATAGTGGTTTAGCCCCAACATATCCTTTTCCCTTGCAGTCTTTAGCAAGGTGTCCCACTTGTTTGACGGATAAAGCATATACCACATGGACCATTATGATGTAGAGTGCATTGATGGCATCGTGGCAAGTTCGATATAAGTTCTTTCCTTTGTTGGTGCAGCAACATGAACCCTGGCGGCTTCTTGTCTTCTATTTTGTTGTTGGTGATGGTTAGTGTTACCGCTTTGGTTGTTGTCGTTATAACCTCCCTGGTCATTTTCCCATTTCCTTTTGTTGTTGTTAGTTTGGTTGTTGTGGTTGTTGTTGTCGATAAAGTTCTCTCTCACTCAACTTGAGCCATGAGTAATTGAGTTACCTTGATGGTCATTTCAATGGTTTGCGAATCGAAAGAGGCTACCTCTCCTTGAATGCATTTTGGAAGTCCTCCAGATGAAGCGTTCCAGTAGTTTCTCATTGTCGAGAACCATATATGGACATAAAAGCAACCAACTCTTGAAACCCGATGTAGGTCTCAATGTCATAACCAACGGTCACTAGCCCAATAAATTCCATCTTCAATTTCTTCATCTCCTTGAAGGACAATACTTCTTAGTCATCAACCTCTTGAATTGATCCCATGAGAGTTTATAAGCATTTTCCATACCAATAGGCTGTGCATAATGATTCCACCATAACATTGCCTCATCCAAGAGTGTACTAGTAGCAAATTTCACCTTCTGCAGTCATCAGGGCAATCGCGCATATAAGAAATAACAACTTCGATCCTTTCCAACCAGCGGATCATAATAATGGCTCCTTACTGTGCCTCGAACTTCGGGGAGTGTCACGCTCTTAAAGTCCATGTATGTACCACTTCGAACCCTCGAATCTCCTGCAACTCCTGTAGTAGTAGCATGTCTAGTAGCCGGTAACAACCATGGTCTCGACGTAGCGGCAGCAGCGCTGTGGCTATCGTTGCTTTCGTTCTTTCTTTAGTTCCCCTAGCTATACAATCCTCTATATACTTTTGGATAGCGGTGGTGTCATTTCTAGTGCAGCTTTCTTCGACGCCATAACTCTTCAAAATGAAAGGAAAATGAGACGTAGTCAATTCCTATGTTAAGAATAGGCGCTCTAAAGAGAAGTGATAGAAGGTGGTAAGTTTGAGGTTACTAGGAATTTCTAGAGATCACAATGCCTTAGTGGAAGTTTATATCGATAACCTTAATTTAACCAAATTTTCCTTTAAGGGACACTCATTGTAGGAAAGTTCACCTATTGTTGAGGCTATGTTTAGTGAAATGTTAAGCCTCGGATAGAGACTTGGTATATCCCTATTGTGTTGCTTCATGGGTATATGCTTCGTATTAAATCTCGTAACTCGGTCTAGCTAGTACTTATGGAATGATAGAGTTTGGATTCTAACCCAAAATAGTGGTTCGGAAGGTCTCGTGATGTCTTAAGATTTTTGTTGAGTTTTGAATCATCCTACCTCCTAGTTCTAGTCCTTGTTGGTAATTCCAAAATCCTTCCATTGTTTTCTTGTATCGAGGAATCCTCCTCACAGATGGTATAGGAAGTCTTTCCTAAAAGGTCAATCGTCAAATCCTAACTTATCGGTTGAGTGAGAAATAAATGGCGTAAGCACCTATAGAGTGTTAATGAGAAGGAAATGTTTATGCGATATATGATTATAAAACTTTGCTTTCAAACAAGAATAAATAGTTTGTAAGAAATTTCACGATAAAGTTTATGAAAAGGTTTGTAAAACCACTTTATTGAGTAAGAAAGAAACATTTTTATCATTTAAAGTTTAATAATAAATCTTAGTTGTGGCTTGGTGTTAAAGCAACAACTTGTTTAAGGTGATTTTAAAACAGCTTATATAGTGATAGAGAACGGCTTAACAATGGTAGGGAAATATTTTGATGAGACACAATTCAGATTATAACATAACTCGTGAAATGATTTGTAAAATAGCTTACAAGAAAACAATTTATCGTTTGTCAAATAATAAAAGATTTCGAAGTTCAAATAATATCAAGATGGCTCAGAGGTTGGTAATATAATAGTCAGTAAAGTAAAGGCGAATAGTCTGTGAGATAAGCGTACCAAGTTTTTGTGATTTTTAAATCAGACAGTGGCTAAAATAGCTCACTAAAAGGGTAAAATAGTTTATAAGACCATAATATTACTTGCAGGAAAAATTTGTAATATAGTTTGTAACTTGCTATTGCAATTGTTTGTTGTTTTATAAAATAATAGCAGATTAATCGGTTTATCATACTATGAGAAAATAGTTTGCAAGGTATCAGTAAGGTCATTGTTTATAAAGTGTTATTAAAGTCGTAAATTTTGGGTTTAATGGTACAGGAGTAAGATGAAATGATCGGTAAAATATTTGAAAGCAGTTTGTGTTAGATAACGATGAAGTTTATTATCTCAAAAGAGAGAATGTAGGACAAATAGTTGGTATTCAACATTTTGTTTTGTAAGATAATGGCTTGATGATTTTTTGAGTAACATGAAAATCATTTCGCATGAGGATATTAAATAGTTGATAAAATGACTGAAACTAATTAATAAGTTGGTAGTAAAACAACTTGCGTTAAAACTTTATGAAACAACGTTTCTAAGATGGTGATAAAATAGTTCGAAATAAAATCAAGTGAAATAATTTCATGAAATAGTAGCGGGATAATTTGGAATAAAATTTGTGGGATGGTTTGTAGGATACATAGGAGAACCTTATCGAGTAGTAATAGTCTACTAATTGGTCGAGAATAAAGTTGGCCTAACCCCTAGTAAGATAGTGATGTATTGTCGTGAAATGATGGAAAATTGGGCAATTGGAGTAAGGAATGAAATAAACAAGGTGGTGATTATCGTAGAGATAATAAATAATAAGGATTACATTAGCTAGAAAGGTACTTATTATCTGTTCCTGTTGGTGGTCTAATCGTGTCTCAAGTGTAGGAGTAGTAGGCGGTCTAGCAACCTTAGCCCTAAAATTCTCACAGTCTCAAACCTATGAGATGGTGTAGTGTCTATAGTCTTAGTGGTAGATGGTAATGGTGTGTCAAATCATGCACGCTTCCCAAGCCGCAAGTCGGGTGTATGAATATCGGATATGAGATGTGATGGTACGGATGGTGCTCGAAATGATAATGATGATCATGGAATCCTTGTGGTGAGTTAAGAAAATAGGTTTATTAGGACTAAGCCTATAAGTTCTACCCAATGGTATGATCTGTCCCAAGCGAGTGATAAAATTGTCCGATCTTACAGTGAATCGATAGTGATCGCGATGGTGTAGGTGTAACCGTCCTCCCAAAAGGTTTATCTCGGTATTTAACGTTATCGGTGATGAGTCAATTGATGTGAAAAGCGCGATAGGGAATGAAAAAGAATTTTTCCACGTTAGAGTATGAGGAGAAAGAAAAATAATAATGGGATGGGTATTTGAAGGCATCTATGTGACAACCGCTTTGAAATGAAAGTAAATAACTCGAAAAATGTACGTATAATTCACATGCAAAGTGAACATGCACTTATGATGAAATGATGAGATGCTATGATAATGTAGTTATAGTCTAGGGTCAATGATGCAACCTAGTTCTCTATAACCGAAGCTCGGATACCAATCACACACACCCCAATTTAACTGTTTTGCGGAATGGAATTCCGGGGATTGATTTGTCATAGCACCACATCACAGTTATATTGAACGACCTAAAGTGTCGTTTTAAAAAACACATCGTTGGATATTTCATAAAAACATTCAGAGTACAACATCGGTCCCAAAAGGTTTACAAGGTTTGCGGAAGTACAAATATGTTACAAATCCAAACGATGTTTTGAATAAAGTGCCATAAAGTACAAAAATGTAAGTCGACGCCGCGACTCAAAATGTAGGTCCCTAAACCATGTCATGATGAATATGCCTCGATTACCGAAAATACATTGCTAAAAAGCGGTCAACAATAATGTTGGTGAGAAATCATAGGTTTATGTAAATGTTTTATACGACTACACAAGTATAAATCAGGCATGACAATCCAGTCACGTAAAAATGTTACAATTGCTTAAGCGCATGACAAAGCTTCGACTAATGCGCCCCAAAAGAGTGTCTTGCCAAACAACTCTGGTAATGATTATGAATGAAATGCATCCGTATGACAATTGGGATTCACCAACCCGGATGGAGGAGTCACCCTCGATAGATCTATCCACTCACACACGCTTTCCAAAATTAACGGCTCATGCATTTGAAATGGGGACTTTTAACCGGCAACTTTGTAACTCAAGCAATGTAAATGTAATTAACATACTTGGTATCGTAATAAAATGTTGTGCAATGTATTCTCCCCCGTAGGTTTGAAATAATGTAAAAAGCATGTAAAACGGGGCTATGAAAACTCACTTGGATAAACTGGAGTAATGGCAAAAGTGAGTATTGCGAGGTTTAATGTAATGCGTCAACCGGGACCTATTATCAATGATATGATATGTCATGAATTGCAATGCAATGTTATGCATGCACCAGTATGTTATTTATACCATTTACGGGTTTTTGAAAATATTACTCGTCGTCGAAAAATACTCTTTTGACGTCTTGACCCTTCGAAAATGACTTTACATGTTTTTACGTCAAAATGTCATCCTACAATGGTTTTATAATGATTTTTTGTGAAATTACCATTTTAAATCGCAAAACAATGTCGGCGGAAAAATCAAGAAATTAACAAAAATGACTCGGAAAATGTCGTAAAACGGTGTACGTCGATCGTTAGAGAACGAACTCGACGGTTTTGGAAAGTTTGTATCGATATCTAGAAGTTTCAATTCAGGAGTTTTCGTCCAAAAGGTCTCGATCATAAAGATATTAAAGGCTAAAGTTGGTGATTTTGTTGAATTGTGTGCAGAAAATAAGTTTCGGCCAAGTTTGAACATCCGTAATTAATTCACTATGACTCCGCTTGACAAACGGCTTTTTGTTTTGAAAAATATGGCCGATGAACTTGATTTTACTAGAAGACATTTCGTTCCAAAAAGTTTTGCATCATAGTTAAAAAGCGCAAACATAGCCTTTACAGCTAATGAAATACTTGTAACGTAAAAATTAATATAGTTTTTCAGAAAATAATATTTACGGCAACTTTATGAAAACGGCCATATCTTTGTCGTTTTAAATCCGTTTTCTTCGTAATATATGTCCTTAGCTTCGTATCGAAGTAAACTAATATATTTTTGAGAAGTCGAAATAATTTGTGAAGCTTAAGGCTCGTTTTTGTCCCGAAAATACTAAAAACAGCAAGCTGAAATTTTTAGAAACTATTTATTTCGTCGTCAAACTTTAAAAATCCATAACTTCTTCGTTATAAGTCCGTTTTATCCGTTCAAGCGGCCACGGATTCGTTTTAAAGTATATTTTCTAAATATCAAGGCCAAAATCTCGTACCAACAGTAGGTTTTTCCAGAAATTCGAATTAAGGACAGAACGTAAAATATAGTTATCGAAAATAGTTTTTCTCGGACAAAACCTATTCTAATCCCTTCAAATCAACTCCAAAACTAATCTAATCCTACCATACACCTTCTTAGGGTGTCATGGGTTCCTAATCACTATCAAGACCAAAGAATACCATGGGAGTAATTATAGGATGACCAATATGTATATATAACTTCTAAAATCATGAAATAAATGGTATAAATCACATATCATGCATATAAGCTCCAAAAATGAAAAGAAACATATGAAAATGAAAAGGAAACATGAAAATGATAAAAACATGCTTACAAGTGATAGTGATGAGGTGAAAGTAACAAGGATTAAACTTAAATACCCTTGGTTTTTATTTCAAAACCATAAAAAGAGTATAAACTAGGTTGTAAAAACACTTGATTTTGCAAAACTTTTGATCCCTTGGTTGTTCTTGATGCTTGGCCGGTTCTTGAAGACCCAAAGAAAGGAGAGAAACTATTTTTCTTGCTAACACTTTGAAGTAAGAATGAAATGAATGTGAAATATTTTTGAGTGCAAGACTTTTTGTAGCTAGAATGAATTATTAGAACATGAACCATACTCAACAATTAATACACCCTCAAGGGGCCGGATTTTTGGGTATCTTGTCCTCAAAATATCTATTTTTTTTTTATAAAATGTATATACATTTACTTGTAACAAGTTGTAAGAAAAAGGTGCAAGTAGATATGTAGTTATATGTAACTTATAAAGTAAATGATAATTTTTAGGTAGAAAGTATTTTTAGTAGATCAAAATAGAATGTAATGAGATATTAAAAATTGTAAAAATACCTTCCTTGTGAAATTTGAGTGATAAAATAATTATCGTATAATTTTTAAGAAACACATCGTAATAATTTAACTTTAACGATTTATGTACCAAATAAATTTGAAACACTAGGAAAACTAAAAATATAGTTTTTATGAACTAAAAGTAAGTTTAAAAATACCTCGGGATCATTTTTGAAAGTAACGGGTTAAATATTAAAATAATAACTCACGCGATAAAGATTATTAAATATAAAAATTACGCGTTGCAAGTGAAAATGAAATGTCGTGAATGTACTAATGAGATGCACATGATGTCAATGAAATGTAGACTAATCATAGTCCATATGAAATGTATGTGATGTCATGATCATGAATTCGCCGCTAAACCTCAAGGTTCACGAATTTGAAACAAGTAAACCAAGTTTACTAAAAATGTTGAAATAATGAGACATGAACTGTGTCGAGAAATGACCTGAAAGTACGGATTGTCACATTAAGCCCATCCAAAAGGGAATTCAGTCCACTGAATTCATCGTTGTTAGGTCTATCGAATTTTTGAGTTTGTGATGAATATCGAAGGAAGAAAACATGGAGAAGTGTCGTTACGGTTGTCGATGATTGAGAGTGTACAAAACATCGTAGTAGAGAAAAATATTGGATGATTCTCTCATATGTAACACTTTGACTTTGGAACATGTGAAGATTTTGCTTGCACTAAGATTTATAAATAACCGCTCCCAACCTAACATGATCCCTCCAGAATTAGACATAGTTAGCTAGGCTATGTATAATTAAGGAATGATGATGTGACGTTCGGTTTAGTTGTTATAACTCTCGATGCTTACAAAGATTTAAACCGTGTCGTTACAATGATCGATAAAGTAATAAGAAGTAAAATTATCGTAAGTGATATCGAATTGAAAGGAAATAAAGTACGACATATGAGAATATTTTACAACGAGTGGTTTATCAAAAGTAATACGTCTTAGGTTATAAAGATTCGGATACGATGAAAACATAAACTTAGTACGACATAGTACATAAGGAGAAATAAGACTGTTAGTTTCCGATCTTCTTAGGTCTTTCGCGTCGTTGGTACCTTGACGAGCTTCTCCTTTTCCTAATCCATGAGCACCTTCAACTTGCTGACCTTGGTTTTTGAGGACATTGATTCCGATAGTGTCCTTGCTCTCCACATCTGAAACATGTAATTATAGTTTTGCCTTTACAATCCCGGCTAGATGTCCGGTTTTTGGCATTCGCGGCACTTGGCAGGGCAAGGACCCGTGTGATGATACTTACATCGATTACATAGTGGTTTAGCCCCAACATATCCTTTTCCCTTGCAGTCCTTAGCAAGGTGTCCCACTGTTTGACAGATAAAGCATATACCACATGGACCATTATGATGTAGAGTGCATTGATGGCATCGTGGCAAGTTCCCAGTATAAGTTCTTTCCTTTGTTGGTGCAGCAACATGAACCACTCGGCTTCTTGTCTTCTATTTTGTTGTTGGTGATGGTTAGTGTTACAGCTTTGGTTGTTGTCGTTATAACCTCCCTGGTCATTTTCCCATTTCCTTTTGTTGTTGTTAGTTTGGTTGTTGTGGTTGTTGTTGTCGATAAAGTTCTCTCTCCTCACAACTTGAGCCATGAGTAATTGAGTTACCTTGATGGTCATTTCAATGGTTTTGCAATCGAAAGAGGCTACCTCTCCTTGAATGCATTTTGGAAGTCCTCCAATGAAACGTTCCAGTAGTTTCTCATTGTCGGAACCATATATGGACATAAAACAAGCGGCAACTCTTGAAACCTTCTGATGTAGGTCTCAATGTCATATCCAACGGTCACTAGCCCAATAAATTCCATTTTCAATTTCTTCATCTCAGCAGGACAATACTTCTTAGTCATCAACCTCTTGAATTGATCCCATGAGAGTTTATAAGCGTTTTCCATACCAATAGGGTGCATAATGATTCCACCATAACATTGCCTCATCCAAGAGTGTACTAGTAGCAAATTTCACCTTGCAGTCATCTGGGCAATCGCATATAAGAAATAACAATTCGATCCTTTCCAACCAGCGGATCATAGTAATGGCTCCTTCCGTGCCTCTGAACCCGGGGTCACTGCTCTTAAAGTCCATGTATGTACCACGAACCCTCGAATCTCCTCAACTCCTGTAGTAGCATGTCTAGTAGCTTCATAACAACCATGGTCTCGACGGCAGTGGCGTAGGCCATTACTCGTTGCTGCGTTCTTTCTTTAGTTCCCTAGCTATACAATCCTCTATATACTTTTGGATAGCAGCTGGTGTCATTTCTAGTCATGAACTTTTCTTCTTTATCCATAACTCTTCAAAATGAAAGGAAAATGAGACGTGGCATTAATTGATTCCTATGTTAAGAATAGGCGCTCTAAAGAGAAGTGATAGAAGGTGGTAAGTTTGAGGTTACTAGGAATTTCTAGAGATCACAATGCCTTAGTGGAAGTTTATATCGATAACCTTAATTTAACCAAATTTTCCTTTAAGGGACACTCATTGTAGGAAAGTTCACCTATTGTTGAAGCTATGTTTAGTGAAATGTTCTGAGCCTCAGATGAAGACTTGGTATATCCCTATTGTGTTGCTTCATGGGTATATGCTTCCATTATTAAATCTAAATAACTTCGGTCTAGCTAGTACTTATGGAATGATAGAGTTTGGATTCTAACCCAAAATAGTGGTTCGGAAGGTCTCGTGATGTCTTAAGATTTTTGTTGAGTTTTGAATCATCCTACCTCCTAGTTCTAGTCCTTGTTGGTAATTCCAAAATCCTTCCATTGTTTTCTTGTATCGAGGAATCCTCCTCACAGATGGTATAGGAAGTCTTTCCTAAAAGGTCAATCGTCAAATCCTAACTTATCGGTTGAGTGAGAAATAAATGGCGTAAGCACCTATAGAGTGTTAACAGAAGGAAATGTTTATGCACGATATATCTGATTATAAAACTTTGCTTTCAAACAAGAATAAATAGTTTGTAAGAAATTTACAGTAAAGTTTATGAAAAGGTTTGTAAAACCACTTTATTGAGTAAGAAAGAAACATTTTTATCATTTACAGTTTAATAATAAATCTTAGTTGTGGCTTGGTGTTAAAGCAACAACTTGTTTAAGGTGATTTTAAAACAGCTTATATAGTGATAGAGAACGGCTTAACAATGGTAGGGAAATATTTTGATGAGACACAATTCAGATTATAACATAACTCGTGAAATGATTTGTAAAATAGCTTACAAGAAAACAATTTATCGTTTGTCAAATAATAAAAGATTTCGAAGTTCAAATAATATCAAGATGGCTCAGAGGTTGGTAATATAATAGTCAGTAAAGTAAAGGCGAATAGTCTGTGAGATAAGCGTACCAAGTTTTTATGATTTTAAATCAGACAGTGGCTAAAATAGCTCACTAAAAGGGTAAAATAGTTTATAAGACCATAATATTACTTGCAGGAAAAATTTGTAATATAGTTTGTAACTTGCTATTGCAATTGTTTGTTGTTTTATAAAATAATAGCAGATTAATCGGTTTATCATACTATGAGAAAATAGTTTGCAAGGTATCAATAAGGTCATTGTTTATAAAGTGTTATTAAAGTCGTAAATTTTGGGTTTAATGGTACAGGAGTAAGATGAAATGATCGGTAAAATATTTGAAAGCAGTTTGTGTTAGATAACGATGAAGTTTATTATCTCAAAAGAGAGAATGTAGGACAAATAGTTGGTATTCAACATTTTGTTTTGTAAGATAATGGCTTGATGATTTTTAGAGTAACATGAAAATCATTTCGCATGAGGATATTAAATAGTTGATAAAATGACTGAAACTAATTAATAAGTTGGTAGTAAAACAACTTGCGTTAAAACTTTATGAAACAACGTTTCTAAGATGGTGATAAAATAGTTCGAAATAAAATCAAGTGAAATAATTTCATGAAATAGTAGCAGGATAATTTGGAATAAAATTTGTGGGATGGTTTGTAGGATACATAGGAGAACCTTATCGAGTAGTAATAGTCTACTAATTGGTCGAGAATAAAGTTGGCCTAACCCCTAGTAAGATAGTGATGTATTGTCGTGAAATGATGGAAAATTGGGCAATTGGAGTAAGGAATGAAATAAACAAGGTGGTGATTATCGTAGAGATAATAAATAATAAGGATTACATTAGCTAGAAAGGTACTTATTATCTGTTCCTGTTGGTGGTCTAATCGTGTCTCAAGTGTAGGAGTAGTAGGCGGTCTAGCAACCTTAGCCCTAAAATTCTCACAGTCTCAAACCTATGAGATGGTGTAGTGTCTATAGTCTTAGTGGTAGATGGTAATGGTGTGTCAAATCATGCACGCTTCCCAAGCCGCAAGTCGGGTGTATGAATATCGGATATGAGATGTGATGGTACGGATGGTGCTCGAAATGATAATGATGATCATGGAATCCTTGTGGTGAGTTAAGAAAATAGGTTTATTAGGACTAAGCCTATAAGTTCTACCCAATGGTATGATCTGTCCCAACTGAGTGATAAAAATTGTCCTGATCTTACAGTGAATCGATAGTGATCGTGATGGTGTAGGTGTAACTTCGTCCTCCTAAAAGGTTTATCTCGGTATTTAACGTTATCGGTGATGAGTCAATTGATGTGAAAATCGCGATAGGGAATGACAAAGAATTTTTCCACGTTAGAGTATGAGGAGAAAGAAAAAAATAATAATGGGATGGGTATTTGAAGGCATCTATGTGACAACCGCTTTGAAAGGAAAGTAAATAACTCGAAATGTAATGTACGTTATAATTCACATGCAAAGTGAACATGCACTTATGATGAAATGATGAGATGCTATGATAATGTAGTTATAGTCTAGGGTCAATGATACAACCTAGTTCTCTAGCTGAAGCTCGATACCAATCACACCCCCAATTTAATGTTTTGCGGAGATGGAATTCCTGGGGATTGGCTATGTCATAGCACCACATCACAGTTATATTGAACGACCTAAAGTGCCGTTTTAAAACACATCGTTGGATATTTCATAAAAACATTCAGAGTACAACATCGGTCCCAAAAGGTTTACAAGGTTTGCGGAAGTACAAATATGTTACAAATCCAAACGATGTTTTGAATAAAGTGCCATAAAGTACAAAAATGTAAGTCGACGTAGCGACTCAAAATGTAGGTCCCTAAACCATGTCATGATGAATATGCCTCATTTACCGAAAATACATTGCTAAAAGCGGTCAACAATAATGTTGGTGAGAAATCATAGGTTTATGTAAATGTTTTAATCGACTACACAAGTATAATCGAGGCATGACAATCGGTCATCCGTAAAAATGTTACAATTGCTTAAGCGCATGACACCGAAGCTTCTGACTAATGTACGCCCCAAAAGAGTGTCTTGCCAAACAACTCTGGTAATGATTATGAATGAAATGCATCCGTATGACAATTGGGATTCACCAACCCGGATGGAGGAGTCACCCTCAATAGATCTATCCACTCATTGCGCTTTCCAAAATTAACGGCTCATGCATTTGAAATGGGGACTTTTAACTGGCAACTTTGTAACTCAAGCAATGTAAATGTAATTAACATACTTGGTATCGTAATAAAATGTTGTGCAATGTATTCTCCCCCGTAGGTTTGAAATAATGTAAAAAAAAGCATGTAAAACGGGGCTATGAAAACTCACTTGGATAAACTGGAATAACGGCAAAAGTGAGTACACTGAGGTTTAATATAATGCGTCAACGGGACCTATTATCAATGATATGATATGTCATGAATTGCAATGTAATGTTATGCATGCATTCCGTATGTTATTTATACCATTTACGGGTTTTGAAAATATTACTCGTCGTCGAAAAAATACTCTTTTGACGTCTTGACCCTTCGAAAATGACTTTACATGTTTTTACGTCAAAATGTCATCCTACAATGGTTTTATAATGATTTTTTGTGAAATTACCATTTTAAATCGCAAAACAATGTCGGCGGAAAAATCAAAGAAATTAACAAAATGACTCGGAAAACAATGTAGTAAAGCGGTGTACGTCGATCGTTAGAGAACGAACTCGACGGTTTTGGAAAGTTTGTATCGATATCTAGAAGTTTCAATTCAGGAGTTTTCGTCCAAAAGGTCTCGATCATAAAGATATTAAAGGCTAAAGTTGGTGATTTTGTTGAATTGTGTGCAGAAAATAAGTTTCGGCCAAGTTTGAACATCCGTAATTAATTCCTTTGTGACTCCGCTTGACAAACAGCTTTTGTTTTTGAAAAATATGGCCGATGAACTTGATTTTACTAGAAGACATTTCGTTAAAAGTTTTTGCATCATAGTTAAAACAGCCGCAAACATAGCCTTTGACTAATGAAAATATTTGTAACGTAAAATTAATATAGTTTTCGAAAATAATATTTACGGCAACTTTATGAAACGGCCATATCTTTGTCGTTTTAAATCCGTTCTAATAATATATGTCCTTAGCTTCGTATCGAAGTAAACTAATATATTTTTGAGAAGTCGAAATAATTTGTGAAGCTTAAGGCTCGTTTTTGTCCCGAAAATACTAAAAACAGCAAGCTGAAATTTTGAAACTATTTATTCGTCGTCAAACTTTAAAAATCCATAACTTCTTCGTTATAAGTCCGTTTTACTCCGTTCAAGCGGCCACGGATTCGTTTTAAAGTATATTTTCTAAATATCAAGGCCAAAATCTCGTACCAACAGTAGGTTTTTCCAGAAATTCGAATTAAGGACAGAACGTAAAATATAGTTATCGAAAATAGTTTTCTCGGACAAAACCTATTCTAATCCCTTCAAATCAACTCCAAAACTAATCTAATCCTACCATACACCTTCTTAGGGTGTCATGGGTTCCTAATCACTATCAAGACCAAAGAATACCATGGGAGTAATTATAGGATGACCAATATGTATATATAACTCCAAAATCATGAAATAAATGGTATAAATCACATATCATGCATATAAGCTCCAAAAATGAAAAGAAACATATGAAAATGAAAAGGAAACATGAAAATGATAAAAACATGCTTACAAGTGATAGTGATGAGGTGAAAGTAACAAGGATTAAACTTAAATACCCTTGGTTTTTATTTCAAAACCATAAAAAGAGTATAAACTAGGTTGTAAAAACACTTGATTTTGCAAAACTTTTGATCCCTTGGTTGTTCTTGATGCTTGGCCGGTTCTTGAAGACCCAAAGAAAGGAGAGAAACTATTTTTCTTGCTAACACTTTGAAGTAAGAATGAAATGAATGTGAAATATTTTTGAGTGCAAGACTTTTTGTAGCTAGAATGAATTATTAGAACATGAACCATACTCAACAATTAATACACCCTCAAGGGGCCGGATTTTTGGGTATCTTGTCCTCAAAATATCTATTTTTTTTTTTTATAAAATGTATATACATTTACTTGTAACAAGTTGTAAGAAAAAGGTGCAAGTAGATATGTAGTTATATGTAACTTATAAAGTAAATGATAATTTTTAGGTAGAAAGTATTTTTAGTAGATCAAAATAGAATGTATTGAGATATTAAAATTGTAAAAATACATTCCTTGTGAAATTTGAGTGATAAAATAATTATCGTATAATTTTTAAGAAACACATCGTAATAATTTAACTTTAACGATTTATGTACCAAATAAATTTGAAACACTAGGAAAACTAAAAATATAGTTTTTATGAACTAAAAGTAAGTTTAAAAATACCTCGGGATCATTTTTGAAAGTAACGGGTTAAATATTAAAATAATAACTCACGCGATAAAGATTATTAAATATAAAAATTACGCGTTGCAAGTGAAAATGAAATGTCGTGAATGTACTAATGAGATGCACATGATGTCAATGAAATGTAGACTAATCATAGTCCATATGAAATGTACGTGATGTCATGATCATGAATTCGCCGCTAAACCTCCAAGGTTACGCGAATTTGAATCAAGTAAACCAAGTTTACTAAAAATGTTGAAATATTGAGACATGAACTGTGTCGAGAAATGACCTGAAAGTACGGATTGTCACAAATTACTAGCTTGGTCCTGTAGAGAGAATTAGAAGAGAAGCGAGCGCGTGGTCTCCCGTGTAGTAGCATCGAGGTAGATGGAATCGACGATTTTAAGGAAATCCTTAAGATGCTTA
>OU343219.1:100456809-100611969 GCA_910596185.1 Chrysanthemum makinoi | reverse complement strand
TTGCGATTTAGAACTTAGGGTGTTAACGACATAGTGGCAACATCTCTAATTCTTACAAAGGTTATTCTGTTGGAGCACCTCGGGTAGGCTAACCGCGATATAACAAAATATATCTACAATTGGTTGAGTCGTTGAGGTACCTTTGAAGCATCATACTGAAGCGCGGCGGTGGGCACGTAAGCGTAACCCGCAGGTTACTTAAAGTGACTTTTCATCATCGGGGCGTATTTGATGTTGACCACTAGCATGAATTTCCATTCAATCAGAGAATCACATTTGTGAATCCACTCATAAATATTTCTCGGCGTTGCTAAGACACTCTTGAGGACTCTATAATGTCACTAAGATTTCTTATTGTTGACCGACAAGTGATTAAAGATTAAGTGTTCCTAAGAGATCTTTTGATGAATCTCATGGCTCCTGGACTGATAGTGCGCTTTGGTTTTCTAGCGAGACTAGGAGGAGGGTCTCAAGAGAAAGTCGTTAGATTCGTAGGGTTCATGTGAGAGTAAAACAAGCTCTTTTGAGAGAACTTGAGTGGTTAAGAAGGTTTAGTGCATTCGTCATGGGTCCAGCCGAATTTGATCTTCAATACCCGGGTGTCATCTTTGTCATCGGTAGCATATGAATTGAACCCGTATGCGCCTAATTTGAATAATTTGGTATTTCTTTTTACCATTTTCATGCTTTTCTTTTTAATTCTTAACTCCTTCTTTCTCCGATTCTCATTTCTCTTTTTCAATCATACTGGACTTTAAATGCTAACTATTTGTGGTGTCCTTGAGTAGATCCTCCTCAAATGCGGATCATAGGACGTTTATTCCTAAACTTAGTCACCTTATAACTCCATGACTATCTTATGTTGCCATAAAACCATTTTCTTGAAAATCTCTCAAAGTGAACATGAATGAAACGCGAGTTTTGTATTTTAGAAATACTCCCCTCCGCATGTGCTTATGAGTTTTAAGCGAAATCACCTGATGAGTAAAACATGCACTTTTGAATTGATCGACTCAAGATAGACAATTTCCGTGAGACACGGTTCACGTTATATAGTTAAGCGGTACATTGTAAAACTTTTGGTGATAACTAGCTCTAATAACTACCTTGAGGATGTGGACAAATCTTGAAAAGGTCGTCAAACCCGTCAAAGTTCATGTCTATCAACAGTTTCTCGAATTGGTACAATCTACTAAGATAAGTCTTGAAAGACAAATCTTTTTGATTTATGACATTTTAGAGCTCGTCAATTCAAGAGTTAAGTCTTAGAACAGCGAGATTCTATTCAAAATATAACATATTTAGATCACATAATGTTATTTTTGATGAAATTTTGATTTAAAATATAACCATTCTGAGTTTTGGGGAAGATTTCAACAAAAACTTTGATTAGAACAAATTGTTTGCAAATAATCCCCTGACAAGTGATATTAATGTTTGAGGTTTTGAAAAATGAGAGAATACTTGTTCTTTTGAGCAAAATTTTGAAAATATTAAAATATTTGATTAATTTTACTCAAAGTAAACTTTCAGCTCCTTTTATAAGGATTTTGGCACGAGCGTACCATAGGGTCCTTTCAATACAAACCGGGTATACACTGCTATTTATGAACAAACCATAATGAATATATAAATCAAATATCAAAATCACAATCAAGTTAAAGAGTACCCAAATGTTTTACACCGACCGGGAACTTTATCGGGCGTTGGTATGTCAAGATAAGCTCTATCTTCCGCCCGCAGCTTTCCAAGCGTCTCATCGATCCTATGTATCAACCTTTCATCGAGCTTCTTGATAAACCCGGGAACATCCTTGCGATCAAGTGGAGTTCCATCTCTTCTTCACGAACAATACCGACCTCAATGTCCTTTAAGCGATATGCCGCCCATAGCGAACCATCTTCAATTACGTCCACAAAACTTATGGATTTCGCAAACGCCATGAATCATGTATAATGATGCTCCATACGTAGGCGATTCCAAACGGTTTTGTGAGGGTATATGCGAGGTTATTGGTGGAGCTCGTTAAATTGTAAGGGCCGGTTTAGTGAGATTGATCCTTACGGTATGATCCGGCGCCGAGTTCAAGTCTTCACACGTTCTGAATTTCCTTGCTACGGATGGCGGCTAGAAGGGCGGTGATAGGCTGGAGTTGAATTCTGTCGAAGCTATCGCATCCTTCCTTGTACTTTTATGAGATACATGTCTTGATGTCATTGAGACAACGTCGGGAAGTCGGCAGATGAAATCATACTCTTCATCTTTTCTTTTGCCCTTGATCTTGGACAAGAATGAGTAACCCCACTTTGTTTCCAATAAGACTGACATCACAACAACTATTCTCTAGTCATTCTTCACCTCCTTGTTTGACTTTCTTACTTGGCAGCTCCTGTAGTATAGTCTCCTCCTCTCTTGCCAATGATGAATACCATATTTGGCATCAATGTCATACTCAACCTTGTGACAGCAGTTCGATGTTAAAAAGAATCTTGCATCGGGAATGTTGAATGTTAGCGATGTAGCATACTTCTTGCTACTTTCTTGCACCGTGTTGAAGGAACTCGGATCGTTGTTGAAGAAAGAAAGCGAAAGGGGAACTCGGTTACTCTGGTTTGCCAATTATCGGTAGAGGCTTGGTCCAATCCATGTAGTAGGGTTCCTTATCCTTTTCTTATAATGTCGATGTTTGGTCGGGGTTGAGCCAATCGATATTTTTGGATATTGCATGGGCAATGTTGTCCAAGTGGTATTGAGCTCGGCTTCACTGAGGATCTATCTTTCGCAAGTTGAATGTATCGTTCTTTATTCTTGAGCTCCGTTTAGGCCATCTTCTTAATTAGAATTCATCTTGGATAATCTCGACCTACTTCATGGTTTACGACCATGCGGTTCTTGCCTTGGTGTTACGGGTGTTGCCTCAACCATGTTCTGAACAGTCATACTCCTCGGTGTTTTCGTCATCTAACCAAGAGACAGCGGCGGTTTCTTCCTCTTAGTGGGAGGATAACTATGGTTGAGATGATGGTCGAAGCGTTGGTTGTTGTTGAGGCTCGGGAATGTCATGATCCTCACCACCAGTATATGTGAAATGATCACCGGTTTTCTGTTGTGGTGGTGGAGAATCTGCATCCCGAGGTTGATTAGATGATGGTGGTTGTTTGGTAGCTTGTTATGAGGGTGTCGTGGTAGTTCTAGCAGGTGGTGGTGGCATGGATGATGATGACTCTCCGGTCTTCTTCTGTCTTTTTGCATTCGGATCCTCGTCCTTATCATCATCATTTCTTGGTCTCTTGTCTTGACCGCTGACTTCCTTGTAGGATCGTATATTTATGGTGTTTAGATGATTCGGGTGATCTAGGATTATGATGATATAAGATTTCCATGTTTAGAGATGAAGAGAGAGAGAATTCTAAAGAGAGATAAAACACAAAATGCAAGGTTAGCTTCAAGAGTTCCAACCCTCTACCTTGGGAGGTAGGGGTATTTATAATTACAAACTATCACGTCCTCAGCCGGTGCGTGGGTCGAGGCATACCTGGAGTAAAGACCAGTCCTTCCTCCACGGTGTTGCACTAAACTAAACTAAGCTAATAACTAACTAATAAACTAATAAATAACGTAACTAACGATATGTCTCTGAGCTAACTTATGCTAGATTATATTTGGGATGACCGATACTTCACTTGGAATTTCCAACAATCTCTAAAGAGAGGGGTCACCCCATGTTTTACATTTGAATCCTAGCATTCTAATTTATCTTCATCTTGAGCTCGTGACTTCAATTCTTCGATTCATAATCTTTGTGCTTGAGTAGTGACTCTTCATAGTGTAGTTTGTACTTTCGTGGAGGTCTTTGAACTGATCCACATCTTGATGATCTTCGAGCTTTCTTTGAGATCATCGACCCGATAAATCTATGGATCACCCTTTATTGTGTTGCCATCATGTGATGTTGTGACTTTTGGACCTACATGCTCACACTTTCAAGATCATGACATCTTTCCATCAGAGCGGAAGCTTTCTTGTTCATGATATTTCACGGCTGGCATATATAAAATATCGAGCAGGTTATGTAGATATGCACTAGTCATGATTTCTTCAATTAAGTGTGGATCTTTGTGAGCATGCGGTTTTGGATTGACTTCTCAATTACGATGGTGCAGCGTGAAATGTACACCGCAAACAGGTTAGCAATAAAAACATCACCGAAAGTGTCTTTGATCACTTTCGTTGAATTAATTACCACGACCTACTGGTTCCCGATTGTCGGTACAAATCTTGCTGTGTCGAGTATAATTCGAAGAATCTCCTTGGCCGGGGTTTTCACGGTGTTCTAGCCATTCTCAAGCCGGAGCGTCTCAAAGAAGTTAACGAGGGTGAGTGAACCGGTAATTGAGATTCATTGATTGATGAAAAATTGACTTGAAAAACATTATTGCTTAGAAGAAAGAGTTTTGCAATACGACGAAGGTTTTATGAGAAAGATCAATTTTCAATTTAAAATACTTTTGTATTTGAAAGAGAATACACATTCGATGTGCTAGAGAAAAGAAGAGATTCGCACATCGAGCAGTTTTTCAAAAGTATTACGTCAATTCATTTCTGGACCAAGGTTGATTCAAGAGTGAATCGCCCCATTGTTTCTATCCAGCTGTCACAAGTTTGATCTTTAGAAAAGATCTCACATGTCACCCACCAAGAGTTTGTTTGATGTTGGCTCTAGAAGGATTTCCATCTTCATATTGAATATTTAACATATCACTGGATGTTACGCAATACCACAAGGATAATCCGTAGGACTCTTAATATGTACTTACTTTCCACATGTGTTGGGTAAGTCTTCATTAGTCTGTGTGTCCTAATGTGGGTCTCTTCTTTTCAATATCAACAATCTCTAAGAAAAAGTCGATAGATTATGTAGGTTTCCCGTGAGAATGAAACAAGTCCTTTTAAGAGGAACTTGAGTGGCTTTGGAAGTTAGGTGCGTCAGTCCTTTGGGTCCATGATGTCTTGTCTTCTACGGCGTTACCTTGGTAACTACCGGTAGCATATGTATTGAACCGGTTTTACAGCCTAAGGTTGAATAAATGGAGGCTATTTCTTTTCACCTTTTCACATTCAATTCTTTTCATTCTTCAACCCCTTGCTTACCGGAGACTTCTTAACTAGAACCATGTTGTGTTTATTCGATTACTAGCTACTGTCACGGTGCACTCTTCCGTATTCTCATTTTTTTCCTTTTTTTCATCATACCTAAGGACTTCTACACTATCTAGTGGATTGTCCCTTGGTAGATCCTTCCAGCTCTGGCGGGATCGTGGGAACGAATACCTAACCTAACCATCCTTATATCTCTATACATAAAGTAAAATGGCGGTCTTTTGAGTACATTCATTCTTCCTTGAAACCAATTGAAAAATCATTTGGAAAAACCAATCAAGTACCGGTGACAAATATCAAAGTAGTATTTACTTATTGTTTTTGATCATTTAGAAAAGCTCCCCTCAACATGTGCATATGATTTTGAAATTGTTTAGCACATGGAGGCAAGAGTTCTTTGAAAAAACCATTTGAATTTCTTTGGTAAATTCTCCCCCTCAATATGTGCGTAGGATATTTGAAATCATTTTATCACATAGAGGAAAGAGTTCTTTTGAAGTACATCCACAATCACAAAAGCCATTAAGAAACCATTTAGAAAATCAATCAAGGTACATATGTTGAAACATAGAAATCTTTGTACCTTGAAAGTTTATTTTCTTATGAATTGCTCCCCCTCAATATGTGCTTTGAGATTAAAGCAAGCATTTATGGGAAGCGGTATGCACATTTGAATCAAAAGCGATCACCGTTTATCATTTCATTATTAAATCACAAATTCTCCCCTGATCAAAATATCAAACCCTTTGAGATTTTGGATCCCAAGTGATTTAATACGGTTTAGAAAATATGGGAGAAAATATGCTGATTTAAAGCTCTACGGTTTTTAGTTAAATGCTCCTCCACAATCATGTGCATTATGAATTTCAAAATCGTTTGGCACATGAAGGAAGGAGTGCTTTTGAAACAATCACCCTTTAAATTTGAGATTTAAATCCGCGATCTCTCCCGATCAAAATTTTAAACTAATTGAAATTTTGGATCCCGATTGATTTAAATCATTTAGAAAGTTTTGGGGAAAGACATGGCAAAATTTAATTTTGAAAAATGACCGATAAGGATCAGTTTTAGACATTAAAGATTGTTAGTGTCAATTATGATATTTTTAAAAGATTATTATGTAAAATAAAACAATTTCACAATCAAACAAGAACAGAAAAAATTTCATTTTGAAAGATCTTAGTGTTTTAAAGACAATCATACCATGACATAACATTAAATCTTTAGATCACCACTTACTTTGTACAAAACGGACTTGATGGATGAAATATCGTTTGAAAATATTTTATTTTAAATCACTCTCCCCCTCAATCGATGACTGTAGTCGATGATTGAGTGACTTCGTTTTGATAAAATGAAGTCGGTGATTTCAAAATTAAGTCCATTTATTTTCAAAGCGAATTTTTTCATTTTTCAAAACAATATTATTCAAAATTGTTTAAAAATGGTATCATCACTATTATCACAAAGATCGTTAGGTGGTTGGTTGCTTTTGTTGTTATTCTTTGAAGGTTGGAAGAAAACCATCTGCAGATGTAGTGTGTAGCCACCTGTAAAATTTCACTATCATTAATCTTCATATTAATAAACTAGATTGTTTATCAAAACTTATTTGAGCTAAATTGAGCATTTTAGCATGTACGTTCCATTTTATTGCATAAAATTTATGCAACAGAAGAATCTTATTTAATCATGCCCGATAATTCTGCGATAACGAAATCAGTCTCACAGAAATTTTCTTGTCTTACGAGGCATAGACACTAAATTAGTTATGGCTAAAGTCAAATAAATATTTCTCGAGGTTAGAATTAATATCTTATTTTATTTTAATTGTTACCTTTATAAAAACATACCAATAATTATATATTACACGTTAGTCAAAAACATCAAACGGAACAACGTGACCACATTTTAGCTCAGCGGGACACAATATACATTACGAAAATTTGAGATCCTTTCTTTCTTTTTCTTCCTTATAACGAATATACCTACAAGATATTTACACATCTCTTCAAAATTTGCAAATGCATTGACTTTTGAAAAAAATGCTTGAGAAGTAAATATATTACACAACATATAACCAAGCACTATGACACTCTTTTCACTTCTTTTGTCCTTGTATGAACACACACTCACACAAGTGCACCTATCTCTTCCAAAACCTTGCAAATGTATTAACCTTGAAACCTTGTTTGAAAAATAAACACAATAACCAACATATAACTAGACATTTGACTTTGGGAAACATGTTCCCCATGCACACAACTCATCTCATCTTCTTCTTCCTTGTAGCGGTAGAATACCACCCAAACCACAAACCCATTTGCTTGTTTCCTAAATACTCCCTAGATGCAAGTAAAATCAAGATTGCATGTATCCAAGCTAAACATAAACCCTTGGTCTTTAACCAAAGGCTCTCCTCTTTTCTTCTTAAAACCCGAGCCATAAGCTCATCACATATTTCACCTACAAAATCTCATTCAAAAACCTCTAAGTGTATGCAAAGCTTAGCCTTGGAAGTTTGGATTTCTCTTGGGTTACTTAGCCACGTCGACACTACTCTTCCACACCCGCTTCAAACTCATTAAACTTTCAAACACTCAAAAGAAAACTAAGGGTACTTGATAACGAGCATAAAGGTTTAGAAACAAGGTAGTCGGGTTCACTTTGTAAAGCATATCGGGTTTCTTTGGTTATCATTCTTGTCTACACGTATTCTCCACCACCATTCTCGGTGTCGTAAGTCCTTTCTCTTTTTCTTTTAGTATATAAGGCGATGTAGTTTCTTAACTATTTAAAACACATCGAAGCATTGTCACGGACACTTGTACGCGACCTCGTTATAACTAGCTACGTTGTCAAACCAACTACATTTGAAACCAACAACATTTGGAACACATTAATAAACTTGAATGGATAGAAACTCGTTTTGTTGTTAACCTATTTCGAAACTAACAATAAACGCAAATGTAAGGCTTAGATTGTATCCTTGGTACACTTTCGACATCTTTGTTAAAATCACCAAACAAGAGAAGAAGTCATGCATATGCATGCAAAACTTTCGAAACTTACTCTGTGAAGACATACAAATCAAGCATGAAGTCGAACTAACCATTAAATAGAATAACTTGTAAAACCTAACACAAAAGGCCCTTGGCTCAGTTGGTGGGAAGCGGTTGGCGGAGAGTTTGGGTTTGAAATCGCCTCATGGCGATTACCCCTTTTTTAATACTTAGCGTAACTTGACAAATCCGATTACGACCTCTTATCATATTTCTCAAGATCTTTTATAAGTCTTATAAACTAATATAGATAGCTACGATTTCAACCCTCGACTTTGAACCACTTAACACATTTTCTTAAAATCCTTATAAAATTTGAAACTTATATAAATCTTTACAACTCTGGTCCCTCCAAGATCTACATTAGCGCTTCCCATCCTAAAACTTCTAAAAGATAATAAATTTATATTTTCTACAAGTCTTCGTCACATAAATAAAATTGGTACATATTTCTATTTGACAACCACATTTGCATAAACTAGAAAATATTATACTTTTAAAATATAATATTTTCCCTTAACTTAAATAAAATATATATTGTACATATATATATACTTTTCAAAACTAAACAAAATCAAATAAATATAAGTTGATTTATAAATATTTCCACTTTAATAAATATCCTCGAGCCAACTCTTATCTAATGTTTGTAAACACTCCCCACTTTTTCAAGAGCCAAAGACTTATAAGCATTTCGAAACTTATTTAAACTTAACCATTGCCAACACAACAAACGATAAACTCAAACTCTTGAAAATACTTCAACCGTTTTCAATACCTTAAATCATGGATAAAAACAATAAACTAAGTGTTAGGAACATGTTTTATTATCAAGTGTAGGTCATTTCATTTGTAATAGGTTAGATTATGTATGGTTTATAAATGTTTGTAATTAGTTTCACAGCTCATGTAGTAAGCCCATAGTACGTGATGAAGGTTTCTAGAACCAGGGAAACTCCCTACTTATGTAAAGAATATAAATACCCCCTCTGTCAATTCTCAAATTCGCCATTTCTTAAATTAATTATGCATCATATTAATTCATTCATGGCATTTCATTTCACATGTAACGCGTAATTTTTATATTTAATAAACGCTCAGCGTGAGTTATTATATTTTGAATATTTAATCCGTCACTTTCAAAAATGATCCCGATGTATTTTTAAACTTACATCTAGTTTTATAAAACTATATTTTGAGTTTACCTAGTGTTTTAAAATTTATTTTGTAAATAATTCGTTAAATTTATATTATTACAACGCTTTTCTTAAAAACTACACTATAATTATTTTATCACTCAAATTTTACAAGGAATGTATTTTTACAATTTTTATTATCTCATTACATTCTATTTGATCTATTAAAATCTCTTTACCTAAAAGTTACCATTTACTTTACAAGTATTATTAACTACATACAATTACTTACATTTTCTCACAATCATTACACCAATGTTTATACAATACATTTAAAAAATAGATATTTTGATGACACAATCCCCAAAAGGCATGGGGGGATGTATCATGGTTGGTTATTTTATTCTTGATTGTATATCTTTGTACACTACATTAAAAGTCCTACTTCATTTATTTCCCTCATTCTCATTCATTTACTTCAATAATTCACTAGCTAGAAAAAAAATTTTTCTCTCTTCTTGTTCACTCTCCATATCCGGCCATCATAGAGTCTCCAAAGGGATCACCATTTTTTTTTTCAAGATCAAGCTTAAGCACAATCTAGATCACACTCTTGTTTAGGTTTTGAAATAAAACCTAGGGTGTTTAGGTTAATCCTTGGTTCTAATCACCTCATCATATCACTTGTAAGCATCTCATATCTATTTTCATCTTACATATTCATTTCATACTCATCTCATCATTTTTGAGCAAAAGCATGCAAGACTTATGTTGATTTATACCATTTTACATTTTGATTTTAGAGTTTATATATATAAAGTCATCCTATAATTATTCCTTATTATATTTGGTCTTGATGATGATTAGGAACCCATGACAACCTAAGAAGGTGTATGGTAGGATTAGATTAGTTTTGGAGTTGATTTGAAGGTATTGGAATAGGTTTAGCCCGAAAAACTATTTTCGACAAGTTATAAAAGTGTTCTGTCCTTATTTTGTTTCTCTGGAAAATCCGACAGTAGGCACGAACTTTTGGCCTTGATATTTAGAAAATATACTTTAAAACAGTAATCCATTGGCAGCTTGAACGGAGTAAAACGGAGTTATAACGAAGAAGTTATGGATTTTACAAGTTTGTCGACGAAATATATATTTTTCTGAAATTTCAGCAAAGTGTTTTTGTTTTGTACGAGTCAAAAACGAGTCCTAAGCTTCACAAATTATTTCGACTTCTCAAAAATATATTAGTATACTTTGATCACGAAGCTAAGGGCGTATAAAGCGTAAAGCGGTTTGAAAGCGACAAAGATATGCACTTTTTCATAAACTTGCCGTAACTAATTTTCTGCACACAATTAGCCAAAAACCACTATCTTTAACCCTTAATATCTTTATGTCCGAGACCTTTTGGACGGAAACTCCTGAACTGAAACTTTTAGATATCGATACAAACTTTCCAAAACAGTCGAGTTAGTTCTCTCTACGATCAGCGACACCATTTACGACTAGTTTTCCAAAGCCATTTTGTTAATTTCAAAAAAGAATTCGGCATTGTTTTTGCGGCGAAAAGTGGTAATTTCACCAAAAATCATTATAAAACTCTTGTAGGATGACATAAAAACTTGTAAAGTGCTTTTGATTGGTCAAGGCGTCAAAAGAGTATTTTTCGAAGAAGAGTATTATTTTCAAAACACGAATGGTATAAATAACATTCGAAATGCATGCATAACATTACATTGCAACTCATTACATATCATATCATTCATTAATAGGTCGGTTAAAGCATCACATTATACCTCGGTATACTCACTTTTGTCGTCACATCTATTCATCAAGTGAGTATTCCTGAACTCCTTTTTAAATGCTTTAAATTGTTTTGGGGTTGAATGCATGAACCATACTTGAATTAAATTGATTCTTACTTTGTGAACTCTTTTGACTAGAACTTGTGAACTATTTTGGCTTGAACTTTTGAACTTGAATCAAATCCTTGAACTTAATTACGAAATTATGACTTATTTGAACTTATTGAACCGTACGTGTGTTATGCCTTGTCCCAAAGTCTCCATGTTCGACATCACTATAAAGTCTCGCCTTATTGGTGGAGCGGTCTCAATAAATCTCGTCTAGGTGGTCGAGTGACAAAGAAGTCTCGCCTGATTGGTGGAGCGGTCTAAATCTAGCGTCTAGATGGTGGTGACAAAGAAGTCTCGCCTTATTGGTGGAGCGGTCTCAATAAATCTCGTCTAGGTGGTTGAGTGACAAAGGAGTCTCCCTTGTTGGAGCAGTGCAAAGTCTCCCATGTTAGGAGCATCCACGAATTATTATATACTTGGTACTATATTGTGAACTATTATGACCACTTACACTTGACTACTTGGCGCTATATTTTTATGCAATGGGTTGTGTACACCTAAGGTTGCAAGTTTTGTATGGGAATTTGGAGCTGAGTGGATACACAATGCCTTTGCTTTGAGAACTATTTTCGTTGACCGAAAGCTTTGAATATTTCTTACGAGTTTTCTTATTTTTGTTAAACGTGTTTACTCACCAATTATTTTCATAGTTGACCCGCTTTTCTCATGCATTCGGGATGGTAAGCTTTTTTCTAAGTCTTGCATAATGAAGTTTTCACTTATGCTACAAATCATTATGTATAAAATATAATATTTTGGAATTTAAACTTTGTAATATATTTGTCGATGACGGTTAAACTTGTATTGTAATGGTGTAATATTTCTTTTTAATATTAATGTTGGTATGTTCTATTATTTTGTGCTTATGTTCCTTAGTACACACTCGTGTTTCCGCCTCCGGAGGGTGTGATTAATTGGTACGAGCCAAAGGTTATAGAGAATGCCGATTTTCAAAAATAAAATCACACTATAAGGAAAATTTTTTATTTTATTTTATTAAACATTGAACATCATCCGGGTCATCTAGTCCTATCGTTGCATTGTTACTCATAAATTATACATAGCCCGATCAACTATGTCTAATTTATGAAGAACCATCAATGATAAATGTAGTTTTTAAATCATGTTTAGTCGAGTCTTTAAAAGTCGGTCACCGAAGTTGCATTGGTGGGTGGTATGGCATGTTTTACGTTCCGTCTACATTACCGTATCTTGTTCATATCTTCTCTTTTTCCATCTTTCGACTTGTTAGACATAGCATGTCTGTTCTGTCATGTTTGATCACTATAACACATTACCACCGTTCGCACCTCATCGACTTCGTTCGAATGTCGTTTTCAACCCGATGTTTTGGTCCTCAGCGTAGAATCGCCGCAAGAAACACAGCGCTCGGGAGTAACAACAACGGCAACCAAACAACAATGGACGATCCAACAACAACGGCTGGGATAGCGGATACTCACCCAAATTATAACACATCTCGATGCTAGAAGCAACCAGGAGAAGGTTTAACTAGGATGGTTCCTCACATGGTTTCTCATGGAAATTAGAAGGGATGTCACCTCGTCGAACACAACCACTCACGCAAGCCGTACATGGCATGGCATATTGCTTGACAAATGATGTGATCAGTGCGGAGAACTAACAAAGCAAACGGTGGACGAAAGCGGCAAGGAGGATCACCGGGGGACGAGGTCGGCAAGACAAGAGGCAACGAATAACCAGGAACTATGGGGCGGGGGCCCTTGTGAGAGGATATCTGAGTCCATCCTTTGTGCACTCAATGTAATTATCATCACCGGGGAGGCTGCGTGCAACAAATGTGGGCCGAGCCGGGCACTTCGCGAAATTGCTCAAACGAGCGGAAATCAAGGCAGAGAAAAGCATGTTCACGAGTGTGGAAGTCTAGATCACCTTCGCAATACCGTCCAAAGTTGAAAAGAACTCCTCAAGGAGGTAATCGTCCAAACTTGGCATTGGCAATAGAAGGCCCACAAGATCCAAATATTGATGTTTTCCGCGTGCATTCTATACGGTACCGAGGAAGCCTTAGCATGCGGGTACATTCTTTGAACAACTACCTTATTTACGTACGACATGATTTTGAGCATAACTTCCTTCCAATCTTTATCACGTTCGACCTTGATTAATTTGAGACCTATTGATATCGACCTTAGTTGTTATATATTTTTTTGATTGGATTTGATTGTTGGCAAATCGAATATCGAGCGAATCTTTCAAAAGACTTCATTCAAGGATTTGGAATCCTACCTTTCGACAACTTGTTTCCTAGCTTGATCTAGTGACAGTTCTTGTTTGATGAGTTGCGAAAATCAAGCTAAGAGACAAGTTTACTCAAGTCGGTTTAGTTTAATCTCATGACAGTTCTTGTTTGATGAGTTGTGGGATTAGATTATAATCGACAACCTAAAGGTCTTTTGAGAGCTACGTTCGATATTGGGTAAGTGTACCCTATCAAATCTAGTCCACACACGCACTTAATTGAATGGGGACTGTCGCATGGGCATTGATATGATCATTTAGACTGTTCGTTCGATCATGAACTTTTAGAACTCTTGTCGAAGTTCGGACCATAGTATCGTTAATCGAATCACGGGGACGTGATTCGGGACATGGGAAGAATGTCACAATTCTCAAATTCGGCCATTTCTTAAATTAATTATGCATCATATAATTCATTCATGGCATTTCATTTCACATGTAGCGCGTAATTTTTATATTAATAAGCGTTATCGCGTGAGTTATTATTTTGAATATTTAATCCGTCACTTTCAAAAATGATCCCGATGTATTTTAAACTTACATCTAGTTTATAAAAACTATATTTTGAGTTTACCTAGTGTTTTAAAATTTATTTTGTAAATAATTCGTTAAATTTATATTATTACGACGCTTTTCTTAAAAACTACACTATAATTATTTTATCACTCAAATTTTACAAGGAATGTATTTTTACAAATTTTATGATCTCATTACATTCTACTTTGATCTATTAAAATCTCTTTTACCTAAAAGTTACCATTTACTTTACAAGTATTATTAACTACATACAATTACTTACATTTTCTCACAATAATTACACCAATGTTTATACAATACATTTAAAAAAAAAAATAGATATTTTGATGACACAATCCCCCCAAAATCCGGCCTATGGGGGGATGTATTGTCACACCCAATTTGCTTGTTTTGCGGAATGGAATTCACGGGATTGGTGTCATAGCACCACATCCACAGTTATATTGAGCGACCTAAAGTTGTCGTTTAAAAACACATCGTTGGATATTTCATAAAAACATTCAGAGTACAACATCGGTCCCAAAAGGTTTACAAGGTTTGTGGAAGTACAAATATGTTACAAATCCAACGATGTTTTGAATAAGTGCCATAAAGTACAAAAATGTAAGTCGACGCCGCGACTCAAAATGTAGGTCCCTAAACCATGTCATGATGAATATGCCCGGTTACGAAAATACATTGCTAAAACGGTCAACAATAATGTTGGTGAGAAATCATAGGTTTATGTAAATATTTTATACGACTACACAAGTATAATCGAGGCATGACAATCCGATCCACGTAAAATGTTACAATTGCTTAAAGCGCATGACACGAAGCCGACTAATGCGCCCCAAAAGAGTGTCTTGCCAAACAACTCTTGTAATGATTATGAATGAAATGCATCCGTATGACAATTGGGATTCACCAACCGGATGGAGAGAGTCACCCTCGATAGATCTATCCTCACACACGCTTTCCAAAATTAACGGCTCATGCATTTGAAATGGGGACTTTTAAGCGCTTTGTAACTCACAGCAATGTAAATGTAATTAACATACTTGGTATCGTAATAAAATGTTGTGCAATGTATTCTCCTCCGTAGGTTTGAAATAATGTAAAAAGCATGTAAGCGGGGCTATGAAAACTCATTGATAAACTGGAATAATCGGCAAAGTAGTACACCGAGGTTTAATGAAATGCGTCAACCGGGACCTATATCAATGATATGATATGTCATGAATTGCAATGTAATGTTATATGCATGCGTATGTCATTTATACCATTTACGGTTTTTTAAAAGAATATTACTAAAATTAAATGAAAATGGCGTCTAACCATGACTACTACGTCAAAATGTCATCCTATAATGGTTTTATAATGATTTTTGGTGAAATTACTACTTTTTAGCAAAACAATGTAAGCGAAATATCATAAAATTAACAAAATGACTGGAAAAGTAGTCGTAAAATGGTGTGGTCGTCGAAAGAGAGCTAAACCGACGTTTTGGAAAGTTTGTATCGATATCTAGAAGTTTCAGTTCAGGAGTTTTAGTCCAAAAGGTCTCGATCATAAAGATATCAAGGGTTAAAGTTGGTGGTTTTGCTAATTGTGTGAGAAAATAAGTTTCGCCAAGTTTGAACATCCGCGAAATATTCACTATAACTCCGCTTTTCAAACGGCTTTTTGTTTTGAAAAATATGGCCGATGAACTTGATTTTACTAGAAGACATTTCGTTCCAAAAAGTTTCACATCATGGTTAAAAGCGCCGCAAACATAGCCTTTCAGGTAATGAAATACTTGTAGCGTAAAAATAATATAGATTTTCGAAAATAATATTTACGGCAACTTTATGAAAATGGCCATATCTTTGTCGTTTTAAATCCGTTTTCTACGTAATATATGTCCTTAGCTTCGTATCGAAGTAAACTAATATATTTTTGACAAGTGAAATAATTTTGAAGCTTAAGGCTCGTTTTTGACCCGAAAATACTAAAAACAGCAAGCTGATTTTTCTGAAAATAAATACGTTTCGTCGTCAAACTTTAAAAATTCACCACGGCTTCGTTATAAGTCCGTTTTTATCCGTTCAAGCGGCCGCGGATTCGTTTTAAAGTATATTTTCTAAAAATCAAGGCCAAAGTTTCGTACCAAGTGGGTTTTCCAGAAATTCGAATTAAGGACAGAACACAAAATATAGTTATCGAAAATAGTTTTTTTCGGACAAAACCTATTCTAATCCCTTCAAATCAACTCCAAAACTAATCTAATTCTACCATACACCTTCTTAGGGTGTCATGGGTTCCTAATCACCATCAAGACCAAAGAATACCATGGGAATAATTATAGGATGACCAATATGTATATATAACTCCAAAATCATGAAATAAATGGTATAAATCACATATCATGCATATAAGCTCCAAAAATGAAAAGAAACATATGAAAAAGAAAAGGAAACATGAAAATGATAAAAACATGCTTACAAGTGATAGTGATGAGGTGAAAGTAACAAGGATTAAACTTAAATACCTTGGTTTTATTTCAAAACCATAAAAAGTATAAACTAGGTTGTAAAACACTTGATTTTGCAAAACTTTTGATCCTTGGTTGTTCTTGATGCTTGGCGGTTCTTGAAGACCCAAAAAAGGAGAAAACTATTTTTCTTGCTAACACTTTGAAGTAAGAATGAAATGAATGTGAAATATTTTTGAGTGCAAGACTTTTTGTAGCTAGAATGAATTATTAGAACATGAACCATACTCAACAATTATACACCTCAAGGGGCGGATTTTTGGGTATCTTGTCCTCAAATATCTATTTTTTAAATGTATACATTTACTTTATAACAAGTTGTAAGAAAAGGTGCAAGTAGATATGTAGTTATATGTAACTTATAAAGTAAATGATAATTTTTAGGTAGAAAGTATTTTTAGTAGATCAAAATAGAATGTAATGAGATATTAAAAATTGTAAAAATACCTTCCTTGTGAAATTTGAGTGATAAAATAATTATCGTATAATTTTTAAGAAACACATCGTAATAATTTTAACGATTTATGTACCAAATAAATTTGAAACACTAGGAAAGCTAAAAATATAGTTTTTATGAACTAAAAGTAAGTTTAAAAATACCTGGATCATTTTGAAAGTAAGGTTAAATATTAAAATAATAACTCACGATAAAGATTATTAAATATAAAAATTACGCGTTGAAGGTGAAATGAAATGTCATGAATGAACTAATGTGATGCACATGATGTCAATGAAATGTAGACTAATCATAGTCCATATGAAATGTTCGTGATGATATGATCATGAATTGCATAAACCTTTAAGGTTACTGAATTTGAAACAAGTAAACCAAGTTTACTATAAATGTTGAAATAATGAGACATGAATGTGTGAGAAATGACCGAAAGTACGGATTGTCACATTCGCCCATCCAAAAGGGAATTCATCCTGAATTCAGCGTTGTTAGGTCTATCGAATTTTTGAGTTTGTGATGAATATCGAAGGAAGAAAACATGGAGAGTGTCGTTACGGTCGATGATTGAGAGTGTACAAAACATCGTATTGGGTAAATCTCGTAATACTTTGACCTTTGAACATGTGAAGATTTTGCTTACTAAGATTCATAAATAACATCCCAACCTAACATATCCCTCCAGAATTAAACATAGTTAGCTAGGCTATGTATAATTAAGGAACGATGATGTGACGTTCAGTTTAGTTGTTATAATCTGCACGAATTTAAACAGATGTCGTTACAATGATCGATAAAGTAATAAAAGTAAAATTATCGTAAGTGATATCGAATTGAAAATAAAGTACGTGAGATGAGAATATTTTACAACGAGTGGTTTATCAAAAGTAATACGTCTTAGGTTATAAAGATTCGGATACGATGAAAACATAAACTTAGTACGACATAGTACATAAGGAGAAATAAGACTTCTAGTTTCCGATCTTCTTGATCTTCGCGTCGTTGGTACCTTGACGAGCCTCCTTTTCAATCCATGAGCACCTTCAACTTGTTGACCTTGGTTTTGAGGACATTGATTCCGATAGTGTCCTTGCTCTCCACATCTGAAACATGTAATTATAGTTTTGCCTTTACAATCCTGGCTAGATGTCGGTTTTGGCATTCGCGGCGCGGGCGGGGCCGTGGTGATGATACTTACATCGATTACATAGTGGTTTAGCCCCACATATCCTTTTCCCTTGCCCTTAGCAAAGGTGTCCCATGTTTGACAGATAAAGCATATACCACATGGACCATATATGATGTAGAGTGCATTGATGGCATGGCAAGTTTCCATATAAGTTCTTTCCTTTTTGGTGAAACAACTTGAACCCGCTGTCTTATTTTGTTGTTGGTGATGGTTAGTGTTACTGACTTTGGTTGTTGTCGTTATAACCTCCCTGGTCATTTTCCCATTTCCTTTTGTTGTTGTTAGTTTGGTTGTTGTTGTTGTTGTGGTTGTTTGTTGTTAAAGTTCTCTCCTCACAACTTGAGCCATGAGTAATTGAGTTACCTTGATGGTCATTTCAATGGTTTTGAATCGAAAGAGGCTACCTCTCCTTGAATGCATTTTGGAAGTCCTCCAATGAAACGTTCCCGTAGTTTCTCATTGTCGGAACCATATATGGACATAAAGCAGCCAACTCTTGAAACCTTCTGATGTAGGTCTCAATGTCATAACCGGTGCTAGCCATAAATTCCATCTTCAATTTCTTCATCTCCTTGGTGACAATACCTTAGTCATCAACCTCTTGAATTGATCCCATGAGAGTTTATAAGCATTTTCCATACCAATAGGTACGCATAATGATTCCACCATAACATTGCCTCATCTAAGAGTGTACTAGTAGCAAATTTCACCTTGCAGTCATCCGGGCAATCGCATATAAGAAATAACAACTCGATCCTTTCCAACCAACGGATCATAATAATGGCTCCTTGCATCCAAAGCGTCGGTCATTGCTCTTAAAGTCCATGTATGTACCACTTGAACTCTCGAATCAAACTCGTAGTAGTAGCATGTCTAGTAGCCCGGTAACAACCATGGTCGATATAGCGGCGCAGCAGCCTATCGTTGCTCGTTCTTTCTTTAGTTCCCTAGCTATACAATCCTATATACTTTTGGATAGCGGTGGTGTCATTTCTAGTGCAGCTTTCTTGACGCCATAACTCTTTCAAAATGAAAGGAAAATGAGGCGTAGTCAATTCCTATGTTAAGAATAGATCTAAAGAGAAGTGATAGAAGGTGGTAAGTTTGAGGTTACTAGGAATTTCTAGAGATCACAATGCCTTAGTGGAAGTTTATATCGATAACCTTAATTTAACCAAATTTTCCTTTAAGGGACACTCATTGTAGGAAAGTTCACCTATTGTTGAAGCTATGTTTAGTGAAATGTTCCCAGCCTCGACGAAGACTTGGTATATCCCTATTGTGTTCATGGGTATATGCTTAGAGTAATAAATCGTAACGGTCTAGCTAGTACTTATGGAATGATAGAGTTTGGATTCTAACCCAAAATAGTGGTTCGGAAGGTCTAAGTGTCTTAAGATTTTTGTTGAGTTTTGAATCATCCTACCATCTAGTTCTAGTCCTTGCTGGAAATTCCAAAATCTTTTCATTGTTTTCTTGTATCGAGGAATCCTCCTCACATATGGTATAGGAAGTCTTTCCTAAAAAGGTCACTCGTCAAATCCTAACTTATTGGTTGAGTGAGAGATAACTGACGTAAGTATCTATAGAGTGTTAACGGAAAATGTTTATGCACGGTATATCTGATTATAAAACTTTGTTTTCAAACAAGAATAAATAGTTTGTAAGAAAATTACAGTAAAGTTTATGAAAGGTTTGTAAAACCACTTTATTGAGTAACAAAGGAACATTTTTATCATTTACAGTTTAATAATAAATCTTAGTTGTGGCTTGGTGTAAAAGTAACAACTTGTTAAGGTGATTTTTAAAATAGCTTATATATAGTGATAGAGCGGCTTAACAATGGTAGTGAAGAAATATTTTAGTAAAACTTGTAAGTTACAACTTTAAGTTTGAACGGCTTTTCAAACATTTATTGTGGTTTAGGGTTGAATAGGTAGTCAGTAAAGGAATAGTGCGATACCATTTTATGATTTTAAAATCAGACGATTGGCTAAAATAGCTTCACCCAAAAGGGTAAAATAGTTTATAAGACCGCAATATTACTTGCAGGGAAAAATTTGTAATATAGTTTGTAACTTGCTATTGCAATTGTTTGTTGTTTTATAAAATAATAGCAGATTAATCGGTTTATCATACTATGAGAAAATAGTTTGCAAGGTATCAGTAAGGTCATTGTTTATAAAGTATTATTAAAATTAAGTAAATTTTTGGTTTAATGGTACAGGAGTAAGATGAAATGGTCGGTAAAATAGTTAAAAGCAGTTTGCATTAGGTAACGATGAAGTTTATTATCTCAAAAGAGAGAATGTAGGACAAATAGTTGGTATTCAACATTTTGTTTTGTAAGATAATATTGATGATTTTTGAGTAACATGAAAATCGTTTCGCATGAGGATATTAAATAGTTGATAAAATGACTGAAACCATTTGATAAATTGATAATAAAACAACTTGCGTTAAAACTTTATGAAACAACGTTTCTAAGATGGTGATAAAATAGTTCGAATTAAAATCAAGTGAAATAATTTCATGAAATAGTAGCAGGATAGTTTGGAATAAAATTCGTTGGATGGTTTGTAGGATCGTAAGAAGAACCTTATCGAGTAATAACAGTCTACTAATTGGTCGAGAATAAAGTTGACCTAACCCCTAGTAAAATAGTGATGTATCGTGTTGAAATGATGAGAATTGGGCAATTGGAATAGAGAATGGAATAAACAAGGTGGTGATTATCGTAGAGATAATAAATAATAAGGATTACATTAGCTAGAAAGGTACTTATTATCTGTTCCTGTTGGTGGTCTAATCGTGTCTCAAGTGTAGGAGTAGTAGGCGGTCTAGCAACCATAGCCCTAAAATTCTCGTAGTCCTCAAACCTATGAGATGGTGTAGTGTCTATAGTCTTAGTGGTAGATGGTAATGGTGTGTCAAATCATGCACGCTTCCCAAGCCGCAAGTCGGTGTATGAGTATCGAGTATGAGATGTGATGGTACGGATGGTGCTCGAAATGATAATGATGATCATGGAATCCTTGTGGTGAGTTAAGAAAATAGGTTCATTAGGACTAAGCCTAAAAATTCTACCCAATGGTATGATCTGTCCCACCAGGTGATAAAATTGTCCTGATCTTACGATGAATCGATAGTGATCGCGATGGTGTAGGTGTAACTTCGTCCTCCCAAAAGGGTTTATCTCGGTATTCAACGTTATCGGTGAGGAGTCAATTGGTGTGAAAATCGTGATAGGGAATGACTAGGAATTCTCCACGTTAGAGTATGAGGAAAAGATAATGGGATGGGTATTTGAAGGCATCTATGTGACAACCATTTGTGAAATAAAAGTGAATAACTCAAAATGTACATATAAATACATGCAAAGTGAACGCACTTATGATGAAATGATGAGATGCTATGATAATGTAGTTATAGTCTAGGGTCAATGATGCGACCTAGTTCTCTATAAGCTGTAGCTCAGTACCAATCATCCACCCAATTTAACTTTTTGTAGGAATGGAATTCCGGGGATTGACTGTCATAGCACCACATCACAGTTATATTGAACGACCTAAAGTGTCGTTTTTAAAACACATCGTTGGATATTTCATAAAAACATTCAGAGTACAACATCGGTCCCAAAAGGTTTACAAGGTTTGTGGAAGTACAAATATGTTACAAATCCAAGACGTGTTTGAATAAAGTGCCATAAAGTACAAAAATGTAAGTCGGCGCGACTCAAAATGTAGGTCCCTAAACCATGTCATGATGAATATGCCTCGATTACACGAAAATACATTGCTAAAACGGTCAACAATAATGTTGGTGAGAAATCATAGGTTTATGTAAAGGTTTTATACGACTACACAAGTATAAATCGAGCATGACAATCCATCACGTAAAAATGTTACAATTGCTTGCGCATGACGAAGCTTACTAATGTGCGCCCCAAAGAGTGTCTTGCCAAACAACTCGGTAATGATTATGAATGAAATGCATCCGTATGACAATTGGGATTCACCAACACGGATGGAGGAGTCACCCTCGATAGATCTATCCACTCACACGCTTTTCCAAAATTAACGGCTCATGCATTTGAAATGGGGACTTTTAACCGGCAACTTTGTAACTCAAGCAATGTAAATGTATTTAACATACTTGGTATCGTAATATAAATGTTGTGCAATGTATTCTCCCCCGTAGGTTTGAAATAATGTAAAAAGCATGTAAAACGGGGCTATGAAAACTCACTTGGATAAACTGGAATAATCGGCAAAAGTGAGTACACTGAGGTTTAATGAAATGCGTCAACCGGGACCTATATCAATGATATGATATGTCATGAATTGCAATGTAATGTTATGCATGCACCACGTATGTCATTTATACCATTTACGGGTTTTTTTAAAAAAAAGAATATTACTCGTCGACGAAAATACTCTACGTCTTAACCCTTCAAAATGACTTTACATGTTTTTACGTCAAAATGTCATCCTATAATGGTTTTATAATGATTTTTGGTGAAATTACTACTTTTCGTCGCAAAACAATGTCGACGGAAATATCATGAAATTAACAAAATTGACGGAAAAGTAGTCGTAAAATGGTGTACGTCGATCGTTAGAGAACGAACTCGACGGTTTTGGAAAGTTTGCATCGATATCTAAAAGTTTCAGTTCAGGTTTTCGTCCAAAGGTCTCGATCATAAAGATATCAAGGGTTAAAGTTGGTGGTTTTGCTAATTGTGTGCGAGAAAATAAGTTTGGCCAAGTTTGAACATCCGTAAATATTTCACTATAACTCCGCTTTTCAAACGGCTTTTTGTTTTGAAAAATATGGCCGATGAACTTGATTTTACTAGAAGACATTTCGTTCCAAAAAGTTTCACATCATGGTTAAAAACTGCCACAAACATAGCCTTTACTAATAGAAATACTTGTAACGTAAAAATAATATAGATTTTCAGAAAATAATATTTACGGCAACTTTATGAAAATGGCCATATCTTTGTCGTTTTAAATCCGTTTTCTACGTAATATATGTCCTTAGCTTAGTATCGAAGTAAACTAATATATTTTTGACAAGTCGAAATAATTTATGAAGCTTAAGGCTCGTTTTGACGAAAATACTAAAAACAGCAAGCTGATTTTCCTGAAAATAAATACGTTTCGTCGTCAAACTTTAAAAATTCACCACGGCCGTTATAAGTCCGTTTTATCCGTTCAGCGGCCACGGATTCGTTTTAAAGTATATTTTCTAAAAATCAAGGCCAAAGTTTCGTACCAACAGTGGGTTTTTCCAGAAATTCGAATTAAGGACAGAACACAAAATATAGTTATCGAAAATAGTTTTTCTCGGACAAAACCTATTCTAATCCCTTCAAATCAACTCCAAAACTAATCTAATTCTACCATACACCTTCTTAGGGTGTCATGGGTTCCTAATCACCATCAAGACCAAAGAATAACTTGGGAGTAATTATAGGATGACCAATATGTATATATAACTACTAAAATCATGAAATAAATGGTATAAATCACATATCATGCATATAAGCTCCAAAAATGAAAAGAAACATATGAAAATGAAAAGGAAACATGAAAATGATAAAAACATGCTTACAAGTGATAGTGATGAGGTGAAAGTAACAAGGATTAAACTTAAATACCCTTGGTTTTTATTTCAAAACCATAAAAAGAGTATAAACTAGGTTGTAAAAACACTTGATTTTGCAAAACTTTTGATCCCTTGGTTGTTCTTGATGCTGGCGGTTCTTGAAGACCCAGAAAGGAAGAAACTATTTTTCTTGCTAACACTTTGATAGAATGAAATGAATGTGAAATATTTTTGAGTGCAAGACTTTTTGTAGCTAGAATGAATTATTAGAACATGAACCATACTCAACAATTAATACACCCTCAAGGGGCGGTTTTGGGTATCTTGTCCTCAAAATATCTATTTTTTTTTATAAAATGTATATACATTTACTTGTAACAAGTTGTAAGAAAAAGGTGCAAGTAGATATGTAGTTATATGTAACTTATAAAGTAAATGATAATTTTTAGGTAGAAAGTATTTTTAGTAGATCAAAATAGAATGTAATGAGATATTAAAAATTGTAAAAATACCTTCCTTGTGAAATTTGAGTGATAAAATAATTATCGTATAATTTTTAAGAAACACATCGTAATAATTTTTTAAACGATTTATGTACCAAATAAATTTGAAACACTAGGAAAGCTAAAAATATAGTTTTTATGAACTAAAAGTAAGTTTAAAAATACCTCGGGATCATTTTTGAAAGTAACGGGTTAAATATTAAAATAATAACTCACGCGATAAAGATTATTAAATATAAAAAATTACGCGTTGAAGGTGAAATGAAATGTCATGAATGAACTAATGTGATGCACATGATGTCAATGAAATGTAGACTAATCATAGTATATATGCGTGATGATATGATCATGAATTCGCGCTAAACCTTTAAGGTTACGCAATTTGAAACAAGTAAACCAAGTTTACTATAAATGTTGAAATAATGAGACACTGATGTTAGAAATGACCGAAATACGGTTGTCACATTAAGCCCATCCAAAAATTGATCCCTTTGAATTAGGTCGTTATTAGATGTCAATTTTTGAGTTTGTGATGAATATCGAAGGAAGAAAACATGGAAAGTAATCGTTACGGTTGTCGATGATTGAGAGTGTACTAAACATCGTATTGGGTAAATCTCGCATGAGTAATACTTTGACCTTTGAACATGTGAAGATTTTGCTTGCACTAAGATTCATAAATAACATCCCCGACCAACATATCCCTCCAGAATTAGACATAGTTAGCTAGGCTATGTATAATTAAGGAACGATGATGTGGCGTTGGTTTAGTTGTTATAACTCTCGATGCTTACAAAGATTTAAACCGTGTCGTTACAATGATCGATAAAGTAATAAGAAGTAAAATTATCGTAAGTGATATGAATTGAAAGGAAATAAATGCAGATGATGAGAATATTTTACAACGAGTGGTTTATCAAAAGTAATACGTCTTAGGTTATAAAGATTCGGATACGATGAAAACATAAACTTATGCGACATAGTACATAGGAGAATAAGACTGCTAGTTTCGATCTTCTTAGTCTTCGCGTCGTTGGTACCTTGACGAGCTTCTCCTTTTCCTAATCCATGAGCACCTTCAACTTGCTGACCTTAGTTTTTGAGGACATTGATTCCGATAGTGTCCTTGCTCTCCCATGAAACATGTAATTATAGTTTTGCCTTTACAATCCACGGCTAGATGTCGGTTTTGGCATTAGCGGCACTTGGCGGGGCAAGGACCGTGTGATGATACTTACATCGATTACATAGTGGTTTAGTCCCAACATATCCTTTTCCCTTGCAGTCCTTAGCAAGGTGTCCCACTGTTTGACAGATAAAGCATATACCACATGGACCATTATGATGTAGAGTGCATTGATGGCATCGTGGCAAGTTTCGATATAAGTTCTTTTCCTTTGTTGGTGCAGCAACTTGAACCCTGGCGGCTTCTTGTCTTCTATTTTGTTGTTGGTGATGGTTAGTGTTACAGCTTTGGTTGTTGTCGTTATAACCTCCCGGTCATTTTCCATTTCCTTTTGTTGTTGTTAGTTTGGTTGTTGTGGTTGTTGTTGTCGATAAAGTTCTCTCTCCTCACAACTTGAGCCATGAGTAATTGAGTTACCTTGATGGTCATTTCAATGGTTTCGAAATCGAAAGAGGCTACCTCTCCTTGAATGCATTTTGGAAGTCCTCCAATGAAGCGTTCCATAGTTTCTCATTGTCAGAACCATATATGGACATAAAACAACCAACTCTTGAAACCTTCTGATGTAGGTCTCAATGTCATAACCAACGGTCACTAGCCCAATAAATTCCATCTTCAATTTCTTCATCTCCTTGGGCGGACAATACTTCTTAGTCATCAACCTCTTGAATTGATCCCATGAAAGTTTATAAGCATTTTCATACCAATAGGTCATTATAATGATTCCACCATAACATTGCCTCATCCAGAGTGTACTAGTAGCAAATTTCACCTTGCGGTCATACGGGCAATCGCATATAAGAAATAACAACTCGATCCTTTCCAACCAACGGATCATAATAATGGCTCATACTTGCCTCCGAGCGTCGAAGGTCATGTAAAAAGTCCATGTATGTACCACTTGAACTCTCTCACTCCGACTCACATGGTAGTAGCATGTCTAGTAGCCAGTAACAACCATGGTCTCGATAGCGGCGGCAGCAGCAGCTATCGTTGCTTTCGTTCTTTCTTTAGTTCCTAGCTATACAATCCTCTATATACTTTTGGATAATTTGGTGTCATTTCTAGTGCAGCTTGACGCCATAACTCTTCAAAATGAAAGGAAAATGAGGCGTAGTCAATTCCTATGTTAAAATAGGCTCTAAAGAGAAGTGATGAAGGTGGTAAGTTTGAGGTTACTAGAATTTCTAGAATCACAATGCCTTAGTGGAAGTTTATATCGATAACCTTAATTTAACCAAATTTTCCTTTAAGGGACACTCATTGTAGGAAAGTTCACCTATTGTTGAGGCTATGTTTAGTGAAATGTTATCGTAGCCTCAGACAGAGAAGACTTGGTATATCCCTATTGTGTTGCTTCATGGGTATATGCTTATTATTAAATCTCGTAACTCGGTCTAGCTAGTACTTATGGAATGATAGAGTTTGGATTCTAACCCAAAATAGTGGTTCGGAAGGTCTCGTGATGTCTTAAGATTTTTGTTGAGTTTTGAATCATCCTACCATCTAGTTCTAGTCCTTGCTGGAAATTCCAAAATCTTTTCATTGTTTTCTTGTATAGAATCCTCCTCACATATGGTATAGGAAGTCTTTCCTAAAAAGGTCACTCGTCAAATCTTAACTTATTGGTTGAGTGAGAGATAAGCGTAATAAGTCTATAGAGTGTTATGAGAAGGAAATGTTATATGGTTCCAAAACTTTGTTTTCAAACAAGAATAAATAGTTTGTAAGAAAATTATAGTAAAGTTTATGAAAAGGTTTGTAAAACCACTTTATTGAGTAACAAAGGAACATTTTATCATTTGTTTAATAATAAATCTTAGTTGTGGCTTGGTGTAAAAGTAACAACTTGTTAAGGTGATTTTTAAAATAGCTTATATAATGATAGAGACTTAACAATGGTAGTGAAATATTTTGGTAAGACACAATTGGTTATAACATAACTCGTGAAATGATTTGTAAAATAGCTTACAAGAAAAACAATTTATCGTTTGTCAAATAATAGAAAATTTCGTAATTCAATTAATATTAATATGGTTTAGAGGTTGGTAATATAATAGTCATTTAAAGAAAAATTGGGGTAAACGATACTTGTTTGATTTTAAATCAGACGGTGGCTAAAATAGCTCACCAAAAGGGTAAAATAGTTTATAACCCATATATACTTAGGGAAAAATTTGTAATATAGTTTGTAACTTGCTATTGCAATTGTCTGTTGTTTTATAAAATAATAGCAGTATCGGTTTATCATACTATGAGAAAATAGTTTGCAAGGTATCAGTAAGGTCATTTGTTTATAAAGTATTATTAAAGTCGTAAATTTTTGGTTTAATGGTACAGGAGTAAGATGAAATGGTCATTAAAATAGTTAAAGCAGTTTGCATTAGGTAACGATGAAGTTTATTATCTCAAAAGAGAGAATGTAGGACAAATAGTTGGTATTCAACATTTTGTTTTGTAAGATAATGGCTTGATGATTTTTGGTAACATGAAAATCGTTTCGCATGAGGATATTAAATAGTTGATAAAATGACTGAAACCATTTGATAAATTGATAATAAAACAACTTGCGTTAAAAACTTTATGAAACAGTTTTAAAGATGGTGATAAAATAGTTCGAATTAAAATCAAGTGAAATAATTTCATGAAATAGTAGCAGGATAGTTTGGAATAAAATTTGTTGGATGGTTTGTAGGATACGTAAGAGAACCTTATCGAGTAATAACAGTCTACTAATTGGTCGAGAATAAGTTGATTTATAAATATTTCCACTTTAATAAATATACTCGAGCCAACTCTTATACGAATGTTTAGTAGCCCATCCCCTCACTTTTCAAGAGCCAAAGACTTATAAGCATTTCGAAACTTGTTTAAACTTAACCATTGCCAACACAAGCAACGATAAACTCAAACTCTTGAAAATACTTCAACCGTTTTCAATACCTTAAATCATGGATAAAAACAATAAACTAAGTGTTAGGAACATGTTTTATTATCAAGTGTAGGTCATTTCATTTGTAATAGGTCGTTAATAATTATGGTTTATAAATGTTTGTAATTAGTTTCTCGGCTCATGTAGTAAGCCATGATTTGTGATAGAAAAATTCTTCTAGAACCAAGGGAAACTCACTTATGTAAAGAATATAAATACCCCTCCGCAATTCTCAAATTCGGCCATTTCTTAAATTAATTATGCATCATATTAATTCATTCATGGCATTTCATTTCACATGTAACGCGTAATTTTTATATTTAATAAACGTTATCGCTATGAGTTATTTTTTGAATATTTAATCCGTCACTTTCAAAAATGATCCCGATGTATTTTTAAACTTACATCTAGTTTATAAAAACTATATTTTGAGCTTACCTAGTGTTTTAAAATTTATTTTGTAAATAATTCGTTAAATTTATATTATTACGACGCTTTTCTTAAAAACTACACTATAATTATTTTATCACTCAAATTTTACAAGGAATGTATTTTTACAAATTTTATGATCTCATTACATTCTACTTTGATCTATTAAAAATCTCTTTTACCTAAAAGTTACCATTTACTTTACAAGTATTATTAACTACATACAATTACTTACATTTTCTCACAATCATTACACCAATGTTTATACAATACATTTAAAAAAAAAAAATAGATATTTTGATGACACAATCCCCAAAATCGGCCTATGGGGGATGTATCATGGTTGGTGATATTTTATTCTTCTTGATTGTATATCTTTGTACACTACATTAAAAGTCCTACTTCATTTATTTCCCTCATTCTCATTCATTTACTTCCAATAATTCACCTAGCTAGAAAAAAAATTTTTTCTCTCTTCTTGTTCACTCTCCATATCCGCCATCAGAGTCTCAAAGGATCACCATTTTTTTTCAAGATCAAGCTTAAGCACAATCTAGATCACACTCTTGTTTAGGTTTTGAAATAAAAACCTAGGGTGTTTAGGTTAATCCTTGGTTCTAATCACCTCATCATATCATCTTGTAAGCATCTCATCATCATTTCACATATTCATTTCATACTCATCTCATCATTTTTGAGCAAAAACATGCAAGACTTGTGTTTATTTATACCATTTTACATTGATTTTAGAGTTTATATATATAAAGTCATCCTATAATTATTCCCTTATTATATTTTTGGTCTTGATGATGATTAGGAACCCATGACACCCTAAGAAGGTGTATGGTAGGATTAGATTAGCTTTGGAGTTGATTTGAAGGGTTTGGAATAGGTTTAGTCTGAAAAAACTATTTTCGACAAGTTATAAAAGTGTTCTGTCCTTATTTTGTTTCTCTGGAAAATCCGACAGTAGGCACGAACTTTTGGCCTTGATATTTAGAAAATATACTTTAAAAAGCGAATCGGCAGGCGGAGTAAAACGGAGTTATAACGAAGAAGTTATGGATTTTACAAGTTTGTCGACGAAATATATATTTTTCTGAAATTTCAGCAAAGTGTTTTTGGTTTGTACGAGTCAAAAGCGAGTCCTAAGCTTCACAAATTATTTCGACTTCTCAAAAATATATATAGTATACTTTGATCTGACTAAGGACGTATAAAAGCGTAGAAAAGCGGATTTGAAACGACAAAGATATGCACTTTTTCATAAACTTGCCGTAACTAATTTTCTGCACACAATTAGCCAAAAACCACTATCTTTAACCCTTAATATCTTTATGTCCGAGACCTTTTGGACGGAAACTCTGATGAAACTTTTAGATATCGATACAAACTTTCCAAAACCGTCGAGTTCGTTCTCTAACGATCAACGTACACCATTTTACGACTAGTTTTCCAAAGCCATTTTTGTTAATTTCAAGAAAATTCCGGCGGCATTGTTTGCGGCGAAAAGTTGTAATTTCACCAAAATCATTATAAAACTCTTGTAGGATGACATTTTGGCAATAAAACTTGTAAAGTGCTTTTGATTGGTCAAGACGTCAAAAGAGTATTTTTAAATGAAGAGTATTATTTTCAAAAACACCGAATGGTATAAATAACATCTGAAATGCATGCATAACATTACATTGCAACTCATTACATATCATATCATTGTAATAGGTCCCGGTTAAAGCATCACATTATACCTCGGTGTACTCACTTTTGTCGTCACATCTATTCATCAAGTGAGTATTCACAGACTCCTCTTTTTAAATGCTTTAAATTGTTTTGAAATGAATGCATGAACCATACTTGAATTAAATTGATTCTTACTTTGTGAACTCTTTTGACTAGAACTTGTGAACTATTTTGGCTTGAACTTTTGAACTTGAATCAAATCCTTGAACTTAATTACGAAATTATGACTTATTTGAACTTATTGAATCGTACGTGTTATGACCTTCCCCAAAAGTCTCCCATGTTGAACATCACTATAAAGTCTCGCCTTATTGGTGGAGCGGTCTCAATAAATCTCGTCTAGGTGGTCAGTGACAAAAAGTCTGCCTTATTGGTGGAGCGGTCTCAATAAATCTCGTCTAGATGGTCGGTGACAAAGAAGTCTACTTATTGGTGGAGCGGTCTCAATAAATCTCGTCTAGGTGGTGGTGACAAAGGAGTCTCCCTTGTTGGGCAGATTAAAGTGTCCCATGTTAGGAGCATCCTGAATTATTATACTTGGTACTATATGGTGAACTATTATGACCACTTACACTTGACTACTTGGCGCACTATATTTTTATCAATGGGTTGTGTACACCGGGTTGCAAGTTTTGTATGGTAGGAATTTGGGCCGAGTGGATACACAATGCCTTTGCTTTGAGAACTATTTTCGTTGACGGCTGAATATTTATTCACGAGTTTTCTTATTTTTGTTAAACGTGTTTACTCACCAACTATTTTCATAGTTGACCCGTTTTCTCTCATGCATTTCAGGTGATCGTAGTAAGCTTTTTTCTACAAGTCTTGCATAATGAAGTTTTCACTTGTCGCTACAAATCATTATGTATAAAATATAATATTTTGGAATTTAAACTTTGTAATATATTTGCCGATGACGGTTAAACTTGTATTGTAATGGTGTAATATTTCTTTTTAATATTAATGTTGGTATGTTCTATTATCTTGTGCTTATGTTCCCTTCCGTTACACCTCGTGTTTCCGCCTCCGGCGAGGGTGTGACACCTCCCTAGAAGGGAGAGGGTTGTTGGTTCTAATTGCAATTATCATTTTCACTAATCATTCATTAGTTCCTTCCACTCTCTCTCTCTATAACTTTCTCTCTCTAGAAATACATATTGTTGTGATAATATGGTGACCTAACAAGTGGTATCAAGAGCCAAGGGATAGTTTAGGTTAATATTGACTAGATTTAATAGAAATTGCGTACTTAAAACGTGTTTTAGATTGAAATTTATGGACTTTTGAATGAATACGTGTTCTGCGAGTTTACGCACATTTTTATGAGTTTTGGCGAGTTAGCCATGAATTCTGCGAGTTTCTCATGAGTATCACGAGTTTTACTTGAAGTTTAGCGAGTTTGCGAATTGGCGAGTTTATGCAATTCTGCGAGTTTGCGAATTGGCGATTTCTGCGATTTTTGCGAGTTTGCAAAATTGGCGAGTTTCGTCGATTTCTTCTTGAGTTTGCAAAATGTTGCATGCGATTTTTCGCGAGTTGCAAAATTGGCGAGTTCATCTGATTTTTGCGAGTTTGCAAAATTAAGGTTCTGTCGAACCTGCGAGTTTGCGGTTTGAGTTTCTTCCTGCGAGTTTGAAGTTCCGAGTTTCTTGTCTGAGTTTCTTGCTGAAATGCGTTTGGATTTATGCAACTTTGTTTTTCTTCTACTCATCTACTTAAGTCTAAACAACCTCAACTCAATTATCCTTAACGATCAACATCACTTCACAAATATGTCTCAACCACCATCATCCAACTATTTTCCTTACACTCATAATCAACCACAAAAACAACAACTAAGTCCACAACATCAACAATGGAATCAACAACAAGCAATTTATCAACAACAATTTAATCAACAATATACTCCAAACCATCCTCAACAAGGACCACAACGAACGTCAATGGTTCCACAAATCCCTCCACAACAAACTTGGTTCTCTCAAATGTGCGAAACGTCACTAGTCAACAATCGATTCATGAAGCTGGTTCGGATACTCGTCCTCCAATGCTTACACCGGGAAATTATGTGCAATGGTCAAGTCGATTTCTAAGGTATATGGAACTTAAGAAACCTCATGGTAAGTATCTAAAGAAGGTGATATTAGAAGGACCGTTTCTAATGCCAACTGAAACTTTTCTGGCGATCCTACAATTTATTCCACAGACCGATACTAGTACAATTGTTCCACTTAGTCGTTTAACACCAGAACAACTACTTCATCTTGAAGCTGATGAGCTTGCTATGCAACAAATACTTCTTGGAATTCCTAATCCAATTTACAAAAGTATTGATGCAGATACTACAAAAGCTATGTGGGAACAAATTCATCTTTTAATGGAAGGCCTGAAGAATAAGATCGACATGGAGTCTAAGTTATATCACATCTTTGATGTGTTTACCATTGAGCACGGGAATCACTTGAATCATATTATCGTCGTTTCACTAATGTGGTCAATGATTTGCATCGACATAAGATTGATCTTCCAACAATTGTTATTAACACCAAGTTTCTGAACTCATTAGGACTGGATTGGCATAAGTACCGTTTGTTCGACAAGTCAAGGATCTTCATGAAGTCAAGCATGGATTATTGTATGATTATCTGAAACATCATCAATATGAAGTTATCAAAGATAAAGAGGCTCGTGGCACACATGGTTTCCCTACACCACCCATTCGATCAAATTGCTCTCATGGCACATGGTTATCCAACTCCTTACCCAAAGTCAAATCATGCTTGCGATCAACAACAACGTCACTTTAGTTATGCTCCACCTACACCTTCTCATCAACTCACACCCGCAGGTGATTCTAACAATGCATACTCTGCTCAACTCAATGATGATCAAGTTGATGCCTTTGAAGCATTAAATCATGGAATGGCCTTTATTGCTAAAGCCTTCTCCAAGTTCTCTACTCTGTCAAACAATCGTCTTCGTTCATCATCAAATCCCAAAAGTCATCTTTGTTATACAAGGTGGAAAAGTTGAGGTTCAAAACAGAACTAGTGGTCGTCGTTTGATTACAAGTGGGTATTACGGTAATTCGGAAATGGTCAAACATCAGAGGGGATCGGGTAATACTTTCAAATGTTCAAGTTGTGGAAGCGAGGGATTCACCGCCGGGGATCTACTATTATTTGCTATAATTGCAAAAGCAAGGACATCTTGCTAATGCTTGTCTGAACCACGAAAGAGGAGGAGATTACTATAAGCAAGTCATGCGATGGCATACAAGGATGAAGCGGGAGAACTTCGATTGAAACTCGGCAAGGTTTTATGGCAGATACTACTCTCACGATGATGAATATGAAGATTTGGAAGCAAATCTGCGGTTATTTTGATGGCAAATATGCAAGAACATCACATCAATCAAACAGAATGGACGGTCTATGACACAGGCCGGTCTATCTCAGTACTGACACATATATGTCTCATAAATGCAATTGTGTGCATGCATCGATGGTGCAATACGTTCAACATGAATCATCATTTAATCATCTTGAAGTTGATCAAATTAACCCGTGGTTACATTTGACTTGATGAAAAATAATGAGCATATTGAGCAGTGGAAATTCATGGTCCGTATATCACGATTCATTATACTGCCATTTCAAGCTCAAAGCGCAAAATGTAATGAAATAAATCATAACCTTAGGGTGAGATTACCTCCTTGGCTGAACTTGAGTTGTGAAGCGGATAAATGATTTTGAAACCAAAAACCCAGAAACAAGTTTTGAAGTGGCTTTTCAAAAATCTTACGTTAACGAACAAAATCTTCAACATCAAATGCATGAAATTATTGCGACAAATAACGAAAAGATTTCTAAAATTGAACGAGAAAAGTGAACTTGAAAAACATCGACAATCTTCAAACGGAACTTTCAAATACTAAAAAGATTTTTCAACAAGTCGGTCAAATTTTTTCGATTCAGAAGAAATCTAAGAAGCGCATTGATGATCAAATCGAGGAAATTCTTCGATTGGAAGGCGGTTAAAAGATTTTTGGTTGTTGTATATAAGATTGGCCACTCGGTTAAGCAGTTGAAATGTCAACTTTCCAAGTCTGATGACTCAAGCGTTTTGCTCTTGGGTATAATCACCCACGTTTTCTTCACACGGCTCTGGAAATGCCCAAATTGTATAGTGCTCAATGTCTTTTAGATCCAAACATGCAACTTGTTGTATTTGATTGTGAGGAACAATGGATACAAGATGATGAAGTCGCTTAAACATGCGACAAAATGGAATTTTACCATATGATTACACAAGAGAAAATGCTACTTACAAACTGAATGTCATTTCAACACCAACGTATAATCTTTCTGAAAAAACAGAGGCATCTTGTGTAGAAGGTCCGTTCCGCAGTGTTGCACAACTAAATGGTCCTTTAGTCCTCTTGCAAAAGCAATTCATTGCCAAAACTCCTAAATCTTGTTTAGTATTACGATACTTTCAAACGTTTATGGAAGATATTTCATTTTTAGAAACGGCAATTGAAAAAATTCGAGAGTTAAAAGCATCTAATTTTCAATCTGCTTATGCAAGAGAGCAAAGACAAATGTTTTAAACCCAAATCTCACTCATGTCGCATTATCTGCGTGCGTATTGCAACACACTGGAAAGGGAACTTCAACAAGAGGTGACTTCAATGATTGAAGTTTTTAACACACTTTCGGTTTCACAAGAACAATGCAAAACCAAGATCTTCAAAATGCCCTCGATCGATTGTTGAAGATGCTCTTCTGCTAATATTGCTTCGTGGTTATATATTGTGAATTTATTACGTGAATGAAAATGTTGCTTCTTTGAGAATCTCAATGTGATTCAAACGTTGGAAATGGACAATCAGATGTTAAGGCATGAAATTGAGAAATTAAAAGGGAAATGAAAAGCTGACAAAATGATGATGTCAAATCTAAACTTTCAATGGAGATTTTGAGACTTAAACGAAGACTTCAATGGTGTCAGTCTAAGACAATTGAATCCGAACTTGCTTTGCAAAATCACATGGAAAAGGTGTCTTTGGATCAGTCGCGAATTTCAAAAGTCGAATTTCTTGATGATGAAAATGCATCGTTAAAATGTCAAATTTTCAAATATGAACAAGAGATTGCACAAGTCAAAATGGAATATAAAACGATTTTTGATTCTCTTAAAGCGTTCGTTCGAAGCTTCAAAAGAACTTGATCACCATGTTGAATACATTCGACAAATGTTGGGTGAACAAGGAAGATTAAATTCCATAATTCAGGATCAAAAACACATCATCATTGAGCTTAAAGAACAGCTAGATAAACATGAATCTAGCAAGTCTAGTAACACAAAAGTGATTGCTCCTGGTATATATATAATTGATAAACCTCAGGGAACTAATTTGCTTTCTTCCTTACAGGAATAGTTATCTACTAATGTTAGAAGATCCGAGCATAAGAGACACCAAGAAAATACTAGGATCTCGCAACATAGGAAGAGCACTCGTCCGACATCAGAAGTAGAAGTTCATCTTAGGAAATCGAATAAAAATCATGTTGCATCTGCTTTAGATTCAAATTTGGCAAATTGTAATTCTAATGTCAGTGTAACGAATGATAGGTCTGTAAACGTTTCAAACGTTAATGCTTCCTGTGTGTTTTGTCGTAAAAGTATGATGTCTAGTAATCATGATAAATGTGTTGCAAAATCTCTGTTAGCTCGTTCTAAGAAATCTATAATTGGCTCTCCTTCTAGGTCCTCACTAGTTGCAAAATCGAATTTAGGGAAGGTGCACAATGTAGTTTTTGAGAAACTTGTAGACACACCCATTGCTGCAAAAACATCTCCTAAGCAGAAGTACTCACCTAGTGACTTCACTAAGACCAAAGCGAAACATAATTGGTTATGGCAACAATGGTTGCAGCGTACCTCAAGTTTTAAATGGATTCCTAAATGTGCAAATGTATGTAACACTAACATAATGGAACCCACTACTCTTTGGGTTCCGCTTCTATCATACCACCCTCGTTGTCTTCGTGTGTTGCGGTGATTCAACTCGTTGTGGATTGTTGATAGCGGATGTACCCGACATATGACAGGAAATCTAAAGTCATTAATAAACTTTGTTTCAAAGTTCATCGTCTGTTGTCATTTGGGAATGATCATTTTTTGCAATAATGGGATATGGAGATTATGTCAATGGAAACATTGAGATCAGTCGTGTTTATTATGTTGAAGGTCTTGGACACAATCTTTTCTCTGTTGGACAATTATGTGATGATGATTTGGAAGTTGCGTTTCACTCCAAAACTTGTTACGTACGTGACTTGGATGGACATGATTTACTCACCGGCAATCGGAGCACAAATCTTTATTCGATTCCTATGTCCGATATGATTGCATCATCACCGATTTGTCTTCTCTCCAAAGCAACTTCGACTAAATCATGGTTATGGCATAAAAGGCTTTCTCATTTAAACTTCAAAACCATGACTGAACTCGCTCGTCAAAAGTTAGTTGATGGTGCTTCCAAGGTTCGATACACCAAAGATCATTTATGTTCGGCTTGTGAACAAGGCAAGATCAAGAGATCTAACTTTCCTCAAAACCCGAACCAAGTTCTCAACATGTTCTTAACTTACTTCATATGGATTTATGTGGCCCTATGCGTGTACAAAGTGTGAATGGCAAACGTTACATTCTGGTTATTGTTGATGATTATTCACGATGGACTTGGGTCTATTTTCTTCACACTAAAGATCAAGCTCCAACAATGATTATCACCTCACAAAAGATTGAGTTCAACTCGGAAATCTTCCGCATTATAGAGCAGAACAATGGGCGAATTCAAAAATCAAACACTTCGTGCTTATTTTGAGAAAGTTGGAATCACACATCAGACCTCAATTGCTCGTACTCTGAACAAAATGGTTTGTTGAAAACGAAACGAGCGTTAGTAGAGGCGCTTCGCGATGTTGATTTTCTCACAATTACCGTTCTTGTGGGTCAAGCTGTCTGTTGCATGCTTTACTCAAAACCGTTCCATCATTCATACTCGTCATAATAAAACTCCATATGAGATTGTTCACAACCGCAAACCAGATATCAGATATTTTCATGTTTTCGATGCACTTTGCTATCCGAAAAATGATCGTGATGATATTGGTAAACTTCAGCAAAAGTGACATTGGAGTGTTCATTGGTTACTTTGTGAAATTGAAAGGATTTAAAATTTGGAATCGTCGAACTCGACAAATGATGGAAACCGTTCATGTCAACTTTTATGAGCTTACAGAAATGGCTACGAGCCGCTTAAGCTAGGACCACATCCAACCGTCTAAACTTTCCTTCTTCATCAGTTGTTCCACCCATGGAATTCACTCGTCAACAATTGGAAACTTTGTTTGCTCCTTTGTTTGATGAGATTTAAAGTAGTGCTCGGATGTATCGGCGACTTCCTTGCACACCACTGATCATATTCCAATACCGAATACTGCTCCAACAACAACAAGCTGTTGCACCAGATGCACCCGCTGCATGATTCTCATTCAACGAAGAACACATTGCATCTGCCCGACGGTGATGAATCACAATATCAAGAAGTACCCGTCACTGCAGATTGACGGAAATGCTTTCTTCAATCCATTTGCTCCGGCTCCAACCATTCCGGACATTGGCGAGTCGTCTTCACGCAATTTGGAACCGTCTAATATGCATGCTACATTCAATCACCACCGCCGACACATCAATGGACGAAAGATCATCCCTTAGTAAATGTGATTGGCGATCCTTCTAACCCATTTATGACGAGACAACGACTTCATGCGATCTTTGAAACTTATGTTTATGCACTCACTGTTTGTCATGATGAACCACGAAACATCAAAGAAGCTATGACATATGACAATTGGATTGAATCAATGCAAGAAGAGTTGAATCAGTTCAAACGTCTCGAAGTTTGGGAACTTGTTCCAAGACGAGATGGGATTTATGTCATTGGACTCAAGTGGATCTGGAAAAACAAATTAGATCCTGAAGGCAATGTTATTCGCAAACAAATCGTCTTGTGGCTAAAGGGTATTCTCAAGAAGAAGGAATCGATTATGAAGAATCGTTTGCACCGTGGCTCGACTTGGCATGCGGATATTTACGGCATATCTGCACACAAGAATATCACGGTTTATCGGATGGATGTAAAACGGCGTTTCGAATGGTCAACTCCGTGAAGAAGTTTATGTGGGTCAACCGGCGGGTTCGTTGATTGAGATCATCCTAACTACGTGTACAAGCTCAAAAGGCTCTTTATGGTCTTAAACAAGCTCCGCGGGCATGGTGCGACAAAGCTGTCAAAATTTCTTCTCTCTAATCAGTTTACTAAAGGCTGTTGATCCAACATTTTCATTCAACGTCACGGGAGGATATTTTGATTGTTCAAATTTATGTTGATGATATCATTTTTGGTTCAACACATAAAAAGTATTCAAACGCCTTTGCAAAATTAATGAAACAAAATTTTGAAATGTCTATGATGGGTGAACTAAAGTTCTTCTTAGGACTTCAAGTTCATCAATCTCCCAGTGGCATATTTCTAAATCATCCCAAATATGCTCTTGAAATCTTGAAGAAACATGGAATGACCGGTTGTGATACTTATAACACCTATATGCGCAACCTCACCAAAAGCTGGATCTGATTTACATGGGAAAATTATTGACCCTACAAAATACCGAAGTATTATTGGGTCTCTCATGTATCTAACGGCCAGTGACCTGACATTGTATTCTTTGTATATCTTTGCTCCCGTTATCGGTCAAGACCAAGCGAAAGACATCTCAATGAGGCTAAAAGAATCCTTCGCTACGTAAAGGGAACCATTCACTTGGGAATTTGGTATCCGAAGGATTACTGTTTTGCACTAATAGCTTTTGATCTGATCCGCAGGGTGTTTAGATACAGCAAAAAGTACATCTGGTGGTGTTCAATTTCGGAGATAAACGGTGTCTTGGCGGTCAAAGAAACAAGACTGTACATCGATGTCATCAACGAAGCGAATACGTTGCCATGTCATTGTGCTTTCGATAATTTGGATGAGATCACAACTGATGGACTACGGTTTTGTATTCAACAAGATTCCAATGTCTTTGTGACTCCAAGAGTGCCATTCTCACCTGCAACACGGTTCAACATTCCAAGTCAAAGCATATCGCTCTCCGATATCATTTCATCAAAGAGCATGTTGAACAGGGTACAATTGAACTATACTTTGTGGGCACTCAATACCAATTGGGATCTGTTCACGCACCACCAGCCACGTTTCGCCCCGAGAGCTTGTCCATCAAATTGGTATGCGGTGTTGACTCCGAGAAGATCGGAAAATCTAATCAAACGTTCTTAAAACGTCAAACACCAAAACATTTCTTTGTAAATACATATTTCAAAATCAAAATACAACAATATAAAATCTATACAAAACCCAAAAAGATTTTTTTTCTTTTCATTTCACTTAAAAAACGTTTTAATACTCTAGGGACTAAAAGTGTCATTTTCTCATTTCACTTCCTTTAAAACCTTAGTTTTAATTCACTATTCTAATACCCTTCATTCTCAAACTCACACACACTTCTTCTTTGCTTATTTTCTTTGTTATCATTCGATCCAATCAAGTTTTTGTTATTCCAAATCAATTGTAAGTATCATTAACTAATTGTTGTGTTATGTATGGGTTCCTTTTCTCGTATTTAGGACATATTCGATCTTAGGTTATGCGGAACTTAGGATTATGCAGTTGCGATCTTAGGTTAGGTATTTGGCTAATCTGTTGAGCTTTATGAATTTAGGGTTCTTGTTTATATATGAATGCTTGGTAGGTCCTCTAGTTGTGTTAAGTTATGATTATTGGCGAGTTTGAGATAAACCATGCGTTTTGGAGTTTCTCATGGTCTTATGAATTTTGCGAGTTTGCCTGCTAACTAGTGATTTTTAGCGAGTTTGCCGTCAAATTAAATTTTGAGTTGCCATTTATTGAAATTTTGGCGAGTTTGCCATTTCATTATGTATTTGGCGAGTTTGCCATTTATTTTAATTTTTGGCGAGTTTGCCACTTCCTTAAATTTTTGGCGAGTTTGTCATTTATTTTAATTTTGGCGAGTTTACTTAAATTTTTGGGAGTTTGTCATTTATTTTAATTTTTGGCGAGTTTGCCACTTCCTTAAATTTTTGGCGAGTTTGCCATTTATTTAAATTTTTTGGCGAGTTTGCCACTTCCTTTTAAATTTTTGGCGAGTTTGCCATTTATTTAAATTTTTGGCGAGTTTGCTATTTACTTATGAACTTTGGCGAGTTTCTCTTCAGTTTGTATTTGGCGAGTTTTTGTCTATCTTCATAAGTGGCGAGTTTTTCCTCCACACAATAACTTGGCGAGTTTCTTCTAGCTTTAGATTTTGGCGAGTTTGTGTTGCTTGCGAGTTTCTTGTTGTGTGACTGATTAATGGCTAGTTTCTACATATGATTATGCAAGCTTGTCATTGGTTCAAGGTTTCAGGACATGTTTATGCGTTTAAGGTTTCATTAATAAACTTTGGCTGAGGTTGTATACTTGTTATTCTTCATGAATTTGATGTTCCCAGTGTGTTTCAAGTGAGTCTTAGCAAGTATGACTCAGTTAATTTTGAGAATTTCAATCATAAATGATTTTGTGTGTTTGCATTGTTTGTATGTTAGGATCATATGAGTTATCTCTCTAACATGTCATTACCTATTCTTGGATATCTTGGTAAATGCCTTGTTTCAGGTCTCAACATGTCTCAAGGATCTCTCACAAAGAAAGACATGTATCCCATTGACGATGAGCGCAATATTGCTTTCAAACTCTCGTATTGATTTGAACAACTTCTATGCCATCCGCGTGTCGGATTGTAGTGGAAATTCTTAAGAAGCACTTCGTAGGCATCTTCTGACTTTATCGCAAGTGTCCACAATCTACCGCATCAATTCTGCATTCACTCAAGATAAGTAACGATTCCACCATCATGACAGTCAGTTAGATTGACAGCCAGTTGAATTTGATGTTAGCATTCTTCGTCATGTTCTTCATCTTCCTCTTGAAGAAACAAAGACCAACACTTCATTCACACCATCTCCATCGTTTTCACAAATTGCATTATCTCTTCGTAAAATGGGTTATGATGAGTCTTCTCAATCGCTGTCAACCAGTTCGATGTACATCGCAATTCATTCCCCAACCATGGTTATCATTGTTTACCATACTCATCATTGTGTTCAGGGGAAAAACTCTGCGCCATGAACACCGATTGGAACTACTTCAAATCTTGGGGTATCATTAACACAACATATTGATTATGCACAACTAATCGGAATGATATGATATATCAAGCACGGCCGGTTACCAATAAGAAAGGGTATAAAATTCCATTTGCTCGTTACACCAAGCTTCTTATTGATTACTTCATGCAAGTAGATCCAAGCATCGACAAACGCGATAGCAGCAATCTTACTGATCAGTATCATACTTCTCACATGGATCATGTGCTTAAACTGTTAATTCAAAGCACGAGCACAACAAACAAAGGTTTAAAGAATTCGATCGTCTCTTTAATGATGGCATCAAGTGACTTTACGGGGACTATGATCAAGCATAAAAAGAACAGTTGGCATTATTTCTAAAGGTAGAAGAAGAAATCCACTGCAAAACACAAGCAAACATCATCGATTGATGAAGATTTGTCCAAATCGAACATGTTCTTTGAAGAAGAACAAGTTCATCCTCACGACGAAGATGCTAACCCTACAGAAACTCAAAGAATTCTCAGAGTGAAACAAGAAAAGAGCAAGACAACGTGGTAAAACCATCGTAGTCAAACTACTACTTCATCTCCTGCACCCACACAAGACAAGCAATTCTGAAGAACCTTGGCTATCACGCGCGTCATCACCAAGCTGATATTGAAAGGTTGAGAGAAGAAGGGTGCGAGGTCGAGTTCTAAGATGATTCGAACCACTTCAACAACCGTGAATGAATCGAGAATCTTCCGAAGAGGATAACTCAATTTCTGCGCAGCACTCTTCATCCAAGATGAATCCGATCAATTCATTCGTTCGATAATGAAGAATCGTCAACAATGATGAATCGAAAATGATGATTCGATGATGTTTTCATTGTGAAACCATTTGCAAGGTGATGCTCATAACCAAAATCACTAATACAACCACCTCCAGCATCCTCGGGATCAGCGATCAAGAGCGAATGTTCCTTCAAAACCACTTTAGAAGGGCTCCGCCAAAAGACTGAAACATAAAACAGCTGAGAAAGATAAATTTCCAAGACATTCAAGCACGACTCACTTCTCTTCAAACTCAAGTTCAGACACAACAAAAGCAACTTCAAGAACAACATCAACAAATGAAGTTTCCATTACGAGGCAGATTGAGGAAATCCTTAAACAGGTTCTTCCTACAGAGGCCAAGAGTTGCATTAATGAAGTTCTACCATGCCTACGCGCATATGTCAAAACAAGCTTCAAAGTCAGCCACTCATCTTCAAACACACCGATAACTCTTGAAACTAAACCATCAGCGTTGCTGTCGTTGATCTCAAAGAATCAACCGGAAGATAATTGATGATGAAGAAGTGGAACTTCGAGGCGCTCTACTCAAATCCATGAAGAGGGCGATAAGAAAAGTGCATCTGCAAGCGTGCAAGGATATCCCATATAAATGCCAGAAACGCGCACCGATGATAAAGATGATGAGTCACGTCCACGCGACAAACGTTCCAAATTCACTGCACCGTCATCTTCAGGTTTTCAAACCACTTCTCATGATATTTCACCTGAAGATGAAATTCAACCATAATCTTCCAATCAACCTCCACAGCATCGTCTCTCAAGTCATATCCCACCACCATTCAACATGCAACAAGATGATGCTCTCGGATGGATTGACTCTCCACGACTCGGTTTGATGGTTTGAAGATATGGTTGATGCTCATCCAGAAGATGATCTTCCTAATGAAGCTTCCATTGTGGGTTTCACAAAGAATTTGAAAAAGATCATGAAGGTGCAGAAACTTCAGTTGTCTTACATTGCCACTATTCACGAGAAGCGGGGTTTACACAATTTAAGACTTCCACAACTTCGGGCTTCAATTTGAATACAATCTTGAGGAAGTTGCGAGCAATGTCTCGAGAACATTACTTGGGATGTTTCGCTGCCCTCCAGTGCTCCCAAAACATTCAAGTTTCATGACTATTCTCAACCTTTACCACTCATGGGTCATACTCACAATCTCAAGGTACCCACACCTTATTTTTTAATCATGATCTAGAATATCTAATGTATGGAAACACGAGATCCAGAGAAAGCGATATGCAACATCATTGTCTAAGTTTCATCTTTGCGGTTTACACTCAAGAGGGAATGGAGGAAGAAGTTACTGACTTGTTTAGTTCTTCGGTTGTTAATTATAATGATGTAGAATGGCATCTTCCATTGGCCTAATATCGTAAATGGTTTTACAAATGGCGGCTCACATTCACCTCCAAACACAAAGTGTGTTATAACTACGGATCTTGTCCATTAAAAGTGCAGAGATTATGGATAAATACGGGTACAACTTTCTAACTAACATCAAGGTTCGCGGAGAGGACGACAACGAGTATACTTTCAACGAAGGCGACTGGGTTTCGAACCTCAAGCGATATCGAAGATATGTATCTTCTCAAAGTTCAAGGAAAACTTGAGTATCTTCACGGAAGCTTACAATATGATATCTTCAACTCAATCCTCATTTTTATCCGCAATCTTGTCATTAAGTCAAGAGTTGAAGATCTTCATCTTGGTGTTGAAAGTTATCAAAACGTCACGAATCTTACCAAACTCGATCTCCAACCACCCGGCATTTATGACCAAAAACCGTATACATTCACCACAACACCATTTGGATTACACTTCATCCGGAACAACATCGTCAAATACATGAGATATGAAGAAATCCACAAGTTCAGTGATGATACGTTGACACAGGTAAAGGTTGAGCTTGTCAACATTCTTGAAGATCTGAATGCGGGTGAGAAAACAAGCGTTGGTTGCGCGAACATGACATGGAAGAGAAGCGATGTTAAGCAAGCTAAAAAGTTTGTCAAGAAAATTGATTCACGACTCAAGTTCCGAGTTAGATGCGGCGACTTGAAGGCTATGTTGGAGGAAGAGCAAGGGTTCCGAATATCTTGACGTTTCATCGACCTGAATGAAGTACTGCAGTTAGTTAGTTTATTTGGAACATTACTGGAACATTTAAACATCTATCTGTAATAACTCTAACTCTTTACTTTCATTCGTATGCTTATCTTAATTGATTATGTTTTTCTGTTAAACCTTGAGCTCGAATGTTTTCACAAGTACAACAAATCGATAATATGTTTTTACAACTTTGTAATAAACTGCATTTCAAATTCGACTCGAAGGCTATCTCTTGAATATGCTTCCATATTTGAGGGGAGTACTTTTGTTCTCACAAAAACGTAATCGATTCACAAAAGGACCCTACAGTACGTATCGGTGCCTCAATCAAATTAAAGGGCGAAAGCTTCTTAACTATTTAAAACAAAATCTTTGTTCAAAATCAAATGTTCTTGAAATCCGTTTCTTCCCAAAGGAATTTCAAACACCTCAAAAGCATATTTTAATCAACATGTTTTTCAAAAAACAACATTCATATGCTATTTTTGAGGAGAAGCTGTGATTAAAATTGTTGATCAGGAAGTTATGGAATCTCATAACGTGCTCGACTCCGATATCACCAATGAATTGACGATCTTTGAATGTCAGAAATCGAAAAGATTTGTCTTCCAAGACTTATCTTAGTAGAATGTACCAATCCGAGACACTCTTGATTGACATGAACTTTGGCAGGTCTAACCTCCTTTTCAAGGAGAGTTTACATCTTCAAGGTAGTTATTAGAGCTAGTTGTCACCTAAAAGCTGATAATGGAACTCTATAACTATACAACGTAGTTTTCTCATGGGAATTGTCTATCAAGAGTCGATCAATTCAAAAGTGCAAACTCTACCCTCTCTGTGCAGATTTCAGTCAAAACTCATAAGCACATGTAGAGGGGGAGTATTTTCTGAAAAACCAAAACTCTCAAGGTGTTACCAAAACATGTTTTTCATTATAAACATCTTGAGAGATTTTTCAAGAAAAGGTTTTTGTGGTAACATAGGATAGTCATGGAGTTAAAAGGTGACTAACTTTAGGAATAAGCGTTCTATGATCCGCCAGAGCAGGAGGGATCTACCCAAGGACATCACAAATAGTTAGTATCTAGAAGTCCTTAGGTATGATTGAAAAAGGAGAAAATGAGAATCGGAGAAAGAAGGAGTTGAAGAATTAAAAAGAAAAGTTAAAGAAAAGGGTGAAATGAAATAGCCCTCCAAATTATTCAACTTAGGGGCAGAACCGGGTTCAATTCATATGCTACTGGTTGTCACAAGATGATACCAGTATTGAAGACAAAGTCGTCATGGACCCAGTGACGCAATGCACTAAACCTTCTAGCCACTCAAGTTCTTTTTAAAGAGCTTGTTTCATTCTCACAGGGAACCCTACGTAATCTATCGACTCTCTCGTAGAGATTGTTGGTATTGAAGAAGGAGACCCTCTCCTAGTCTCTGCTAGGAAAATCAAAGTGCACTAATCGAGTCTAGAGCCATGAGATTCATCAAAAGATCTCTTAGGAACACTTAAATATTTCATCACTTGTTGTTCAAACAATAAGGACACAAGTGACATTTTCCAGAGTCCTTCGCAGATCTTAGCAATCTGCCTGAACATTTATGAGGGGATTCACAATTGTGATCCTTAGTGATTGAATGGAAATTCTGCCGGGGTCAACATCAAGCATACGACGGCAGGTCACTTCGGTAACTCCTTGTGGGTTACGCTTAGTGTGTCTCAAGCGGTCTACAGTCGTGGGGTGATGCTTGGTATACCTCAGTGACTCAAGCTGGGGGGTGTATTTGGTACATCGCGTTATCTCACTTGTGGGACTCGGTTCGAGCCGAGCGACCTTTGTGAGAATTAGAGATGTGCTTTCACACTATGCTGTTAACACTCTCGAAGTTCAAACTTGTAAGGGCTGGATTATTTCTAACCCATGTTTTATGTTTTCTTCTTATGGATGCTCACGGGTGGAAAAGATCGTGCAGACAATTCACATGCTCATACCAACATAAAGGCAAAGAAAATTTCAGAAAGATTCTACATCAAAGTCAAAGAATGCGCAAAGTTATGAGATAAAGATCAAAGATAAAGAATGAGAGCTTCAAATATATGAATCACAAACTTCATCAGAAGTATGAGCATCTTTGGAAATGACTTTCATCACTAACAACAAAGATGTTGATAAAAGGCAGACTTCACAACTGATCACAACAACAAGAACAAAGAACAAAGATTCAAAGAATCAAAGACGTCACAAGCTATGAATGCCAAAGAAGTTCAAGACGTCAAACGACCTAAGCAAGACAACAAATGATGACCAACCCTTAGGGGAGATTGTTAGGAACATGTTTTATTATCAAGTGTAGGTCATTTCATTTTGTAATAGGTCGTTAATAATTATGGTTTATAAATGTTTGTAATTAGTTTCACCGCTCATGTAGTAAGCCCATGAGCGTGATAGAAGGATTCTTCTAGAACCAAGGAAACTCCTACTTATGTAAAGACTATAAATACCCCCTCCCTAGAAGGGAGAGGGTTGTTGGTTCTAATTGCAATTATCATTTTCACTAATCATTCATTAGTTCCTTCCACTCTCTCTCTCTAGAAATACATATTGTTGTGATAATATGGTGACCTAACACTAAGACTTGCCATGCTAATTATAGGTCGCGTGACGGTACTTCGTGCTCATACTACTTGACCTTACACTACTCGGATACCATTTGCAATGTGAGTTCATAGCCCCACTTTTACTCTTTTAACTGTTTTATAAACTCCTTGGGGAGAATACATGCGACTACTGCTTTTATGATCACAATTGCTTGAAAAGCTTGTTTTTGTACTCTTGATATTATGACTCTGCCTAAGTTGCCTGCCAAAGTCCCTACATCATGAACCATTAATCACTTGCGGTGAACGCAAAATACGTGGATAGTACTATGGGAATTGCGACCGATCGGTTATCGGAAATAACCGTGGCGCACTATATTTGGTATCTCTATGTAATTGGCTATTACATCTCGGAGGGCAATTTTATTTACTTACACCGGTAATTTAGGTGTATGCAGTTAGTTTGGTGTCATGAGCTTAGTGCAATAATATCAACTATCTTTTATGGGCATATAACAACGTAGCCCATGGCTTATCTTAAACTTGAAAATCTTGTGATCATCTGCTTATTTACTAAACCTATGAATTCACTCAACCATTGTGTTGACTTTTTAGCATGTATTTTCGGGATGAAAAGGCGATAGCTAACTCTGGAGGCGCTTGGGCATTGGCATTGCATGGTCATAGATGACTCGATTCTGAATGGGGACCAAACTTTGTTAATGGGCCATTTTCCTCAACAATTCAAACTTTGTAAACTTTGTTTTACTACAATAAATGAAATATTTTATTTGAAAAACTTTATTTTTCACTTTGTGTCATGATCAATTGAGTAGCATCCCAAAAACCTTTTCTTCCGCTGCAAACCATTTTTGGGGGTGTTACGGTTGGCATCGAGCCAAGGTTATAGAGAACTAGGTATTTTTCAAACCTAGACTATAACCACTTTTACAAAAATTTAATCCTATGACCGTCACATGCACCTGCCGCCAAGTGATTGCCTCACTTATGACTCGTTGAAGTCATCTTTGATAAGATATGTGTTTTATTACTGACAACTTAACCTCACTATTAGCTACGATTGCTTTACTTATATACGTTATGTTTACATACCAACTGCGCTCACGCCTTCTCCCCACATAAATTGAATAATTGTTCAACCTTTCATAATAAACTTTAAAGCATTAGGACATGTTACTAGTATAACTAAGCTAAGCATTGCAAGATTCATTGAACCTCGGGTGAATATAGCCTGATCACCTATATTCAACCAGGGACAGTGAGACATAGCCTGATCACCTATGTCTGATTCGAGGAGGTGAATGTTGCAATACTCGAAAGTAGTTATAATAGTGGTATGTCCACTTGACCTCCTCGATTGACTTCTAAAATGGTAAAAATCTTCATGTGTGTTCATCATAAGAGTTACAAAGGGTTACTCCTAAACATCACACACTGACATCACAACATTTTCTCACTACGATACTTTTCTCCTAAGTGGAACGCCTTTCTCATTACTACCCCTCTAAACCGACCATTTTACACTACTACCTTACGCCTCCGCGTCTACATCTTACTAGCATCGTGCATGGAGATTTGCATGGCAGATGATGCACACCACCACTTCGCGCCCTCCGTACCTACGTTATGTATGAGATTAGTTGAGCAGATAATACATAACCGACGAAATGTTGCATGATGCGAGTTAGTGATTGTATTTACCATTTAGATTTGCTTAGCAGTGTACGCGCGACTAACTAAACTTTAATTACCACACGACATTACTCTATGTTTAGATTATATTTTTGGGTCGCTACAATACCATGTCTTCTATTTCCCGTCCCATCGACTTATCGTCTTGATTACTGAATCATTAAACCTCTATTACTGGGTCGTTGCAACCCATGTCTCCATCATCCCATCCTATAGTATATTCTCAAACGTTGAGATCGGAAATCTCGTTATCCCTGCTATAACAGTGTCACCTCTACTCCAAAACTCGTACCCACTCGATGAACCGGATTACATCTCTAGCCGTTCTAGGCACAACACACCTCGACATCTACAGAGGGAACCCCTCGCTAAACATAAATAATAACGAAGCGACTAAAAGATTTTAAAACGTACCAAGAGTCAACTTGCAACTCAAGTCATATTTTTCTGAACGAATCCCTAATCTTCCACTCATCCCTTTGAAATACCAACGGTACTGTCCTCTGCCCTCTTATGAAATAGTAAACTTCGTCTTTATCTAACGCAAACCGCTTTCGAATATTTTACCGACCATTTCACGGTCATTTTACGAAAAGTCTTACTATGGTGCGATTAAACCAAAAATTTTGCAACTTTACTAATACTTTGTAATCAACGACCTTACTAAAGCCTTGCCAACTATTTTCTTATAATGGGATGAATCGATTCATTACCCTACTATTGTTTTATAAAACAACAAACAATTGCGATAACAACTTATAAACTATATTACAAATTTTTCCTGCAAGTTATATTACGGTCTTATAAACTATTTTACCCTTTTAGTGAGCTGTGTTAGCCACTGTCTGATTTAAAAACATAAAACTTGGTACTCTTACCTCACAAACTATTTTGCCTTTACCGTACTAAGTATTTTACTACCACCCTACTTCTTGAACTACGAAATCTTCTACTATTTGACAAACAATAAATTGTTTCCTTATAAGCTATTTTACAAATTATTTCACGAGTTATCTTACAACCTGAATTGTTGTATTACCAAAATATCACAAGGTTAACTACGATTTCACTACTACCCTATAAATAATAAATAAATCGTTTTCTATTACCTTATAAGTTGTTTTAACAATCACCTTACTAAGTGTTGCTTTAACACAAAACCGCAAACTACGATTTATCTTAATAGAAATATTTTCTTCTTACTCAATAAAGTGGTTTACTGAACCATTTCATAAACTTTACTGCAATTTCCTCATAAACTATTTACTCCTCTCGAAAAACTTTAAAGGATAACCGATGTCTTCTTTTGAAAATAAACCAAATTTTGAAGTGAAAATACGCGCGCATTCGTTTTGAAAACAATAAATATTTTAATCGCTAAGGAATAAACTCATCCATCATCTACAAAAGTTAAGGTATTTCAAAATTATTTGAAATTGCGAAACAACTTTTGAATTCACATAAAAACCTTCAACTTGGAACTGATTCCATGTTGTCGCCTAAGACCTTATTTAACAAGTTTTCATTACAAAAGCTGAAATTTAGCAACTTTTGTTCCACAAGTCGTTTCACATCAAGTTTCTAGTAATCACTCCAAGAGCCATGAGAACAGATCTTGGTATGAGTATTGGATACCATCCATATACTGTTGGCTTGAGTGAAAGAATTGTCTAAAGGACATGTTGCGTATCTGCGTGATCGATTTCGACACTTGTTGGGATAGACACCTCCCATTGGTCGAAATCTCATATAACCATAGCCACGTGTATGCGAGGTACTTCATGTGGGATTCAAGTGGGAAATACCCAACTTGCTATCCTGAAACTATTCATGAATCTGCCGAGAGATTGTTTAGATCAAAAGCAGAATGCAAACTGCTCACGATCATCAGAAGAGCTATGATGGATGAATGCTATGAATCTTTGAGACTCCATGATTGGAGGCGAAGCTATGCTTAAAAATCTCACCATGGATTGTGTGATACGTTTAGTAAACGTGGAAAGTTTAATCTTCGTTGTGTTGATCCTTTTAAGACTCTTGCTAGAGTTGGACTGGTGGCTTAGAGCCTCGAGCTACCATCCGAACTTAACTGTTCATGACGTCTTTATGTGCGTAATCAGAGGTAATGCCTCGCTGTTGAAAACAATCATTATCCTTGCTAGAAGATATACATATCAAAGAGCGCCTAAGCAGTACTGAGAAACCTATCGAAATCGTGAATCGCGAAGTCAAGCGACTTGAGCAGAGTCGTTTTCCTATCTTTACAGATCAATTAAACTTTAAGAAATGTCTCGAATTCACGTGGGAGCGCGAAGACACCATGCGTGTTAAGTACCCGCATCTCTTTGAAAATTCAACTCCAACAACCACCGTAAACTAAAATTCCGCGGACGGAATTCTCTTAAGGGGTTGGTACTGTAGCCACCTGTAAAATTTCACTATCATTAATCTTCATATTAATAAACTAGATTGTTTATCAAAACTTATTTGAGCTAAATTGAGCATTTTAGCATGTACATTTCATTTTATTGCATAAAAATTTATGCAACTTCGAGTAGTCTTATTTAATCATGCCCGATAATTACTGATAACCGAAATCAGTCTCACAAGAAATTTTCTTGTCTTACGAGCCGCACGCGTACCGACACTAAATTAGTTATGGCTAAAGTCAAATAAATATTTCTACGAGTTAGAATTAATATCTTATTTTATTTTAATTGTTACCTTTATAAAAACATACCAATAATTATATATTACACGTTAGTCAAAAACATCAAACCGGAACACCGTGACCACATTTAAGCTCAAACGGGACACAATATACATTACGAAAATTTGAGATCCTTTCTTTCTTTTTCTTCCTTGTAACCGAATATACCTACAAGATATTTACACATCTCTTCAAAATTTGCAAATGCATTGACTTTTGAAAAAAAAATGCTTGAGAAGTAAATATATTACACAACATATAACCAAGCACTATGACACTCTTTTCACTTCTTTTTGTCCTTGACTGCCGAACACACTCACACAAGTGCACCTATCTCTTCCAAAACCTTGCAAATGTATTAACCTTGAAACCTTGTTTGAAAAATAAACACAATAACCAACATATAACTAGACATTTGACTTTGGGAAACATGTTCCCCATGCACACAACTCATCTCTTCTTCTTCTTGTCCTTGTAGCAGCCGAATACCACCCAAAAACCACAAACCCATTTGCTTGTTTCCTAAATACTCCCTAGATGCAAGTAAAATCAAGATTGCATGTATCCAAGCTAAACATAAACCCTTGGTCTTTAACCAAAGGCTCTCCTCTTTTTCTTCTTAAAAACCCACGAGCCATAAGCTCATCACATATTTCACCTACAAAATCTCATTCAAAAACCTCTAAGTGTATGCAAAGCTTAGCCTTGGAAGTTTGGATTTCTCTTGGGTTACTTAGCTCACGTCGACACACACATACTCTTCCACACCCGCTTCAAACTCATTAAACTTTCAAACACTCAAAAGAAAACTAAGGGTACTTGATAACGAGCATAAAGGTTTAGAAGCAAGGTAGTCGGGTTCACTTTGTAAAGCATATCGGGTTTCTTTGGTTATCATTCTTGTCTACACGTATTCTCCACCACCATTCTCGGTGTCGTAAGTCCTTTCTCTTTTTCTTTTTCCGTATATAAGACGATGTAGTTTCTTAACTATTTAAAACACATCGAAGCATTGTCACGGCACTTGTACACGACCTCGTTATAACTAGCTACGTTGTCAAACCAACTACATTTCGAAACCAACAACATTTCGGAACACATTAATAAACTTGAATGGATAGAAACTCGTTTTGTTGTTAACCTATTTCAAAACTAACAATAAACGCAAATGTAAGGCTTAGATTGTATCCTTGGTACACTCGACATCTTTGTTAAAAATCACCAAACAAGAGAAGAAGTCATGCATATGCATGCAAAACTTTCGAAACTTGCTACTGTGAAGACATACAAATCAAGCATGAAACAGTCGAACTAACCATTAAATAGAATAACGCTGTAAAACCTAACACAAAAAGGCCCTTGGCTCAGTTGGTGGGAGCGCTGGCTGTGACCTGGAGAGGTTGTGGGTTCAATGCCTCATGGCAGTTACCCCTTTTTTTTTTAATACTTGTAACTTTAGTAACTTGACAAATCCAGTCCCCCAACTTCGCACCTCTTATCATATTTCTCAAGATCTTTTATAAGTCTTATAAACTAATATAGATAGCTACGATTTCAACCCTCGACTTTGAACCACTTAACACATTTTCTTAAAATCCTTATAAAATTTGAAACTTATATAAATCTTTACAACTTTGGTCCCTCCAAGATCTACACTTAACGCTTCCCATCCTAAAACTTCTAAAAGATAATAAATTTATATTTTCTACAAGTCTTCGTCACATAAATAAAATTGGTACATATTTCTATTTGACAACCACATTTGCATAAACTAGAAAATATTATACTTTGCTAAATATAATATTTTCCAAGAACTTAAATAAAATATATATTGTACATATATATATACTTTTCAAAACTAAACAAAATCAAATAAATATAAGTTGATTTATAAATATTTCCACTTTAATAAATATACTCGAGCCAACTCTTATACGAATGTTTCGTAAACTGTCCCACTCACTTTTTCAAGAGCCAAAGACTTATAAGCATTTCGAAACTTGTTTAAACTTAACCATTGCCAACACAAGCAACGATAAACTCAAACTCTTGAAAATACTTCAACCGTTTTCAATACCTTAAATCATGGATAAAAACAATAAACTAAGACTTGCCATGCTAATTATAGGTCGCGTGATTACTTCGTGCTCATACTACTTGACCTTACACTACTCGGATACCATTTGCAATGTGAGTTCATAGCCCCACTTTTACTCTTTTAACTGTTTTATAAACTCCTTGGGGAGAATACATGCTACTACCGCTTTTATGATCACAATTGCTTGAAAAACTGTTTGCTGTACTCTTGATATTATGACTCTGCCTAAGTTGCCTGCCAAAAGTCCCCTACATCATGAACCATTAATCACTTGCGAGTGAACGCAAATATCGTGGATAGTACTATGGGAATTGATGACCCCGACTCGGTTATCGGAAATAACCGGGCGCACTATATTTGGTATCTCTATGTAATTGGCTATTACATCTCAGAGGGGCAATTTTATTTACTTACACCAGTAATTTAGGTGTATGCAGTTAGTTTGGTGTCATGAGCTTAGTGCAATAATATCAACTATCTTTTATGGGCATATAACAACGTAGCCCATGGCTTATCTTAAACTTGAAAATCTTGTGATCAACTGCTTATTTACTAAACCTATGAATTCACTCAACCATTGTGTTGACTTTTTAGCATGTATTTTCAGGATGAAAAGGCGATAGCTAACTCTGGAGGCGCTTGGGCATTGGCATGGCATGGTCATAGATGACTCTGATTTACGAATGGGGACCAAACTTTGTTAATGGGCCATTTTCCTCAACAATTCAAACTTTGTAAACTTTGTTTTACTACAATAAATGAAATATTTTACGAAAAAACTTTATTTTTCACTTTGTGTCATGATCCAATTGAGTAGCATCCCAAAAACCTTTTCTTCCGCTGCAAACCATTTTTGGGGGTGTTACATAGTGAGACCTATCAAGTTGCATCTAACGTGCCAACTATCCATGGAGAGATCTAATTAAGCTCCGTTTCTTCTTTTGTCGACCCAAGAAATAGTTACCCTTTCCTTTCAGCATCCAATCATCTTCATTAGTGGGATCCGGATCGGGAACATTCTTATGAACCATGATATCTGCATACGTTAGTGGACACAAACAGATATATGGTGGTCGACATCACCCAAACAGCAATCGACTAATAAAAGTCAATTCAACATATCAATCAGATCATGTAGAGCATGGGAATAATGTGTCTATCAAACTCTAATCATCTAATCCTAACAATCATATCCTAGGCACCTAGTCCTTCAACGTAGGTTAACATCATTTTCAGTTAAGCATATAGGATAATTAGATAAGCCCGATAGATGATAAAAATTTGAAAAACATTCTCCCCCTCAATCAATGACTCATTTTCTTGAAAAGTTTTAAAAGCGCTGAAGTCATTGATTGATTTTTTTCAATTTTATGAAAACTCTGAATCTGATTGATTTACAAGCAACTCATTTACCACCATTTTTGACAACAAATATTTTTCTGAAGAATTTTGAGAAGGAAAAACATTTGTGTAGGAACAGTAGTCCTTCGACATACTTTCCTCATTAAGATTTAGGATATATTTGAAAAAAAATCGTTTAAGCGTAGCACTTTCTTTCTTTGAAGAACTGGTTGCTATCTGAAATAATAGCAAACCATGGTTTAAGCGCGGGTCACACTCTAAAGTAACTGTAAGCCATATTTTGAGACATGTTTTGGAAAGAAAAAAAATATTTACACCTCCTACTCGAACTTCATCTATGGTCCCGTGCCATTATTGAATGACATTTCTAAGACCGTGGATGTTATCGATACCAGAAGACATGTCTTGAGAAAACATATTTTTGGTATTTTTCAAATTTTCTGATTTTTATGGGTTTTTGTTGGTTTAATATTTTTCTATTTTCTTTTTATAGGTTTTATATTTTTGTATTTGGTTTTTGATAAATATTTACAAAGATAGAGTAGATGATATAGTTTAAGAAGATGATGATACGAGTACCGAGATAAGGATATCGAGCAGCCTCGATGTAGAAGATAGAAGTCATCATCTCTTAAACATTCACCACCAAAACTTCCAAGGCTTTTGAATCGAAGAGAAATTGAACCATCTGAAAGTGAGACTTTGGCAGCTTCCCCTCAAACCGTAAATCCTTTTGTTGAGCAGATTCGAAGCTCTATTCCAAGCTTGACTTTGCCAGGTGCACAAAGAAGCACACCATTATCATCGATCTTGCTGCTCTTTTTAAGAATAATCTTTGTGATTCTTCGTTCGAGGTTATATCATCCAATAGAAGAATAGCAACGTATCATCTCATGTTTAAATAATCTTCTCAAATTCCTTTTTCACTGAAGTCTGAAGCGATCCATACCAAAAAGTTGTCAAGACACCACTTCCCCCAAGTAGATGAATTGATGCAGTCAGTCTCTTAGACTAGAGCTCACGAACCCGAATACACTTATACCCGAAGACAGAGAAAATTATACCACCGAAGTAGCAGATTAACTCCAATATCCAAGGAATAACCTCGATGTATACTTTTCTCTCCCCTAAAGAAAGTGTATGAAGCTCAAGAACCCGAAGTACCTGAATGCCCAAAGAGAGAATAACTTATAACATTGAAGAAGCAGGCCGAATCACTGATTATATCTGCGGATGACTATCTCTGCGGATGTCAACTCCAGAATAAGTGATTATATCTCTGAATCACTGTTTAAGCACTCAAGTGAAACAGCTGAGCGTCCCCAATGTACACAATCTCTCTCCCCTGATGATTGCGATAACATCGAAATCATCACATACTTGTGTACCTCTTTTTATCTTCAGAAACTTTCTCTTACATCACTTCCCCCACGTAGTTGGAATAATAACACTAAAAGCCTTAATGAGTAAAACCTTGAGTTTCTCTGCGGTCATGACATTTGTCTTCCCGGGATATCTTCAATCACTTAGAAGAATTAAGTTCATCAAGTTTACTCGCTTTGTGTTTAGATGTGTGTCTCCTTCCCCTTGTTGGTTTTGATACTTCATAATCAGCAACTCTTTGTAAGCCCGTATACTAGAAATATTTTGAGAAGAACGTCATTAGCTCAAATGTATCTGTGAGAATCAACTTGCTGAAGAATGTGAGCAAGTCTAATTGGGATTGAATCTGATTTCACTCTCCCCCAATTAGTGCTTTCCCCTAAACCGACAATCTTTTAGATATATGCCTTGAACAAGAAGAAGTCTTTGGATAATCAAATGCAATTCGTCTTTACTCTTCTAACATGTAGCAGAAAATGTAGAACAGACTGTAGACTCGACCTTCTTCAAGATTGCCGTTTGAGGGTCAGAAAGTTAACATCTTCTTCTCACCACATGCATTCCCGTTAACTTGTATATAGAAAATCCCGTTAAATCAAATCCCTCCCAATCAAACAAGAACAGAAAGATGTTCATCAAGGAAATCAGCCCAGCAACTGGAAGCACTTTGTCGTTAAACTCATCAGTCCGTGAGAAGATGTCAACCAATGGCTCATAGAAGAAACTCCATGTAAAGATGACCCGATAAGAAGAAGTTCGGTTCTTACATGAGTTAGGAGCCGTATGACCATATATTCTTATATGTCAATCAACCATGCAGAATTATCACACTTCTTCTCCCCCTCAAGAATTGCATACGAAGATGCCATTCTTGATTAAGGAAGTGAATATCTTCATAATGTAGTCTCTTCACACTTCTCCCCTTCAAAGGTAGCATAAGATGTCGCCATCATCATTATGATTAAGCAAGTGGAATAAGAAACACAATCAACAGTAGTTCGGTTCACTTGATGACTGAAAGCGCATGGAAAAAGTATGAAGCATGTTGATGAGAATGGTCATAAATGAGAAGATTTCTCTTCTTCAGAAGATAAAGCGCACTAACACGTACACTTTTCTTTTCTTTGAGGTACGAGGCTTGAACTGTTGTGTTCAAACGTCATAAGAAGATTTCTCTTCTTTCGAAGATAAAGCGCACTGAGACGTACACTTTTCTTTTCTTTAGAGTACGAGGCTTGAATTGTTGTGTTCAAACGTCATAAATCTCTCTTTTCATCATCTCTTGGCAAAACATGTAATCATCGCCATTATCGTTCAATAGGCTCTTTGTCGTGACAGCTGATGGAGAAAATCCAATATGATGAATTTGACCCTGAAGTAAACTAACCCGAACTCGTGACTTAAACTTGCACATATGTAACAAAAAGCGGTGTCGAGACTTCATCCTCCATTGAATCTCTAAGTACTCTATACTCTTCATCCAACCAACCATCAAGTATAAGACGTATTTCACCTCTTGAAAATACACAACTGAATGTGACATTGAGCACTACAACGTAACTCCTTAAAGTGATAGTAATTTTGTGGTGGTAAGAACCCAATTCCACCAAGTGGTAAAAGAAAAGGAAAAAGTCACCCAACAATAACTAGATTTCCATGTCTTCGTTTTTGATAATAAGTTCGAACAAGGATCTTAAAGAATCTTCATCCAACCATCCCCGATACCTTTAGATACTAAGTACACTCGCCCGTGATATTTCACTTCCACCTCAAATAAATAATAGTGAATTAACCCCGTTGTCACATCTTCTGGTTAAAAGCTCAAATCTAGCCTCCTTTGACGTTTTAAGTGAACTATGATAATGGTTTTCATCCTGACTATGGTTAGAAGCACATAACCCCGTAAAATGATGTAATAACCAACCTGCCATGACGAATATCCAAACTCACATCCAATTCATGAAGTACACCCTTTTATCCCTTCTTCGAAGTAGACACTATAGCACCAGCATCAGATAAGACCTCGAAATACACTTTCCTTTCTCTAGGATGGTTCCATCATCACGGGATTTTACAATTCTATGGTTTAAACCGAGAAATAGTTTCTTTCACGGGATTTTACAAGACCAAGAATAAACCGCAAGATAGATCCGGAAATGCACTTTACTAATACCAGGATGTTTCCATTGTCACGGGATTTTACAAGTCTATGATTCAAACTGAGAAATAGATTCTTTCACGGGATTTTACAAAATCAAGACAAAACCGTAAACAATGTCAGCATGAATGTGTTATGACAACTTTGGTTTCAATGAATATCTGTTTTAGGGGAACATGCATCAGTTCATCAACGGTTCATTATCCAACATCAACAATATCATCAACCATCCAGTAAACACTTTGGTAAACACATCATTCACGCATTCTGTCGGCTATTGCAGTGACAACACGGTGAAGTAAACCCGATATGCCAAACTTGATCATGAAGTGAAATTTCCCAGATTTGTTACTTAAACTTGTACTAATCCTTGTGAAAAAGAAATGGTGCACCCAATGTTCAAAACCTCTTGACATATCCTCAACTGCATGAGACACCAAAGTAATAGCTACGTTATGGGTTAAGCGAGAAAGAATCACAACCGTAACTAAATAGCCAAGTCTTTATCACACTCAATAAACGCCCAAACAAGTCATCTTGGCAGTAGGGTAGAAAGAAAGAAGACGAAATAAGTAAACGCGCCCAGAAAACTTCACTTCAATGCCAAGTAAGAAATATTGTCCAAACAACTCCGTAGTCAACATTTTCAATATCAATTAAAGCCGTGTCATAATGTTCCAAATTACCAGTCATCATAACCCATCGAATCTCATCATCCAATTACTTATAATCCAAGTCTCATAAAACCCAAATCTCGAAAAGCTCATCCGAAAAAAAAATCAACCCATCAAATGTATTACTCAAGCCAGGTCCAAATCATATCCATCAAAATAATGCACGGCCCAACTCAAATTAATAACCTTTCATCATAGCAAAATCACGGCCCCATAATTAAAATACAAATCTCACAGAATTCGGTTACTAAAGTTCAAGATCTCACTTAAAATGGCTCAATGTACCACACTTTATATCACACATTTTGAAAATATAGCACCCAATTTAGTTAAATGATTCATATATAACTATGCATGATGATCATCAATCAAACTCACAAGACCCATTAGAAATACCCATCGAGGCCCACACTTCTAAAAATACGCCTAAGTAAGATCTTCAATCCAGTTAGTGAATTAACCAGCGAGGCCCATATATCCGATCCAAATACTCCAATGTAATACTACCCTAATTTCGGGTATTTAACCATCTCATACCAGCTCCCATTCAAACCCTAATTTATCTCACCCTTGAAACCCTAACACAAAGTATCCGCCACCCAATTTTATTACACACACACGTCTGGAAGAAAAAAATTCTCAGGGACCATAACAATCCTATCATCCTAATTCTTCTCATCAAACACAGATCATGACTTGGGTGTCCAATCAATTGTCTAGACCTTGCCACATGGATGGCAGATGTCTTGAGATGGTACCAACTTAGTTCGGATATTAAACTTCAAGAAGGGTCGATGATGGATTAAAACGTGAGTAAGATCTTAATTGATAGAATAATCATTTGAAAACTCACGAGAATCTGAGATCTGATAAAATCTTGTAGAATTAGTCGATGAGTTGAGACATGAAATTGATGTAGATGATTCTTGATGTTGAAATATGTTTGAATGGATTGATTTGTCAATGCTCTTTGATGTTGATTCTGATTATGATTGAAGTTGTCTTGAATGTTGTAATGTAGATTTAGATTATTGATGTTCATATCTGTCTTCCTTTTCCATTTTACTCAAGATGCACCTTTATCAAACCAAATCGCATAACCTTTAAACTATCAACCTGCACTTAACAAATCGCTTTAAAAAAACCATTATAGACAAATCGCTTCATCCATTATTGTGACAATTCACTTCATCATAATTTGTGACAAGTCGCTTCATCATTTTCACACAAAACGCATGTGAACTAATGCGTCAAAATGCATCAGTTAGTAGTTGACAAATCGCATTGTACTTTTATCAAAATGACAAGTCGCTTTCGACCATGTGACAAATCGCAGGTAACAAGATACATTGAATCTAGACAGATAGGACAAACCTCTCCCGAAACATTGAATTTGGACACAAAAAAAGGACAAATCGCACAGGACATTTACACAAATCGCATGTATGAATTTCACTCAAATCTGTTAATAAAAACAGTTTACCATAAAACATTATTTGACCAACAAAACTGATCTAAAAGCAGATATAAAAACTTGTTCAAGATATGTTAAGATACAGTTATGACCACTTCAATCTAAAACCAGTAAACATGTTCAAAAACTTTTAACACTCATAACCAGATAACAGCAACAACATCAAAGCATCAACACACATCAAAACCACACAAAAATGGCATCAAACCGCCAACAAACAATCACACAAATCGCATACAAGAACCAATAAACCGCATACAAAAACCATGAATCAAACCACGAGAATCAACACACACAACATAACCTAGGCTCTGATACCAATTGTAGGATCGTGTATTTTATGTTGTTTAGATGATTCGGGTGGTCTAGGATTATGATTAAACAAGAGAGCCATTGTTTTAGAGAGATGAAGAGAGGATAGAGGGTGTTTGATAAGGTTTTAAAATGTACCTTTTTGAGGGGTCGTTTAAGCCCTTATTTGATCACTTTTGTATCCGTTATTACTTAATATCGTTCCTTTTCACGTTTTAGGTATCTTGAAGGCAAAATGTTGGAATGACACTTATTCAGACGAAAAGGCGCGAATATACGAAGAAAATGGCCAAATTCAAGAATCGAGACACTCAGGCTGCTGGAGCTGAAGGGGACGGCATCAGGCACAAATCAATGACGCCGTCGGACAAATTTTGTGACGACTTAGTAGCTAAATTGCTTATTTACAAGTGACGGCTTCAGGTTTTAAAAGAGTAGGGCATCGCAACTCAGACGGCCTAGATTTGATCCAAACGACGTTAGAGACTGAAGGGGACGGCGTCACAAGCATAAGGTGAAGCCGTCGCAAGACTAACGTGGCCAAGACGAAACCCTAATAACGGCGACCCGACGGCATCACAAATCATAAGGTGACGCCGTCGCATTTGTAATCTTATATATAGAATCCGAATTTTTTTAGTTTTTAGTGTGTGTAGTCTTTTGGAGTAAAAACCTAAACCGAACCAAGGCTGTCTTGTACAGTATTTTAGGGTTCCATACCCTATCTTACATTAAGATAAGTGTTTTACTTCATTAATTCAATTATGTCTTCAATTACTTGTGTGTATGCTTGCATGTTTTCCATGTCCGGCTAATTTACTTGTGTGTTTGCTTAGGGAATATGAAACTTAATTATTGAATATTGATTGGTTGTCTCTTAGCTTAATTGTTAATGATCTAGTATTGCAATAGGTCATTCGTTGTGTATTTAATGCTTGATTAATCTTTGTGAACCTTAGCTTATAGTACCTAGAGTAATTGTAGGCTAAACCATCCGAAGAGTACCTTAGAGTTAAAGTTTATAAATCCTAGAGATTTTATAGTCATTAACCTTTGGTAGTTTCAAACAGATAGGGATAAACGCATACCCTACGACCTTAGACACACAACACAATTAAGAATAAGGCAGTGACAATTCAACCACCAATAGGAGATAATTAAGGAGTAATAAAACCTAAGTAAACATATCTTTAAATCATCATACGAGCACACAATAATTAGACATAGACTACATACACGTTAGTTTACATAATTAGATAAATAGAAGTAATCGGTAGAAATACCAACCCCCAAATCCAAACCCCGAGATTCGTACCTTTCCATTTCCTAAAAACATAAAAAAAAAAAATAATCTTCCTCAACCCCAACCTTAGCGTAGTAATTTCTCACTAGCATTCCTATTCCCCTAGAGAACGATATCAATTCCCGTGGCTTACCCTAATACTACACTACAACGATTAGGTTCACTGCCTAGGGTGTTGAAAAACTTGCTCGACGAAAAGGAGGTTCCTTTGACCCCGAACGACGCGTGTAGCGTTATCAAGTTTTTGGCGCCGTTGCCGGGGAATAGAATAGCTAGTTAGGAGTCCACCTCGTTTAGGTTTCTTTGCTGGATTCCTATCAAGTAAGTTTTTTTCCCAGTTTTAGCTTTCTCGTAGTCTATCCCCCTTCTTCGTGACCTTTGTTCGTAAACCCCATCACTTTTCCTCATGGAAGGTGATAACCAACAACCATTCATCAACCTACCACCAAATGACCTGCCAAGAGCCCGTACTCTTGGTGAATACTCGAGACCAAGCCACCTAGGCTATAGAAACACCATTGAGCTTCCCGACCAAGCCCAAACTACGGCCCTGCGATCCGACACCATCCGGTTGGTGCAAAACGGATGTGCATTCCATGGACTTCGTTCTGAAGATCCTAATCAGCATCTTAAGGATTTCCTTAAAATTTTCGATTCCATCGACCTCGATGCTACTACTCGGGAGACCACGCATCTGCATCTCTTCGAATTCTCTCTACAGAACCAAGCTAGTAATTGGCTTGAGCAACTTCCCGCCGGCTCCATCTCATGTTGGGATGATCTCACCTCTCGCTTCCTTGCTCAATTTTTCCCACTGGGGAGAACCACTAAGCTTAGGAATGATATCTTGATGTTCCAACAACGTCAAGGTGAATCTCTCTACGAAGCATGGACTCGATTCAAGGACTTACTCCATAAAGTCCCTCATCACGGCATTGATCTTTGGCTCCAAGTCCAACTCTTCTATGATCATGTCAATTTTCCCACCAAGCGATCCATTGACCAAGCGGCTGGTGGAAAACTTAGTGATCTCACCGCAGAAGAATCATGGGGTATAATAGAGGACCTTGCTCTCTATGACAACGAAAGTTGGAATGACCCTCGTGAGTTGCCCAAAACCGTTAAGGCAATCTCCTTGCCTCCCATTGACTCACAATCTTCCGACCGTAGGATGCTCGAGCTTGAAGATCAAGTTAAATTCCTAATGAGCTCCTACGAAAATCCTAAGTCTTCACATCAAGTGAATTAAATCACTCTACCTTGTGAGTTATGTAGTGGTCCCCATGACACTCTTGACTGCACAAGACTCCCCGAACAAGCTTTTGCGGACTACGCCTCCACGCATACCGACGGAGCGGGAGAGAAGTGGTACACTTTCAAGCCCGAACAAAACAACTTCGGAAATTCTTACAACCCCTCATGGAGAAATCACCCTAACCTTAAGTGGAACCAAAATTCAAGCACACCCCAAAGCTCATCTAGTCCACCTAATAGGTTCAATCCTCCAAACACCAGGAACCCCACTAGTCTTGAGGCAATTGCATCTAGATTCATGTCATCTCAAGAAACTCGATTAACTAAGCTTGAAGCCGATTTTAAGCAACGACAAAGCGATATGACAAACAAGCTTGATGCCCTCTTAAAAGCCTTTAATGACCGGGAAATTGGAGCACTCCCAAGTGATACTATACAGAACCCAAAAGTGAGTTCGATTTCATCGACTTCATGTTCTTGTTCACCATGGGAGATTGCACATCCATGCCCCTCACACCCAACGGTTCACTCGGTAAATGCTATCAACAAGGGTTCCAAGAAATCCAAAATGAGGTACCAAGGCCTCGCACCATTGGTAGAACCTACTCTTGAGAAACCCGTCAACCAAGAACCCAAACCTAATCTAGAGGAGGAGTACAAGGAACTCCATCAAGAAAAACCGGTTCTTGAAGTCTTAGCTCATGGACCTTATTATAATGCTTTAAAAGAAAAATATGAGTTAGAACTTAAACTTGGGAAACATGGGTCCGCTTTTGTGCGAAATAATCTACCTAAGAAGTTAGACGATCCCGAGCTATTTACTCTTCCGTGTAGGCTTGGAACTTCCAAACCTCTCGATGCTCTAGTCGACTTAGGATCATGCATCAATCTTGTTCCGTTGTCCCTCCATCGAAGCCTTAACTTAGATAAGATAGAACCAACGGAAACCATCTTAGGTCTAGCGAACGGTAGTATTGCATATCCGGTAGGGATAATAAAAGACATGGTAGTACACGTTGGAGAATTTACTCTTTTGGCGGATTTCCATGTGCTAGACATGAATAAGGACCTGACATGCCCATTGCTAGTAGGAAGAGGATTCTTAGCTACCGCTAGTGCCATCATTGATTTTAAGATGTCCAAAATAGTGGTAGGAGAGGGGAGTGCTAGGTTAATTTACGATGTCAAAAAGCATACTTACTACAAAGAAGAGGAAATCCCACATGAGATTAGGTTAGATAGAACGCCATCTAGATACGGATCTTGGATTGACAAGAACTTCATAGGTCCCCAACGAACTTTCTACCTAGATGAAGCCTTTGCTAGTAAAGCAACTTTCCATGAAAAAGAAATGGATAGGGACATGGAAGTGAACCCGTTCGAGGATTCCTTAGTATTTAGGAAGATGACGGAGTTCCTAGGAAGCTTGCCCGTCAGCCTTGTCATGAATAAGTGGAAAGTTGAGAGCGATAAGCCTAAACATAAGTGGGATTGGGATAGACCGCCTAGTGATGGTAATGGAGAGTGACACATTAGGATGACGATCTATGACCCCAATGGAGAGAAATTTGAAAAGGCTTATCGAACCAAACATACTACTAGGAACTTAAATGATAAGTTTGATCCTTACGACATTCTAAAGGATAGGCTTACTTATATCGGTACGTAGGGGCACGACTTCGAGTCTAGCTGCAAGACTCATAAATAAAGAAAAGCGCTTCGTGGGAGGCAACCCATGCTTAATTGTTTGCTTGTTTGTGTCATATATCTTTTATTGATTGTTTATTCTCATGTATAAAATTGTAAAAATGCTTTATTTTGTTTTTAACCTCGTCTTAATTACATATAAAGGTATTTTACATAAGGGATAAGTGTAGGGAGGATTACACACGTTCTCAAAAGAAACGTAAACATGAGAATTACAATTAATTAAAAGATATACATGTGTGTTTGTTCGAGTCAAATGCTTGTATCGAGTCATAATGGATGTTTTGCAGGAAATTTTTCTAGATTCTAAAGATGTAAATTTTCCAGAATTTTTTCCAGAAAATCGCAGACCAGTTTTTGTCAGGATAACCTGACGGCGTCAGGATCGCAACCTGAGGGCGTCAGGAAGGAGCAAAAACAACTGATTAATTTTTCTCATTTTCTGAGCTACTTATAAATTTTTGGAATTTTCCAGGTCTTAATTTTCCAGAAATTCTGTAAACATCCATTCCACAAGCATTATATCCTAGTTTAGTAGAGTCCTATATATATATTATTACCGCCGATTTTACGCGAAGGTTTCGTTTGTTTTCTTCAAGTGTGCAGGTTTAATTTACCAAGAATAAGATACATAAGATGAGAAGGAGCTTTTCACGCATACGTTCTTCTTGAAGAAAGATGTAACCACCACTTTACATGGATCCTACCGACCTAATCAGGGGATTATTAGTTTCTTTCATTTTTTATTACCTTCTATTATCATAACTTTGATACTTTCGGGGAACATTGGGAACATTTTTCAGTTTAAGTGTAGGGAGGGAAAATAAAACGGGAACTTTGAAACTATGCTTATCCTTGACTATTTGCTTGTCCAATTGCATTTGCGTAATAAACCATGAGAAAATGTCGGTTAGGGTAATTTTGGCACCAAATTTAAAATTTTTCTTGACATGTAGGAGTGGGCCATTAGTCTTAACAAAAGCGTCTCACGGATAGGAAGTTGCATGACTAGCACAAAAACCCTTTACCACCTAAATTCCACCCAAAATGTGAGAATCGCCCTTAGATTAGTAGGAATTAAAGCATTCATCTTTAATGCTTAGAGTGTGAACCGGTAGTATAATAGATTCTAGAACTTGTTTTGTGATACATCCCGAGATCGCTAGTAAGACTACACTTGTGTAGTTAGGAATAACTAAATGATAAGAGGCATTAGGATAACCCTTGTTTGATACCCGTAATATAATTACTTCTTCCATATCGGTTGAGTAATTCCCCCACACCTTTGCGTTGTACTCATCTTTAGTACACGATACCCCTAGTTAACCCCTCAGAGCCTATCCTTTTCGCGGTTCTCGTGATGTTTCGGTTTTCCGAAATATCAATGAAGAGCATTGTTTACACCCCACCCCTAAATGTACACCCAAATCGCCTTAGCCTACCTTGTATGCACTCACTTTTAGTGCATTATTGTTATCACCCTAAACCCTTAGTTCAATTATCTAGTTGCTTGCATAAGTTGCTAAGTCGAGTCATATCCTTTGTACACAGTTTTGGGACGATTGGGACTCATGGGAAAAGTTAAATTTTATGAAATGACGGGAAGGGAACGTTAAATTCAAATTCCCTTTATTTGCATAATAATGTACTCCAAGTGTTTTGATCTTTTCAATTCGGGTCATATTAGTGTTAGAGTAATAAAAACTCAAGTGTAGGGATGTGCCTATAAATCCCTACCATTTTGATGTTATCGTAGAGGATGGTAGAGTAAAAGTGTATAAAAAAATTAAAAAAAATAGAAAAAGAGAAAAAGAAAAAAAAAATAGAGTGTAAAAAAAAAGAAAAAAAAAACGGGCTACCATCCTACATCTATCTTTAAATTTATGTATGTTTATTTCAGTTATCTAGAGTCTAGAGTGTCGAGTCTTGGCTTAGCAACGCCATTCTTCGCATGCTTGTAACATAAAGATTTTTGACTTGCCACCACCAAATAGCCTATCCCACCAAACCCTTTGTTTCCCTACCGTAAGCCTATCATTACAACCCTTTAAAAGACCTCTTGGATAGTCTTTCCTAGGTGCTTACGCCAAAGCGATGGAGGTTTGATCTAGTCTCAAGCCTATGGTAATCTATGTACTAGGACCGATTAATGAGTGTTTATCTTTCATTTCCACTTTGATATATTTCATATACACCCGAGAGATGTGAGTATCCAAACACCCGATGTGAGGTGCTAGTATGTAATTTCCGTGCTTGTTATGATTTTTGCGGGGCTTATATGTGTTGTGGATTGTTCTAAACTAATGCTTCATGACCCCTAACTTATAAATTAATTTGCTAAAAACACATTTGCTTGAGGACAAGCAAATACCAAGTGTAGGGATATTTGATAAGGTTTTAAAATATACCTTTTTGAGGGGTCGTTTAAGCCCTTATTTGATCACTTTTGTATCCGTTATTACTTAATATCGTTCCTTTTCACTTTTTAGGTATCTTGAAGGCAAAATGCTGGAATGACACTTATTCGGACGAAAAGGCGCGAATATACGAATAAAATGGCCAAAGTCAAGAATCGAGACACTCAGGCTGCTGGAGCTGAAGGGGACGGCTTCAGGCACAAATCAGTGATGCCGTCGGACAACTTTTGTGACGACTCAGTAGCCAAATTTCTTATTTACAAGTGACGGCTTCAGGTTTTAAAAGAGTAGGGCGTCGCAACTCAGACGGCCTAGATTTGATCCAGACGACGTCAGAGACTGAAGGGGACGGCGTCACAAGCATAAGGTGACGCCGTCGCAAGACTAACGTGGCCAAGACGAAACCCTAATAACGGCGACCCAACAAAGTCACAAATCATAAGGTGACGCCGTCGCATTTGTAATCTTATATATAGAATCCGAATTTTTTTAGTTTTTAGTGTGTGTAGTCTTTTGGAGTAAAAACCTAAACCGAACCAAGGCTGTCTTGTACAGTATTTTAGGGTTCCATACCCTATCTTACATCAAGATAAGTGTTTTACTTCATTAATTTAATTATGTCTTCAATTACTTGTGTGTATGCTTGCATGTTTTCCATGTCCGGCTAATTTACTTGTGTGTTTGCTTAGGGAAAATGAAACTTAATCATTGAATATTGATTGGTTGTTTCTTATCTTAATTGTTAATGATCTAGTATTGCGATAGGTCATTCATTGTGTAGTTAATGCTTGATTAATCTTGGTGAACCTTAGCTTATAGTACCTAGAGTCATTGTAGGCTAAACCATCCGAAGAGTACCTTAGAGTTAAAGTTTATAAATCCTAGAGATTTTGTAGTCATTAACCTTTGGTAGTTTCAAAGATATAGGGATAAACACATACCCTACGACCTTAGACACACAACACAATTAAGAATAAGGAAGTGACAATTCAACCACCAATAGGATATAATTAAGGAGTAATAAAACCTAAGTAAACATATCTTTAAATCATCATACGAGCACACAATAATTAGACATAGACTACATACACCTTAGTTTAGATAATTAGATAAGTAGAAGTAATCGGTAGAAATACCAACCCCCAAATCCAAACCCCGAGATTCGTACCTTTCCATTTCCTAAAAACATAAAAAAAGAAAAAAAAATAATCTTCCTCAACCCCAACCTTAGCGTAGTAACTTCTCACTAGCATTCCTATTCCCCTAGAGAACGATATCAATTCCTGTGGCTTACCCTAATACTACACTACAACGATTAGGTTCACTGCCTAGGGTGTTGAAAAACTTGCTCGACGAAAAGGAAGTTCCTTTGACCCCGAACGACGCGTGTAGCGTTATCAGTGTTCTAAAGAGATAAACAAAACAAATGCAAGGTTAGATTAATGAGAAGCACCACCCTTCCCTTAGAGGGAAGGGTATTTATAGTTACAAACTAAACGCCCTCCTGACGGGCTGTGGATCAGGCGTACAGTGGGTAAAGACCCGTCCTTCCTCCACGGTGTTACACTAAACTAATCTACGCTACAAACTAACTAATAAACTACTAAATAACGTAAATAACGACATATCTACAAGCTAACTTATGCTAGATTATATTTGGGGTGACCGACTCTTCATTATGGAATTTTTAATTCCTAACATTCCTTGCAGGATGTTTTCAGTTGTCGTGCCAGTAGTAGCTCATATAGCTTTTCCTCATTTGGTGTGAAATATGGAGCTCGGGGAGTCATTTTAAGCACTAATTCTGAAATTAAATCATCTTCAGTGACAACTGGAGGCCTGACTAGTCTAGTATGCATGACCACCGGTGTTGTAGTAATAATCTACTGAACCATTGTTTTAATCATTGGGTAGAACTGATCCTTGAATATCTCCCTAGTGACAAAAGGAACCATGTTTTGAAGGAATGATTGAGTGTAGTTCCTTATTTGTTCATTCATTTCACCTTGAACGTCCCTAGTGAGAAATGCTTGGATCTGTGCTCTTTCGCCTTGAAATTTGTCCATTTGTTTGGAAAGATCAATGACCGCATCGGCCAGTGTGTTCATTCTTGTTGTAATGAGACTTTGTTTACGTTTATGAGACTGGAGCACAACTTTCTGGATCTTTGCCTTTGTACGAGAGCCCAAGGGTCGGCTTTCTTCTTGATTGATTTTGATGATGATTTCGTTGTTTCCTTCGGTGGTGGTGGTGGTGATGAGTGTGAAGATGATGCTTGTTTAGAGGTGTTGAGGGGTGTTTCCAAATATTTTTGGGGTTTACGTTCAGGGTTGTCTTGAATGTAATTGTCGGCTTCCTTTTGTAAACGTTCCTCTTCAGCCTAAGCAGCCTCTTCTTCAACCAATTTCTTTTTCTTAAGTTCCTCCTTTGCTTCTAAAATGTAATCACCAATAGCTCGCTCATCTTTATCTTGATCGTCATCTTCATAGTTGACCAACTCCTCATCTGTATCTTCAGGTTTTTCTTCCTGAGTGACCAGTTTGGTGATGTCACCCGTGCCCTTACCGGGTTGATTAACCGGATCGGTAGCGGGTTTTTTTGTCAGGGTAGCACCACCGCTGGAACCACCAGGCCCTTCGGGTTGATTAACCGAGAAGGCAGCTGCTTGGTGTTCTAATCTCTTCTGCTTCAATGTTTTTCTAAATTGTTTTTTCTCATCCATAGAGTCATACTTGTCATCATCGGATTCTTGTTGTTCTAGAGGTTTATTCCCTTTGTCTGACTTGGTCTGTTCATCTGGAGATTCGTACTCATCGATGTCTTGGAAGAGTTCCTCATAAGAAGGATTGTCAAGCTTGTCCTCTTTCCCCTTTTGGACGGTTGTGTCATCAGTACGTTCCTCAGTGTAAACAGTAAGCACATCAGACTCGGTTTTAGAGTCATCATCTTGTTGAGATGACGGCTCAGGTGAAGGTTCCTTCTTGACAATGTTGACTGGAACCTTCCTCTTAACTACCCTTGAAGATTTCTTAGATTTATACTAGGTACTTCCAGCACTTCCAGCTTTCCTTTCTCTGGTCTTGGGCTTTGGAGGAATCACCTCATCTAAGAACCCAACTTTCTTCACCTTGACAGCTTCTGTGTAGTAGATGTACGATGTAGCAGCTTTAACCTTGTCAGTGAGTAAGTATTCAGGGAGAATAGCACCTTGTTTACTGGTAGTTGTCTTCTTGACCCTTACTTCCTTGAGAGTAGGCTCATTGATCATGGTGTGTTTGTTGGGGTTGTCAAGACGCTTGGGAATGTCTTCGTGTTTCCTGAGAATATTGTGGATGACCAGCTTAGTGAAATGAACGAAGGGAATCCTGGAACCTTGTTTCTTCAGATGTTTCATCATGTCCTCCCAGATAAGGCTAGGGAAGTCGATGTGATGTGCATGAACTATTCCCCAAAAGATTTGCAGATGCATCAGTTTCAGGTGTTCATGGCCGCTATCCCTCCCTGAGACATACTTGACGACCATTAGGTAGATTGTTCTCCAAGGTTGAGGAATATTCTTGACATCAACTGTTGAATGAGTAGAAATGATGCTAGAAGCCACGTCGTACCCAATATTAACCAGGAATTCCAGAATCTCAGCTTCATTAGGAATGTTGACATAAACAGCAGCAGAGTTAATGTTTGGAAGTTAAAGAACTGCTCGAAGATCATCTACAGAACCATGATCTCTTTTTTGTCAAGAGTCACCTTAACCACATGATCGTCAACAGTCCTTTCCATGGTATACCCAAACTGGTGTATGTAGAAGTCCGGAATAGAGGATGATCTTGTGAGCATGGACCTGAATGGATGATGCAGAAGGACGTCCACAGCTATTCTACAAGACGATTCAGCACAAGTGAAGTTGTTGAAGTCGACTCGAAGATTGTTCTTGCCGATGATTCTGTCATAACCGGCTGGGAAAGTATTGGCCATTTTAAGCTCAACCGGGGCATTGATGTTTTCTTGATTGATAGCCATTTTGTGATCTGAAAGTTATTAGACAAAAGAACAAACATATTGAAACACATTGTGTTAGTCTTAGTTTGATTTATTTTCCAATTACTTGTTTGATGTTAACATGTTTGTGTTAGTTACAAGTCCTAAGGTGATAAGTTACGTGAACGAGTTAATATTGAAGTTTTAAGTTCCAATTTTCACTTAAACACACAACATTTTTAAATTTGTAAGCTTATGCGTAACATTAGGTTTTGTGACATAATCGTAACATTCAACAGTTTGCTTATGCATAATAGTTCAATTGGTAGCTTATGCGTAATAATGAGTCCTTATGCGTAAAGAAGGTGCTTGATCGTAGGCATAAGCTAAAGCGTAAGACCATGTCTTATACGTAAGAATTTCTTACGCGTAAAGCGAGATCAAAAGCTTTAAGCTTACGCGTAAGGTTAAGCTGAAGGTTACGCGTAAGGTTTACTCGTAAGAGTAACACTTAAGCGTAACAAGCCTTGTTTACGCATATCTTTCCAAGATACGCGTAATCCTACTGTAGATCTCTTATGCGTAAATGTTACGCGTAAGATTTCTCTTAGGCGTAACCTTTACGCATAAGAGTATTCCTTTATGCGTAACATATGAACACCTTTGGTCAGATTTTTACGATTAAGCAGCCTGAAAAACATAAACATGAAAACTTGATTACAGTGTATTCTAAATGTCAACAAGATCACAAAACAAGCATAGAACCATATCAGTCATACATAGAATAGCTTAGGTGTAACACAAGCTTAAACCCTAAACCCTTATCCTACGCTTAACTAATTTAACCACACAAATCAATCAAGAAGTGTTTCTGGACTATCCTAGATGAAAAAGGAGTGCAATGAAACAAGTTTTAACACAAATCTACCACATAATCAAAAAATTGAAATAGTACAAACCCTAGAACCATAAAAACCTTAATTCTGACAATTTTGATGTTTCTGGGCTAATTAAAGGTTCAATTCATGTTTCAAACCACATTCAAACACTTCTTAGACCATCTAAACACAGCAGAAATTACAAACAAGAAAAAACCCAATTATGAACGCAAGAACCCTAATTACAAATTTTAACAATTAAAGATTCTGGGTTAAAATTTGTAAACATTTGAGTCCGAGGAGGGTATATTTCAAGAAAAATATCCACCATTTAATAGGAAAACAACGTATTTTTTTTTGTAACATGCAAGTACAAGGTTTTATGAATCAGAAAAATATTTACTTTCTCCCCCTCAACACTTGTTCGGGAAAAATGGTGAAATATTTGATACAACACTGTGTTGATGGATGTTTTGTACTTGCAATGTTTGTTTTTCAAATCATTTTGAAAAGAAAAATATTTTTGGATTTTATAAGTTTTTATATTTTTGTATTTTGTTTTTAAAATATATTTACAAAAGAGGTTTTGGTGTTTGACTTTTCAAGAGAGTTTTAAAAGTGCATCCAGTTCTTCTGGAGTCAAACACCACATACCAATTTGGTGAATCAAGTCAGTAAATCTTGCGGGAGGCAAGGCTTTAGTGAGAAGATCCGCCAATTGGTGTTCTGTACCTACAATGTATAATTAAACTATACCCTTTTCCACATGCTCTTTGATGAAATGATATCAAAGATCGATGTGCTTTGATTTTGAGTGTTGCACGGTGTTGCACGAGATCGCAATAGCACTTCTGTTGTCGCAGTACACTGAAATTCTGTCAAATACACAACCATAATCTTTGAGTTGTGTTCGCATCCAAATGAATTGAGCACAACATGCATACATGGCTACATATTCAGCTTCAGTTGATGACAGTGATGTGCAGTCTTGTTTCTTCGATTGCCATCACCAATTTATCACCAAGGAATTGTAAACCTCCTGAAGTACTTTTCCGTGAATCTAAGCATCCTGCGTAGTCAGCGTCTGAAAAAGGTATTAGTTCAAAACCAAAATCCTTCGGATACCAGATCCCCAAGTTAATGGTTCCCTTTACGTATTGAGGATTCTTTTAGCCTCAGAGAGGTGTTTCTTAGTTGGTCTTGACTGATAACGGGAGCAAAGATATACAGAAAATACTATGTCGGTCTACTGGCTATTAGATACATGAGAGACCCAATAATACTTCGGTATTTGGTAGGGTCAACCAATTTCCCATGTAAATCAGTATCCAATTTGTTGGTATGTGCCATTGGTGTATTGTAAGTGTCATAACTTTGCATTCCATGTTTATTCAATATTTCAAGAGCATATTTGGACTGACTTAAGAAAATACCACGGGGTGATTGATGAACTTGTAGTCCTAAGAAGAACGTAAGTTCACCCATCATTGACATTTCAAAATTTGTTTTCATTAGGTTTGAAAAAGCGTTTTAGTACTTTTTGTGGGTAGAACCAAGGATGATATCATCCACATAAATCTGAACAATTAAAATGTGTGCCCCATGATATTGAATAAACAGTTTTGGGTCGACCGATCCTTTGATAAAATGATTAGCAAGGAGAAAGGATGACAACTTATCATACCACGCCCGAGGGGCTTGTTTGAGACCGTAGAGAGCCTTGTTCAGTTTGTAGACGTGGTTAGGGAACTCTGGATCAACAAATCCTTCCGGCTGGCTAACATACACTGTCTCCTTAAGTTGACCATTTAGAAAAGCCTTTTTGACATCCATTTGGTAGACGGTGATGTTCAAGTGAGCCGCGAATGCCAGAAAAATCCGTACAGCCTCAAGTCTAGCAACCGGTGCGAATGATTTTTCGAAGTCAATACCCTCTTCCTGTCTATAACCCTTAGCCACCAGACGTGACTTGTTCCGGATAACAGTACCTTCAGCATCTAACTTATTCTTCCAAATCCATTTGAGACCAATGACGTAGACCCCTGTCGGTCTTTCAACCAATTCCCATACTTCTAAATGTTTAAAATGGTTCAGCTCTTCTTGCATGGATTCAATCCAGTTATCATGAGTCATTGCATGTTTATTGTTTTTGGGTTTAGTTTGACTGATAGTGAGTGCATAAATGCAATGTTCTCCATCAGTTTGAAGGCATTGTCTAGTTATGAATGGTTGGTTTGGTTTGCCAATAATGTTAACAAGAGGATGGTCTTTAGTCCATCGGTGTGTAGAAGGTTGATGTTGGTATACATTGTGTGCAGATTTGGTGGATTCAGATGACTGGTAGAAGATTTAGCAACATCTGGATTTGTGATTCGATAAAAACCAATAATAGAATTTTTTAGTATTTGGGTAACTCAAACGTGTTAGGTTTGAGTCCCGTGATCGTTCCGAACGAGGGATGAATGGAATTTTCAACTCTCGTCCCGATTTTTGTGATTTGAATGGTGAATAAGGATAATTTGGGAATTTCTAAGCTACGGTGCAAGGGAAAGTAAAGGGAAACAATAATAACAACTAAAGCTATGATGAAAATGACAAATTACGCAATTATAAACTAAAACGTAAAAATACGATTTAAATGAAACCCGAATTAAATGCAAATACGTCTAATCTAAGTCCTAAAAATGATCTAAAATTACTTTTATTTCTAAAAATGATATTTGAAAACTATTTAAGAATTAAAACTAATTTTTAGGATTTTTCTTGAATTTATTTGAATTAAAAACTAATTTCTAATTTTAAAAATTAAACTAAATAACTAAAAATTATGAAAACAAGTTGGAAAATTATGAAACTATTTTTCAAAAAACTAAAATAACTAAAAAGACTTTTCAAAATTAAATTTTTATTTTTCTGATTTTATTTCTAATTTCTAGAATTTAAAACATATTTTAAACTAATTAAATGTCTAAAAATTACTATTTAAACTAGGAAAATTATGGAAAAATATTTTTTTGGCTTTTTATATTTTTCTTAATCTAGGAAAAATGAAAAAAAAATATTTTTTGGAACCTTTTCTGAATTATTTGCAATAAAAGCTAATTAAAAAGTGTTAAAAAAACTAGATTTAATTGAGAAAAATAGCAAACAGTAATGGAAAATTATGAAAACTTCCAGAAAACTAAAACATAATACTGAGAATTAGGGAAAAATAACAAACACTACTGTGGAGATCAGGAACTATGATTTGGGAACAAAACTAATGTGAATAAGCACTAGAAATAAGCTAAAAGCTAACTATAAGCTACCCTAGCATAAACCTGATCTAAACTATCCAAGATATACCTACTGCAACTGATCTAAACCTAATAATCACAAGCTAAAGGCAATTTAGTACTAAATCAGGTTTCTAAAACTTATTCCAAACGGCCCTATAGGGGCAACTTTAAGCATTGATTCAGCAGGCTTATAAAAATCCTAAAAATAAACTAAAAATACCATTTTAAAGATCACCAACCAGAGTTACTAATACCAAATTTTCATTTAATTATGACCTTAGATGATGAATTTAAAAATCCATCAAGAATGATGCTCATAAATATCTTTGACAACTTTGACTTAAATGACATAAATGGATATTGACTTTCTCCAACTTTGATCTTCAAAAACAGTTTCAAAACTATGAATTAAGATGAAATAAATCCTAATGAAGCTATCTAAGATGATTCTATACCTACAATGCAAGTTCTATAGAAATCCTACTATCTGATATTTAGTAAAGAGCAGATTTTATGGAAATTTGACTATTAGAGAAAACAAATTGAAATTAATGACCAAATTAACTAACTACAGCCTAACTAATACTAAATCAAACAATCCTTAATTCTGATATGACCTCTAACACAGATAACAACCTTGATCCAAACACCTTTTAAAGTACTGATTCACAAATTTTACACTACTAAACTTAAATCTAAACCATAAGTTCAATCAATTCAGGTCCTACTATCAATATTCTACCTAAATGATGCAATATAACCAATAACTCAACACTAGTAATGACTAACTCTAATGATGCAGAAAAGACAGATATGAAACATAAATGTAAAATAGCACTTACATTAGTCCTGCCACAATGGCATGCTAATGAAATTAATTAACCACTATCTAATTCTAATATCCAACCCAAATCCAACTCACATTCAACCCACATCCATTAGTACATCATCAAATCAGATCAATCTAACTATGAACCTGCAGTTTGACTTTTGTTGACTGTGATGAGATTTGAGTATTACTTCTGAGTAGTAAACTAAAACAGATTTGATATAAGCATTTGAGATATTAATAAGCTGAGATTAACAATGAAACAGTAATTTTGAGGAAAATATAAGCTGAAATAAAAACTTGCATTAATACAATTTGAGTTCAAATGAAATTACAAATACTTGAATTAAACTAATTTATTGAAAACAATTAAAGACTACTCAGAAAACACACTCTAATCTACTCCTACTCTCCATGATTACAATGGACGAATTTAGGGGGTATTTATAGCGATCCTCAGCCTTGGAAGAGTCTAGAATCCCTTCAATCTGTGCTTCTTTGAGTGCTTTGAGAGCCCTTGGATCAATCTCCACCTCATCCCAGCAATCTCAGCCTTAGGATTTCACATGACACGCACCTTGGACCAATCAGAGACGAGATATTGTGGTGAATGACACACGGATTGCCAGCGTGGCATCCGTGTGTCAGTGGTTGTCAGACGAAAGTACATATTTACCCTTAATGATGGTCAATTTGCTCAATTAGGCTCGAGGGTGTTTTAGGGTTCTTGAGTGCTGGGGATTTGGGGGTAAAATTTGCGCGCTGGGATAAATGGTTATTTTATTGGATTTGACTTCTCGTTTGACCAAGTGGTAAGTATTAACGGATATGGGTGGTGTTTGTAAACCGGGTATGGACCAAAGGTTTGATTAGGCTTTGGGATATTTGGGCCTCAAGGTGTTTAATGATTATGAACTTGGACTAGGATGAATAATGTGATCCATTTAGCTTATAAGGGACCAAAGGTGTTAAAACTGAAACTTCAGGGACCAAAGCTGTGAATTCTGAAAATGTAATCCAAGGGCTAGACTTGCTGATCTTCAATAATCCAAGGGCCATTTTTGCCATGTTTGAATCTCAGGGGTATTTCTTGCCAAATGATGAAAGTTGAAGGACTGTTTCTGCCATTTCTCTAAACTTGATCATATCTTTTAAAAATCATCCTCTTAGCATAGAAATCTTCACAGATGCACAATTCTGACCTTCCGGCTCAACTTTAGCACTCTTTATCTCTCGTGCTCGGGTTTTTGTCTGATTTGGCTATCTTTTGCGTGTTTTATCATATCCGTACCTGCACAAGCATAAACTCAAGAAGACAACAAATATTAGCAACAAACGGCTCTTTCTTGGTTATTTTGGGTCTATATTTGTAAACAAATGATATGTGTTTTAGCACATATCAAAATACCCCAGGCTAGACGATTGTCGTGTCCCCACGCAATGCAATCAACTCACGCTTCTAAAACTAAAGATTTCAATCTCTTTCTACTAAACCTTTGAAAAGTAGCAAAGATTCCTCAAAAGAGATTAAGAAACCCTTAATTCTAAAAACGCCCCTTTTACCTTTTAATTCACATATATAGATATTACGATTAAGCACATTCCGATTATGAGTGACGGTTTGTTGAACTTTCATGTCGATCAATAACTCCAACATTTTTCAAACGACATTTTAGGATCACGGAGTAGGAAACACAACACAGCGTGAAGTGACCATACATATATAATACATCGTCCCTGATTTTTCACTAGTCCCCAAACTAAGCGTAAAATAGAAATCATTGTTAAATATGATTCTAGATGCTAACACTACCCATGGAAGTTACTTGTGTAATTACCTTTTGTTCCCATTTTCCTATTTTCCTCTATTTATTTTATTTTTGTGAGAAATGAATTTCTTCAAATTTCTCGTTTCGATAACTTTTATTCCGATAAAGATATAAAGCTAAGTCGCTAATTAGTTATCCATCTTCCCTCAAAAACCGTTGCACACAAGAATGAGGTCCACATCAAGGTCCTAATTTAACACGATTTAGGGAGATATCTCCCGGATTTAAAGTTTGGCTTAACACTTATTTCAGCACATTTGCATTTTTGCAATTTAGGCCCTTGGTCTTTTCAACCACTAACTCAATGGGATTACCATTTTATCAGAAGTCTTATTATGACTTTGGATTTTCCTCAAACTTCTTAGAAGTCCATGACAATGGGGGTACCTTTGGACATAGAAAACTTTTATGGCTTTAGATTTTTCAACTTTAATACATTTGGGCTTTATTTCATGTTAATTTTTGTGCCAAACTCCGAATCCTACGGCTTTTAAAACAATAGAAACAATAGCAAAAACTATCGGAATCAGTTGTCTATTACACCGCAACACTGACAGTACCTTGATGTGTACCCAACTCTCATGGGCAAGGATTCTCTAAAGAAGAATAAAGAACTAACTATCGTCGAAAACTCAACATCTTTAATTATTTATTCACAGATATAGGGTGAAACAATTTTGTGGGAACAAAAAGCCATAAGTACCTTCGATGGGCTCTAAAGAGAACCATCTACTCCACGCTTAGCATCTAAACTCATAAGTAACTCTATCATTCCTCGATCTCCGCAAATTTAAAATCCTAAATAATGAGATCCGCGAATGCTTAGCCGATAATTTTTAGATTATCTATAGTTAAGGGAACAAGCTAGGGCTCAACACGCCCGGTCAAGTCAGAATTCTATTCCTACAATATCTAAAGTAGGTGCAACATGTGTTTTATTCAAAGTCATAGTGTGTTCTTCTACTGCAGGGGTCTTTACTGATCTTCTCTTACGTTACAACTTCCTATTCTTCTTGTTTGTGCTCTTAAGCTGTGAAGTGCTAACGCTGGGATTAGAGGCAACTAATTCTGTAGAAGTGGAAGGAAGCACATTAGTATCTTGGGGTTTGTCATTAAGCATCCTAGTGTCAATTTTAAACATTCCAGGTGCAAGGACATTTGTGTTACTAGACTTATCACTCTCATATTTCCCCAATTTCTCTTTCAAATCAACGATAGTGTGTAACAAATATTGGTATTTAGAGCGAATGTTTCCATTAACATTTAAGACTTCACGAATGTACAGAAGATGATCATCAAGATCTTTTGACGCTTTGGAACGAGTCTTTTTGAGCAAATTAAATATGACACCATATTCTGTTTTGACTTTTGCAATTTCTTGTTCATATTTGAAAATTTGACACTTTAAAGACGCGTTTTCCTCATCCAGTCATTCGAGTTTTGGTTCAAAAGTTTCATCACCTGACTATTTGAGTTTGTTTTGCAAAGCAAGTTCTCAATTATTACAATCTTTTTGACACCATTGAAGACGACGTGTTACAATTGAAAGTTCATTTAACAAATGCTCATTTTCAGCTTTCAAAGTTTCGATTTGAGACACATTATCAACAATCTCAACATTATCAACAGAATTAACAACAATATTATCAAAAGCAGTAGCAGCAGTATAATACAACACAAGTGATATGGTATCAACAAAGATAGCATCTTCCAAGAGTCGATCGACAGGGTTTCGAAAAATTTTGTTTTTCTTTTTGGTTTTCAAGGTCCATGCCTTTGTTGCATTGAAAATTGTTTTCATGTGCCCAATATCCTTCTGAAGATCCCGTTACCAATATGTTTCACATATACGTAAATTTCGAACATGGGGTAAAAGTTTTTTTTGAAAAATATCCCTTTGTTTTCGGGCATAAGGCGATTGAAAAGTTTCAACTTTTATTTCTGAACTAAGTTCAATTTCATGTTCCAAAAGATTAATGTCAGACATGAATGTATCAAAGTATTTAAGAAGTTGACATCTTTTGGGTAATGGTGTGATTTCACTTAAAGAATGTAAATGACCATTAATTTGTGCAACTGGTTTGACGGGACCAACGTTAGAAGAGGACTCAGGAATTGGTGTGATAACCCAAGGTGTGTTTGTATTATCCTGTTATTTAACAAAAGTTATGAGAGGTCCTTTTGAATAATCAAAGGGTTTACTATATTCAATGTTTTCCATTTTCAATCGACTCTCATCTTCTGCATCGATTTCCTCTTCACGATTATATTCAACGACACGCACAATAGATTCATCAAGCATATGTTTGACACTATACAACTTTGGATTTGCTTTGAATGCTTTATTGAAAAAACGTGGTTTTTTATCAGCAAGGTTTGGCCCATATCCATCTGGATTTGGCTTAAATGAAAACTTTTGAATCATTGTGATTGACTCACCATGTTTATAGACAACATTTTGAAACTCTTTGATTTTGTTTTACAAATCAACAATTTCATCAAGATATTGATCTATTCATTTCCTTGAGGTTTGTTAGAATTCTGAAAACTCTTTTTAACACAATGACAACTCAGACATGGCTTTTTGAGTTTCCGAAGCAAGAGTGTTAACGTGATGTTTATGTTCAAATTTTTGTTGTTCAATTTGAGAAATCAAATCATTTTTTGAAACAACTAGATCACGTATATGTTTTTCTAAAGAATGTTCATTTTGGTATTACTTTGAAAAAGGGACTTCAAAACTATATTCAAGTTTCTCTTTTGTTTCAAAATATTTGAGTTGTACCTTATAGCATTCAATATCCTTAGTCAATAGCGCCACTTTTTCTCAAAGATTATTATTTATCTTATTGCACTTTTCTAATTGAGATTGGGTGGTCTGAAATAAGGTCATGAGCTCTGGATCTGGATTAGACAAACGTTCATTTTGTTCAACTTGAGTCTCAACATTTCCATCATTTAGATCCTCAAATGTGATCATGGGGTCAACTTGATTATCAACGGTAACCGTAAGGTCATCTTGATCGTCAAATGTAACGACGGGATTCATTTGATTATCTTCGTGATGAGATGTAGATGGCTCATGTTGAACACTCTGTTCCTCGTCGGATGCAGATGCAGGCGGAGATATCAGATCATGTATAAGACATATGTTAGGATCCGGTACCTGAGACAAGCCATTAGTTTTCTACACTAGGCCAGTGTCACTCATGTGGAGCTCTTGCATGTTGGCCATCAACATTACAGCTGCGTTAGCTTGCAAGTCATCCATGTCATCATCAGAATCTGCATTAGCCATGAAGCTCTGTTCTTTGTTGGTAAGTGTTCCACCAGCTTCATCTTTGAGAGCCAAGAGTAAAGCCTCCTTGTGATAAGCGCTTCCTGTTGTTCTCGGCTTTGGGCAAGCATTCGCCAAATGACCCTTCTCGTTGCAGTTGTAGCATCTAAGACCAGTATTCCCATTCTGAACATTTCCCTGATTAACAATTTGGACCCTTTGTTTTGGAGCAACCATGTTATTCCTTCTAGAAGCATTAAATCCTTGACAACTACCCATCTGACGACCATTGCTTCGGTTCTGAACCTCAACCCTTCCATTGTTAACAACTGCTTGATTCCTTGTGTTAGATGAGGTACGAATATGGTTGTTGGATTTGTTAGCAAATCTCCCGAAGGCTCGAGCAAATTAACAAAAATCATTGATTCAACGTATCAAAAACTTCTGCATCCTCATTCGGTGTCTCACTGTAGAGTGCTGAAAATCGGTGTTGCTGTTGTAAGGAACCAGTTGAGTTTCTCGTGATTGTTGTGATGGATCATATGGTGTAATCTGGGTTGATTGTGGTGGATTAGTAAAGATAGTAGACCGCAGTGGAAATCGTGGATAACAAGCTTGAGTGAACAAAGCGAGAGCATTAGCATTTGATAAAGGTGCAGTGACTACACGGAGAGCTCTATCTTTGTCCACCTCCTTTTGATGGTGCTTCAAGTAGTCATAAAACAACCCGGACGGATGAATGTAACATACTTTTCCCAATCAGGACCAAGACAGCTTAGGAACTTTGTGTTGATTGCAATTTTTGGCATAATGATGTTGTGTCTGTCCAAGTCATTGATGATGTCGGTAAACCGATGATAGTATGAATCTAATGATTCCCCCGGTTCAATCATGAAATTCTCATAGGATAGGTAAATTTTTGATTCCATGTCTTCTAGATTGAGTTATATGCCTTCCATTAGAAGATGCATGTGATGCCACATTGCTTTTGTAGTTTTCTGAGCATCAACACTATGAAGAATCGGATTGGGTAAACCCAAAAGGATATATTGCATTGCAAGTTCATCAGCTTCAAAATGAAGTAGTTGTTCAGCAGTGAGTTGATCCATTCTGAGAGTGGAAGTAACATCATCTCTTGGTGGAGAAGCATCTGGATCTCTGGGTACTGTTGTAGTAGGCATTTGAAAAGGACCTTCAAGGATGACCTTCTTCAAGAACTTACCATGTGGTTTTTTAAGATCACAGAACCTAAAGAACCGCATCACCCATTGATCATAGTTTCCGGGAGTGAGCATTGGAGGTCTTTCAAGGGATCCAGCTTCATGAATGGATTGTTGGCTAGTTATAGCTTCACACATCTTTGCAAACCAAGTGGGTTCCTTTTGCGTTGTTGCATTCATAGCATACTTCTGTGGAAACTGATACTGAAAGTAGTTAGCATACTGATGTTGTTGTGGGTATTGCTGAAGGAATTGTTGTTGTGGGAGTGGTTGTGCAATGTGAGGAGGAAAGTAATTTCCAACTTGTTGTTGTTGTTGTTGAAATTGTTGTTGAGGATATTGTTGTAATTGTTGTTGTTGATGAGGTTATTCATGAGGAATGTATTTAGAGTATGGTGGTTGAGACATCTTTGAAACTTGTGTAGATGATGGATCTCTGTAGTCGAATGAAACTTGATGTTGTTGTTGAAGTAGTACTTAGGCGTAAACAATACCTTAGGCGTAACCTCCCTTTAGGCGTAAACTAAAATCTTAGGCGTAAACTCCTTCTTACACGTAAACTTAAGGTTAAACGTAAGCTTAGGCGTAAACTATAGACTTAGAAGTAAAGAACCTTAGGCGTAAGAATGAACTTAGGCATAAAGGCTTACTCGTAAGCTTTAAGCTTAGGCGTAAGTTTAGGTTTTAAACCAAAATCCTTCACACTTATCCAAGTGTGAGAGATATCAACAAGTCGAAGTGTTTTTCAAGCTTATCCAAGCAAGAGAAACACTGAGTTACCAACAGCTTCGAAGAATTTGATGAAGATTCCTTACGCGTAAAACGCTTAGACGTAAACTCTAACTTAGGTGTAGAAGTTACGCGTAGAACTAGGGTTTCGTTAGGCATAAAAAAAGGGTTTTCAACTTATGCGTAAGAATAGGGTTTTCTTAGGCGTAAAACCAAGAGAATCTACCAAAACGTATTTTTATGCACCAAAACGTTTTGTACACTCGTTTTTAATGACGAAAAAGCTTCAAAAACACTAAAAGAACATAATCTACCAAAACGTATTGTTAATACAAATATCGTCATTAAACGTTATTTATATTTTTGATCTTTACCTAAGTTTTGTTAACGATAAAAGTAAATTTAATTTTTATAAAGCTTAAAGCTTGTCAAGTTTAATAGATATTAAAACAAGCTTTTTCAAACAATATCTTCATCATTTAAGCATTTATATTGTGACTAATCATATCTTAATATGAGTCGAAGCATAATGTATGATAGTAGTTTTTAGAATGCTTTAGTTTCTTAAAAACTAAACATAACTTATGTATTTGCATATTTCTAAGAATAGAAAAACAACACATGACATCATGTGATGCATCATGGAAATCATTGGAAGATTTCATTATATATTTTGTGTAGATTTGTACTCTTCATATCTTACACAATCTTGCATAGATATGGTTGACTTTGGCAAGATCTTGATATCTTGCTGTCAGACCCCGGTGGCACCAAAATGTATAACGGACGGAACCCTTTCAAGGGTTCCGCCATCCGTGGTGCCTGCTGATGGTTTTGGCTATAAATAGCAAAGCCAAACCAAGTAGTTTTTCATCCCTTTCTATCATACTCTTATACATACCTTCTCTCTAACCTTTCTAACTCAGTTTCATATCATATTAGTAATCTCTTTTGTAGCAAAGAAGATTAAGTCACATTCAAACTTCAACAAGAAGTTGGAAGTCTTGTTTGTTTAATGCTGTATGATCTTGTGTTGATTCATACTTCATTGTTACATTAAACTATCATAATCTTGTGAGTGTGAGTTGTTAGTATTTTAGTCCTCAAAATACATTGTGTGTGGGAGTGGTTGTACCCTTGGAAAGAACTCGGCATTTAGCTTAGTGTCGGAAATAGTGTAAGCGAAGTGTAAAGGTTTCTCCACCTGCGAAAGGAGCTTGTTGACTAGTGAAGTTGAACTCTCGAGTGTGAGACTCGGGGAGTGGAGTAGGGCAAGGAAAAAGAGTCCTTGTAGACCGAACCACTATAAACAACTTGTTGTGGTTTGATCATTTCTTTCCTTATTTACTCTTTACATATTGCTTACATATCTAAGATCAATATCAATTGATCTATCAATAAGTTTCAAAACAAAGTTTTTAAGTGGTAAACTATTCAACCCCCTTCTAGTTTTCTACAATTGGTACTAGAGCCTCGTTGCTCAAGACTTTCTAAAATAATTTGTATTTTATAAACTTGAATCGATCCATGGATTCTGAAAACTTTAAAGAAGGACAATCTATGCAAAGACCACCACTCTTTGAAACCAATGGATTTATCCATTGGAAAAACCGTTTTGAAACATATGTAAAATCAAAAGATATAGATCTTTGGTTTGTTATTGTTAAAGGGGATTTTAGTTCAACAACAAAGGATATTACTGTTGATGAACAAAAGAAATTAATTGCTAAAAATAATGAAGCTAAAATGATGCTTTATAATGCTTTTCCTAGAAAAGAATATGAAAGAATTTTTATGTGTGAAACCGCCAAAGATATTTGGGAATCTTTGATTGTTACACATCAAGGTAATTCACAAGTCAAGGATAACAAAATTGATCTTCTTGTTCAACAATATGAACAATTTGTTATCCCTGAAGATGAAACCATTGATTGTGGCTTTGCTCGCTTTAATACTATTATCACATCACTTAAAGCACTTGATGAATCTTTTCGTAGTAAGAACTTTGTCAGGAATTTTCTTAGAGCACTCCATCCGAAATGGAGAGCTAAAGTGACCGCTATTGAAGAATCAAAAAATCTCTCAAAAATGTCACTAGACGAGCTAATCGGTAACCTCAAAGTACACGAAATGGTGATGGAGAAAGATTCGGATATCATCAAAGGAAGAAGGGAGAAGAGCAAATCTGTTGCTCTAAAAGCAAAGGCGGAATCAAGTGATGATGAAGAATCTTGCTCCGGTAGTGAAGATGAGGAGTATGCCATGGCCGTTAGAGACTTTAAGAATTTCTTTAGAAGAAGAGGAAAGTTTGTAAGACAACCTCGAGAAGAAAAGAAGCTATTCCGAAAAGATCGGGATGACAAAAAGGGTAAAGGTGAAAGAAAGTGTTTTAGATGTGGTGATGCAAGTCATCTCATTGGAGAATGTCCCAAGCCACCTAAAAGCAAAACTCAACGAGCATTTGTAAGTGGTGCTTGGAGTGATAGTGAAGATGATGAAGAGTCAAGCAAGGAAGAGATCGCTCTAATGGCACATGAGTCAAACGAGGTACATTCCGACTCTTCTTATTCTTCTATTGATGATGACACTTTGCAAAAACAATACAATCAATTGTGTGAGCTAAGTATAAAAATCATAACTAAAAATAAATTTTTAAAAACCAAAAAGGAATTTTTGGAAAATGAAGTCTATGAGTTAAAAGAAAAAGCAAAACGACTAGAAAAGTGTAACACCCCCAAAAATCGGGTTTTTTTTTAGCGGAAGCATACAAGTTTAGGGTGCTACTAATTGGTATCACAACACAAGCATAGAATAACGGGTCTATTTTAAGAAAACTCCTCTATTCAAAATAATTCAATGTTTACAATAAAATTTGATGCGAAAACAGGGCCATAATAAATAAGCGGTCCCCAAATACAAATATCAGAGTCGTCTATGACCATGCCATGCCATTGTCCAAGCGCCTCCACAAGTAGAAAATCGCCTCAATACCTGAGAATACATGCTAAAAATTTCAACACGAGGTTGGTGAGTTCATAGGTTTGCATAAAAGTATTGCGAGTTCAAAAGATTCTTTCGATCATTGTGGCGCCCACAATGTCGCGAAAACGAGATTTACCTTTAAGCGAAAGAATATAAAGGTGGACCACAAGGTTTTCAAGTGCAAATCAATTCTCATAATAAGTCAAATTTAACCGAGGCATACCCTGCCTAATTTTCAGTATCAAAATATTTATTCGCAAAAATAATTCAAAAACAACTACTTGGACCATATCAAAATTTATACACTACAACGAATATAGTGTCACGCAAGCTTAACTATTACGTAGGCTAAGTCATGAAACCATCACTAGATAGCACGAGCCGTGACTATCTCTAAACACACTAATAATCGACATGTTATATGTCCCCCACATGAGCCATGTTGGTCGGACGGGGTGTCCATTCCCAATAGATCTATCCATAACATTCGCACCATCCTGAGCCAGGATGTAACAATTCATAACAACGCTTGGGTTTCTAACCTTAACATAGCACGTAATAGCTTTCAAAACATTTTTAGGTCCAATCCAAAATAGTTCAAGCACTTGTGTCCACGTAAAAACATATTCAAATTAATTCACGCAACTTCGTCAAACCAAGTAACAATCATTTATTCAAATAAATCAAGCATTTTCATTTAATAAAAACGAGCATGTATTCTCCCCCAAAACATTTTAAATGCAAGTAAAAGAAGGTGCCATGAACTCACCTCGATACGAAGCAACGCAAGAATCACAACTGGCATTAGTGATCAAAGCACAACAGTCTCACAAGAAAAGCACAACGATATCCAAAGGGTACAAGCACAACGGTACTACATCGGCACAACCTAATAGCAATTTGCTATCTCAGAATAAATGTAGCAAATCAAATGAATTTCCGAAAGACAATGTGTCTTAGTTTTCGCGGAATACTCGTATCAAATGTTTCCAAAAATCCATTATCAATATCTCAAAAGTTTAGTTTTAACATTTCGTGTGGTGGTAAGAAAAACAACGACTCGACATACAACTCACGCCACAAGCATATCAAAATGTAACTCACACCAAAAAAAAGTAACTCATGCTAAAGCATAATGTATATCCCAATACATTATAAGGAATAGTCAAGTAATATTGACCAAGACTCCACTCGGGTAGAAAGCGACGAGAAAGATTGTTGAGACAATGATGACACACAATTACTTCAATAAATAAGTCAATTGGTAAGTTTCGGCATTTACCCCAATATCCCAAATAGTTTGTACAAACATGTTTTATAATCGATGATAAGTTTGAATTTGCAATTCAAACGATAAAGGTTTTACCATTTAAAAGAACACTTGTTTAGATTCTCGAGTTCTATAACGATAAAAGAGATTTGAAATAAAAATATATATATATAAGTTAGAATGTTTTTTTTAATAAATTTTGGCATGACACGTCCCTTTATAAAACATTACCAAGTCATCGTGACTTTAAATAACCCTAGTTTGAAACAATATTTATAAATTTTGTTTCGTTATCATTCACGTAATTATTAGCTTTGAGTTTATTGAATAGTTTGTGAGTGTTCCGTGTCTAATATATTAAATTCTATTAGAGTCTAACATATTATACCGTTAAGTCACAAAGTATCCAATAAGTCCAACGTCTAATATCGCAAATCCAATAACAATCCAAATCCAATATGTCCACATAGTATCAATATCCAATCTGATATAAATCAATGTCAACAAGTCACAATCCGTATTAAGTGTATAATCTAAACCAAGTCGCCAACCCAAATATAATCCATTAGGTACCAAAGTACCGTAATACCAATGATAAATCCCAACTTTATCCGAAACGTACCATGACACCAATGTTAAAACGATAACCCACGTTAGTCAAGTTATTCGATAATCCGAACATATAATTTTGACGCAAGTAAAAACACATTAGCTAAACACATCCTTAGCGACTAGAATATCCATGTGAACTTTCACTTGAATGCAAGTTAACCTGAAGCAAACGAATAAGCTACAACCCAAATAACTATACGCTCTAACACAACATCCCTTTCCTGATTTTCTTTGTATACCAAAAAATTAAACATATCCGAAGTAAATTCTTAACCCAATAATTTAAATAATAAGTTTCAAAATAATGGAGCTCGTCACAAACACAAAAATCATATACCCAAGAGCTTAACAATCCCTACGTGGGTTGTTGAGCTGCAACATAACATAAAAACCAACACAACTGTGACTGAGACTCAGATCGTGGATGAGTAAAAACCAAACCATGACTCTAAACATTGTTACCTCAATCCAACGTACACCTGTAAGAACAATAACAACATCTATATTTCATAAATCAAAACCTAACTCAAAACCCTAATCAGGTAACACATGACCCGATTCAAACATAAAAAGACACCTCTTCCATTGGTTTCTTACCACCCGAACCACTATATCACACGAAACCAGTGACCAAAAGCAATGCAACAAAACAGTCCCAACTGATCTGAGACCTAACTGGGTCGTACAGCCCGACCCGACCCCGATTGCGTTGACCCGACTCGTTCACCACATGAAACTATTAACACGTCATTTTGTTTTGTTTACCACTCAATTTCATCACAGAAAATCGTTTCCAAAACTTCTTTTAGTTTTAAAATCCACGAAAGTTTTAACACAAGATTAAGATAAAAACAAGTGTGGGTCTGGGCTTACCATTGAAACCAGAAAGAAAAGGAGACGAGAAAAAGAGGTGGTGACAGTCGTGGCGGCTGTGGTGGCGAGATATGACGGCGGGTTGTTGTTGGATCGATGTACTCTAACCAAACTAACTTAAATAGCTTGTTAAGGGTTTAATAACCTCGGATAAATCCTAAGTTATTAACAATGAAAACACTGAGTAATCTCTATCAAGTACGCGGAATTTACTTAACAAAGCTAAGAAGATTTAACTTTATTAATAACTCTAAAACTGCTTATTATGCAGATTCTTTAACAACTCTAATACTCTAAATAATGATCGTACTTTAGGATTCTAAAACATATAAAAAACTCTCTTTTTTAATACCAATCTAGGGGTCCTTTTATAGGCTTAAGGATAACCCTAATCGGTTTACAATTCTTATCCTTGTACGTCAAGTAAACTCTACTTAGAATGTTCTAGATAAACATTACTTTCCATCTATTAATCAATTACAACCGACTTTAATCTTTGCAGTACTTTGATGAATACGCAGTACTTTGACATTTACTTAGCAGTACTTTGACTTCTTCAGCACTTTGTTTCTGCAGTACTTTGTTAATCTTCAGCACTTTGACTTTCTGTATCCCAACAATCCTCCCCTAACTTGAATTCTACTAGTTTGATTTCAAGTTCCTTTGTATATTTAGCTTTAACATCTTTGTCTTCGAAGAGGAATTGTGACTTTATCTTCAAATTTTATCTTTGTAGATTTTGTGCTTATATATTCATCAAAGTATTCTTGAAAATATATTCTTTACAGCATCATTCAACAATCTCTTTCTTTTCAGCAACATTCAGCAAGTTCCATCTTTTCAACAACATAAGACAATTTGTACATTAATTCAGTTTAAGTTTCAGTCTATTCTCATCACTTCCAGGTGTGTAAACTCCTGTGAGAGGTGAATCATTGAAAATTTAATGGATTTAATGTCTCTTTACCAAAGCCATTAACTCTGGAGTAGCCAAATGTTTTGATGTGTAAGATCATGGTACATTGATAACCATATGATTTTTAGCAAATCATCAGCTATCAACAGATTTGATTTGTCTTTACCAAAAGTTGTACCTTTTTGGACTAGTTAGTTCTTTCATCATGGTGAACTAATTACCATATAATGGTTTTTCCACAGCTTTTACCACAAGCCATTTTCTTGTGGGCTAGCCAACTCTTCACATTACTGATATGGTGAGTTGATTACATTACAACTTATTAGCAAGTTGTCAACTATAAAACGGATTTGAGATATCTTTACCAGAGCCGTTTGCTCATGGATTAGCCAATCCTTTTGTAACCATGGTGGATTGATAACCTATTGGTGTTACCATCTCAAAAACCATTTATTTCTTTTAACTTTTGTTTCAAAATATTTATCACTTAACAAAAGTTCTCTTTTCAAAATCATTAACTGGTTTTAAAGCTGCAAGCAGTACTTTAATGAAAGTACTGTTTGATCAGCAGTACTTTGAATAAAGTACTGAGATATCAAAAATTTAATCAATTTAAGATTCATAGCAGTTATTCATCATCATCAGCAATAGTAGTCCATCTGATAAACAATTTGATGACCAAACGTGCAATTTCATTATCTTCTTCAACTTCCATTCCATGTTCCAGCATTCTCCTCATGAGATCTGATGTAAGAGGAAATCTTCTATCTGCTAACATGTGAATCATAGTCCCATCTTCTAACTCTAAAACATGCACTCCAGATTCTTCAAAGAATCTCCTGTAAGTAATCTCCCAATCTTCTTGGTTTTTCCAAATCTCAGCAGTACTTGTTTCTTCAGTTTCCCAAACAGTTGTGAGATCTCCAAGCAAGATTAAACCCTGAAACTTTCATAGTATATTGAACACCCTGAAACTTTCATCTTCTCTGTGAAACATCAGATAACTTCCATCCTTTGACTCTACAACTTCAAAAGTAGTTATTGGAGATTTGTTCATCTTCATTTCAGCATCATCTTTAGAATACTCAAAATCTACAATCCTTAAGTAATTCCTCAGTTCATCATTTGTTTCAGATCTTAATTCAACTTTCTTTGACTGCTGTTGATCTTTAACTTCAGTAGTTCTTTTTCTTTTTATGCTTCCTTTTCTTTCTTCTTCTTTCTGAGTATCAGCATATTTATAATCTTTGATACTATCAACTTGTTTCCGATAATCTTTTCTAACAGCTTCATGTAACTCTTTCATCTCAACATACTTTAACTTATTCAAACCAATATATCCTTGCTTCTTTAAATACGCCATCATTGCATTCCTTTCCTTAGCAAGATTTGGTATTCTTGGTAGAGCAGAAATAGGAATAGGTGACTGTAATATTTCAGCAGCTTCAGCATTCAATTCCTCTTGCAATTTCTTAGGTTGAGAAGTTCTTGGTTGTTTTTCTATAATTCCTGGAATGCTAACACCCCTTGGCCTTGATAAATCATGCAAGATCTCAGCAATGGTTTCATCATCACTTGCAGTATGTATAGGTTTGAGTGTATCAGCTTCCTTTTCTGGTATGACAGTTGAAGGACCAGCTTCCTCTTCAGTTAAAACAGTTGAAGGATCAGCTTCCTCTTCAAAATCTATCAACCTTGGTGAAATTAACCCCTGTCTGTAAGTTCCTTGGAAAGCAGTACTCTGATCAGCAGTACCTTGATCATCAGTACTTTGAACTTGAACATCAATAACTTGCTCTTCAGTACCTTGAACTTTGAGTTCTTCCTCAGTACTTTCAATAACCTGCTCTTCAGTACCTTGAGTTTGAACATTAGTACCTTGAGGTTCAGCTTCAGATTCTTCATTCAAATTCTTATCTTCCAATTTCCTCCCCAATTGGAATGAAGATTGCTTTTGAACCTTTTTTCCTTTGGTTGTCTTCTTAAATTGCCTAACTGGCTTGCCTTGCTTTCGTTGAGACTTGACCCATAGACGATGCTGTTGAACCAATGGCCAGAAAAAATTCTTGAGTCTTCTAAACTTAAGCTTTAACTTCTTAATCTGAGTAGCCTGAGCTTCAAAAGATTTCTTCAATAGTGTTAATTCTCTTGATAAAGCATAGTTGTTTAAAGGGGTTCCCTAAGGCTCCATAACTTCTTCATCTCCTCTAGTTGGTGAATGTTCTTCTTGTTGAGAATAAGGAACAAAGACTGGTGGAGATGGTGAAGGTGAAACAGCAACATCTTCTTGAACTTCAGTACTTCGCGAAGCAGTACCTTGTGATGCAGTACCCTGGGATGCAGTACCTTGAGAAGCAGTACCTTGTGTAGAAGCAGTACCTTCTCTGGCATCATCCTCTTCAGCATCAGCTCTGACAGCTTGAACAGCCTCCATCATAGAAGTAGTTAATGGAGTATCCCTTCCAGTGAATAAATCACTCTTCCTAGCCATGAAAGTGAAAATCTTGACTTGTTGTACCACAACAGGTAAAAGACTTGTAGGCTTTGGTACATCTGAAAGTTGATTATTTAGGAACACTTGAATAAACCTTGGATACATTAACCATTGTGAACTATGAGAGATGTGGGAAAGCATTCCATCTAGGATTAGCCTTGAAAAGTTGAAAATGCGATTTGTAGCCAATCCCACTATAGCAGATGCTATGTTAGACCCAAATTGCTCCCATGATGTACTTTTAGCACTAATACAATGAAGCAAAACATGAACTAAATACTTCCAGTGGGGACAAAATAAGGGTTTCTTGAATGTTTGTTCAGTTAAGGACCCATCATACCCAATGTCTCTAAATGTATCCCAAATCAATTGCTTATCAAAACGAACAGCCCCTTCTTCATCATCAAACAATACATCCTCACAAATTGAGGCTTCAGTAACCTTCACAGTTCTCCCAGCAACTCTAGCTTGAATATACGAATCATCATTCTCCATATGAACCCTAGCAGTTGCCCAAAATTGTTGAATCCAGGGCTCAATGAGATCTGGTTCCAGTAAAAGCGCATAACTAATCGGTGACCTAGTGAGAAAATCAATGATATCATGAAAGATCACATTAGCTTCAGTCTTGTCTAAATTTGCCACCATGTTGTGTTTTGAAACTGTATCACGATTTGCCATTGATGATATGTGTACACAGAAAGTGATATGATGAATAATATGGGTGAAAGAGAGAGAAATATGGAAAAGATTATAAGGTATCAATATGAGAGGGAAATTCGGAGAGTAGTTATTTATAGGTGAGATTTAAAAAATCACAGCCATTAATGACAAAGTTACCGTTAGTAGTAGTTACCCCTCAATATTACCGTTGGAACAGTACTTTGATACGACAAACAGTTCTTTCCACGTGTGCAGTACTTTCCAAGCAGTACTTTCCACGCAGTACTTTCATAAAACCAAAAAGCAGTACTTTTCCATTCTCCTCTTGACAATAGCAAATACAGCAAATAAACATGAATATCCTCCCTTCAAACAATGCATAGGACTATACATATACTAAATAGTCCTCCCCTTAAATGTAGCTCAGTAATTAATCATGCCAATACTCACCACCAAGTGATTAAATCTTGAAACATCAAATCCTTTGGTTAGTAAATCAGCTACATTATCATCTGTATGCAACTTGACAACATTAATGAGCCTATGCTCATAACAATCTCTGATGAAGTGGTGCCTAATCTGAATATGTTTGGTCTTGGAATGATAAATTGGATTCTTCACAATGCAAATGGTACTCTCATTATCAATATTGATAGGAGTATTCTTGAAATTGAACCCATAATCCAAGAGTTGATTCTGTATCCACAAAACTTGTCCACAATAGCTTGCAACAGCCACATATTCTGCTTCAGTAGAGGATGTTGCTGCAATAGTCTGTTTCTTGCATTGCCATGAAACTAATCGTCTTCCAAGATATTGGCATCCTCCAGAGGTTGATCTTTTATCATAGTTGTCACCTGCATAATCACTGACTGAAAAAGCTTCCAAGTGAAAAGGTGAATCCTTTGGATACCACAACCCCAACTTAGGTTGTTGTTTCAAATAACTAAAAATTCTCTTCACTGCATTCATATGAGAGATCTTTGGTGAGACTTGATATCTTGCACATAAACAAACAGCAAACATGATATCAGGCCTAGATGCAGTAAGATACATAAGACAGCCAATCATTGATCTGTATAACTTGACTTCAACTGGTTGTCCATCTTCATCCTTGCCCAATGAGTTGATAGATTTAATAGGTGTAGTAACAGGCTTCATTGCATCAAAATTGAACTTCTGAAGTATGTCAGATACATACTTGTCTTGACTTATGAAAATTTCCTCCTTTGACTGCTTAACCTGAAGTCCCAAAAAGAAAGTTAACTCACCCATTGAACTCATTTGAAATTCATTCTGTATCAGCTTCTCAAACTCCTTGACCATAGATTGTTTGGTAGCTCCAAATATGATATCATCTACATACACTTGAACTAGCATGATATCCTTCTTATCTCTCTTGATAAACAAAGTCTTATCTATAGCTCCTCTCCTATAACCATGTTGCAATAAAAGGTAGAGAGCCTTTCATACCAAGCTCTAGGTGCTTGATGTAAGCCATAAAGAGCCTTAACAACTTTGTAGACTTTGTTTGGATGTTTAGGATCTTCAAAACCAGGAGGTTGTTTGACATATACTTCTTCTATAATCTTGCCATATAAAAAGGCACTCTTGACATCCATTTGATAAACCTGGAATCCCATATATGATGCAAAAGCAAGGAAAATTCAAATTGCTTCAAGCCTTGCTACAGGAGCAAACACTTCATCATAATCAACTCGTTCTTCTTGTCTGTAGCCTTGTGCAACTAACCTTGCTTTGTTTTTGATAACATTCCCTCTTTCATCTCTCTTGACTCTGAACACCCATCTTGTACCAATGACCTTCTTACCATCAGGAAGATCACATAATACCCAAACTTCTTGAAGCCTGAATTGAAGCAGTTCTTCTTGCATGGCTTCAACCCAACTCTCTTTAGTCAATGCTTGAGCAATATTCTTGGGTTCTTCTTGAGAGATAAAGCAAGTAAACAGGCATGTTTAATGGTCCTTATGATTCAGCCTGTTTTGTTTATAGACAAAGCTAAGTAAAGCATTATGAGGTTTAGTAAAAATCTTTGCTTTGTGTCTTGTCATCACTCCAGAAGTACAAGGTCCAATGATTTGATCAGTAGGATGATTCTTAAGACATGAGACTGTGGAACTCCATAATTATCATCCAAATTAGTGAAATCAGCATCTTCATTGGAATCTGAGAAAATACCTTCATCTTCAAACTCATCATCAGTATCTTCTAAGCCAGGCATGGTATGATCATCCAAATCATCCAAAGTGGTGTTAACAGGTGCAGCAGTACTTTGGTCTAAAGTATGTCATCCAAAGTACTGTGATTGAACTCTGTAGTCTTTTTCTTTTTCTTTGATTCCTCATAAGCTCTTCTTTGATCATCAGTATAAGAGTGTGCTAGAACATCTTAAAAAAGCATGTGGTTAAGTTTATCTTGAATAGCTTGATCCTCAGCAGACAATGAGGATTTTGGCTCATCAGTACTTGTCTCTGTCTCAACAGTTTTAGGTTCTTCATCATGAACAGCATCTGGTCTAATATGGACTCCATGAACAACATATTGTACCTCTTCTCCATTGTGTACAAGTTGATTCTCTTCTCTAACAGGAACATAATTCATTGAAGGAGTCAAAACTTCAAGATCGAACATCCAATCAGGACCTTTACCCTTTTGATTTTCTTGATCTTCTTAAAACTCAACATGAAGACAATATTGAACCTTCTTGGTGACTCTGTTGTACACTCTAAATCCTTTGCTGTTGGTGCAATATCCCAATAAATAACCTTCTTCTGACTTGCCATCAAACTTACCCAAATTATCAATTGTATTAAGAATAGTGAGAGGGCATCCAAAAGGCTTCATAAAACGAATATTAGGTTTGTTTCACATCAGCAACTCATAAGGTTTCTTCATCTGTGGTTTGGTGACTGATACTCTGTTAAGTACATAGCAAGCAGTACTTACAGCTTCAGCCCAGAATTGAATAGGTAAGTGTGAGTCTGCAAGCATTGTTCTGGCTGCTTCAATCAAAGTCCTATTCTTTCTCTCTGCAACACCATTTTGCTGTGGTGTTCTTGCAATACTGAACTCCCTCTTGATTCCTTTGTTGGCACAGAATTCATCCATAAGTTTGTTCTTGAATTCAGTCCCCTAATCACATCTAATGCCTCTAACTTTCAGTCTCAGTTGGTTTTCAAGTGCTATTATAAGATCATGAATAGCATCAAAAGTATCATCTTTAAATCCCAAGAAGAATACCCAACTGAATCAACTGCAATAATCTATCACTACCAAGCAGTACTTCTTCTTGTTTAAACTTGTGACAGAAACAGGACCAAATAGATCCATATGTAACAGCTCCAATGGTTCTCTAACAGTCCTTTCCTCAAGCTTCTTGCATGAAGCTTTATGTTGTTTACCCTTTTTGTACGCCAAACAGGAGTGATCATTCTTGTAAGTCTTTGAAGGTAAACCTCTAACTAAATTACCTTTGACCAATTTGTTGATATTATTGTAATTTACATGGCCCAATCTTCTATGCCACTGATGTGCTTCTTCAAGTGATGCCTTTGCTACTAGACACGTAGCTCTTTCAGAAGAGTGAAGACTCTTCATATCTAAACTATACACATCATTGGTTCTTGGTACTTTGAGTATCACCAAGTTATCATCATCAAGCTTGAATTCAGGTGAAAGTATGAGACATTCTGTGTCAGTGAATAACACAGGATGCTTTTTGTCACAGATTTGAGAGACTGACAAAAGGTTGAACTTGAGCTCCTTCACATATCTAACATTCTCAAAATCTATGCTTCCTGTCTTGATGGTTCCTTTTCCACTAATTCTACCTCCACTAGCATCATTCCCAAATGCAACTCTTCCTCCACAATATGGCCTAAAATTTGACAGAATCTCCTTGTCTCTTGTCATGCTTCCAGAGCAACCACTATCCACAATAAGATGATCTTTAAGCTCCTTTTCTGGGTTGCCCTCAGAGATAGGGGTGAACTTGGTGAAGTGGCTACCATAACAAGTAGAACAGGTTCAGCTTTACACTCCATGCTCCAGTCAAAGCTTCTATAACCATCTTTAGACTCCATAGAAGCATGTCCAGGTTCCTCATCAAAAGCTGTGCTCCAGTCAAATTCTTCCACTGAATCATCCACAGCTACCATACAGTAGGTTACTGGTTCATCATCAAACTCAGCACTCCAGTCAACCTCTGATAAATTCGCTTGAGCAACCAAAGCTTTTGTTTCTGTAATTGGAATTTCTTTCAACTCTAGCTTTGGTTTCTCAGTCATCCTATTTGCTTGATACTTAGCAAACCTGCATTCCCTTGCAAAATGTCCAGTCTTTTGACAATTCAAGCATTCAATCTTGGATTTATCAAAAGTGATTCCCTGTTTTGGTTTGAAGTCAATGCCTCTTCCTGTCTTCTTCATAAACTTCTTGATCCTTGCAGTGATCATAGCAACTTGCCACCTGATATCAATTTCTTCAAGAGCATCCTCTTCAATCTGTGAGAGATCTTCTTCATAAGTAACAGGTAGAGTAGATTGCTGTGCAAAGAAAGAGCACACGACTTCATCTGAGTGAATGGTATTAGTTGGTGTAGGTTGCTGAGCAAAAGTGGGGGTAGTGTAGGCAACAGTACTTTGAGTAACGGTACTTTGAGTAGGAGAAGCAGTACTTTTAGTAGAAGTACTGCCCCTCTTTTCAGATGACACAAAAGCAATACTGTAAGACTTTGAGCTTGTTTGGCCATTCATCTCATGCTCATACACCTTCAGATGATTGTAGAGATTATCAAAGTCCATGGTGTCCAATCTAGGTTGTCCTCTGATCATAGTAGTAATCACATGCCATGTAGATGGCAAACTTCTTAAGAACTTTAAATTAGCATCTTCAACTGAGACCTCTGCTTTGTACAGCTCCAGCATGCTGAGAAGATTTTGGAATCTGTCATAGGCAGCATCAAGGCTTTATCTTTCTCCAACAGTAAAGGTTTCAAACTGCTGCTTCAACAGATTTCTATGCATCTTCTTAGAAGCATCATTACCTCCAAATCTAGTCTTGAGAGCAGCCCAGAGTTGCTTTGCATCTTTAGCATCATGGAACTTGAGTAGATGACCATCTGGAATAGCAGACAATAGTATGTTGAGAGCCTTCTCTTGATTTCTTATTGTAGCAGCTGGCAAGATGGGTTTAGGTGCTTTAGGTTGGCCAGGTATGTCTGCAGGTTCTTCCACAACTTCATTACCATTGACAATCACATTCCACAGTGCATGGTCTGTGATTGCAATATACTGCCTCATCTTCATGCTCCATAGATCGTATTCGCCCTTCTTAATGATAGGAATCCTTAGTGAGGTGATGGATGGTGGTGGAACAGCTTCAGTCGACATCTTTAGGTTTTTGTTGTTTAACTAGGTTTAAACAGTTTCTTCTTAGTCAGAGTTTCCACACAAGCTCTGATACCACTTGTTGGATCGATGTACTCTAACCAAACTAACTTAAATAGCTTGTTAAGGGTTTAATAACCTCGGATGAATCCTAAGTTATTAACAATGAAAACACTGAGTAATCTCTATCAAGTACGCGGAATTTACTTAACAAAGCTAAGAAGATTTAACTTTATTAATAACTCTAAAACTGCTTATTATACAGATTCTTTAACAACTCTAAAACTCTAAATAATGATCGTACTTTAGGATTCTAAAACATATAAAAAACTCTTTTTTTTAATACCAATCTAGGGGTCCTTTTATAGGCTTAAGGATAACCCTAATCGGTTTACAATTCTTATCCTTGTACGTCAAGTAAACTCTACTTAGAATATTCTAGGTAAACATTACTTTCCATCTATTAATCAATTACAACCGACTTTAATCTTTGCAGTACTTTGATGAATACGCAGTACTTTGACATTTACTTAGCAGTACTTTGACTTCTTTAGCACTTTGTTTCTGCAGTACTTTGTTAATCTTCAGCACTTTAACTCTTCAGCACTTTGACTTTCTCTATCCCAACAGTTGTGGTGCCTATCCGAACCAAACGAGCCCCAGTCATCCTTCTTGTACCATAGGTCTTAAACACGAGGGTGGTGGAGTGGTTGAGATGATGGTGGTGCGGCGGCCAGGAGGGTGGCGGCGGCTGAGACTAGAGAGGAGGAGGGAGAAGAGATGGAAATATACCCTAGAATGAGTTATCATTTTCTTTTGAGTAAACTACACCAATCGTCCTTGTGGTATACGTTGACCATCAAGGATCGTCCTTTGACCAAAAAAATTACACCGTTGGTCCTTAACTGCGAAACATTACTCAGCGTTGGTCCCTTGCCCTAACTGGCGTGAGTAACGGCCGGTAAGCCTATTTAAGTCGAGGGTATTTTTGTCTTTTCCCACCCACACCACTTGTTTCTTGTACCATTAATGTTTGACTACATTATCTTCAACAAAGATAAACCCATCATCTTCCTCATTATAAACAAACACCTTCAATCAACAAACACTAACCCACCATCCTCCATCCTCATTAAAAATCTGCTACCCCGCCTTATACCATATGAAACCCATCTATTAAAAATCTGCTACCCCTGCACACTAACTTTAAAAAAGACATCATTTACTTCCCGTCAACCAATATTTTAGAAAAATCATCATCAACCTTTAATTAATAAAAAAAATCCGAATATAACAAAGAAACCAAGAACAAAGATTTTATTTTTAAAAAACCAAGACCCAAACTTGTTTCAAAGAAACACTAACTGTGTATAAAAAAAAACCGTAAAAAGGGATCTCGAGCTATTTTATTTTCAAAGAAATTTCTGAAAGATTCAAAAAACCCATCATTGATCTTTCAAACAAGAAACAAATTTTTAAAGATCCACAAAACCCATCACACATTGGATTATTTTCCAGATTTCTCTAAAGATCCACCTGCTGACGTCACCCAAACACAAGGTGGTGCAAAAACGGTTAATGGCGGTGCTGCTAGTGGAGGTGGTTGCAAGACAACAGGTTGTTCATTCGGATTGGAAGGTTGATTTTGAGAGGGTGTGATTAAAGGGCGGGTGATGGGTTGTGTTGCAGCAACAGTGAAGGGTGGGTAGATTTGTGACAATATGTGGTGGAGATGGGAGTGGTGTGCGATTATGGTTTGAGGGTTGTGATGGTGGGGAAGAAGAGTATAAAAAAGACAAGGGTATGTTTTTTAGGTTTGATTTTATGAAAATGGGGTATAGATGTTTATGAAAAATGAGGATTGGATTTTCATTAAAAATTTACGGATGTTACGTGGGCATTTTTGATAGATCTTTTGTTAGTTTTAATTTATTTGTTATTGGAATTGATTTTGTTTATAAATTTGATCAAGATGATTATGTATGTGATGGTGAATGATTATTGGTTCTGGAATTGAACTATTATTTTGATTTCGAATTGCATTAATTGGATTGTATGTGCTTTTAGAAATAAAATGATGATGGTAGGTGAAGATAAAAGTGAATTATAAGTGATAGTGGTGGGTGGTGATAGTTGGAGAAGAAGATAGGTAAAGGAAGAAGATGAAGTTAAAAATCAAAGGAAAAAGACTAAAATATCCTCACATGGATTGACTTAACGGCCCGTTACTGACGCCAGTTAGAGTGAGGGACCAACGCTGAATAACGTTTCGCAGTTAAGGACCAACGGTGCAATTTTTTTGGTCAAAGGACGATCCTTGATGGTCAACGTATACCACAAGGACGAATGGTGTAGTTTACTCTTTTCTTTTATAAGGTTACAAGGACCGAATGTGTAATTGTCCAAACGTCAAGGATCAGTGGTGTAATTTAACTGCAGGGGCCAATTTGTAAGTTTTGCAAACTTTATGATTTAACGGTTCGGGGCATATCAGACGAGTAAACGCGCGATAAAAATTAGGAAAGTCACGCCATCGCGTTCGGAATAATTTTTCCAATAATAATGAGTATTTACACGACTATTTTCTCATACACAAAAATCAAAATTAAATCAAACCGTCGGGTGTGCCAATACGCGTTGAGTGCAAATTTTCACGTTTCGCGAGATAACTTTCTCGTTTTCACGACAAATGAGCTCAGGAAAGGTTCGTACATGAAAAACAGACGAATTTTCTTGAAAACGAATATCTGTAAAAGTGCGATTTATCACAAAAATGGAAAGGCAAATGACGATGGTTGTAAATCATGTCAAGAGCTTAATCTTGAAATATAAAAACTAAAGCTCACACAAAATGTTCTAATCAAACATAATTCTAAATTTAAAAGGTTTAACAAAAACATAGCTCTTGCCGATGAAATAGTTAAAATACATAAACACCAGGAGACATGAATGGGCTGGGTTTTAATGAAGTATTAATACCAAAGAGTCAAAACAAAACGGCCGAGAAAGACGAACAAACTGTCAAAACTGCTACAGCACAGCACGGACCAGACGGAACCAAAATAAGGGTTCCGTCCGTTGAAAAGAATGGTGCCGTGGGTACTTCAGCATGACAGAATGTTTGTGATACAGACCGTAATGAATTTGTTAAAGTAACAAAGAAAACCAAGGATAGTGTTAAACTAAAACCAGCTGTTACATCAGGAGTAGGACTTGCTAAAAATGAATTTAGATCAAAAACTACTCAACAACGACATAAAACACCTTTTGCCAAACGCCCCTTTCCTAAGAGCAACCACAACACACAACCCAACTACCAACACAACGGTTGGAATCAAAACTTTCCTAGACCATATCAAACTCCAGATTACATGTCATGGAACTCTTACCCATCGTTTCCATACATGAATCAAATAAATGGTATGTTTAACCCAAACGGACCCATGAGATATTGGGGACCAAATGCTTGAGTTATTTGCTTCTTAGGTATGCTTGAAAGTTGGACCGGAACCTGATGAGTGGATAAAAGATAGTGGATGCTCACGGCACATGACGGGCAACAAAAGTCTCATCTCACATACCAAGAGTATGACGGAGGTAATGTCACTTTTGGTAGCAATCTCAAAAGCAAAATCATTGGAAAAGGTACGATCGCTCATAACTCCCTAACTATTGAAAATGTTGCTCATGTAGATAGGTTAGGATTTAATCTACTTAGTATTAGCCAATTATGTGATAAAAAGTATAAAGTACTATTTAATGAAAATGGTAGTAAAATACTAAAAGATGGTATCACCATAGCTAAAGGAGTTAGGAAAAATAACATATATGTCATTAAAATAGATAAAACATCTAATGACAAACTTTGTCTAACAACATTAGATGATAGCTCATCTCTTTGGCATAGACGCTTAGGTCACGCTAATATGAGACTTATACAAAACCTATCTTCAAAAGAGCTAGTTAGGAATTTACCAAAACTAAAATATGACCAACACTTTTGCGACGCTTGCAAAATTGGTAAAAAAACCCATAGTAGTCATAAATCTAAAAATATGGTGTCCACATCTAAATGTCTAGAATTATTGCATATGGACTTGTTTGGTCCATCCGCTATAAGAAGCTACGGAGGCAACCTATACACTTTGGTTATAGTAGATGATTACTCAAGGTTTACTTGGACGTTATTTTTGAAAACTAAAAATGAAGCCTTTGATAAATTTGAAATTCTTAGCAAGAAAATTCAAAATCAACTAGGTGTTAAAATTGTGTCGATCCGAACGGATCATGGTCGTGAATTTGACAACGAAACTCAATTTGGAAACTTTTGTGATTCAAATGGTATAACACATAACTTTTCGGCTCCACGAACACGTCAATCAAATGGAGTAGTAGAACGCAAAAATAGAACAATTCATGAAATGAGTAGAACAATGCTTAATGAACAAAACATTCCTCAAACGTTTTGGTGTAACGCGGTTGACACTTCTACATATATTTTTAATAGAGTCTTAATACGTCCTTTCCTAAACAAAACACCATATGAGCTTTATAAATGTAAAAAGCCAACTTTAGGATATTTTAGAGTCTTTGGATGTAAATGCTTCATTCTTAATACTAAAGATTATCTCACCAAGTTTGACCTAAAGTCTTATGAAGGTGTATTTCTTGGTTATTCTCAAACTAGTAAAGCTTACATTGTCTTAAACAAAGAAACAATGATAGTCGAGGAATCGTTGAACATAACATTCGACGAAAGTCCACCTCCCTCTAAGACATCACCTTTGGTAGATGATGACTTAGTTGAAAGTCAAATGATAGAAAGTCAAGAAACAATTAAAAATAACAAGGAAGATGAACCATTAAATAAAGAGATTTTAAACATCAAAGAATCTAAAAGTCATCCTTTAGAAAAGGTCATAGGACAACTTAATCAAAGAACCTTAAGGTCACAAGCCCAAAATCAAAGTAATTATTTTTTTTTGTATCCACCATTGAACTGAAAAACATAAATGAAGCAATAAAAGATGAATCATGGGTAATTGCCATGCAAGAAGAGTTAAACCAATTCGTTAGAAATGATGTTTGGAAATTAGTTCCAAAACCTAAAGATCAAACTATGTTGAAAACTAGAAGACCTTGATAGATCTTGAGCTTCGTAGATCGTTAGTATTGCCTGTGTAATCACAAACAAACTAAAAGAAAATCTCTACAACTTGTATTCTGTAGCGGAATATAAACACAAGTATTAAACACAAATAACTAAGAACTTCTTTGATCCTCTATGGATCGTTATATTAAAAAACTTGTTTAAGCACACGTACATAATTCATTCTATTGTGTTCCTTTTATAGACAAGGAACCCTAAACAAAACCCTAAACAGTTTCCCAAGAAACGTATAAACATAAAACTAAATAAGATATACACAATCACTTCCTAATAAAGCTCATGTATATCCAAACTAAATAAACTAAACACAGAATAATAACTTCCGCAGAAATAAACTAATCTTCAGCAGAACTATGTCTTCAGCAGAATCCATACCCTTCAGCAGAAATAACAACATAATTCGTACTTTCACATAATTCCCAACAATCCTCCCCTAAACTGGAATTTGACATGGTTAAGTTCCAGTTTCTAGTTAAATCTCTAACCTTGCAACACTAGAGGATTGTACCCGAACATCATCATCAAAGAAGTAAAACAAAATCATCTCGTTAATGAAGAAACTCTGAAACTCCATATCTTTGCAGCAACAAATGACAACATGTACATCAAAACATATAAGTTTCAAACTATTCTCATCACATCCAGGTGTGTTAACTCCTGTGAGAGGTGAATCATTGAAAATAATGGATTTGATGTCTCTTTACCAATAGCCATCACTACTGGAGTAGCCAAATGTTTAAGTTCGAAAACCATGGTACACTGATAACCATCTGATTTATTAGCAAATCAGCAACCATGAACGGATTTGATATGTCTTTACCTGTAGCCGTTTGCTCAGGACTAGTCAATTCTTAAAATTGGTGAACTGATGACCAAATATGGTATTCCACTGCCTTTACCACAAGCCATATACATGTGGGCTAGTCAATTCTTGGATTCCAAAAAGGAATAAATCATGGTGAATTAAGAACCATACAACACTCAGCAATTAAGCATGGGTGGTTGCAAACCCTATGATTTTGAGCAAACCATTACAGCTATCAACAGATTTGATGTGTCTTTACCAAAGCTGTACCCTTTGGACTAGCTAACTCTTTGACATACACAAGGTATATCTGGTGAGTTAATAACCAGCAATAAGATACAACAAACCTGCAATAAAAGTTAGTAAAAACAAAACATATACATAGTGTTTTTTTTTTAACTAATAATAAAACAAAAAGTACAAATCATACAAATTACCACAATCAAGATAAACCTTTATGTTGCATAAGCTGAGTTTTAATCAATCCAACACATTGTTCTGCATGAAGGTCATCATTGCCAACTGGATTAGGAGGTACTTCCAACTTCTGTCTAAGCATTCTTTCCATGAATAAAACTGACAACGGATAAGTTTTATCCGAGAACATACACAAAATCATGCCACATTTCGTCTGAACAACATGAACACATGGCATAGGATAGAATCTCCAACTCTCAATCTCCCATTTATGTGAATCCTTCCAAATAGAATACCCTTTACCATCTGGAGAATGAGAATCAAACAAGACTTGAAGATCACCCAATAAATATAAACCAGAACCCTGTGGTGAATGAATTGTATAATACTGAGTAACATGTTCATACAACATCTTCAAATCGTGTCTATCCACCAAATGAAATATTTCCTTCAAGAAGTTGAACTGTAAAGAAGTATTATCTATCCGATAAACAGTATTAAGCTTCCCAGCTGTCCAATTGATCAATACAGCATGTGTTCCTTCAGGAAAAACATCAATAGTACCCACTTTAATAAAAGTTGACTCAGCAGCCTTGAGATCAAAAGAAATACTCTTGGAAAGACGTTTCCTAGCCAATCTCACAGAACTCCTTAAGGAACTAAGTTTCCTTTTAGCCATACTTTTCTTCCTCCTACCAGCTTTCATATTTTTATCAATCTGTAGATCTTCTTCCTTACTCAATGGATCACCCAAATTATCAACACTAGGAAATGCTTCAGAAGAAACAAGAGAAGATTCAGCAGGAACAACCTTATTAGTGAAAGGATTAGCTTCAGAAGTTGTTTCAGGAGTAACAACTTGAGACATTACTAGAGGCGAAACAGCATCAAAATTATCCACTATATCGACTATTTTAGGTCTCTTTGCGTTAGAAACATCAGACATATTATCAATCCTTTCCAATGTAGAAGACGAAGTAGAACCAGATGAAGAAAACTTCATTATCATATTATACTTTCTGAGCAAATCATCATCAGATAACACACAGATTTGCTTCATTGACATGCCAGCATTATAAATAGTAGAACTATGATTCTTCACAACTCTCCTCATATAAGCCCTCTTCTGAGCTACAGTCATTGGTTTGTCCCTTTTTGCTTTATGTCTTTGAGCAACAATAGCTCTCCTCTTTGCATTCGCTTCTTGCTTCTTTTGATTGCCAAGAGCCACCATTTGATCCACAAAATTCGCACTATCAAAAGATGCTCCTAAAATAAGTTTTGCAAGATTAGGATCAGATGCACCTTGATTAGTATAGGCATCCCATTGATCATCAGTGATCTTAGGAAATAATGCATCAAGCTCTAGTTTTCTCTCTGTAGACAAATTAGAATCAGACTGAGCTTGAAGAAATTCTGCAACTACACGACTCTTCTGCATATTTTCATAATCAGCAAACATTCTAGCTTGAGCTTGATTTTCTTCTTCAGATACCAAACCTGAACCAATCATATCATCAATCACAGCTTTCTTGCCATTGTCAGAAGATTCCTCAGCAGAACCAATTTGAGAAATATGCATAGAATGAACTTCAGAAGGAACATCCAAAACAACATCAGAATAAACATGTTGAGAAAATTCCTCAACAGTGTAGAAAAACTTCAGAAGAAGAATTCAACTTAAAAATTCTCCCAGCCATAAAAACTGCATCATTATCTGCTGAAGGTGGAGAATTTGGTTGTTCTGGTACAAATGAGGCTTGACCATGTTCAGAAGCAACTTCTCAAATAGAACATCAGCAGTTGCATCAACAACATTTGGCTCCTTTGAAATTTCAGTTGATACTTTATTCAGATATTGTCTTCTTCTTTTTCTAGCAAAGATAATAGGCTCCTTTCTCCTTGAAGATTCAGCAACAATAGGAGAAGAAACATCAGATGTAAGACCTGCATCAGCCAAGATTCCTAGTGATGCATGTTGAGTCTCTTCTTGCTCCTCTTCAGAAGAAACCAAAACTCTCTTTTTGCCCCTTTTTCCAAGTAGTTCCTCCAAGTTCTTAACCTTAGTCTGCAACTCCACAATCTTACCACCAAGAGTAGACTTGGTCTCTGCAAGCTCCTTCTTGAGATCAGCCACCTCACATGCATACTTGTTCACTAGAGCATATATCGAGGTAAGTGTATTAGGGTCCTCAGCTCCACCAACTGATTGCTCAGTGGTAATGGGAACTTCATTGGGCCTTTCAGTATTAATAGGAACATGCTCAAAATTAGGAAATCCTTCATCAAATTGGTTCCTAATAGGACTAGGTGTGGGCAGTCTATCAGTATCAAACTGAACCTCATCAAGAGAAACTTGTGTAGGTGAAGGTATGAGTGGAGGTAAATCAGTAGAACCATTAGATGCTTCAGCAGTAGCAGAAGGGCCCTCATCAATAGTAACTGAAGGATTACCATCAGTAGTATTGGAAGAAGGTAAAGTAACAACATTATCCTCATCAGCAACCTCATTCCCCTGAAGCAACATAGCTGCTAATAAAGGAAAATATGTCCCCTCAAATTTAGTTCTCATTGAAGCAAATAGCTTAGCAGTTAACGCTCCTATGGAATAAAAGGCTTGGGCTTGTGTGGTAATGTCTAAAATTATCTGAAGAAACCTAGGGTACATTAAAAACTTATGCTTTTTCCTATCTATATTTTCAACCATATTATCAAAAATATACTTAGAGAAATTATAAGTCAAACCCCGAGAAAGACAAACAATACCACATCCCAGCTGCGTAGAAAATTGATCCCATCCTCCAGATTTATTGCTCATACATTGAAGCAAGATGTGAACCAAAAATCTCCACATAGGACACAACTGATTCTTCAACCACATATCAGTCCTTACACCCTGATATCCAATAGCTCTTAATCCAGCAAGAATATCCACCGCATTAGAATGATAAACCCCATTTGTATCATCCAAACGAAGTTGTCTTCTTATCAGCTCCTCTGTCACAATATACTCTGTTCCGTCAACAATAGCTACAATCTCTGTATCATTCCTCTTTTCAGCAGTTGCCCAAAATTGTTTAACCAATGATTCATAAATCACTTCAGGAGAATGCGTTAAAGCATAATGAATCTTGGATCTCAGTAGGAATTCTACCATTGGTTTATACAACTCATCACCCTTCGCTGTTCCCAGAAAGGCGACTTTATTATGATCATGCTTGAATTGAAGCGCCATGAGAAAAATTGAAAGTTAGGGTTAAGAGTCACACAAGTGGAAGTGTTTTGAATGTGAGTAATGAGGGAAACTTTTAATGAGACGAAGATATGCAAACCGAGAATAAGTAGTATTTTCCCAATTTTGGTCAAATGTTGACCAGAGCTGACGTGTACTACTACTTTTCCCCAAATTAACTTTCAACTTCGGCAGAAACACTAATCAATCTGCTGAAGAATACTAATCAGCAGAAACAGATCACGTATTCAGGAAGCTTCAGTAAATATCTTTTTACTGTTTCACCTATACGCATTAAATCTCATTAAGTCTTGAAACTATCTATAAAACAATCCCAATGCACACATAACTCTTCATCAAAAACCCCAAATAACATTACAAACCCTAATTGCATCAATGCTCCAAAATTAACCACAATCAACCATGAGTAGATCCTCCCCAATCACCCTTTCATCAGATGACAATACATCCTCCATAAGCAGTCTCGAAAGGTGGAAAAAGAATTATTTGTCAAGCAATCCAAGCAATGATGAAGACAACTCATCCATAAGTTCTTATGTATCACCTTATGAAGACTCAGATGAGGAAACAACTTCAAAGAGAGTGAAAGAGCCTGTTCTTGCAGTTGTGAATGTGTCTTCCATTGCCGTTGATGATTCTGATGACTCCTGTAAGGAGAGAACATCTTACTCCCAACCTCCAGCACCTCAGCCTCAACGAAGGCCACGTGCTAGAAATCCGCCACTCCCTAAGGATAGAGAGGTGGTTCTAGCACTTCCTGCTTCATATCATGGTGCATCATCACATATCGTATAAAGGAAGGAGTCAAGGAAGGTGGAAGAATTGCTTTTTGGTGAAATCAGCAGATGAAGCACAAAGGACATATGTGGTCATCTTCATCATCATCGTTTTCATCAATCCATCCTTCCCATTTTGATCCTTAGCTTCTTCGTCGTACCGGTCATGCATATCCAGTCATCGAGATAGAATGAATGGGTGGTTATGCAAGACTTCACAAACGCATATCCAGCATCTAGTGTGAAAGATGTAAGCGATCATGCATATCCAACAGCCTGTTAGATGTTGGAATAGATGATATCAACTAGGTTAGGATTAGTAGTTCATGTAAAGCACTTTCCTTGTAGTTGCATTTGATGTTGATTGTACTCTGTAAGCTGTAAGCTGTAAACTGTTTCTCGAATGAATGAATGAACAATTTGCTTCAGTACTTTTCTTGAATGAACATTGTAACTTCAGTACTTTGTCTTCAGTAGAAACAAATAACTCACTTCAGCACTTTGAATTCAGTAGAAACAAGCTTTAGAGCTTTCTTGACCATATTCCAACTTAGAGCTTTCTTGACCATATTCCAACTTAACAACCATGGTAAATTCCAACTGAATAACCAATCTGCAAATCATAACAAACACAGAGAAACACACAAACCAAACAAAGACAAACAAACTATCATTACATTAGCTGGTTAGTGTTAGAGAACAGAATCATAAACCAGAAATCAAACAAATTTACATAAAACAATTCAAAGTATACACAAATCCTCCCCTGAGGCCTATGCATCCCCTTAAACTTTGCAGTTAAGGGTTAAGCATACCAATATGGACCACAAGGTGTTGAAACCTTGGTCCATCAAAAGTTTTTGTTAACAAATCTGCCACATTATCAACAATGCCAACATCTTTATGCTTAAGAGGATGATTCTACAACAACAAAAATATACAAAATATTAGTATACTATTGAGGCTCAAGTCATTGCTGACTTGAACCTGCCTTGTGGATCATATGAATTATGCCATGCAGATGTATAGGATCCACTATTGTTCTTGGGTTTCCATTGACATTTAGGTCCCTTTTTATTCCAAGAACAACCTGCTGAGGACTTGACAGCAGTATCCCAGTTCCCTGTCCCGTCAGTCATTGAGTCAACATAACCAGGCCAATAACCATTCTTAAAGTATGAACTTGTTGGTTGTACATATGGTCTTGCAACTGGTCTTCTCCAAGGAAAAGGAGAATTAGTTGCTTGTGGAACATAAGGGGGTATAGCATTAACATTGGTCCACATTGGTCTAGATGTCCTAGAATCACCACACCTATTCATTCTTTGCTCATGAAAATCACAATCCTTAATTAAATGAAATTTACTTCTACACACAAAACATGTCTTCTGTTTAGAAGATTTATTCAAACCAAAAGATGTTCTAGTACAAGCAGAAGTATTCAAATGAAAACCATGAAAAGAATTGTTTTTAACAGTATTATTATGCAAATAATTAAAAAGCAAGTCTTCAGAGGCAACTGTCTTAGAAGATGATTCCTTGGCAGCAACTCTGACATGCTTATTGGTAGTCTTGGGTGCAGGCAGGGGTGTAGACTTGGGAAGGTCAGACTTGTCATTTGAATCACACTCTGTAGACCCTTGCTCGGAGGACTTATCACTGTTAACACAAGAGACAAAGTCATTAGAAGAAGTATCAGGGTCTGGCAAGTCATTTGACTTTTTGCCATAGAGATTATGTGATCCATCAAAGTCATCAAAAAGGGTAAGGTCCACAGGCATAGGTATTTCTCTAATAGATCCACGTGCAGCATGTAGGTCACCTTCTTTAACATAATTAGCTAAGCTTGCTGGTGTGGATTTACGTGTGTCATCTCTAGCTTCTAATCCTACATATTTCTTAAATCCTAAACCTATCCCAGAATTAGGAGCTTGACTACTATATAAATGACTAGCTAACTTTTTTCCATTTAATAACCATTCGTTATGCCTAGCAATTTCCTCATCTAGTTTCACCTTCAGCTCTAGATTTTCTGACACTACATCTGCTCGTAACTTCTCAGAATATTTTAACTCATTTTTAGCATTAGTAAGATCTCTTTCTAACACACTTATTTTCTCATCATAAGCTATTTGATTCTTCCGAAACCAAACCTTTTGTCTTTCTAGTGTTTTTAAAGCCTGTTTATAAGCTTCAACTTCTACAAAGCATTCATTATATTTAGGTTTCAAAATATCATAAGCTTCTTTGAGTTCATTATAATGCTCACTACAACCAAACAAACAATTTTGTACCGAGAGATGCCCATCGGGCAATCTGATCATGCCTATCCTCTGAAGTACAGCTTGCAATCAAACCAACTTTATCAGGACCATCATTATCCTGCTCATGATGCTTCCAGTCCACATTGCTGTCAAGAGTGACCAAAGCTGCTGATCCCTTTGAAGTTCCAGACTCCCTCTGATTCTGCTGATAAGTAGAGTATCTCGTCTCATCACCAGCTTTACTGTCTTTGCACTCTCTGGAGAAGTGACCCATCTATTGACAAGTGAAGCACTTGACCTTCCTTTTGTCAAACCTCGCTGGATCTCTTCCTTGGAATCCAAACCTTCTGCCAGCTTTGCGCTCAAAATTCTTGATATCCATGGACAACATAGCCACCTGCCACTTCAGCTTCATCTCTTCCATCTCCAGTGGATCCACCTTATCTAAATCCTCATATGCCAGTTCCTGCTGAGGATCATAATCAGCAAAGAAGGATCCAAGCACATCTTCCATGATACCTCCAGATTGAGAACTTGATGGAGTGGTAGTGTAAGATGATGATGAGTAAGTTGGACTTGGACCATGACTCATCTTGGGGGTAGAAGCTCCAACGAATGTTGTGTGACTAGCAGTAGATGATGATCTATAAGGACTTCTTACATCATGTTCAAGAGCTTTAAGTTTGTTATACAGCTCATCAAAAGTAAGCATATCCAATCCACCTTTTGCTTTTAAAGAAATGCTCACTTGTAGCCAGGATTGAGGTAAAGACCTCAAGAACTTAGAATTACAGTCATCATTATCTGGCTTTGCCTGCAGCTGATTTAACTGACTTAAAATCTTGTTAAACTTGTCATAGCCCTTATGAATTCCTTCCTCTTCAGTGATTTGAAAGTCTTGAAACTGTTGTCTAAGCATGGACTTTCTCATTCTCCTAGACTCCTCATTCCCACCGAACTTAGCCTTAATTGCTAACCATATGTCCTTGGCATCTTGCATGAAGTGAAAATCACTCAAGTGATCCTCAGGAATAGCTTGAAGAAGAATGGTTTTAACCTTGGTTTCTCTCTGAACCGCTAGTAACTCTTCAGCAGTTTTGGGAGGAACATAAGTCATAGTTCCAGCAGCATCTACAGTAGTTTTCTTCAAACTGTTTCCCTTCAATACTATCTCCCATAGATTCCAATCAATGTTGGAGATCCAGTTTTGCATCTTCATCGCCCAAAGATCATACTCTTCCCTTTTCAGATAAGGAAACTTAGCATTGCTATTAGAGAGACTTAGTTGCTGCAGATGGGTGGAGTTTTGGTTGTTGGTGAGTTCAACATCAACGTCTGAACCAGGCATGATGAGTTTTTGTTTTGGTTGTATGGGTGTTTAGAAAAACTGTCCTTAGTATCGTAGAGACTCTAACCTGGCTCTGATACCACTTGTTGAAAACTAGAAGACCTTGATAGATCTTGAGCTTCGTAGATCGTTAGTATTGCCTGTGTAATCACAAACAAACTAAAAGAAAATCTCTACAACTTGTATTCTGTAGCGGAATATAAACACAAGTATTAAACACAGATAACTAAGAACTTCTTTGATCCTCTATGGATCGTTATATTAAAAACTTGTTTAAGCACACGTACATAATTCATTCTATTGTGTTCCTTTTATAGACAAGGAACCCTAAACAAAACCCTAAACCGTTTCCCAAGAAACGTATAAACATAAAACTAAATAAGATATACACAATCACTTCCTAATAAAGCTCATGTATATCCAAACTAAATAAACTAAACACAGAATAATAACTTCCGCAGAAACAAACTAATCTTCAGCAGAACTATGTCTTCAGCAGAATCCATACCCTTCAGCAGAATCCATTCAGTAGAAAATAACAACATAATTCGTACTTTCACATAATTCCCAACAAACTATAATTGGAACGAAATGGTTTTTTCGAAATAAAATGGATGAAAATGGTGTAGTATCTAGAAACAAAGCTAGGCTTGTTGCACAAGGTTATAATCAACAAGAAGGGATTGATTATGAAGAAACTTACGCACCGGTAGCTAGATTCGAATCTATTAGAATATTACTTGCTTATGCATGTGCTTATGACTTTAAATTATTTTAAATGGATGTTAAAAGTGCATTTCTTAATGGGTTTATTAACGAAGAAGTATATGTTGCTCAACCTCCCGGTTTTACCGACTTTGAGAAACCACATCATGTCTTCAAACTCAAGAAAGCATTATACGGTCTTAACGAAGCACCAAAAGCTTGGTACGACCGACTTAAGATTTTCTTATTGATAACAAATACACTATGGGATTAGTAGATAATACTCTTTTTACCACGAAAAAAAAGTCACATATTATCATTGTTCAAATATACGTTGATGACATCATATTCAGATCAACTTGTCAAGAGCTATGTGATGATTTCTCTAAAATCATGCACGACGAGTTTGAAATGAGTATGATGGGTTAATTAAATTTCTTTCTAGGACTTCAAATTAAACAACTAGAAGATGGCATATTCTTTAACCAATCTAAATATATAAAAGACATGCTTAAGAAATTTGGTCTTGAAGATTCCAAACCAACTAAGACACCCATGTCCTCGGACACTAAACTCACCAAGGATGAGGAAGGTGAATCCGTAGATAACACTAAATATAGAGGAATGATTGGTAGCCTACTCTATCTTACGGCTAGTAGACCCGACATTATGTTTAGTGTTTGTGTATGTGCTCGCTTTCAATAAAACCCAAAGGCATCACACTTAGAAGCCTTAAAAAGGATTTTTAGATACATTAAGGGAACAACGTATTTAGGATTATGGTATCCCTAAGGAACGGGTGTAGAAACCATAGTGTATGCCGACTCGGATCATGCCGGTGACTATGTCGATAAAAAAGTACAAGTGGTATTTGCACTTTTGTTGGACATTGTCTCACCTCATGGTTTGCAAAGAAGCAAACGGCTTTAGCCATCTCAACTACTGAAGCCGAGTACGTCTCAGCCGGAAAAGCATGTCAACAAACTCTTTGGATGAAGCAAGCTCTCGTAGATTACGGAATTCATCTCAACGATATTGTTATACTTTGCGACAACAAAGGAGCCATCGATCTCAGCAAAAATCCCGTTCAACATGCTCGTACAAAGCATATTGAAATCCGTCATCACTTTCTTCGCGACAATGTTCAAAAAAGAAACATCTCAATCGAGAAAGTATCCTCCAAAGACAACATTGCCGACATCTTACCTAAGCCTCTTAAACGAGAACCTTTTAATCTTCTTAGACTTGGTTTGGGGTTAATGGAACCAAACATGTAGGATAAACATAGCCTAAAACATTAGAATAGTCAAAACAAAACAATTTTGTCTTGTATCTGTTACTGTAGCCACGGCACCAAACGACAACACGGGCGGAACCAAAAATTTGGTACCGTCTGGTCCGTGGTGACTACAGAAGCAAAACTGCTACCTACAAAACATCTTCTTCCTCAAAACCCACTTTACCAAAACGTGTAAACATTAAACCAAGCTCATTATTGACATCTTCTCACTCACTAATCACTGAAGATAACATCATTGTAAGTATCCTAACTACATTTTATCTCTTAATTCTGAGTCTAGGATTCTCATTTGTGCACAAAATCATTACAAATCATTACATGGGGTTTATATATACTTTTGTACTAAATATGAATTCAATTGGCAAATTGCATAACTAGTCATTGAAATTAGGTACTACATTATCATATTGCATAAACAAATCATGCTTCCCACTAATCAATAGATAATGACAATAACGCCTTATTCAAATAACCAAACACCCCATGTCAAAAGGTTTTGAAAAGCTTCTCACTTGTTGGAAAACAATTTTCATTGTTAATACAAATAGAAACGTTAGATTTTCATCACTTGCAGGCTCTTGAATACTAAAGGTATTGCATAACTAATATGCATTCCCGGGTATATTCAAATGAAGCCACATTGAATTAGGAGCATTTGGGTTATCTCATGGTATTTGCCAAACACCCCACTAAAACCATTCTTTTGCATAAAATGAGTCGAGATAACCGCAACTCCAAATCATTTTCATATAGGCACGCACTAGAACCAAAACGTTAAGTTTATTCTCATTTTTAACATGTTAATTCTTGCTCCTAGGAATAACCATGGTAGCCGCAAGATTCTATGATCACAAGGACACCCTTGGCTACATTCCCAAACATCACAAAACCAAAGGACTTTCCAAGGAACAAGTAGAAATCTTTAAGAGTCTAGAATCAAGGTATTTCCATGAGGGTAGAACCATTCTCCCATCTTTCATTGAAAACACCAATCTTCGTCAAGAACTAGCCGCCATTCAATTCGATTGTCTTCTTGACATCGATGAACCGATTTGTCCTAGGTTTGTGTTAGAGTTCTATGCTAGTGTGACCGGCTTCGGTGATGAAGATGATGATGAGTTTAGTCTTAGATTTAAAATCAATCAAAACGACTACACCATCTCCTTTACCAACTTTGCTCAATTGCTAGGAATTCCCAGCCGAGGGACATGTGTCTACTCGGATAAGTGGTCACTCACAACTCTTGATGCAATCAATGACCGCTCTCTTCCCTACCGAACACCTCTAGCAAATAAGGATGTCATCCGTGAGCACCTATTTAACCCAGGGGGTGATACAACCCGAGTCACCCGAAAGGGAAAGGAGGTAAACCGAGATCCATATGGAATGGAGCTAAATGAACTTAAGCCCAAATTTAAGAAATGGGAGGAGCTACTTAGAGCCAACGTTATTAGCACCATAGGAAATAGGGATCACATTAACGCTTGCCTTTGTCACATGCTCTACAACTTGTCCACCCGTCAACCATTCAATTTAGCTTACTACATCGCTAGGAGAATGATTGATATTCCAACTCAAGGTTCGGTTGCTCTTCCATACGGGATGCTTCTCACCCGTCTCTATAGAAACTTTGCACTAATTCCACCAAGCCTAAAAGGGATGGACCTTCATTAGGAGATCATCCCTCACATCTTTGTACCTTTGAGTGATGAACGAGTTGCTAAGACAAAAGGCAAGAGAGCAAAACCTCCAACTCCATCATCATCATCATCAAATAGCTCCGATGATGGTCTTCCAAACTCTCGCCTTCCACCTCATGAGTATTATGAATCTCTTCCCGAGATTGAGAATGAATCAGCGGAGTTCAAGCAAACCAAGGGGATGTTCAAGTGCCTTGGTAGAATGATGACCAAGATCTACAAGAAGTTGGATAAGTGAGAATCGTTTTAAGGAGTGTTTGGAACAATACATTATCTCTAATGTTTCATACAATTTGGTTGTTTTCATCTTGTAGGATGATAATAAAACTCGAAACAATGATGTATCCTAACAATCTTATGCAGGGGGATAACACAAGTATGCTATCAAATTTTACCCATTTTCACTATAAAGTAAAAATCACTTGGCCTTGCTCAAAATCTATGCTCCATTATGTTTGTGCATGTGTTATTTACTTTTCCTAACTAGAAATGTTTAATGTCACATGTTTTGAGCAAAATTTTTTAAGGACCGGTGTTTTGGTTGGAACACCGTATACACTCTTTTAAGGGTTCCGTCCGTGTAAAAGTTTGGTGTCGTGGATCCTCCAGGTAACTTTCTGAATTTTGGTTCTTTCGACATTCCAAATTACCATATATTGCTTGTAAATCAATCTTAACTAGTTTGTACTCTTATTAGAACTAGTATAATACACTTAGGCATATAGGAAATCCATTTCCCACCAAAATTCAAAAATTTGAAAAATTCACCTAAGGAGCCCTTTTGCATAAAGGAAGGAACCAAAATTTTGGTACCTTGCATTCCGTGGGTAATCTGATTGTTAGGATCTTACAATCATCAGAACACATTTATTGCATATCTTTGCTTCTTCACTCCATCCCTCTTGTATGGCTTGACTTGGGTGATATGACTAGCATTTAACCCACTTCCAAAACCTCATCCCTTCTATGGTTTAACATCAAATCAAACACATTTCTCCAAAAATTTTCACTTCTATAAATTAAGAGGTTTTACCATGATCATCTTCACACCTTCTTCATTCTTACCATCAACTAGCAAAAACACAAGTCAAAATGACAAAATCTTCACCTTCCACCAAGCCTTGCAAGAAAACCGCTAGGATAAGCGTAAGACCTTGTTGTTTCGTCAACTTGAGCTCTTCATCCGAATCCTCCCCACTCACCATCTCATCTCCCATAAGGGATGACACAAGACTAACCTTGGCTACTCCTACTCAATCACCCATGGTCATCACCACTCCACCACCTACAAAAACACCAACCTCACCACCACCGGCACCTCTCCAAACATCAAAAACACCATCACCACCAAAGTCTCCAACCCTCATTCCTTTGGAGTTATTCTCCACACCTCCCACCTCTCCAAATCCTTTCTTGTAGGACTTGGAAGATTTGCCTCCTAGGCCTAGTCATCCACCACCATTGCCATCATTTGGCACTATTGAGCTGATTGCTCATGAATCACCTAGACCATCCTTTGACCCAAACGCCCCGTTAGGGCCAAGACCTCTTTTCTTCCACCCCATTCACAAAGACGTTCATGGTCCTTTGTATGGGGATCAACCTGTAACACCCCAAAAACGACAACAGTTTTTTTTTTTTTTTTTTTTTCACCTGATGGTATTAGTCTAAAATAGACCCTTTTATACTCTGATGTAGTCCCATTTTCCCTGCACTCTAAAATAGACCCATTTCCATCTAAAATAGACTCATTTGTCTCTAAAATGGACCCATTTTCTGTTACTCTAAAAATGACTCATTTGCAGTCTGAAATAGACTCATTTGTCTCTAAAATGGACCCATTTTCTGTTACTCTAAAAATGAGTCATCTGAGTCTAAAATAGACCCTTTTCCTGCAGATTTTCTGCAAGTTACATATTTTGACCCATTTTCCAGAAAACGACTTACACCACTTTAACAACACATGAAAAACTTCCAGAATAATTAGTATATTAAAAATATCATATTCATAATCATTAACCCGTTTACAACCCAAAATGGGTATAATTACACATTATCCCAAACACTCCTTTAAGTCTAACTTTAACATACCCCTTAACCATTAGAACCACCACTGTAACATGCCATTGCAAATCAAGTACTATAACGACCATGGAATACCCTTGACACATGATGACACGTTTATAAACCATTAAACGACCCAGACTCACGGGGGTACAACATCGACATTGAGCTCGGTATACTACCTAGTTCTTACTTCATACATCATCAATCTTCCACATAATCAATCAATGAACCCAATCCAGGCCATAGCACTTCAAAACAATGAACCTACAAGAACATGGCAACTATAACATGTAAGCGATAACGCTTAGTAAGTAATTGGCTAATACATGCTAAGGCTTCCATTAACAAATATACATCACCAATCATCTCTATAACACACAAGCTATAACACATTTAACACATAAAGCACACAACACATACCTTAATCTTATCATGATCCAACAAACTCTAAAACATGCATTTAACCAATCTTCAAGTCATAACTATAACAATCATAATCACATCATTTAATAACTTCCACATTAAGCACATAGTAACCGAATTACTTACCTTAGCATCCAAGCTAAGCTATTACTATATCACCACCATCTTCATCAATATCATCATCCATTACTTTCCACGGCTAACATCTTAACCACATAAGTATAACGTGCACTTAGTACATAATCGAATGTCTACAACCATATTACATAAACAACCTATAATCATCATATAATCATATTATGTTTATATGATGATCCAACCCATAAATTACTCAATTTTAACCCATAATAAGGACATCCCACATTACTATAACTCTTTAATTATTTACATGATCATATAATGATCAAATCCCAAAATTACCCATTACCTTTAATTCAGTTGAAAGGTCTTCACCCATTAGCACTATAACACTTCAATTTGATCTTAAAACTATAATTACCCAAAACCCCCAAATTGGGTACAAGAACCCTAACTCTCAAATTTACAATTAAACACAATTAAGGATTACTCACCTTGCAACGATCCTCTCTATGACTTCACATTAGGGTAAACACCCTTAATTCGTCACCAATTGGCCTACAATACCAACCCATATTTTTCCATCCATTTCTCTTATTCGACACACACACTTACACATTATATTTCTGGAAAATGAATGAAGTTGATAGAGTTATCCAGAAGTATGTAGAGGGAAACTTTGCCCAATTGACATAAGTGGTCCCTCAAGTCCCATTCTTCATAATTTGGCCACACTACTCTTTTATAACAAGTTTATAATAAGCAATTTAGGTCCCCCTACTTTCTATAACTATAACACAACATGTATTAATTATTACTTTAACTATCGGGTTGACTATTCAATTTAGCATTCGTTGACTAACCAATCACGTAAGGCCTTTGGTCCATTTTCATCTAGGGTGGGGTCCCAGTACCTGGGAAACGGGTCTTACACAACCACTCCCTACATCAATGTCCCCTCACATAGAGGACATTGAGGAGTCCATGTGGGATGATAATCCCACAAGAGAGGAAATTCATGCCGAACTCCAACATCTCCACCAATTCTCAAATATGGTGGATTCTCACCTAAGTGAGACTATGCAAATGCAAAGTGCTTTGCTAGCCTCCATAATCGCCACCCCAAACACCAACATCAACACCAACACATCTACCATTCCACCACCACAACCTCATCAACCATACTATCCACCTAGTCATGGTTGCTCAACTTGTGAGCAAACCGCCCAAACCATTGATCGGACCCGGGTGATGGTCCATGAATTCCAAGAAGAAATGAGGTTCATCCTCAATCACATCCTTGAGCAACTCAACGCTCTTTCTCATCCACCATCTCATTAGAATGGTCCTATATTAGCTTTTCTAAGCATTTTTTTTTAATTTTATTTTTCTAGGATTTTTTTTGTACTAAAACACTTCATTGTGTTCTCTTTTCATGGTTTTTCAATCATGAAAATTTTAACTAATGAATGGTGTTTTTTATATTGTTGGTGCTTATTACTTAGTGTTTGGAAATGCTTGAAAATGATGATTATTACTAACAAATCTTTTTTGTAGCTTTTTCACAATCCATGTATCTTCCAATTGGCACCCAATTTAGGGGGAGCTTTAATCAAGGGGGAGATAATGGCTCGGGCTCATTATGCATTCTGCATCCCATCTTCTTTTTGTTGAGACAAAAAGGGGGAGAAATATATAGAACTTGGTTATATTTGACTTTTCTAAAAAAGTCAAACAACATACATTGACTTTCTGAAAAAGTCAACATGATACTTCATTGGTAATACTTGACTTTCTGAAAAAGTCAACTGCATACTTTGACTCACTAAAAAAGTCAACATCATGCTTCAACTAGTGAAGACTTTGACTTTCTGAAAAAGTCAAACATCATACACTTGCATTATCATTTCTTTTTCAAGTTCTAAAACTAATATTTTTATAACTCTTGCACAATCTTTGTATCTTTTATAAAAATAAAATTTATATTTTGTCCTCAACAAAAAGGGGGAGATTGTTAAAACAAATATCGTCATTAAACGTTATTTATATTTTTTTTATCTTTACCTAAGTTTTGTTAACGACAAAAGTAAATTTAATTTTTATAAAGCTTAAAGCATGTCAAGTTTAATAGATATTAAAACAAGTTTTTTCAAACAATATCTTCATCATTTAAGCATTTACATTGTGACTAATCATATCTTAATATGAGTCTAAGCATAATGTATGATAGTAGTTTTTAGAATGCTTTAGTTTCTTAAAAACTAAACATTACTTATGTATTTGCATATTTCTAAGAATAGAAAAACAACACATGACATCATGTGATGCATCATGGAAATCATTAGAAGATTTCATTAGATATTTTGTGTAGATTTGTACTCTTCATATCTTACACAATCTTGCATAGATATGGTTGACTTTGGCAAGATATTGATATCTTGCTGTCAGACCCCGGCGGCACCAAAATGTATAACGGGGTCCGCCGTCCGTGGTGCCTGCTGATGGTTTTGGCTATAAATAGCAAAGCCAAACCAAGTAGTTTTTCATCCCTTTCTATCATACTCTTATACATACCTTCTCTCTAACCTTTCTAACTCAGTTTCATATCATATTAGTTATCTCTTTTGTAGCAAAGAAGATCAAGTCATATTCAAGCTTCAACAAGAAGTTAGAAGTCTTGTTTGTTTAATGTTGTATGATCTTGTGTTGATTCATACTTCATTGTTACATTAAACTATCATAATCTTGTGAGTGTGAGTGGTTAGTATTTTAGTCCTCAAAATACATTGTGTGTGGGAGTGGTTGTACCCTTGGAAAGAACTCGACATTTAGCTTAGTGTCGGAAATAGTGTAAGCGAAGTGTAAAGGTTTCTCCACCGGTGAAAGGAGCTTGTTGACTAGTGAAGTTGAACTCTCGAGTGTGAGACTCGGGGAGTGGAGTAGGGCAAGGAAAAAGAGTCCTTGTAGACCGACCCACTATAAACAACTTGTTGTGGTTTGATCATTTCTTTCCTTATTTACTCTTTACATATTGCTTACATATTTCATTTACATATCTAAGATCAATATCAATTGATCTATCAATAAGTTTCAAAACAAAGTTTTTAAGTGGTAAACTATTCAACCCCCCTTCTAGTTTTCTACACGTATTTTTATGCACCAAATGGTTTTTGAGCTTAAGCGTAAACTATAACCACGATACAAAAACGAGTTTAAAAACGAAAGAAAACAAGTAAAGCTTAAAACTTTTTATCAAAACAATGATTCTAAACACTATAGTAACCTTAAAACATAAGAATCTTTAAAAGTCAATGCAAAAATCAATGTATTGAAGCAAATGAAAAGTCTATAACGAGAAGGCTACGCGTACGAGTACAAAACTTCAAATACAAACGTTTCACCCAACTATATGGCGTATGATACCACTGTTAGGTCACCATAATATGAACACAAGTATGTAGATGATAGAAACAAGAGATAAGAGAGGATGGTTGATGCAATCACGCGTATGAATATAAGGAAAGGTTTATGTGTATTATGAAAGAGATCAACACCTCTCAAATGAGAGGTAACAATGAATTTATTGGAAAGGGAGCTAGGGCAACAAGTCTAGTCCCTTCCCTTGGCCTTTTGGGCCTATGCATAGGCTTATGGGCTTTCTACATAAGCCTAGCTCTAATTGCTAACATAAAAGCCATAATTAAGCAACCTATTACAATGAAATGACTAACACTTGATAATACTAGTTACAAGTGATTCCAACAAACTTGTTGTAGCACCATAAGTAATCTATCACACAAATAGATACGTTTCTATATCTAACCTAATCATAAAACATGGTTCATGAAATATGTAAAAGTCTCGTTAGACTTTTTTCCTTGGAACCAAGTCGCGTATAACTTTTACCAACGTCACCCAACTTTTGTTTTTGCGTTTGGAACCTTAAGTACACTTAACATCAAGTTAACGACACCAGAAATGATTTAAGCAAACTATTAAACAACCCTAAGTCATGTTTTTGCCTCTAACACCCAAACGAAACCATATGGGCCTTAAGGCCCAATCACGTTAAAAACTATGGCCCAATTATATTTTACCCGACCCATTAAACATGAAAGTGGGCCCATAAGCTAACAATAAGCTAATCATAAGCTAATATGAAAGTTAAACATGAAAACTAAATTCGAAACATATTTTTGGACCTAATTTGCAAAAACTATAGTTATCGGGTAGAAAATGTACATTTTGGAAAGTTAAGGTATATATATATATATATATATATATATATATATATATATATATATATATATATATATATATATATATGTACGTATACATGGGAAGTCTAGGATAGAAACCGTAATTATGGAAAACTTTTTTTAAAAGGGAACTAAAAGTTTTGTGCCAAAAGTGTCAACTTTGAAACTATAAGGACCAAAAGTGTAAATATAACTTTCAGGAATACCTTTGTAAAAATAGTTTTCTGAGGGACTAAAATTGTAAATTCATGAATATTTTGAATAAGAAATGTATTTGGATATAAGTTGATTTTTTTACAAAGTATAAGGGCCTAAATCATATATTTTATAACTTGAGGGTAAAAATTGTGAACTTAGAAAAATGTTTAGAAAACGTGTAAAACTTATAACGACTTCATAAAAACGAGTATTTTAATGACATAATGTACATATACGAGAATTATTACGTCGCTAACTAAATAAACCTCTCTATATATATATATATATATATTTATAAGCATATAAATATATGAATACGTTATTCGATAACGAAACGTACTAGAAGTGAATAAAACAAACTCTTGGCAACATTGATATGAATCGGCAACGGGGAACATTTCAATTATATATAAGTGTGAATTTCTAAAGAATAACAAACTAAGTTGATATAGCACGTCTTTAGAATTTGAACTTTAAGCACTATCCACACAAGTGAAAACAACGGTATTATCGCACTATTGAATTATGTATTCAATGCTCTATCATTTTGGTCGTGAACCAAACGTTTATCATAAATCTGAGACTTTCCATCTAGTACCTAGGTTCCGGGTTAGAGTCGTTGCTATATCACACTTGATCTCATTATGTTTTACCACTATCACCAAGGTGAGTTTATATCCTCGCTTTTACTTATCTTTACAAACCCCGCGAGAGAGATGTATGCTATAAACTAAAACACAAGGTTTTTGAAACTGTTCGCTACTTGATTATTGGTATTGCCTAAGTTATTAGCCGAAAGACCCCTGCATCATGAACCATTACTCACTTGCGAGTGAACGCATATATCGTGAATAGTACTATGGGGAGTAACGACCCCATCTCGATTATCGAAAATAACCGGGGAGCACCATATTTGAAATGCATTAGGTAATTGGCTATTACCTCCTTGGGGGAAAACTGTTACGTACACTAGTAATTAGGTGTATGCAGTTGAGTATTAGTGTCATGAGCTTAGCGTATAATAATCTGTGATTTTCTATGATAAGTTGTTGGTTTACAATTATCATCTTTCTTGTGTTCAACTGATTAACTATAAACCTATGGATTCACTCAACATTGTTGTTGACCTTTTAAGCATGTTATCTCAGATAATAATTGAAGAACATCTTTATGGCACGAAGTGGGCTTGCAAGACCTTTTTATTGTGGTGTAAACATAAAGTTATCATTTTTCACAAAATCATGATCTATCTTTTGTGTACCATCAAAAACTATCTGGAAGTGTTTTGTAACAAACTATGAGTTTTTCTTTAATGATAACAACTTTTATCAAAACGTCTGTTTTTAAGTCGTTTTCTATGATTATTGACTGTGATTCTTGAAGTAACACCCAAATTAGTCTTCCGCTGCTATGTTGATATTTTGGGGGTGTTACAATATAAGGGTTACTATCACCAGCAATAGGTACATATTGTAATCAGCGAGTATATATGCCCGCACATTGCTGCGGGATGGTTGTATACATTAGTTTAGTCAGCGTAAAAAAAGGTTCGAAGTCAAAGCAATTACCAGGAATACCATTGTCATATAATGTTGGAAATGCTTAATTGTTATATAGCATATCGCCTTTGGATAGGAAAATAAACAAAAGGTATTATGGAACATTTTATATGTTAGATGCTACATTTAATTAAATGAAACATTTTATATGTCATATAATGTTAAAAATGCTTAATTGTTATATAGCATGTATTTGTAATTAAATGGACCATTATATTTTCATTACAATTATGAAGGATATATACTTAAATATAAGTATTTGGAAAGACATATTGCCCCTACCTTCTATGATTGATTTAGTTAAGTATTTAATTAAAAAACTTGGACAATTTAATTTTTAAAATTCCAAAACAAGTCAAACGTAAACTGAGTTAATTACCAACACATGTGAATTTTGTTTTGAGCAAAAAGAATCCAGTGGTGAGTTCTAGCTGCATATAAGAGTGCTCACGGTCTAAAAACCAGGCCGGATCGGCCAATATAAAATCGGACCGAGATCGAGTTAGGCAAAAACTCTAAACTGAGACTGAACTGAATGTGATTGGTCCGATCTAAATAGGCTAAATATCCAGTTTGTACGCAGCCTGCATATAAAGTTTTTCTACTTTTTAATTTTTTTAGGGAGAAAATGACCAAAAACTCAACAATATATATTTTGGTTGGTCCAAAATAAAATGACCAAAACCTCAACAATATATCTTTTGATTGGTCCAAAATAAAGTTAAAATAAAACAATATCTCAATAGTCGAGCTAAAGAGAAAATTTCTTAAATGAACTCTTTTTAATGGTACTTTACAAATATAAATCTCGCCTATACATTTTTCTAAAATGAACTTTTCAATATTATACGTTAGATTCCTACCATAGTAGTTTTTAAACCGTATAAAGAATTCCTGGGCGTGGGCGTGGGCGTGGGCGAGGCGAGAACCTAGGCGAATGAGTGTCTAGGCGAGAACTTTGGGCGTGGTACAGACTAGTAACAAATGTCTAGGCGAATGAGTGTGTAGGCGAGATGTCTGGACGTGCACAACTAGTTTTAGGCGTGGGCCTGAGCGAGAGGCTAGGCGAGTACAATGGCGTTTAAGTGATATTACTTTTTTGTGTTTGACAATATAAAAGATGATTAATAATGAGATGTGAAATATAGTATCTTCAATGTCATGTCAAAAAGCACTTCCATATTTGTGTCATGTCAAAAAGCAAGAATAATGAAGACGTGTCTGATGAACAAAAAGCAAGAATATGCAAAAAACTAGGTGAACAAAAGTATAGCTGTAGTTACCCTTGGTTGCTACCTAAAGACTAATGATCAATTCGAGTTGAATATACATGGGCGATGTTATTTTCAAATGCAATTAAATGATTCTTATTGAATTTGGGAACCAGGCGAATACATTTTTTTGGGCGGGCGAATGGGAAATGAAAACATTGATGGTGACATATTTTGATCATTTTGGTAAACCATGTTAAAAAAGTTAAGTTCGTTAAAATCACTCTCTGTAAAGATTATTTAGGTAATTTGCTTCGAGCTAAATCGGTACATTGTGTGACCTCTATGAAAACACGTGTCTTTTAGTGACAAAATTATAACTGGTAAAAGGGTTTTTACTAGTTAAACTAATGGTTACTTTTTGTGCGACCGATGGCTATTGTATTTTTGTGCAACTATTTTTTTTTTTTTTTTTTTTTAAATAAATAAAATTCAAATTTTATTTGTTTTTCTTTCTTTTTTTGAATTCTTTTGATTTTTGAAAATTTGACAAAATTTATCATATGAAAAAACAATAGCCATCAGCATAACAAAAAAAAACACTCCACACACTTGTACTTTCTTCATTAAAAAAAAGACACGTGTCAATATATTATGTTGCACATTCTAGCTTGACGATTTTGATAAAATCTTTTCTGTTTACCTTATTGTGGACCACCCAAAAAGATATTGATATTTTTTTGTCATTTTCTATCTTTAAATGTTTTATTTTTCAATAGAGTATACTTTAAAATATATTCATGTGGGTTTGTCCTTATGTTGGAAAGTGACTCATGTCATACGAATATTTATACAGTTAAAAATACGTGAGCCTATGGGGTCACAAACGTATACACATAGATAATACTTTAATAATGTATATAATATATATATTGTATATTTATTAAATATATTAATAAACTAACGATTATACTTAACGGTCTTTAATTAGTTCGTTAGATGAATAATTAACGTTAAGCCCTTTATTTATCATGGAATGTACATACTAATTAAACTAAGGGGTTATTTCTTTTTGACTTAATATCCTGGATAGGAACAAAACAAGATGGAAACAGGAAAGATGAGTGTTTCTTTTTGACTTATTGCAGCCATAAATCCTGTTTGTGAAAGGGAGTAAAAAAGAAGGTATTCCACATCTAGGACACCATTACATATATTACCCCTTTCCTTTTCATTGTTTCCATAACCATAAAAACAAAAACTGCAAAAACCTCACTCCCATCTCCTCTTCTACTATGGACCACATCATCGGCGCCGACATTCAACGATTATCTCCTCCACTTCAGTCATCCTCCCACGAAAGTTAAGTTGTCGTCGTTCCTTCTCACTTGGCGACGTTCTTGCCATCGATCTTTCTCGCCGACGACGTTCTTGTCGTCACTCCTTCTTACCGGCGATGTTATTGCCGTCAATCCTTTTTTTCGGCGATGTTCTTGCCGTTACTCCTTGTCGTCAATGCCTCCAGGTTGTTGAAATTGGGGCTTTCTTGTTTATGAATTTATAGGAGTTGTTCATTGATTTAATATATTTCATAAAGAAATTGGTCAATTTCCACGACATAAGCAACAATTTGACTTTTTTTCTTTTTTTTTTTTTTTATTTGGTTGACATAAGATTTGGATAAACTTTGTAAGGATTTGTGTGTAACAGATTGACCAATCTTTGTACAAAGGTGTTTATGACATGAGGTTGTTCACAAAAATTGTAATTGGTGAATTTGGTAAATTGACGTGAAGCTTAATGATCGCTCCCGAACCGTCAAGTTTTATCACACAAGCTAACCACTTGTGAATGGTCAACCGTAATAAATTTCAAACAGCTCAGAAACAATGCAATGAAGATCTAGAGGAGTATAGTGTTTCCCCAGGTCGTTAAGTCCCAACGAGCTATGCGACTGAATAATCAAACGTATAGTGATCGGGTGATAATGAACAGGAAAAGGTTTGTGATTGATACTAAATGACAAAGGAAAAATGAAAGAAAATTAAAAAGATAAATTATATTAAATAAACGCTATAACTGTTTTTAAATTTTGATTTTCTTGATTTTTCTTTTATAAATTTAAATTAAAAACTATTTTTAAACTTTAAATCTAAATTACAATACTAAAAATTATGAAAATAAAGAGGAAAATTGTGAAAATATTATTCAAAAATCTAAAATAACTAAAGAGAATTTTCAAAACTAATTTTGTATTTTTCTGATTATTTTTCTATTTTCTATGAATTAAAAAATATTTAAAACTAAATAAATTGCTAAAAATTACAAATTTAACTGAGAAAATTCTGGAAAAATTATTTTTTTGATTTTTATATTTATCTTAACCTAGGAAAAATGAAAACTTATTTTTTTGAAGCTTTTCTGATTTAATTGTATTAAAAGCTAATTAAAAAGTACTAAAAACTGATTAAAATAAAGAAAAATAGCAAACAGAACTAGAAAAATCTGAAAAATTCAGAAAAAGTCTAAAATAATATTATAAGTCTAAGAAAAATATAAAAACATATACTAGTGTGCAAGATTATGAAGCTGTAATGAAAAGTGCTTATAAATAAGCACTCAAAATAAGCTAAAGACTACCACAGAGAACCAAATGATCACAGGACCTAACTTATGCTAAAACTACTAGAAAGCAACCTAAACTAACTACTCTAAACCTCTGGGGAGCAGGAAACAAGTATTTGATGTGAATTGCACTTAAGAACCAAAACAGGTTTTAGTTAATACTTTGTAGCTTGAAAACAAGCCACTCAAATAAGCTGAAGCTCAAACCAGATGTGGGATCCTAAACTAGACCTGGCAAGGGACTTATAAACCAAATTTGAGCCCAAGACAAGCTCTTATGAGCTTGTTGAAAGCTCTGCACAAACCTGTGCACACCACAGTGACCAGTGCACAGGGCACTTTTGATCTAATTGACAAGCTGATAAAGAGCTTAAAATGATTACCAAAAATTTCACAAAAATCACTTTTGAACACCCAACCAGTTGAAGTCATTAATCCCAAAGTATCAAGAGCATTGATTCAGAATTGAGACCAACAAAAATCTACAAAGTTTGGTAAAAACTGAGTTTTTCACTTTTTTTTTACTTTTGAAACAGAAATGAAAGTTTGACTTAAGTGAGATTTGAGACCAATTCATGAACTGATTGTGATGTTATAGGCTAAATAGAAGTTATATTAAGCTACTCTAACATTATCTAATCATAAAACAAGCTATTGATCTATAAAAATTCCAACAGATATGCAAGGAGGACAGATTTAGAATGATTTTGACTTTTTGAGTTCTAGAGTGCAGTCTAACCACAGAATTAAGTCTAAAGATCCTAAATGAGGCCAAGCTAACTGATCTTGAGCACAGACCAAGCCTCAAGCTCAATTTACCCACTGATCCAAACACTTATTTAAGAAACCAATTTTGCAATGCAACTACATAAAAGATTATCTAGCCTATGCTAACACATAAACTGAATCAATCTAATCTAACAACAGCTTAATGAATAGATAAAAACTAATCCTAACCACAGATTCAAACTAAACAGATTGTGCAAACTATACTAGATATAGAAATAGGATAAAAACTCACAAGTGACCAAGCTTATGTGAAGCTTAATCCAGAACCAAACCTGCCACTATTCTAATCAAAATCAACCCATTCCAGCTCTGCATCAACCCAAGTCCATATCTATAACTGCTTAACCAAGATTTCTTCACATGTTGACTTTCGTTGACCAAATACCAACTTTGATTGAAACTGAGTTACAAGCTTACCAAAAGCTATCTACAGCTTTAGTAAGCTTATTTGGATTAGAATTAAGCTACTTGGAGCTTGAGCTTTTAGCAAATTTAAAACTGATTTAAATAAGAAAAATGCAAAAACTAAAATTTGAGAGAACTTGAAATTGATTCTAAAGAAGAATTACAATTCAATGAACTTGCATAGTTTAATACAATAAAACTAGAAATTACAATTTAGAAGCTAATTTAAACTTGGAAAATTAAAAACGACATACATAAAAAGTGATAACTAAAAACTAACTCCTCCACTCTCTCTTCTTCCTCCTTTTTATAGCAAAAGTACTCCCTTCTCTCCTCTGAGCATTTCCCACCTCTATTTGGAGCCATTGGATTAGCAGAGCCCTTTTTAGCCGTTGATGGCATTTTGGCGCCAAAATGGTATTTGTCAGTTGGCTCTGATAACTTGTAACAGCGCAAGGAGCATTTAATGCATTTGGCTTGGGGTGTTTAGAGGGTAGGATGGGTGTGATGATGATGGAGGAGGAGCGTGGGTGGTTTTTGCAGGCGTAGGTGATGATGAGGAAGTAAAGGGAAACCCGTGAGCGGGGCGGTTTTATATTTTAAACGTGGGTTGGATTGGGTTTGGACCGGGTTGTGGATATTGGACCAGGCTTGGGTATTTTGGGCTTGGGTATTTAAGTGGTCAATGGTTTTGGACTAGGATTGGTATCATTTAGCATTTAAAGGACCAAAAGTGACAAATCTGATTTTTAAGGGACCAATCATGCAATTCTAAAAATGTAACCCAAGGGCTAGTTTTGTCATTCTCCAATAGATCAAGGGCCAAACTTGCAAATCTCTAATATTCCAAGGACAAAATCTGTCATTTTTGAAACTCAAAGGACTAAACTTGTAATTTCTCAAAACTTATGAAATTTTTCACCAAAGGACTAATTATGACAACTTATGATTTAAAAAGGACCTTTGGTGACTTTTATTTTAAAATAAGTGCTCAGGGACTATTTCTGACAACTTTTGAAAGTCGGGGGACTGAAACTGCCAATTATGCAAACTTTGTTCGTTTTTTCATCTGATTTTAAGCATTTTGCATCTGAAACATATAAAATACACTTTTGGGATATTTTCAGTATTTTGATGCATTTCTGAGTGTTTTTAATTGTTTTGCAGTTCAGATTTGACAAAAAATGATGAGTATTTACACACTCATCACTTAATCTGGGTTTTTGATCTTAGATATTTATTTGGATGAAAGTGTAAAAAGGTCATATTAAGATATTCATTAAGCAAAAAAGGAAACATAATTTTCTCGTCTATCCTTTTTCCAAAAGAGGCATTTTACTGAACCAGGACCCTTCTACAAAAAGGAAAAATAAAGAAACACCCCCTAAGTCAACATGGGGATTTTTTTTACTAAGGAGGCTCGGCCATCATGGGTTAAGAAAGAAAACAATGGGCTTTGTTAGCTTAGGCCTTAAGTTATTATGTTTAGGATGCCCTAATCCTAACACTATAAATACATGGCCTAGGTTTCTCATTCATGAAGCTTTTGATTCTCTTTCTCTCCTCTTGGCCGATCAAAACAACCCCATAGTAAGGGTTTTCGTTTGTTTTGGTCTATAAACCAAGAACACGGTTTTTGGTTTATCGTATCTTTATTGAACTAGCATTCGGTAATATTGGTTAAGGTGTAGTGTGGATACACGTAGAGGTAATCTCCTTTAATTACTAGTTTTGCTTTTGTGTACATCAAATAACGCATAGGTGTGTTCATATGCTTCGTTGTTCGTTTGCATTAACTAGCTAAAAGGTACGCGATTTTATTTATTATTTATGTTAACTATATGCATCATAGGTGATCTATGATCCGCTGCGTACTCGTGATTTATAATATGTTATATACGTTATTTAGATATCAAATTCTAATAGTGGCATCATGAGCCGTTCGTATGGCATTTTTGGGCAGCCATTCGTTATTTTTTACTTCTTTTTCTTAGTGCTATATTTGGGCAGCCCCTTAGAGATTATGTATGGGTAAATAATGGCTCCTAAGTGTCCCTGAGATCTGAAAAAGAAAATCTTGGATGCGGATTTACATAATTTAGAACGGGTGTATTTTTACATGCTTTAAATTCACCGTTTTTCGACTTATTTTGGTTATTTACTTGTTTAAACAGTTTACTTTGACAATAACCTGCATGTTGATCATGATTAATAAGCCTAATATATTAATTATACATACATGTTTATGTGGTAATTTGTTTATATGCGAAAATCGTTAAACGCCTTGATTTTGCGTGTTTGTTTGTTTGTTTTTTAGTTCTGATTGCATGACCTCCATGCACTAAATACTGATTTCTCAACATTCTGTTAAGAGTTAGATCACGATTTTTTTTCGGAGTTCCCAACTCAATTACCTAAAACTTTTTTGCTTTGTGCAAAAAGCGGGGAAGACTTTGTCCTTGTCTGGTTTTGTTCTAAAGTCGGTTAACTGTATGTGTACCTCTTGTTCTAAGATGATTCCGACAACAAGTTGGGGTTCTTATTTTTGGTCATTGGCTTGTCCAATTATTGGTCGTTTATTTGCTTGATGTTTATACATTTCAGAGTGATTAATTGTTTCGACTTTTTTTTGCTATATATATATATATATATATATATATATATATATATATATATATATATATATATATATATATATATATAGGGGAGGGTTAATGTGAGATCAAACTTAAAGTTGTAAAAATAAGATCAAATCTAAAAAACCACTAAAACATTTATAAATAACAATTTTAGCAATTATACACAAAAAATATAATATTTTAATACAAATTAACATTTTAGCAACTAATAACCAAATGATACATGAGTTTCGATTAGTGCCACCTGATACACATTACACTAATAAATATTCCAAAACCTGATACACATACAAAAACCTGATACACATTAAACTTCTAATCAAAGTGTATCACCTAGGTTTCGTTAATTTTAAAAAGAAATATATCGAAACTTTAACAATTTTAATAGTAGTAAATAAAAAAATTATTTTTATTGTAAGGAGAGTATCTCTTGTCAAATTTTAGTTCGATCTCATTTTAACAACTTTAAGTTTGATCTTATTAGATCTAGATTCTATATATATATATATATATATATATATATATATATATATATATATATATATATATATATATATATATATATATTGTGTCGACTTGATTTATATATTCTAAAAAAAATTGTTTTGAAAAATTAATATGGACTAAAAGATATCGTAATAATAATCAATTATAGACTATTGTCTTGCATTGAAAAACGCGTTAGTGTTGGGCTTACATACCATAATTTTCTCCCGCGTTTAAAACAATGTAAAAAAACTAGTTTTTAGTAAATTATTGTTTGCTTATTGTATAGTGCTTGGCGTATACAATGTACTTGATCGATGAGCAATATATATGTAAAATTATTGTCTTACATCATTTTAAAACGGATTTGGTTGGTTTTGCTGTAATTGGCTCCAGCAGCGAAACATGCAAGATAAATACTTTTACGAGAACTTATTTAACAATATTATTCATTTTCTTATACTATAATCTTGTAAAAGCTAAATTGTATCATCCTTAATTTTATACATCACTTGTGGATTATAGAATAAAAAGGACTTTTACAATACACAGAAAATAAAAACCAAGACAAAAAAATTTAAACTAGTGATACAAGGATGTATGCATAGTTTCTTATACACGTTTTTGGCACACTTGTTTTATCAAAATTATAATACCCATTACAATTAAGTTTATGTCATCCAAGTAGTAGATCACTTGCTATTTTTCTTTACTCTAGGACAGTCCTAGGTGAATTGCAACCCAAGGTAACAATTATCGTATGGTCAGACCTGAGATCAATTATTACAGATTTCTATTAGACGACTTAAATCAATTATGGTTGGTCAAACCTTAGACCCGAGGCATACGATGGGATGAAACATGTCAACTTGACATTATAGTTTTGGACAATCTTGCCTTTATCTTGACATTATTATTTCTGATAATAGTGTCGTGGGCCTAATTCGAACTAAGAGTTGCACGTGTGGCAATTATCACTCGTTGATTACCTTTTGAGTTCCTCATTTCTAGTAGATCAACTTCATTAATGGTGGAATTTCAAGTTGGATCTTAGACCCTTTGGTATGTGTCGAAACACATACCGGACCAAAAAGACCAAAAACTAACCTCTAAAGCCAAATATATTTGTGTTTTTTGTGTTTATGCATATGCAGGTAACAGATATCACAAAACGAACAAAGAAAAGACAAAACAGAGATAAAGAGACACGAGTTTGGAAAAGTGTGAAAAGCTGGAGCCGAGGAAATATTTCTACATTTTATGGACCATGCTTTGCTCATATTACAAAACACACCCTCATCTTTACCATAATTTCAGAATGAGTCCCTAAGCTTTTACAAAAATTATCCTAAATATAACTTAAGTTAAAATTAACCTTTCCCATTTATAAACCCTTACCCAAAATTCCTTGAACCCCTTCCCTTTTTGTTTAAACCCTTCCATAAATCACTTGAACTCCCCTTTAAACTGCCCAGCCGAACCCTTTACCCAGTCAAAAAACCACTTGACCCCCCTTCCAAACTTACACCCGGTTCATCCCTTCCAAAAATCAAATAATAATTAAAAAAGCACGCGCCCTTTTACCAAGTTACTGTATATATTCCCCAACACCTATTTACCTTGCATCACCACCATTTACCCACCTCACTTAATGAGCTTCTAGAAGACCCTGACACCTTGGCAGAGTTATAACATTAATGGGAATGCCACATGGCAAAATGGAGCTCTCTGCTTGGACAAGGCATGTCACAGCTTGATCCAATGGCTGAGATTGACTGATTGATGATGGGATGGATTAAAGGGCTGTGATTAGAGATGAGAAGCTTCTAGAAACCCTAGCTGAAGGCCTAGAAATAACCATTACTCCTCAAGTTGAAGCTGTTAGGGTCTATGGTTAATTTAGGGTCGTTTTAGTTTAATTATATTGTTTTTCTTTAATTCAGTTGCAAGTTACTTTTTTAAGCTTTGTTATTCACTGTTAGATTAATAAAAAATCAGTTTACTTTTAAATACCTTGTTCATTTACATATTATGCTTTTAATCTCTATTGTAAAAATCGACCCAGGCGGAAGATTAATCCCCGCATAATCGCTGATCGCTGAGTAAGCACCTTGATTTATCATAATCGGCCTATTTAATCGGTTTGGTCAAAGATCGCCTAAAAATAGGTCAACAAATCGATTAATCGGACAAAATCGAACAAAATCGGTCTAATCGGACAAAATCCTTAAAAATCAGTCAACAAAATCGCATAAAAATCAGAAAAAACCCGCTTAAAAATTGGTCAACAAATCGATTAATCAAACAAAATTGGTAAAGCTCACTTAAAAATGGTCAACAAACTGAGTAATATCTATTTTTGACTCTGAACTTTCAATAATTATGTATTATTTTTATATTTGAATACTTGAAATATTTGAACTTTGATGCACTATGCTTATCTCATACATATAATATAATACAATATCTAAAATTACAATTTTGTGTATAAAAATTATAATCTGATAAGTCCCCTATTAATCCCTGCCTAACCGATTAATAGTTAGGCCCTACCGACCGCCTCACTAGCGCCTAGCGATTTTTACAACCTTGCTTTTAATGATGCTCATCAATGATTAAATAAAGTTTTAATAATCTGTTTTAAGCTCTTATTCACTCTTATATAAGCTTGTATAAGCTCTTATAGCTTTTTGTAAGCTTATTTATTGTTTTGTTCAATTTCTCAAAAAGTAAAAAAAGGTCAAAATAAGCTCATAATAAGTTGTTTGGTGATAAGTGAGTAAGGGAAGGGCTTATTGGACTTTACTAGCATGTCCTTGGGCAAGCTAGAGCTTGTAGATTTGATTTAAAGCCTTGTTTTGAGCAAGGGCTTGAGTAAGTTCCATTTTAGCTTATTTACTTTAAACTTGCTTATTTGTGCTTATTTTTCTTCTTATTCATTTACTTGTGCGTTAAATTTGTTTATTAGTACTAGTTATTTCTTGTTATTAGCTTAGCTTAATTTGTGCTTATTTAGTTTTAAAAATCTGAGTTTAATAAGTCATTAAGTCATTTAAAGTCATTTTGAGTAAAAAATTTCCAAAGTCTTAAGTATATTCAGCATAAAAATCCAAAAACAGTTTCTAAAGTAGTGTTTGGTTTAAGGGTTAATTTGAGTCAAATCAAGTTTTTGGTAATTTAGTTTCCTTAATTCAGCTTTAAACCAGATTAAACTATAGATTAGAATAAGATTATACATGTTTTTAGTAGTTTTAAAGTGATTGAGTCTTTTCTTAAGTTTTCTCAGTTTTCATATCAGTAACATTAGCTTATTGAGTCAATTAGGGGTTGAGTCCTTATTAGGTTTATTTTAAGTGTCTAAAATCAGTCCTATGTTCCATTTAAGCATTTAGAATAAGTCTTTAAGAGTCAAATTTGCAAATTCTTAGTTTTCATAAAGTCAAAAACTTTATAAAAAAAAAAAAAAATCCTGTCAAGCTGTTTACCAGCTTTTTTTCAGCTTAATTGTGATCCAAAACTCTTAATTTTTGTGTTTTTGAGATATTTAGATGTCAATCTAAATCTATTTTAAGGTTTCATGGTCTTAGCTTATCATTTACTAGCCTAATTTTGGGATTAAAACTGCTTGGTCACACTGATTTTCATAAAGGGTAAAAAGGGTGAAATAAGTTCTGTTCAACCCATTGTTTTCAAAAGCTGTTCAACAAACTCTAAAAAGCTTATTTTGGACTGAAACTTGGTAAATTCAATCTATGCCAGCTTGTGATTGCTATTTATGAATTTGAGCTTTTAGCTTCTTGATTTGTGGCTTGTGCATAAGCTCAAAATAGCCCCTTAGGCCTGTTTTCACCTCAATATTTGGATTAGTGCTTATTAGTGATATGGGCTTTTTAGATAATTAAGGTTGCTTATTTAGGTTTAAAATTGCTTATTATATTAGTTTAAAGGTCCTAGTAGCTTATTTAAGCTTGGCACAAGCTTATAGAAGCTTGTGCCCCTTTAATCAGTTAACCCTTTTTGTTTTATTGCTTATTAGCCAGCTGATAAGATTTTCTGCTTATTTTCAGCTTAATCTAGGTTAGTATCAGTTTTTTTAGATTTGCTTTTAAGTGCCTCGTTGCTTAAGTAATAGTTCAAGCTTAAGAAATCTTATTGAGTATGTTAGTGCAAATATTACGATATTGAATCTATACAATCTCATTTGTTTTGTTGATGACAAACATGTAACTTGTAATACATAACGTAAAATGTATAAGTTACTTGTAGTTAGATCTTGTCTCAACATGCTCTTAACACCTCTCGACGACTCAAGTCCTTGTATGCTACAACACAAGTTCGTACGTGTTTGTTATGTTGCATTATGATCAAACCCCCAACAAACCAATAAACATGTTTAGTTAAATAGTTTATGTATAACAACTAGTGTTTACATATTGGGTAAATATATACATCACTAGTATGTATTATAATGGGTAATATAAATGGGTAGAAACTTAAGTATTTGACCCATTGACCAAATACATTGAATGTAGTTGGGTAAAACCCAAAGTCCATGACCCATACCCATTTGCATGACATCATGCATAAGTCATATATGGATAATATCCATGACCCATGATATTGACCCATACCCATAAGACTAGATACATTGTACTCATTAGATACATTGTATCTAAAGGAATACCCATGGACCAACCCATAACCCATGACCCATGACCCAAAAACCATGGGCAAAAGGAAGCGTCCTACGGATCCCTCAAAGTGCCCATGGATCCCTGGAATTACAAGGGCCGGATCCCTCCAGAAGGGATCCTTGGCGGAGAACATGGTTTTGGTCTTTTTGCCTATAAATAGCAAGCCACTTCTTACCATTTCTTTACACCTTCACACATAGTTTCTCTCCACTAAATCTAGGATATTTAGATCATTAGGAAACATGTAAACCACCCTCATATCATATGATCATAATGCTTCTAACTCTCATTTGTTGTAAGCATACTCCTGAAGTGATCCTCCAAAGCAAGCTTAGAGATCTTGCTTCCTTACCTACTGAAGTGATCACCCATCACAAGATACAAGCACATGAAGATCTTATAAAACAAGCTTGGGAAACTTGTCATCTTCATTCATACAAGACTAACTACATCATGCTTTGGGTTCTTGATGTTTAGTCTAGGAGTTCATATCCATTAGACACATTGTCTTGGATATTGTCTAGTATCATATTCTTGTATCTATGACTAGACTAGATGGTTTATGTGTTTGTGCCATAAAACACAAGGTTTATTATGTTGGGCCACAAAACATAACGAGTGTCATAGATGTGTCAAAGGCATTAGTGAAGAGTGCCGAAGATCCCTGTTGAAGGCATTAGTGAAAGGTGCTGAAGGATCGTGTAAATGGCATTAGTGAAGAAAGCCTAGGTCGTATAATCGATGAGGTGCATCGTTATACATATAGTATTTGTTTAGATTCAAGGATGCTGATATCCTTGATGGTGTTGTAACAAGGAGTAGATCTCTTTGAGATTAGGTGTTGTGTTGAATTGGGTAGTAGTTCCTCCATAGTAATGGAACTAGGTGCTTAGCCTAGTACCTAATAAAGGGTAGGCGACGTTGTGTAGGTGTGGTTCAACTTGGAGTGAAAGAACCCGGTGGTTAGCCTAGCACCGTATAAAGGGTAGGCGACGTTGTGTAGGTGTGGTTCACCTTGGTGTGAAAGAACCCGTGGTTAGCCTAGTACCGAAAAAGAGGTAACGTTGTGAAGGCTTCTCCGCCGTAAGGAGTTGGTGTAGTGATTACGAACTCTCGAGTAGGTGACTCGGGGAGTAGAGTAGGGAAAGGAAGGTGTCCTTGTAGCCGAACCACTATAAATCCTCGTGTTGGTTTGTCTATCCTTTTACTTATCGCTTTACTTTTATTCTTGCATTACTTTGTTTATTTTCTATGTGGTTAATGTCTATGTTTGTGATGCATACTTGGTCTTTCATATAGTCACAAACTATATTTAACACTTTACATATGATGACACGCTTGATCAAGAAAAAGCAACCGGACTAATAATGGTGAAACTTGATTTATAATGAACCACTAATCTTCGGAATCTTATGTGATGTCAAGGGGTTGGCCTTACATGCCGTAATGCGTTAAATGCATCCTCACGTCAAGATTATCAAATGCAATGGTTTATACTATATTTGATACAAAAGTTTTAAGTTTGAAACGGAAACGTATTCACCCCCCCCCCTCTACGTTTTCACAATTGGTATCAGAGCGGGTTGGCTCTAGTTTTTAAAACAAATGGTTTTCAAAACGAGTAAGGTCCTCGTATCAAATTTTTGGTGAAGTCAAGCATAATATGAAAAGTGTTTTGTTGATTTTTTTCTTTGAAGTTTTGTTGTTAGATATCTTGTTAATCAAGCTTGAATAAAGGTAAAAATGGTTAATATAACTTCACTAAAAAGTCTACAAAGGTTAAACCTTTTCATCGGGTCAAAACGTACATTTCTGTAATTCTGTGTCAGATCCGCGGATCCCTCAGATTACACTATACGGATCCCTCAAGCAAGGGATCCGTGGGATCAGTGGTACAAAAGACAATTTTTGTCTAAATTTCAAAAATTCATAACTAATTAACCGTAAGTCGTTAGAAGTCGTGCCACCTATCGTGTTAAAGGTATTTGAGTCTACTTTCATTTAAAAATAATTTCATAAACTGATTCTAATCAAAAATTTACAGAATCATTGATTTATAATAGAAAGTCATTTTTCGATCATAACTTTTGCACAAACTTTTGATCTAATTGGAGACAGAAGTTTTTATCTTTGAATAACATTGTGTCCTCTTTTGAAACTAAGGTTTTGATCATATTTATAAAGGAAACTAATCAAGCTTGGTATGCATGTTTAACACAAAGCAATGAAAAAAAACTTTCGTATGCTATGCTAAATGATAAATTGTTTCATTTGCATTACTTGATTATTTGCTTATCTCAAATAGCTTTTGTGCTTGTTTGATTGATTAACGTATGTGGTTTCCTTACCTTGCTATTCATTCTCTTGCTTTTCGAGTTAGTAATATTCTACTTATCAATAGGCTATTTGAAGGAGTGTTTGGGATAACATCTAGTTGTGTCGAAAATGTTATTTTAAATACTTAGATAAGTTATATAAGTTGAAAAATGTTTAAAACATGTAATAAACTAAATGGCTTTTTGATTGAGTTGTCATAAATGTTTTATGTGCTTATATGATTTCTTGATTTTATATTTTCTTGTATCGTTTTCTTAAAACAACAAGAATGTACATCGGATCATAACCTACACTTGTGTTGATGATGTACTCTCCCATTTTTTCTTTGCATGATCGCTCTCCAAGATTCATAGTAGGATTGACAACTTGATTATTTCATCCGATATACTCAAGTAAATTATTTTGCAACACAAATATAATTGTTCATATCCGGAAGTCCAAACTCAAGCTTTCCAACAACATATGTTAAACTAGCTCATCCAACTATCTTTTTGTTCACCATATGGACAACTTTTAATTTTTTGACACCTTCGTCACCTTAGTTGTTTCAAGTATAATATTAATAAAAACGAAGCAAAGTATCATCATTGTTACTCTTCGATAGGCCATTGTAGGAATATAAATTTTCCTAACTTGAGAATGAATACTGGAGAACTTATTGCACTAGAAACTCAATTTGACCTAACGGTTGAATTTCTTCCTTGAGAGAAGTTGGGTATGTGGAATCGCCCGTAAAAATGGTCGTGTTTAGCCATAATTGAGCACCACTAGTAATAGTCTCATATTCATTCTCTCACTTTAGAAATTTATACTCCTATGTTTTCCTAAAGTAAGTTTACAATGGAAATACTTTGCATTGTCTTAGGATTACTAGTCAAACAATTTGTAAAATTAATTTTTTTTGTTAATCACAACCACTTGCCTCATTAAGCGATTATCTTGCTTTGATCGAGAAGAGCTACACGACTTCATAGTTGAAGCTCATTGTATGCTAATCACCATCCATAATGACTAGATTGTCCTAAACTAGCACCTCACAACTCTTTTGTCTTAAACACCATTATGTGCTCTTTTCTTTCTAGACACATACCTTTCATGTCATTGTTAGTGTAAATGATTTACTAATCTAGACCGTAAATCTGTTTTGGGCTTCTTGAATAGTGCTTGTTAAGTTTGCTAAACCTTTGTGTTATTTGTGAGCTCGATCTCATTTGATTGCATATATGTGATCTCTACATTCTCTCCTTGCTTTGCTTAACGTGTATACATGTATGCTTGCTATAGAAACATTTTGTTTCATAATTCGAAACATAGAGCAAAATTCTGCAACTATTCTGTTAAGTAAATCTGTCTTAGACGCCGGATCCCTTAGATGTAACTAGACGGATCCCTCAAGTGAAGGATCCGTGGGATCCGGGTGGACAGAAGTTCCTTTTTAGCCCCTTTGCATCAATCCAACATTCTAGACCTTATTGGACTAGTTAAACATGCTACATTAGGATCACTTAGACTTTCCTTAGGCTCAGTTGATCTCATATTCACTCATGGATGATTTAGGATCACATTCAAAGTATCTTTGATTTATCATTACTTCAAAACTCACCATCTTTCCATTCCAATGTTTACACATTGTTCCTCTCATCTCAAAACACCTAGTTTGATATTTCTCTCAATTTAAGCAAATTGATTTTAGTCATCCTTACCTCAAAATAGGCCAAAAACTAGGTTTTAATTTCTTATGATTTTTAAGGAATTTTCCAAATCTCTCTTAAGTCATCATATGATCTCTAGGATCATTTAACACCACTCGACACTCTCAAATTTCTTAGTGTCATCTTTGATCATCCACTAGTGCTCATAAAGCCCCATTTTCATAAAAGGCAATCATTAGCTATCATCAATCATTCTCTCTTGATCATTCAAGTCCATCTTCATATAAGACACTTAATAGACTGAGTAACTTAGGATATGTATATGCTAGACCTTGCTAGAACCCAATCACCTCTTTTTCATCTTATTTGTTAGCCGGATCCCTAGACTTAAGCTAGCCGGATCCCTCTAGTGAGGGAACCGGAGGAACCGTGGAACAGTAGGTTCATTATCTCTTTAGATAATCCTTTCAAATTTCCTTTTTCCACACAAGCACTTGTTCAACACTTAGGATTATCATTTTTGTATATGTTTATAAATGAGTTGCATTTATATGATTCTATACGTGTTTTTTATTTTCGTTTCATGATTTTATGTGAACAATTTATCCATTTGTATAAACGTTTTCCTTTTGTACTAACTCTTTTGGATTCTGGTAGGATGAAAATGGTCGATTTCACCATCAAGTCAAGTTGTGCTCATTTGCACATTTCTTTTATATATTCCTAATCTTGCATCATCCTAACCATCTTACTCCATTTTTATCACCACTCACAAAGTCATCATGTCTACCACCTCTATTGAGTCATTAACCAAGTCAAAGATTCACCTTGATACCTTTCATCACCTCTACCATATCTCTAAGTCATAATGATGATTTCTATCACTATCACCGTGTCCAAGGTCTAGTTCATGAACTACGTGATGAAGTATGTCTCATGTTCTACCAAATCCTACTTGTGTCAACCACAACCTCAAACTACAAGCTACTTGTGTCAACCACATCCTACAAGTGTCTCACTACTACTACAATTCATGGTCGCTTAACCATCCTTCACAAACATCTATGTTGTCAAAAGCCAAGTGAATTTAATAAATGATCGTCTCATCCCTAAGCACATTTTTTTCCTTGAATAAACCTTATAACCTCTAAACCAACCATGATGATGCAAGTAGTAGGATTATTCTCTTTTTGACACTAATCCTTTCTTTGTAGGTTCATATATATACACTTTGATGTGTATGGGATTCTCGTCTATTTATGGACAAACTTTTACATTATTTTTTTTGTAGGTTCTTCTTGACGCCCTCGAGATAGGGGGAGCTTCCGTCGAGCATTTATAAAGTGCATCATATGACTTACTCGTCCAAGGACGAATATAATTTTGCACTAACTTTTTGTTTTGTAGATTTTCAAATTACACTAGGAGCACTTGACGCTCTCAATAAAGGGGAGTTTTTTCGTCAAAACTAAAACATTGCAAATTTTGCAATAATTTCGTCTTAGCCTTCCTAAAATACTTAATGCCTTTAACAAGGGGGAGCAACCGTCAAGGGGGAGCATGTACACATTCATTCTTCAAAATTCCTTTATGTTTCAACAAAAGGGAGATTTCTTATTCATCATATATTTTTTTCCTTTTTCTATTCTTCTTAACACTAACCTTGATGTAGGTTAAGCCTCAAAAATTTGATCCATTGAGCCGTTGGCAATAATGGTTAAAATTCAAAGGATCTTTCTATTTTTTTGTGTGTGATTCTCTAGGTTCCTCTTAAATGCGAGATCACCACCTTTTAAAGACATGCAAGCTCAAGGTCATGAGTTGCTAAGCTTCGTCATTAGTGTTTCATGTTGAAGGTATTGGCATGGTGTGCCAATTGGAGCAATAAGGTGTTTTTATTTTAACTTCACTAGGGATGATGCAAACTCGCCATTCTTGGGAGAAAGGACACACCATTTTTGTTTCGACAAAAGGGGGAAAAGAGTGTAAACGAAGAAGGTAATGTATAGGAAGTACGGACACAAGTAACTTTGACATTTTACATATCTATTACGTTTACATATATTTTGTCATCATCAAAAAGGGGGAGATTGTTAGTGCAAATATTACGATATTTAATCTATACATTCTCATTTGTTTTGTTGATGACAAACATGTAACTTGTAATACATAACGTAAAATGTATAAGTTACTTGTAGTTAGATCTTGTCTCAACATGCTCTCACACTCTCGACGACTCAAGTCCTTGTATGCTACAACACAAGTTCGTACGTGTTTGTTATGTTGCATTATGATCAAACCCCCAACAAACCAATAAACATGTTTAGTTAAATAGTTTATGTATAACAACTAGTGTTTACATATTGGGTAAATATATACATAACTAGTATGTATTATAATAGGTAATATAAATGGGTAGAAACTTAAGTATTTGACCCATTGACCAAATACATTGAATGTAGTTGGGTAAAACCCAAAGTCCATGACCCATACCCATTTGCATGACATCATGCATAAGTCATATATGGATAATATCCATGACCCATGGTATTGACCCATACCCCTAAGACTAGATACATTGTACTCATTAGATACATTGTATCTAAAGGAATACCCATGACCCATAACCCATGACCCATGACCCAAAACCATGGGCAAAAGGGAGTCCACGGATCCCTCAAAGTGCCCGATCCCTGGAATTACAAGGGCGGATCCCTCGGAAGGGATCCTTGGGGCTAAACATGGTTTTGGTCTTTTTGCCTATAAATAGCAAGCCACTTCTTACCATTTCTTTACACCTTCACACATAGTTTCTCTCCACTAAATCTAGGATATTTAGATCATTAGGAAACATGTAAACCACCCTCATATCATATGATCATAATGCTTCTAACTCTCATTTGTTGTAAGCATACTCTCGAAGTGATCCTCCAAGCAAGCTTAGAGATCTTGCTTCCTTACCTACTGAAGTGATCACCCATCACAAGATACAAGCACGTGAAGATCTTATACAACAAGCTTGGGAAACTTGTCATCTTCATTCATAGAAGACTAACTACATCATGCTTTGGGTTCTTGATGTTTAGTCTAGGAGTTCATATCCATTAGACACATTGTCTTGGATATTGTCTAGTATCATATTCTTGTATCTATGACTAGACTAGATGGTTTATGTGTTTGTGCCATAAAACACAAGGTTTATTATGTTGGGCCACAAAACATAACGAGTGTCATAGATGTGTCAAAGGCATTAGTGAAGAGTGCTGAAGATCCGTGTTGAAGGCATTAGTGAAAGGTGCTGAAGGATCGTGTAAATGGCATTAGTGAAGAATGCCTAGGTAGTATAATCGATGAGGTGCATCGTTATACATATAGTATTTGTTTAGATTCAAGGATGGTGATATCCTTGATGGTGTTGTAACAAGGAGTGGATCTCTTTGAGATTAGGTGTTGTGTTGAATTGGGTAGTAGTTCCTCCATAGTAATGGAACTAGGTGCTTAGCCTAGTACCTAATAAAGGGTAGGCGACGTTGTGTAGGTGTGGTTCACCTTGGATTGAAAGAACCCGGTGGTTAGCCTAGTACCGGAAAAAGAGTAGGCAACGTTGTGAAGGCTTCTCCGCCGTAAGGAGTTGGTGTAGTGATTCTGAACTCTCGAGTAGGTGACTCGGGGAGTGGAGTAGGGAAAGGAAGGTGTCCTTGTAGCCGAACCACTATAAATCCTCGTGTTGGTTTGTCTATCCTTTTACTTATCGCTTTACTTTTATTCTTGCATTACTTTGTTTATTTTCTATGTGGTTGATGTCTATGTTTGTGATGCATACTTGGTCTTTCATATAGTCACAAACTTAAATAGTAATTCAGCTGATGTGAATCACCTTGCTAACGATAGTGAACAGCCGTAAATCAGTTGGCAATAGATTTTTAATTCACAATTATTAGAAGAGATGTATGTTGTCTAAACTCCTATGATTTGTAACGTTATGATATTATCGTATGATACGCCAATTTAGTCAATAGGATAATACTATCAATGCACTCTTTGAATAGTAGGTTGTTTGTTTTTTGAGTGTATAACATGTTGATGTTGTCGCTGAATAGTTTGTTTATGTTGATGATTTTACAGGAACAAATAATCTTGAGTTTAACAAGAATACATAAAAGAATGACACTACAATTGATGCACAAGCTACAGGTAGTAAAAACTAATTATCATACTATGCTTGCATGTTGCATGATGTGTTTTTGTTATTTTTAATTTAATTGGTTATTTTTTTTTATGTTGATGTTTATTTATATATGAAAAATTGTATTGCATGATGTGTTTTATGTTTATGTTTTTTGGTTGGTGAATCTTTATTATGTATAAAGGATTATGATAGTTTTTAAGAATATTGTGTTACATAATTCATACAGGTTTATGTTTTTTTGTTGCATGATGTGTTTGTGTGGTTTTCAAATTAAATTGGTTGTTTTTGTTTATGTTGATGTTTGTTTATATCAGTTAAATTGAATTGTTATCAGTTACATGATGTCTTCTATGTTTATGTGTTTTAGTTGGTGAATCTTTATTATGAATAAAGGATTAGGATTGTTTTTTAGAATATTGCGTTACATAATTCATACATGTTTATGACCTGTGATCATGAAATCATCCAGATAAGAGGAAGAGAAGAATTGACACAAGCACAATTAAAGCTCCTTCTACATGTAGTTAATCAGAAAGTAATATAGTCTACATATTTTCGTTGTAGTTAAAATTGAATTGGAAACATAATACAATTTTGGTACGTGTTTCCACCAGTTGTGGCACCATTAAGTGAGAACAGTGTCATCGATATGTCGTTGTTTGAAAGTGACACACCAGGGAAAAGATCTGGAACCCATGTTCAGAATGAAAAAATGGCATCGAAAGGTAAAGTTAAATTGTCTTAGATTTAAATGTTATTGCTTAAAGGTTACAAAAATTACCAAGTTCGATGCTTTCTTACCATGGAGATACATTTTTTTTCATATATACTGTATTATATTGTTGAGGAATGATATGATATAAGTGTACTGTAGTTATTAGTTAGATGGTTATAGAGCAATATATATATTAATATATGTTGTGTGCAGGGTTCTGTTCTATGTATCCTTAACGGTTGTCTGTCATCAGGTACGAAGAATTGAAACACTTAGTTTCTTTGGAAAGCTATTAGGATTGTTCTGATGGTATTGAATGTCTAAAGAGAAAATTTGGGCGTTGTAGAGGCTTCTCATTCTTTCGGTCACTACTCATTATAATCATTAATACCGATATGCGTTCTTAGTGGGTGTGTTTGCATGTGCCTTTGAAATGGGTCATTTGATATTAAAGAATTTAAATTCGAGAATCTCTTGCAATAACTAGCGCCCTAGCTAGGATTTTTTGATTTTTCCTTTCGAAAAGTTTCACTAGCTAATGAAATTGCTATTTTTATTTTTTAAATTTTTTTATATCAAACTAAAATGGATAAAATCTGCTTGGGTTAAGACTAATTGTTACGACCCATTTAAAGCAAATGGTCAAGTGAGCAACTTTAGACCTCTGTAGCCTAATCAAAACATTTTTTTGATTTTTTCCTTTGAGGGAAGTTAAAAAGCTATTGAAATTGTTATTTTTATTTTTTAAAATTTTTTATAACAACTAGAAATGATTTAAAATGCTTAGGCAAGCGAGGAAAACCATTTGGGACAAAACCACCAACTTTGAGCTACTAGCGACTAGCTAGGTTTTTTTGATTTTTTCCTTTTGAGAAAAGCTTCACAAGCTAATGAAATTGCTATTTTTATTTTTTAAAATTTTTTATATCAAACTAAAATGGCTAAAAATCTGTGCTAAATGTACCCATTTGAAGCAAATGGCCAAGACTGAGCAACTTTAGACCTACAGCAGCCTAATCAAAACATTTTTTTGATTTTTATCCTTTTAAGCAAAGTTAAACAAGCTATTGAAATTGTTATTTTTATTTTTAAATTTTTTTTTATAACAACTAAAAATGAATTAAAATGCTGGAAACAAAGCGGAAAACCACTATTTGGGACAAAACCACCAACTTTGAGCTACTAGCGACTCTAGCTAGGTTTTTTTGATTTTTTTCCTTTTGAGAAAAGCTTCACAAGCTAATGATATTGCTATTTTTATTTTTAAAATTTTTGTATATCAAACTAAAATGGCTAAAAATCTGGCTAAAAGTACTGGGTTAAGACTAATTGTTCTAACCCATTTGAAGCAAATGGTGAAGACTGAGCAACTTTAGACCTCAGTGACCCTAATCAAAACATTTTTTGATTTTTTTTTTTCTTTGAGGGAAGTTAAACAAGCTATTGAAATTGTTATTTTTATTTTTTAAACTTTTTATAACAACTAAAAATGAATTAAAATGCTAGGCTTAAATCGAGGAAAACCACTATTTGGGACAAAACCACCAACTTTGAGCTACTAGCAGCTAGCTACGTTTTGTTGATTTTTTCCTTTTTGAGAAAAGTTTCACAAGCTAATGAAATTGCTATTTTTATTTTTTAGAAATTTTTATATCAAACTAAAATGGCTAATAATCAAACCATGTGATGCAATATCTCTAATGAATCATTTGAGTTTGTATTATTACAATAGGCAAGATGGGTGATTAGGGTTGAATTAAGTATAGGTCAACGGGTCTAAACGAAACAACTCATGGTTTAGCATGGGTAGGCTCACAAAGCAATTTTTGTAAATTAAATTTGGCCTTGGCACTTTCTATAACTTTTCAAATCTTCTTAAATCCAATGATGCTTAGGTTATAAATTATGACTTGTAAGATAGACTTTGAATGTTACGGTTTTGGAGGTGTTAGTCATTAAGATAGACTTTGAGTTACTATAAAAAACTCGACATTTACTTCCTTTATCTAATTTATTTCAATAGTTTTTGACTCATTTATGCTATAAACTGTGATGAAATTCCTAATACCAACATTACATGTAATTTTGTTTTTCAAAAGGATTGGGTAGAAGGCTTCTCTAACCGGTGATAACAACCTTCTTACAATAAAGAAAAATCGTTAACAAAATTATAAGTCATGCCCCCATTGGGTGCTTTGAAATATATAATATATATATATATATATATGGGTTTATATACGAATATATATATATAATATATGGTTTATATATATATATATATATATATATATATATATATATATATATATATATATATATATATATATATATATATATATATATATATATATATATATATGGGTTATATTGAGATAGGTTACCTAAATTTCCAACTTTATTCGCCTAAGTTACCAAACTTTCATTTTGTTCACTTAGATTACTGAACTTTAGTTAAGCATTCAACATCTATTTTTTCAGTGTAATCAAAGTAACCCAAATGCATTTTCTTAGGTAAGTTAAGTAACCTAAATGTAGCGTTTTAGAAATTCAGTAACCTAAATGTAGCGTTTTAGAAATTCAGTAACCTGAATGCACAAAAAAAAAGTTTGGTAACTTAGGCGAATAAAGTTGGAAAGTTGGGTAACCTATCTATCTATAAATATATAATATATAATATATATATATATATATATATATATATATATATATATATATATATATATATATATATATATATATATATATATATATATATACTATATATCATATAAAATTTTGGCGCCGCTACTACAGGGAGGTGTGTTACCGATTATCGATTCAAGTTTGAATATTAGTGTCTGAAGAACCTTCCCCGTGAAGTTATTCGCTTATTTTGTGAATATTTCTTATAAAAAAAAAAAAAAAAAATCACAAACACTTTTTCTATAGTGTTTAAAAATACAAAAAAAAAAAAAAAAAAAAAAGCCAACAAAAGAAATCGTGAAATCAATTGTTTCGTCTGCTCACCTTTAGATTACAAACTATAAGAGGGGTATAAGGAGGGGCGTTCCGACGAACTACGCCTCTAAGGAAGAAGGTTAATAAAAGTTCCGTGCTTTCCCGCTTCCCCGCTTCCCCGCTCCATTTATGAACAACGTGATAAGTTTGAGTTAACCACCCGTGAGCAGGAAATGGATGACCAAATGCGTACAATTATTAGAAAAGTAATTTTAGAGAAGAAGTATTAAAACAAGAGTTAAACTCCTTACAAGAAAAGCTTTCTAAAACTGCTAGGCAAAAACAAGAACTTCAAGAAAATGTTAACATGCTTAAGCAAGAATTCAATGCTAAGGAAGCAAAACTTTTGAATGATTTTTCTAATCTAAAAACTTTGAAAAACAAGCTTGAAAATAAGTTGTACGTACAAGGGAATACTATTCAGACTGCTCACTTGATCACTAAGCATAGAGTCTTAAGCGATAAGCATAGCATTCCCATTGTTGAGGAACCAAATCCAGAGGTCATTAAAAAGGCTAGTGCTGCTAATAAGGAACTTTATGATGGTAATGAAATCCTTAAGCCTAGGCAGAAACCTAGTTGCGTTGAGTGCACTGAGGAAGATAAGAAATCGGATGAAGTCACTAGGGAGAAAATGAATAAGAAGCTAGAAGATCACAGTGTAAAATGAATAAGATAACGATAAAACCCCATGATTACACTAAGGAAAATTGGATATCCTTAAACAAGTTTAAGCCTTAGACTCTATTAACCCCTGAACAAGTGTTGCGGAAAAGGATATGGATATGCAAAAGGCGGAAAACCTTGTTGAAAAGAATCCCCTTGTAGGAAATTGCCTCAACAACTGTGTATCCTCTCTAACACACCAATGCAATTAGTTCCTAGATCTATGCCACTAATATAAGACCTTAATCAGCATGTATGTTGTTTATCAGTTGTTTGTTGATTTTGAGAAAACGTGTACGAAGAGAATCACACCTCTGGGGATAGCGAGGGGAAAGGGGTTTTGAGCAAACTAAAGAATGTTATTTAATTGAGGTCATGCCTTTCTTTAAACAATTAAAAGGTCACTTTGAGAGTCTTCAAAAAGGGATAAGTTCAGATATTAAAGAAATGGAAAAGGAATTTGATGCAATGATAGTTGAAGTCAATGATTATGAACAGGAACTCAAATATAATGAAGTTGAAAGGAAGAACTTGCATATCTTAAATGAGAATTTGATTTCGAGTTGTGTTGCTCAAGATGTGTTTTATCTTGTTTACTAAGCACTCTATGCTTCCGATTTCATGAATTATCTATTGCATTGAAAGTTTCTCATGATCGTGTCATTAAGCTTGAAAACAAAACTTCGAGAACTAAATGAGAAAATTGATGGAGATGATCCGATAATTTGGTATAACATCTTTCTAAACTAGAAGTTGAACATTTTGATTTGCAACTAAAATATCAACATCTTAAAGAAAATGTCAAAACCTCAAATATCAAGACATCCTCAGATGTTCCAGAGTTTGATGCGATTTTAGATAAACAAGCGTGAAGAAAAGATTCAAGCTTATTGTAACACGATCAGTTGAAAGCCAAATTTCACAATTAAGGGTAAAAAGAACAATGTGTGGCTCCCAAATGCCTCTCTTTAGATTCTCAGTTATCTCAAACTTTTCATCTTCAAAACTTGGTTAATGCTTTACAAGGAAAGCGAAGTTTTTAGAAGAAAATGAAAAAGTTAATGACACTTCAAAGAGTTATATGATTCAATGAAAGTCACCGTTGACAAAAACAACGAAAAAATAAGTTTTACAAAAGAAATTGAGAATCAAGGAGTCGGAAAAGGAAGCATAACTTGTTTTTAATGAGAATGTTGCATCAAGATAAATCCTGGTACCAAATATCTGTGTATCAAGTAAATACATTCCTCATCTTAGGAATAATGAACCTGCGTTTCATAACTATTGTGCTCACCTTAAGGATAGTCTAGAATGTCTTCGTGAGATTGTAGAAGAGGATTTCATAAATAAGCCTCTTCATAGAGAAATTAGGTTTGCTTGCATTCAGGCCAAACGATCTCAAGAGTTGCTAGAATGTTTAATAGCAACATGTCCTAAATCCTCAGGTGCGAAAGGTAAAGCTGTGACGCCTTGTTTCATGCCTAGTGCCAAGCATAAAAACCATTCTATGCCCAGTTTTAAGAAAGTAAACACTAATGTGCCTTCAAGTAGTTCATATCCCTGCACTTGTAATTCAGGAATGCAAAAAGTAGATCAACCAACTAATGTTCTCATAATTCCCTCTACAGGAGTACTCAGTGACATTAAAGCAAGCGGGTCAAAGCCTTCAGGCAATACCAAGCACGATAGGACCTCGCAAGCTAAGAATGTGCATTGGAAGAGAGTAGAAGATCACCCTAGGAATATTAAGTTTGAGTTGAATAAAACGAATCTTGTTGATTATAGTATTAGCTATAAGCGCTTGTAATTAATTCGAATTATGCTACTATTCGCAAACCATGTAATGATGACTGCTTGATTTCTGTTACTAATCATGAATGTGGTGTGAATGTTTTGTCTAATGCTGTCAAATGCCCTGTTAAAACTGTTAATGCTAAAAATCAAGCTAAGAAGGATAAATGGCAAAGGCGAAAGAAAGTTAGAAAACAGTGGAAACCCACAGGAACGAAATTTAGTAATATAGGTTATCAATGGATACCTACTGGGCATAAGGTTAATGAGTTTTGCCCTAAATTTGCTAAGTCAATGCCCACTAGAAAATGGATGCCTACTGGTAGAACTATTCCCTTAAGAAGCGAACATACTTTGAATAGGTCAAATACGGACACTACCACTGCATCTATTTCTAATGAGTCCATTGCTTCTACCTCTGATGTGGGTGTTCCAATCACTGTACTAACCAAATGGAACCCATTCTTGCATGGGGATCCCAATTATCCAGTTATCCATTCTTGTCAGTGTTCAACTGCAGATCGTTCAAATCGTTCTGTGGTACTTGACCTGCCGTCCAAGCATATGACTGAGACCGGCCGCGCTCATGAACTTCGTGAGTAAATTCATCGAAGTGAGATTCGGAAACGATCATTTTGGTGCTATTATGGGTTATGGAGATTACGTGGTTGGAAATAGTGTGATTTCCAGGGTATATTATGTTGAAGGTCTTGGACATAATCTATTTTATGTCGGACAATTTTGTGACTCAGATTTAGAAGTGGCCTTCAGAAAACATACTTGCTTTGTTAGAGAACGTGATGTTGTGGAACTTGTCAGAGGAACTCGTGGTTCAAACCTATACACCATCTCTATCGAAGATATGATGAAATCTTCACCCATCTGCTTGCTGTCAAAGGCTTCCAAAACTAAGTCATGGCTATGGCACCGTCGTCTCAATCACTTGAACTTTGGTACCATAAACAATCTTTCCAGAAAGGAATTAGTAAGAGGATTACCCAGATTAAAGTATGAAAAAGATCATCTTTGTTCAGCTTTCCAATTGGGAAAAAGCACGAAATATGCCCATAACCCAAAACCCAACCTCAAGAATGGAAGTTCTTCATACCCTTCATATGGATTTGTGCGAACCAATGAGAGTGCAAACGATAAATGGGAAGAAATACATTTTAGTCGTTGTTGATGTCTACTCTTGATTTACTTGGGTAAAGTTTTTGAGGACAAAGGATGAAACTCCAAATGTCATCATCAAACTTATCAAACAACTTCAAGTTTGACTCAACAATACTGTTAGAATTGTTCGAATGCACAATGGCACAAAGTTTGTTAACAAAGACTTAATTCGGTTTTATGAAAGTGTTGGAATTAGTCATCAAAGAAGTGTTCCACGAACTCCTCAATGAAGCGGTGTAGTTGAAAGACGAAATCGAACTCTTGTGGAAGCCGCAAAAACAATGCTAATTTATTCAAAGGTTCCAATATTTCTATGGGTGAAGCCATTGCACGCTTGCTACACCCCAAAATCTTTCCCTTATTCATACCTCTCATGGAAAAACTCCATATGAACTTGTTCATAAACGAAAACCCCGATCTCCTACCTTTGTGTGTTTGGTGCTTTGTGCTATCCAACGAATGATGGTCAAGATTTTGGCAAATTAAGCGCAAAGGCAGATATTGGAGTTTTTGTTGGTTATGCACCAAACAAGAAGGGTTACCGAATCTACAACAAGAGAACCCGAAATATCATGGAAACAATTCACGTTACGTTCGATGAGCTGACCGGTCAAATGGCTCTAGGACAATCCAGTTCTGGACCCGAATCTCAACCTTCATCAAGTAGTCCTATCAGTTCTACTCTTGTCTCTAATCCCTCTCCAACAACTCCTTATGTCTCTCCATCAGAAGATGATTTAAAGAAATTGTTTGATCCAATGTTTGATGAACACTATGAGCCAAATACTAATGAAATGTCAATTCCATCAACAGAGGATGCTCCTATCCCTGTCAATGAAGTCGACCCTTCAGTTTCAATATCAGTAAGTCAAGAAGTGCCTGCTGCTGATCACTCTGTCTCATCAACAAATCATCAATCATCGAATGTACATCATGGAATTGTTTCCGGCACCCATGATGAAGTTAATCCCTTTGCTACTCCTGAAGATGCTCCATTTGAAAACATATTTGACCCTGAATCATCATCGAACCATCTTCATCGGAGAAATCGACTCTGCTTACTGCCTCAACAACAACCACATGAACACCTTAGAAAGTGGACACATGATCACCCATTGGACAACATGATTGAAAAACCCTTCTCGC